>CM044547.2:42886016-43486016 GCA_024416835.2 Perccottus glenii
ACACAGTTGAATATATGTGTGCATATTTATGTAATGTTAAGCATACTTAACTAAGTTTGCTGTTGTGTTCATGCTATTAACACGTTTCCTGACCTTTCCGTGCTGTCTGTTATGTTCATTAGAAAATAGAAATAATTAGCTTCGACTGTGAAATGACTTGCAGTGTCAAGCCGCCTGCAATGTCTCGGCCTCTGATTGAAGCTTTTACAAACCGCTCTTGACAAAGCAGCAATGCAAAGTGAATAATCTTCAATCATCCCACAGTGCCAGCTCAACAATCTCTATTGACTCTCAATTTCAGAGCAGATTCTGTTAGCCGCAGTAATGTGACAAGACGGATAAGTGGCTGTCTGTTGTAGTCGTCCCTCGGCAGAATGCTGCAGTCCCCGAACAGAAAAGCAGAGGTACAGGATTTGTTTTTGTTTTTTTTTTGCAGGAAGAATTCTATGTTGCTGTCAGTGGCAGTTTGTCAAACCCTATTACCTCTGTGGGCGAAAGGAGTGTGCACGTTTCCAATTCTACACCAATACTGGAAGTGTAAATGTTACTGTTAGCCTTAAGTTGCTTAAAGATTGAACGATAGAGTTTTTAATCAAATGTATTTGACAGTGTTGGTTGTTAGCTTTAGTAACTGTGCCTAGTTTAATGAAAAGAAGCACACCTCTGCATTTTAAACCCATTGTTCTGTATTGGTTGGGAATTTAAGAATATGTTTGTCTCTTATCAGTTTGTTCACAGCAGTATTCTTAGTTGCATTTCCACTGAAGATATAGCCCCGTCAATACTCTCTTATGGTGTGTCTACTTATTTCCTCTTCCTAAAAATTGCAGTGCCAGCTCTGAAGTTAGTGAAGGAGCTGGGTTTTTACCAACAACAGGAGGTAGTATCAACAACAGAGGAGGTAACAACACAGAGATGAGACAGAAATAGGTCCTTCCTCACCTTGAGCTGCTGCTGGATTCTCTCGAGATTTGGGAGTTTACAAACTCATGAAAATCCATCTTGAACTGCTCCAAGCAAAGTATTCACAGTCAACTTTTTCGGCCAGTTGTGCCAGCGGTTTCTCTGCTCTTTTCTGTCGTCTCTGACATGACAAATGTCTGAGACTGACTGAGGCAAGCGTTTTTGTAAGATCCAAGACTCATCCTGAGACTTTGTGACTCGAAGAGGCGGCTGGTCTGTGGACATTTTTTCCTTGGCTGGTTGTACCGCTAAAAGGTGCTAGAGGGAGTTGGGACAGACCACATTTACCACGAAATAATTGAGCCTTCATTGAGCCATCACAATGAAGCCAAAGCTTTTATGTCAAAATTAAAATCCTGCAAAGTTCTTCTTGATGTCAGCTTTGATTGTGTGTATTTCAGGACTGGAAAGCGGGAAGTCTTCATGGATTTATTATGTCAAAGTGTGTTTTATAGATATTTAGTGTATAGTATTTTACTCCATGTATACATGTTATTATTACAAGTGGTGGGAACTGTTGTTATTGTTGTGTATTTGAACTGAGAGGCATGTATGGCACAGTTTGGTAGAACACAGTCTGAAATACAGTAACCTCTGACTGAAGACTGGACTGTGCAGGAGAAAGGCCACTAAACAGTACACATTTATTTCCAAAACATATTCTCTGTGTGCGTATCTAAAACTTCTGAACTTGTTTTTTTCTCTTATTGGAATGTGATTGTTTTTCACAATTACAAGACAACACAGAACCTCGGTTAACAATTTTCTTTTGCCTGAATAAATCAACAGTCATTAGCTTTAACTTGGTCAGTAACCCACTTATTTTGACCCTTGTTGCCCCCTTTGACAATAGTAACTGACCCATGCTGACCTGACACATACACACCGCTCCAGTGAAAACAAGGTTTAACAGAAGTCAATAAAAAGCTAAATTATTCAGCCTTGAATCATTATGAAAAAATAAAAAAATACTAATAAAAACTGCTGCTCTTGCCATTTATCCGTTGGTGTGACTGCTGAGACCATTAAGCTGTCTAGAGCTTGGAACCAGCCTTGACTGAAAGTTGACCTGCAGCTGCTCCACTCGTCTGTCTTCTCAGCTCATTATGAGGATACGACCAATCAATAAAGTCTTATCCACAAAAAAATAAAACCTTGAAACGTCTCCTTGAAAGAACAAAGCTTTCAGAGGAGAACAATCAGAACATTTTAAATTCCAGCAGCTTGTTTACTTTGCTTTCTACTACAACAAACTGAAGAAAATGTCCAAATACTAGCTTTCTCATGGTCAGAAAAGAAACCTAAAGAGTAACCTAAAGTATAAAAAAATCACATACATCCTCTTTAAGAAGTCATGTAGGCTTTATATACTTTTTTCATATTAAATAGATTAAATGGGATAATGGCACTTGAAGATTTAAAAGGTCTTTGAGTGCTAAGCTTTATCATCATGACGTCACTAAATCTCCTACATTTGTCTTAGTTTTTTTTAATTTTAACTCATGAAAGTTTCAACCCCAGACAGGTGCCTTTGCAACTGTAAAATCAGTCAGATTTTGACCATTTATTGCTTTCTGAACTCTGAGGCCTGCCATAAAAGCCATTTTAGGTTTAGATCCAGGTAAGTTCAGGTTCTGGCTCCAGCAGGTGGTTTGGTTTGCAGCGGTTTTCATAAACCTACACTACACAGCGCTCCTGCTCCAGAGAGTCTCTGAAACTATACACACATTGATCTGATGCTATACATTTTCTTTTTTCCTTTTGGTTCAGGGCATATACTTAATTAAACTAAGCCCAAAAACAATGTGTTCACATGACTCTGAAAGTTTTCTGTATTTTAATTTTGCTGCCACATTTTTTTTATTTATTTATTTTTTTAATTATAAAAAGTTACATGTTTATACAACCAGCCTTTTCTCTTTCTCCAGTTTTTGGCAGTGACCTTATTGATTCCTGTTACCCCCTTACAGAACATCATTTCCCATCATGCACTCAGACCAACTCTGGCTGACTGCTCACAAACTGCTTTTTAAGGGCTACTTAGCTGGCTAACCAGACTGCTTTCTCATTGTATTCCAGTCAGATGTTTTACAGACATATTAGTCTGGGATAGCAGGGTCTGAACAGGATTTCAAGGCGGGATCATGGGCGGAACAAACAATTGCTGTCTTGGTCTTGGTCAGTAAAATGTTGGTCTTGATTTGGTACGCTCTGGTCTCTGTATAGGTTTAGCTAAATTAATCCCAGGTATCAGTTTTTTATGTAATGGTAGCATTGTCAGTAACTACGTTGTGTTGTTTACAGTGGAGGTTGCGTTTTCTCCAACCATCATAGCTTCTGTTTTATGTATGTTTAACTTATAACCTGAATAACAACTATAACATTGAATTTCATTCATTAAACTTTCAAGAGAGAGTTTCCTACATTTGTTATTGTCACCATAACATCATCCGCATATACATTTCAATATTAAATCAAATCTGAGAATATCCAACCATTTGTCAGCCACTGAGAAGACAAATCCATAACTTAATGTCAATGTCAGAGCAAGTCACAATGAAATATTTAATACCATCTATTGTTGAATAGAATATTTTGCAGCTCGGAGGACGATGTGAGTTCAAACAGAGCTCTTTCCAGATCCTTTTGTGCATGAGAAACTCCCAGCGCGCTGTAGAAGTGGATGAAAGGACGGCAACATCAACAGTGGATGTTTGGGCAGACGGCTGCGTATATGAGAAGCTGCTCTAATCTCAGATGTCGGCATTAGATGCCCCCCCCCCACACACACACACACACAAAAAAAGGGACCTGTGTGCTTCCATTTGATGCGGGATATCGCTTGCTCTCTGCGGAAGGCTTTTGGCGGTTGGTATGGATACAATCGACTCTGTGGCATAATATGAATAGGATATTGTTTGTAGCACAACATTGTCAAAGTGTGATGGTGGAAAAAAGCAGCTCATTTCCCATGTGCTAAAAAAGGTTCATTTTAAACGGACCATTTTTGCCAAGTGTGAAAGCAGCCTAAGTAAAACAACCGTTCCAAACTTTATTTGAACTGACACACTAACTATAAGGGTGCTTGTTTGGTACAAATGGACTCTGGTGTAGTTGCTACGTTAGTGCGGTTCACTTGGATAAATGTAATTTTTGCCATACGAACCTCAGGGCACACAAAACATGTGCCAAGACCCCTTCAGAACAGAGGTCTTCGAGCGCTTCAAGTTGAACTCTGGTACGGTTCAATTCAAGTGTGTACCAGAGAAGTCTTAATGACGAGCCCAAACGGGAAGAGCTTCATGAACTGGGAACAAAAACATCAAATAATGTTATTATTTTTTAAGTGCAACAGAAAAGAAACAAATATTATCCAAGAAAGGCATTGTTTTTTTTTTTGTTGTTTGGTTTTTATTTTAAAAGGCCAGCTCTGAACTCTTGGGACTTTTTGCTAATTGCCAAAACTAAATAGATCGCTCACTAGTAAAGAATGTGCATGTGAGCAAAAACATTTATGAAAACGGGACTACTGAGCGTCCTCACAGACAGGGAGAGCTGGTTAAGAACTACCAATAAGGAGCTACTGATAGTACACAGCCAGTACCAGCACTAGGACAAATTAACATCTGACAGCTACAATGAAATGTGAAAATAGAATACTGCTAGAATAAAACTATTTTGTAACCTGTGTTAATTACTGGCTTTTTAGTCATTTCACACAATGCAGTGAAATAAGGTGAGATAAAGTAAGTTCTGCTTTTGTCAGCTGACTAGTCATTGTTTGGCAGAAGACAAGCTGCACAACTCTGTGGAATACATCGACAAAAACAGGTCGTTAATAAAGACAATGAGATGATAGTCGTGTTGCTGTCGGCTCACTTTAATGTCTGTCTGCCAGAAAGAAGAAGAAAAAAAATATTTTTATGTTGCCAAGTTAAGACCTGCCCGTGCCAGTCTGACAAATATAAATCAATTTTTGTCTCTAATTGGTTGTTTACTGTAACACAATGACCGGGTGTGTCACATAGCTTTATTGTGTGTATATCATTTCATTTGGTGTGTTAAATACAAAAACATTAACATCATGTAACATACATTACATAGTTTGTTTTGTTGTTTTTTGTGCACCACATGTAATTTAATCTGACCCTTGGTTCAGTTACAGTATATCAAAAAGAAAGAGGGAATAAACAGAAAAAAATATACATAATTTTGAAAAAATGCTGTTAATTTTTGATTTGACTTTTATTTTTATAATTAATGTTTTATTACATACAATATATATAACCCATGGAAACAATGTACTTGCTCTTGGCGCAGTGGGATTAAAACGTTGATGCACACTCAGCATTACGCCTTATTATTGTAACCAACATCAACATCATGATATATCATTACTAAAGTTTTGATTCTGGTTTAATAAGGAATGCCAGTTCTTGTGTTTAATGCAAAATAGTCAAGAACAAATGTTTTAAGGACTAATGAAAAAGTTATACAAACAAACAACCATTGTGTGTTTAGTATGTTACTATTGTCTCGGTGCTAAGATGTAGTACATTAATGAAGCTGACGACAGTCGACAGTTCTAACCTTGAGGCTACACAAGTAGACGAGGTATATTTCAGTTTTACGTATATCACAAGTTATGAATGTATCAAAACTGTTTAACATCATTAAGGCAGGGGCATAGGTGGATTTCCGAGGGGGAACCACTAACTATAGGTGTAAAAAATATTATTATTATATTGTTATCATTCATATTCTCTGAAAAATCTCAAATTCTGTATGTAAACTTATGAGCACAACTGTATAGGCCTACATATTAGTTATACACATTCATTATGTCCCGTCTAGAATGGCTTCAGGATTTTCTTTTGTTTGTTCCACTGTAGAAATCCTGTCAACTATGTAACCATAGTGTTTGAAATGGTCAAATGTTTGTGTGGTTTACTTCTGCACTTGTACATTGTCGGTCTGTAACGGGGACTTTGTGGTTTAAAGTAGATATTCAGTGCCCCAGTTGTACTCCCAGTGTATGTAGCATGTTTCAATCAAAGTGTCTCAAGGTTTAGGGTATACAGGACCCTGGAAAACCCATTCTGCAGCACTCCTCTGATTCTCATTCTGTCATTCTGTACAAAACTACAATTTGTTGTAAAATCAAACAGTCCTGTTAAAATGGAAAGTACCTTATTGATTCAGTCGTACATGCTTGTGCCTGAGTCTGACCCTGACCATTAAGAGTCCCATGAAGAGACTCTGAAACCCTGGGTACATTTACATTTTACATTATATATTTTAACATTTATAAGATGTGAATTTAAAAGCATATTCAACAGACACCATTTCCTCCTTTATGTCACCAATAATAGTGTTGGTTTAGTGCAGCCAGAGAGACCTATGCCCTGTAACAGAGATTAGTAGAGACTGCAAACACATAATTATAAGGCACAGAAAAGATGTCAAAGTTATTTTTGTATTGAATGAAGGGAAGCACAGGTTCAGCAGAACACCTTCCTAAGAATCCAGTGACGTTGTAGCCTTTAGCTGCTGTAGCCTAAATGCTTGTATAAACAGAATATGGAGCAAAATGTAAATGTACCCAGGGGCATTCCCTCGTTTAAGATGACCATAACTAGACATTTTAACAAGTCTGAAATGATCATCTCTCACAAAGTATGTACAGCTATTAACTGTGGGCTGGCTAACAATATGGCTTTTGATTACAATTATTAAATATGACATTGAATTTGTCAAAGATGTTAATGTTCCAAGACAAAAAAACATAAGTTGGGTTAAAACAATGTAACTCTAAATGAATTTAAAGGCATTTAAAAGTCGACACAACAGTATGTGCCCTGCTATTAAAGGTATGATGCACTATTTTACAAACTATAATGCACACTTAAGAAATCAAAACTGAAATAATTTTGTTTGTGCAGAATTTTATTGGTTCACAACTCATGTTTTTTTTTTTGGGGGGGGGGGCTTGACTCAATAGTATGTAATGTCATCGCTCGGCTGCTCAAAAAATAATGAGGTCTGAGTGCATTGTCTTGTTGTCCCGCTGCGAAATCAACCTTCCTAACTGTTCATTTGGAATAAATCCAGCCCTGCGTTTGTTTCCCTCAACAACAACATTCATTACCCAGCTCTGAGACGACTACAGTACTTTCATAATGCCTTAAATAACTGTCATTCATACTCTCCAAGGTCTTCCAATCTCATTGCTATTCAAATCAAAGTCGTGATCATAATCAAACAGTGAATTATGGTTAAATATCTTGTGTGTGTCACTGTGGTGCTTTGTACATCTCACTGATGTCTTTGGAGGAAAATCCTTGACAACAAAACGCACTCAAGCTGTGATTGCCTCTTCATTAACATGCGTCTCCATCTTGATTATAATTTCCAAGCAGTTTGGCCTTCGGTGAATTCTTCAAGTCACGGAGCACAATTTCTGTCACATCCTTTTGCAATGATGTCTCTAATTAGGAAAGTAAATACTTCTGTTGAGTGGTATGTGAAGAAAGTCTGACTCTTCTCAAACGACCTCAAGTAAGGATCCAGATGTGAAAACAGGTCCCAATAGAAGCAAGACAGGTGGGGTGCAATGCCAAAATCCCCAATTCAAGGTATTATTGTGCATAATATTCCATTTTTCCTTCAAATTAAGTGCTGGTGCTCGCCCTCCTTCTCAGAGTTTCTCACTCCCTGCTGACAGTGTCACGCACAGACACATGCTGCTGCAGCTACTACATGTACAATCACATCATTAAGGAGACCGGTGCGCAAAAAAGTGGGACCACAGTGTGATAATAAAGTTAATTGTAGGAGAACATTTTAAGCAAACACACACACGAGGCAGAAGAGAGGCATGAAAACAGATGATTTAGAATAAAATAGATCAAAACGCAGGTATCTGCGGAGACAGAAGATCATTGAGTAACTTTTTCAGGAAAAGGCGGTGGTACAAATAGGCAGGACTTGAGCTGGAGCAGGTATAAAGAAGCCATTTGACTGTGTTTTATTTTGTGTTATTTTTTTATGTTAAGCCCTTCTTCTTAAATATCGGATGAGCAGACTATTAGAAAAATACAAATTATTTAAACAAGCCTATACTTTCTTATCACTCATTTTATTATAAACAAAGTCACTTACATTATAGATAAAATATATTTTATCATTGTTTTGGCAGAATTAAAATTTTTGTCAGATTTTGTTATTGATCAAATCTTCTGCTAACAAAACCTACAGCTATATGTCCCGACATGCTCTGTATCAACACGAGAGAAAAAAGTGGAGTATTTTATACAAACTGCAAACTATACAAAGTAAAGACACATTTTTCTAATTTTTTTCTTTTACTGTCATGTAAAGCTTTTATTTGTGAGTCTTAATTGGTCTTGATCTCATGAACACAGCACTTCAACTTAAAAACAAGCTCTGGAGCATGGTTACACCTGGAAAGCTGCATGGGTCTCAGAGCAAAGCAGTGCTTTTACACAGACAGAGCAGACAGGTCTCACACCTGTCAGGACCTTGTCCAGGCCCAGGCAGAGATGAGGAATGTGGATGATAGCAGCATCAATGAGTTTGGGACTGTATTTTCGTGATGCTCCAAACCAGTTTAGCAGATGCTTTTATCCAAAGTAGTACTCAACAGCCCTCTATTAATAATATTCAACCAGATTATTTAGCCATGCACTGTCCACTGTAAACTGCTTTTGTGCTTTGATAAAGCCGTGCTTGTAAAAATGTGATTAATAAGTCAGTAGCGTAGTCATTTGTTGCTAATGTTCTAGAATATAAATCCAAATTATTTAGAATTTTTTTACCTATTTAGGCCCTCTTTTGGACACCAGTGTGTGAAGGAGGATGGTGTTAAAGTTGGAGGTAAAGTCAGCAGCCCCAGCTGACAAAAATAAGAGATCTATAAGGAGCACTGAACCAAAAAGCCAGCCTAAAAGAAAGAACAATGAAGCCAGTTTTGCTCTGGGATTCACAGGGCTTACAGTTGAATCAGAGGAGAGTGTTTTATGTCTTAAGATGCAGATAGCATGAGACATTTAGTAACAACACACCCTAAACTAACTGCTGACTAAATACCGTCAGCAGGAAAAACTAAATCTGAAGCAGTGAACAGCAACGCACAAATGGCTTCATTCAAAGTTGCAGACAGAATAGCCCAGTGCAAAAAAACCCCACACAATCGGCGAGCAGCTCGTTCTCCCCACTGCTTTAGACATGGTGTCAGTCATGCTGGATGAGACAAGCACTGCAAAATGAAAGCCGTCCCCCTGTCAAACGACACAGTTGCAAGGGAAAATGGAAAAACTGTTTGAGGTTTTGCTCGGATCGCGCACAGACCATGGCATGAAGAAGAAAAGTTCTGAAGGCACAAATTAAGAGGGTCGCGCCATCAGATCATTCACAGGGAAGCGCTAATGTCAAGACAGCCTAGCCCTAATTTGAATGAGTCTTTGAAGGAGATAGTGAGACTGGTCAATTTCATCAAAACCCCTGAAATTGAGACTGTTCTCCACACTTTGTGAGGAGCTGGGATGAGGAGTGAGGAGTTGCAGATTCTGGAGCCACAACAATGTTCATTAATTGGATTGTATGATTGGGTTATGGACCCATTAAATGCAGCAGGTTGGTCTAGCATTTGGTCTACTTTTCCTTTCAGCTGTTTCCATCAGGGGGCGCCACAGTGAATCATCTGCCTCCTTCTAGCCCTACCCCCTACATCTTCTTCTCTCAGACTGACTACCTTCATGTCCTCCTTCACACATCCAGAAACCTCCTCTTTGGTTTTCCTCTCTGCTGGATTTCTCCTCTTTTCCAGGTCTCAGCCAATCCAGACTGGAGGATCTGCACCTGGCTGTGGGCGGGGCCTATCTCTTTAAAGCTGGCCTGCTCAGACCTCCTCTCTCTCACCTAGCAGCCAAGCTTTTTTGATGTCATTTTGTTTGTTTGGTTATACTGACATTGTCACACACACCACTTTATACATTAGCTTCTCAAGAGTTGAGGTTACTTTAATACATTTTGTTTTAACTTTTTAAACCATGTGTGTGAAGCCATCGACACTCCTACAAAGTTTGAGAACCAGTTTGAATCAAGCTCTTTTGGTCTTGACTCAGTCTCGAACCCTAAAGATAGACAGGGTTATTGATCCCTCGAGGGGGAAAGTGAATTGAAATGGACATATACACACACATCTAATGTAAACATAGCATTAAGGACTTATAAACACAACAGATCAGAAAAAAAAGGCAAATAGTTTTACACAAAGTTTTGTTTACGCACAACAGCAGTTTTTATTTACCATTTTACAGTGTCCCAATTATTTCAGAATTGGGTTTTGTAGATGTATGTGAGCAAATTGTGGAACATGGGACAGATGGACTCACATTTGCTTTGTAGAATACTCTGGAGAAGAATTCTTGCAGAGAATGTTACAGTGCTGCAGCATCACTGTGCACTTGCGTCTCTTTAAAGGGGAATCCAAACGGGAAGTGGGGACTGAGACGCCCCGAGGGACTGGTGGGCACAGCTTAACACACAGCATATTTGGGCTGAAAAAGAGATGAGCCGCTGCCAAAACAGTGATGCATTGAGAGCTCAGGGAAACCACAGGAAGCGCTTCATGTTTTGATCTCTCTTCTCTTGTAATCTGCTCCAGCGAGGCTCACTTTGACTCAGAGGCTAATGAAGCACACAGCAGTGACATCAATAGTAACATAATTCTATCAGTTGCAAGGTGCCTGTTGATTGCAGACCTTATTTTTCTTTGCAGAGATATTTAGAAACAATAAAGCAATAAGCACTTTTTCGAGGCAATCCCTAAAGGAATTTATTTACGTTTACTCTGGCTGGATTTAGACGACAGATAAGAATTTAGTCCAAGCACCGCCCATCATTCATGTGTGTCCATGTTATGATAAAAGACTTTTAATTAAGAGGTTTTTTTTTCAAATTGTGGAAACATAGTGGCAGATTGCTTGGCGCTTGTCTTTCAGCCCTTTGTCTTTCTTAAACTTCTTGTGTTCCTCTGTTCTAATGTTGCCATCACTGCGGATCACAAACATCTATCCTTATCCTTATCCAATCCCGTTTATCTGTCCGTATCTGAAAGTCCCACAAGGGCTTGGCTCGATTGTTCTCCACCAACTTTGGAGGTGTGGCTGATTTTAATCTTGGTATCATTGTGCAGCTGTTACTGTAAACTATGCCACTTGTTTATGGTGTTGAATATACAGTAGGCTCTGCCTGCAAGCATCCTACACTCTGCTGTTATGTGTCAGATTGTATCAAGGGTCTCTTTGCTCAGTCTGCATCTAGCGTCCTCTCTGGAGTGTTGGACAAGGATGTGAGTCTTTGCTTGGCTTTCATGTAAGGACAGCTTTTTGTACAACTTTGGCTTCTGGCTTTTCTGTATCTCTGACAACTGATTGAGAAATGAAAAGTAAGACAGAATTCAGAAATCTCCCTAGTATTTTCAACAAATACTTTGCTATTTTTTCTCAAATCCATTATATTTTGCAGTCAAACTAGAAACAGAGCCTTCTTTCTTTCTTGGTATCCATGGCAACAACTAAAGTGAAGGTAAGTGCAGATTTATGTGGTCACCTGTTCATATTTGTTGGTGTTTGTTTCTCTAGATCCAGGCTGTTTATGCAAACTGTCCTCTCGACAAAATCCACATGAAGAAAACTTAATGAAGGAAAATATGTTTTTAAATCCCACAAACACTGCCCTGTAGCATATTCAATCAAACATTCAACTGTCAATAAGGCTGTAGTATGACTGCCAGGTCAGTAGGGGCGCTGTTAACCCCTTTGCTGCTAATACTGTACATAACACTATATATTTCTAGAATGTGAGATATTGTTCATCTTGCTGTGAGTCCAATAGTCTGGGATCAGCTGTGGCCTCATTGTGCCTCGACTGAAACCACCTTTTTGACCAGTAGAGTTCTTATAAATCCTTAAGACCATATTGAATGGTTTGCCTCACATTACGTTTTGTCAAGCATTGCTTCTCATAAGGTAATGTTCTTTTATTTTGTACCACTAAATGTTGTTGTAAACAGCAACACCACTCAAAAGACTCCTTTGACTTGACTTATTAGACTATCTTCCATTGGCTTGAAAGTATTTCCTCATTATGACAGAATAATACACAAACTTTTACCTAACTCTTACAGTGCTGTTCTCTACCAAGTATCAACAAAGCATATTTTTCTGGTCTCTGTAATAATAAACTTGTACAGTATGTATTATTGTTTAAAAAAGACTTGTAGCATACTGTATTAAATATAGGAGATATACAGTATAGAAGGAGAAGCATGACCTGCTACTGTACAGAGAAACATATCTCTCATATGTTCACTGGATACACTATACAGTTGCTTTTATCATTTCCTGGATTTATTGCAAATGTAGCCTAAATGAGTGCAATTAAATGGATGTCTGAGGCTGCCACAGAAAGCCATCGAGGTCTTTGTTATTCGAGGCGAGTCAGTCTGTCCTGATGCCTGTGCATGCTAATACTATGCAAGCTAAGATTTGCGGTAGTTTAATGTGGATTAATGATATCAACTCTAAGCCACTTTTTGACCCACTGAGCATTCATCACATCAAATGCATGCAAACTTAAGTTATCAAGGTATCTTTGCTGTAAACACTAAGTTAGACTTCATTAAGCCTAGCCATTCACATAACTTTACTAAAACAACATTTTACAATTCTGAACAGTCTTTTTATTCTTTTTTACAAGCTTCTGACTAAACAACCACCCTAATTAACATTACATTATCACACTTAATGGCTGACAATTTAAAAGCATAAACAGCAGGTCATTTTTGGGTTACTGAATATACTTAGTTGTAGCAATTAGTGTCACTAAAATAATTTAATTTCTAAACTGGAAAAGGTTGACTTTCTCAAAAGATTAGGTGTGATTGCTGCAATAAAATAAGTTAGTTAATTTAATTTAATCTTTTGGTTCAGTCTCCCATTCACCAGCTCACAACTACTCACGTTTGTTGCAAGGGTTTTAATTGCTGGGTTGATAAAGTATCCAAACTATAACCCATGGAAAGAAAATAAGAATTGCTTGACTGTCATTTTTCAAATTGGAAAAAAGCTTTGCTGTATGTTATTAACTTAAACGTTAGACTTAAATGTAAATAGAGCTCCAGGACTTGACATAATCTAAAACCGAAGACCACACTTCAGACTCAGGTAACGTTATAAAATACAACTCCTTTTGTCTGTATCTACTTCATTTACATTTATGGACCTATAGTCTCAGAAATCTTAACATGTCTTGCCGCTTTAGTGACTGGAGTTAAGCAGATACAGGTAAAGAGGTGGACAAAGCTGATAGTTAACATCTGTGCGCTGCAGGTGTGTGTTAGACTCTTTCTGGTGCATGATAAGCCGATTTGAAGGGGATTAGCTCTATGACTGTGGAATGAAAGTGTTTGTTTCAGTCTTATTCACTTTATCCTGCCTGATAGAACGTGTGGCATCTGGAGCTCTATAGAAGTTGACTTCATTGGTGAGCATTCAATTCTGTGGTTGTGGGTGTTATTTATTTTTATTTTTAATTTGTGTTGTGGCTCATTTACATTTCTTTGGTTTTATTGTTGTTGTGAACCTCCTGGGCCACCATACAAGATTTTTGTCACTCCCCAAACATTAAAATAAGACCTCTGACCCAGGTTTTATTTGTGCTCGCTTTACAAAACATTGCATTTTCTCTCTACATTACATTTAACATCAAACATCAAATAGTGAGTCGCTCAAATGTTGGAAAACGGTGCAGCTGTCAAATTTCAGAAAGTTGGGAATAAACCAGAAACAGTCTATTACTGTTTAATGCTCTCAGCTTTGTTCTAATTAATGATAACGTATCTAAAAGTGCAACATGTTTCAATCAGCAGAAACGTGACTTCCAGTGTGACAACATTATTCAAATCACTCTAGTTTTATTCAGTTTTATTCTCAGAACTGACAGCTTGGGCTTAACATAATGCATTTAATCAGCAGGAATATATAAGGGAACATCCATCTGTCGGCTGAGTCTCTCCATAACATGAACATCTAACCACACAACGCAGCCGCAGGGAAGTGTAGTGTACCTTTCGCTGTGAGCTCTAAACATTTAAGGGCAAAAACAGTGAACACAACCCCTTCATCCCTCCCACGACTCACCGACCAAAAATAAACTGCAGTTGGGTCCCTGCTCAGATCCTAACCAGAGGAGCAGAGCGAGGTGATAACCCGCTCCCAAGCCTTTTCTCACTAACATGTCAAATCTGCAGTTTATGGTTGCTTTAAGGCCAGGCAGGTTTATTTGAATAGCCCAAATTATACATACAGCCGTTCAAAGTGCTTTACAAAAAGAAGAGAGATAGGTTTAAAGCACAAATACAACAATTATTAATATTATTTAATGTTAGTACAGATAAAATACTAGTTTAGAAAAAAACATACAATAACACATACTCCCTTCACAATTTGTTTATGAGAATTGTTCAAAGACAGTGTGGTATAATGAGGCAGTTTTACCTGTGCTTTTTTCAATTCAGTCCAGTATTATAAACCCCTTTCACACGTCTTTAAGGGCTTGACTGCAGATTTTCACCAGAAGTCTTGATGATGTCTGCAGGATTTGCGTTCGCACATGTCAGGGTGACGGATCAGAAAATGTTTTAATATTAGTGATACATGTACTTTAAAATAGTCAAAAGTAAAGTACCAACAAGCTGCAGGGAGTACAAGGCCAATGTGAACGGCATCAACATGCACAGCAACAACACACCCACTACGAGCACTTTAAAGAAGTACAGTATTAATAATGCTTCAGAAAAAGGTTGAATGAGAGCTAGTCTAAGGCATGAAACTCCTGGGTTAGAAATAAGACCCTGCTCACACATTTACATGATGTTTTTGTGTTTTCATGTGCGACTGAACATATGGCTCAGCTGTGATTCTTGCTGCTTGACGAATCTCACAAATCTGGACAGTTGATGTTTGGTCTTGATTAAATTACCATCAATTCATCAATGTCAGGACAAGTGAGAGAATATTTTCACAGCTTTCAGCTCGCCGTTAGACGGGCCTTTCTACTGAAGCTCCTCAAAAGGGCCAGACTCAAAGATAAATAGAAACGTTAATGTTATATGACGTGTTGCTGGTAATTGTTTTTTTTTTTTATAACCATTTTGTCCCCTAGTATTGTACTGTTTTTCTATTCTTAAAATTCTGTTAAAAAGAGGTCATATGTAATGTAAGTCGCTTTGGATAAAAGCATCAGCTAAATGAATAAATGTAAATGTTTGAATTCTTCTCTGCTGTTCAGTCTTGCAAAAGCTGTACCTGGTAAACACAAAGATAACGTTGGTTGAGATCACCTTCCGCTGTTTAGAGCAACTTTTGGACTTTCTCGTTAAGTCTAAACTAAATTGTCAGTTTTGAAAGCTTCAGTGGGCCAAGATACGGACCAAACAGCAGCTCTTTGGTTTGGCAGAAAGAGATGGTCTCAGTCCAGACCAAACTAAACCAAGGTCAGATTTGTTTGATGTCTTGTTTATGTCCAAAAGTTTGTTTGGCCATAGTTCAGACTTTTGGAACAATTATAGGAAATCACATTCAATTAAAGACAAGAAAAATAGCAATTTCCTGATTTTCTTCACTTGCATTAAAGGAAAATTGCTTTATCAGCCTTTTGTAATAGGAATAATGTTCGAAAAAAACATACCATGAGACATCATGAAGGTTTTTCTTTCAAGGGTGTTAATAAATGAGAATGACCAGGTCACAGAGAAATTACTTATTCCAGCATTAAATACATAATTTTACATCGAGAAATAAAGAAAGAAAGTAAAGAGAAGCAAAAGAAATATCGGGAATGCCTTTGTTCAATGTTTGACGAGGAGGAGATAAGTACGGGACAGCGAGGGATTGACAGTAAACTAAGAATTTTATAGTAAACTCAAAAAATCCGTTATTCCGGTATTTTAAGGTAGAAAATTGGTTTTCGGTTTTACCTGTGTTAAATAGATAAAAAGTAGTAAAGTTCCGTCAGCTGCTGTTTAGGGTAAGATTAGGACGGAACAAAGAAAATTAGGTAGTGGAGCTTTAATATTACATGTTTCTATAAGCCCTACGTCTTACTGATTATTCTATTTGTCCTGTTAAACTGTAAAATGTTGTGTCATGAAGCCGGTAAACACAGCGTCATAAGAAGTTAGGTGGTCTGCTGTGTGAAAGCAAAAGTTACCAAACCAAACAAATAAAGTGAAACAATAAGTGAGTTCCTGGCACGGTCTTTAAAATGACTGTTGAAAGCACAGATCCATACTTTTTAATTGAGACAATTACCAATTGAAATTCATGCACAATAATGTTATAATAAGTGTGTATTTTACGTTAATAGTTTTTTATTTTTTATTTTATCAATTTGTATGCCAATCTTGTCAGATAGACCAAAGTTTAATAGTCTTTAATGAGGAAGCACAGGTCCTAAAGCAATCAGTGCATAACTCTTCTAAATGTGGTGTTATTTGCTGGTTTTAGCTGGTGAAGCCAAAATGCATTTTGGAGTGGGAGATTAGGTCGGTGAATGAAGTTACTGTATTTGTTTCCCACACCATAAATCTGTCTGGAGGTTCTCAGTCATCCAGGTCATCTTGAAGAAAAGGTTAAAGGAAAAGCATCTAGACTCAGTTTTCAAAGTGAAGTAAATAGAATGAACACATAAATAGTATTGCTGACCTTAGCAGGGGATCTGATTCTCTTCATCTGCATCTATTGTTCTCTTTCCTGTAGCGGCCTGCGGTGAATTCAGTTTTCACAGTGGCTCTTTTTTTTCTCTGAAATGTGCTGCAGACAGAAAGCTGCAAAAATAGCTTCGATGTCAGCTGTCAGCGGGGAGCTTGTTCGTCAGAGTTTGCTTCACTGCAGTAGATGGACGTACAGTAGAGCTCTGTCGAGTCAATATAAAGAACATGTAGCCTGTGTGATTAATCTACCATCAGGAGTGAGCCTTCACACAAGAGAAAATACAATCGCCTTTACCTTTTTGTTGTTTTAATGACCTGGTTGGTTGAAAGACTGCATTTTTTGTGAGTAAACGTTTGTGTGACTTAATGTAAGTCAGAGTCGATTAATTACCTTTGTTGGCATTATATTTTTTATAAAAAGGGTGCCTGAAAACTTGAGTTTACATCATTGAAGCGTTATACAATACAGAGCTGGAAATGAGAACTGAAAGCTAAATAACGTAAAACTATGTTGTTATCCCCATTTACAGTATTTAAGGTAAATTTATTATTATTATTATTATTATTATTATTATGTGTAACTTGTAGGCTGTAGGCGATAATACAACCAATTATTAATTCATTATTCAATTAGTTCATTTCCTGTGTCTTATTGTGAAGAGTCTTACCCCTGTCTGTTATTTCTGATTGACTTCCTGCCCTTGTGTCTTTCCCTCCTTTGTGATTACCTGCTCTGCTCTCTAATGTGTTGCACCTGTCCCTCGTTGTGTTTCCTTTATAACCGGTGTGTTTTCTCCTGCTCGGTGCTAGATTGTAACCTTACCTTCGTGTGAACTACCCAGCGGTTCTTCGCGGTTCTCGTATTTGTCTTCAAGTGTGTTTTGACCTCTACCCCTGTGTGAGCAATCCAGTGCTTCCTTGTGTTTCTTGAATTAGCCTTCTGGATTCTCCAATTCTCCTTTTGGACCTTAGCCTTGTATTGACAACGTCTCTTGGATTTTGATTCTGTACTTCTACTTTGGAAAATAAACCTTTGTGAACCATCTGCCTTTGTGGGCTCTGCATCAAGAGTCCTTTTTCCTGTTCCTGACACTCTTAGTTAGTGACAAAAGGCCTGTGTAACATGAACTTTATATTATAACTATAATGAATACTTGTAAAATAAATTACCTTAAATAGTGGAGCATTTGTGTTGAAGCCTCGAGTGGCCTCCGTGGCAAGGTTTGAGGCTTTAACAGTGAATATATTTTACCAATCTATCTTAACTGACAAATTTGCTGTGTCAAGCACTGATGTTAAAATGTCCAAATAACGTTAAGCTTATTAAAGCATGTTTAAAGAAAGAAATGTAGTAGCTTTTACTTTGCACAGCAGAGATTTGTGACTTCACAAACTCTCAAAATCGTTGTACTGGTCCAGGCAAAGTGTCCACATCCCGACCGGCTGTGATTGAACCAATGATGTGGCAGTACTGACAGTCAGGGGCGCGTGTTGAATCACCGACCAGGTGTTCAAGTCTGAAACTTGTGGAGCCTCAAACTGAAATGTAAATGTCCTAAATGTTGCCTCAGGAGAATGTACAGTCTGGGGGTAAAATAAATTTTAATTAAAATTAAAATAAAGAATCCTTCCTTTTCTCCTCCACAGTCTCTAATCAACAATTAAATGTAGGAAAAAAACATAGTTCTGGTTTACTTCTGACTTACTTCTGAACCCAATTGAAGTCCTAAAACAGGTGAGCCACCGTGGAAACTGTGGGAAAACCCACTGGGAACCCATATTTGAACCCAAATGGTGTCCATGTGGCAAGGCAATTTTATTTATATAGCACAATTCATACACTGGGTAACTCAAAGTGCTTTACAGGAATAAAAGACAGTTTACAAGATTTAGATTAAGAAACATTAGAAAAATTAAAAACATTTTAAAGGAAGAGGGCAGATAAAAAAACACTTTAGGTTGTAGTGTAGGCGGAGCTAAAGAGGAAGGTTTTTAACCTCCCCTTGAACATTGTTAAAGTTGAGGCTGTTCCAGGTTTTTGCTGCATGAAACTTAAACGCTGCTTCACCTTGTTTAGTTCTAACTCTGGACACGAGCAGAAGGCCTGTCCCAGATGTTCTCAGAGTCCGAGGAGGTTCATAAGTAACTAGCATGTCAGAGATATATTCTGGTGCTAAACCATTTAGAGACTTGTAAACCAGAAGTGCTGTTTTAAAGTCTATTCTCTGAGCAACAAGAAGCCAGTGCAGAGATTATAAAACCGGCGTGATGTGGTTGTACTTCCTGGTTTTGGTTAGAACCCGAGCAGCCGCGTTCTGAATAAGCTGCAGCTGTCTTAACCCTCGTTTTGAGAGACCAGTGAGCAGGCCGTTACAGTAATCTAACCTGCTGGAGATAAAAGCATGGATAAGTTTCTCTAAGTCTGGTTGAGACATCATCCCTTTGACTCTGGAAATGTTTTTAAGGTGATAAAATGCAGATGATGTAATTGACTTAGTGTGACTGTGGAAATTCAAGTCTGAGTCCAGATTTCTAACCTGGTTTTTAGAAATCTAGGGGTCATGTGGAAATGCTGGCTGGGCTCTGACACCACCTGAACCCACGGCGAAGAGCTGCACTGTGGTTTACTGACGGTGGGCACCAGCTTGTTTGAACCTGTTTTGCGGTGAACAGTAACGAGCGCACTATTGGATTGTGGCGGGAAAACCGTTCCTTTGTGATTCCTTTATGCTCAAAGAAATAAGACAAAACCTCCTTGTGAGGGTGGCTTATCTGTCCAATTCCAACGTCTGGTCCATTTCAATTCAAATCTCAATGACAAAGAAGCCTTAAAAGGAAGAATGTGTCAAGAAACTCAAAAGATGAGATTTGCAAGGTCTGCTAAACATTTAAAGCAAAGAGAAGAAAAAGAAAATGTCTTGAAATATTTAGTAAAAGTGCATTTTAAGTTTACTAATGAGCACACTTAGCTCTGCTGCCAGCCATTTTTTACTAATTGACTAAACTAAACAGACCACTTTCTGCTTTGCTTGTTCGTTAAGTTAAAAATAGAAACTAGTGTGAACCCACTCTTACAGAACTATGGTTTAGACCAGCCTTAACATACTATAGTCACACTATTTTATTAAAAATACAGTTTAAATCCCTGCTAATGGATGAACTAATATATTTTACAGATACAGCTTGTAGTATTTTAATTTTAAGCATTCTCTAATTTGCCATGTGCCTGCCATGTTTAAAGTCATCTAAAAAGGTGTCTCTTTGTAGCCTACAGCCTTGAAAAGACTTAGGCAACCTTAAAACAATAATATTCCACTGATCTCATTATAAAAGCTTTTTCAAATTAAGACAAAACCTGGATGTTTTACGGGCCGCACAGAAGCAAATAGAGCGCACCTACTGTTATCTTCCACTGAAAGCTCCTCTCGCTAAAGATTCCCTTGGACTGCAATGTGCTTGCTCTGCATTTTTCTTGATTTAGGCCTGGCTTATCTTAAGCTTATAGAGATGTCAGCAAAAGACCGTTTTAATAGCGCAAGGCTCTTAATTCATTACCAAATGTAAACTTTGCTGCAGAGCGGCGCAGGATGGACTGGGGCTAAATTAAACGGTGTATTCTACTCAACTAATTACTCCGTAAATTCAACCCTCCCTTTGGGACGATGGAAGAAACAAATGCTGTTTGATGTTTCTGTTCACATTTATTAAACCTCTCTCCCCAAAGGCTGCAGTTTCCATTATTCAAATGCCATTTAATAAACCCTGCTTCTAACTCTCTCTGGACGACAAGAGCCAGAACATAAGGAAGTAGGAATAACTACAAGTAGTGGATTATGGTCAAGAGCATTATTTATAGTAAATGTAAAGGTTTTTTAGGGTGCCTTTAATGGTGTTATTCTAAAACAGCTGCCATATTGACAATTTCATTTTGTACAGTAATTGGTCATTAGTATGATTATCCCGCCATCAATTAAATCCAGGTTGGTTATATTCACCAGTGCACATTTTTGTTTGGAGATATACATGCAACTAGTTTACATGCTTACCATCCTTCACCCATCCGCCGAGTCAAACGCTGTCAAAGCTTTCAACATTTCTTCTTCTCTCAAAATATATGCACAGTGAACTGATCAGCGCCTTCACAACTGCCTTTTTTAAATTTGTTTGTACTTTGACACTTGCACATCATTGCTTGTAGCTGATTAAAAAACGCCCCCTGATGGTAAAGCGCCGCAAACCTCCCAAAAATCCATCTCAAACTGATCCAAGCTAAGTATTTGAGTCCGAACCATGGCCAAACCTGGCCGGTGTACCCAATGAGGTGGTAGCACTGACATCTCTGGACGTGTTTTAGGATTGTAGATGTAGTTTTATTGGTACGAACGTCAACAACATTGCTCTGCTCTGATTGTATTAAACAACGTTTGATAAATCCAATTACCCACCAGTTATTCTTAGCACCTGCCCTTTTACAAATGCTTTCAACAGAAGCCTTCCAGATTGTTCTGTGGAACAGTTCTGTCTGACAGAGTCAGGGAACAGCACAGCACCTTCAGCAAAGCAAAAACTCATCTCCAAGTCGGTGTCTGTCCATTTTAAGCTTAAGAGTGATAAAGCTAATAGAGTTAATGGAGCTGAGAGACACTGAGTCAGTTTGACAAATTTTAACAAATTAGTATCAAAGTCAATGATAAATAACAATACCATTAATAATAAATTCCAGAGAATCTCAGAGTGATATAAAAGGTTTCATTCACACACCCACCAGGGAGTTTGATGCCATTTGCCCGTTTTTGTTTTTTTGGTGGTTTTTAATGCAATCTTTGGTGGCTAATAACATGTACATTGTGCATTTACAAACTTGTGACCTACATTATTTCCATGATACAAGTGAAGTGCATCAAAGAAATTGGTCTGTCTGGCTTCTAAAAGACCCACACAAACTCACTGAATGCAGCGTTTACTGTTGTATATTTATGGCTTCACCTCAGAATACCCTGTCATTACACAAACATGGAACAAAAGGCTTCAGTGTCGTTAGCATGTGGCATCCGACCGAGCAGAGACCATCAAAAGCTGTTGCCCGCTGACAGGTTTATTGCTAACGATGCTGTGGCAGTCACAATCGGGGAAGCATCCGCCAGCCGCCTGACATGGGAGCGCTGATTAGAGCCTTTGATGGCGCTGTCACCGAGTCCGGCTAAAGGCTGCCTCAGAAGAGACCAAAATCCGGGAAAACTGGTCATTTAGTGGCTGACATCAGAAAGAGAGAGGATAAGTCTGCTCCAAGCGCTGCCCTTGTCTGCCACCTCACAGCCACCCCTTTATCTCCAATAAAGACAAGACTCTCAAGGTCAGCCTGTGACCTGTCCACACCGAGCTGTCACTGCTGCGAGAGTAAGCACAAACACTCACAAAAGTGAGTTTACATATTTTGCAGGGTGGCTGTTAGAAGTACTTATCCCAGGCTTATCCAGAGAAAGTGGAGGTTAAAACGCTTGCTTAGTAATGGAATAATTAATGTTTGGTCCTTCGTTGGAGAAGCAGACAGGAGCCAGAGCCACACCTCAGCCATGCCAGAGAGATCCAAAGTTAGGGAGTTATAATGATACTTTCTTAAAATATATCATTCCAAAACTAACATAATAAATACTTGGTGAAAATGCAATTTCTTTCTTAAAGTTGTCTTACAATGAGAACAATATTCTAGTGTCTGATCAATTTTTCTAAACAATTTTGTAACAATTGTAATTGCACATTTATCTTGGTAATTACTATATTGCTGCCAGTGTTGTCACAGTTTAGTCCTGCTCTACAGTTAAACACTCCTAACTCTGTTCATCCTATCCTGACAATAGCGTTAGCACGAGGAGTTAGTCAGGATAGATAGAATACTCACATCTCGTGTTAATTCTGCTTAGCTTAACTTATCAGCGTTGTTGAGTAAAAGATCAGGGGCCTAATTGCTGCAATTTCTAACTGTAATGCGGGAAGGAGGACTCAAGTGCGCACAAGACAGTGAAGGTAAGTGATACTTTATTAAAAGTACAGATAGTGATAGGAAGCTGGAGAGATGGGCTGAGAGTTGGAGTTGAACCATGAAGCTGAACCGAGACCTGGTGCCGAATCGGTGACTGGAGACCAAGCTGGAGAGATGGGCTGAGAGTTGGAGTTGAACCATGAAGCTGAACCGAGACCTGGTGCCGAATCGGTGACTGGAGACCAAGCTGGGTAGCTGGGCTGAGAGTTGGAGTGAGCCGTGGAGCTGCGCCGAAGCCTGGAGCCGAGCCGGTGACTGGAACCAGGCTAGGAAGCTGGGCTGAGTGTGAAGTCCAAACCTGAGACTTGGAGTGAAGG
Organism: Perccottus glenii; assembly: GCA_024416835.2. Taxonomy (NCBI): domain Eukaryota; kingdom Metazoa; phylum Chordata; class Actinopteri; order Gobiiformes; family Odontobutidae; genus Perccottus; species Perccottus glenii. The sequence goes on from CM044547.2 coordinate 42,909,136, forward strand.
CTGGAGAGAGGACTGAGACAAGAGCTGGAACAAACGCTGGAAACATTCACACAAAGTATGCTGAACGATCTGGCAGGGAAGAGGTGGACAGGAGAGGTTTAAATACCTCACTGATGGTAATAGGTTACAGGTGCTTGGGACAGGTGGCAGTGATGAGATGAAGGAGAGAGAAGGAAAGTGGAGCGGATCCCTGAGAGACACGGAGTGGATCTGACACTAACTCTTCTTCAGTCCTGAATGGAGCGTCCAAGTTATTTTATAAACCCACCTTTGAGTCATCAGCCATGCTTTAATTTTCTCCACAGAAATACAGTTTTAGAAAATATGAATAATAACACAATATAACACTCATACAGTAGTTTCACTCACAATTGTGTTTACTCTTTATAAATCAAAATGACAGCAGAAACTACCCAAATGACTCTGATCAAAAGTTTACATACCCCAGTTCTTAATACCGTGTAGTGTCACCTTTAACATCAATGACAGCTTGAAGTCTTTTGTGGTCGTTGTGGATGAGGCTCTTTATTTTCTCAGATGGTAAAGTTGCTCATTTTTTTTTGTCAAAAAGCCTCCAGTTCCTGTAAAATTCTTGGGCTGTCTTGCATGAACTGCACGTTTGAGATCTCCTCAATGATACTGAGGTCAGGAGACTGAGATGGTCAGTCCAGAACCTTCACTTTATGCTGCTGGAGCCAATGACAATGTGCCTTGGATTGTTGTCATGTTGGAACGTCCAAGTACGTCCCATGCACAGCTTCAGGGCTGATGAGTGCAAATTTTGCTCCAGTATTTTCTGATAACATGCTGCATTCACCTTTTCCTGTGGCTTTGTAGCTCACACATCCCCAAAAGCGACTCGACCATGCAGCCCATTCTTTTTCAAGTGCCTCCTTAGTGTGCATCTTGAAACAGCCACACCACATTTTTCAGAGAATCCTGTATTTCAGCTGAAATTAATTGTGGGTTTTTCTTTGCATCCCAAACAATTTTCCTGTTTATTTCATTTTCCAATTCTTAATTAGAGTTTGAACACTGCTAATTGGCATCCTCAATTCCTTGGATATCTTTTTAAATCCCTTTCCGCTGACACAGTACTCTCAGCTGGACTAAAACCTTCAGTCTAACTTTCCTGTCATCGGGATGGGGACTTTTTGCAAGACATTAAATGAGTGACGTTATTTGCAGCTTAAACAGAGGGAGCAGAAATACTGAATCACTGAATCTTATCAGAGTTGTATTTGTACAAAACTAAAATGACCCTACCATTTCAAGACATGTTTTTTTCTTCCATACATGCCGCTTGGATAGTCTTCTTTAAACAAATGGCGTCTGTAAAATTGCAGCTGTCGTAACAACACAGTGTCTGTAGAAAGGATCTGTGGCATCTATTTCCTAAAAGTTACTCAGGGTTGCTTTAAAAAAATGCTTGTATTTTTGTCTTTACTGTAAAAAAACATAACACCACAAAAAGGACCAAATGAAAAAACAAATTAAGTGGCCAAAAATGTCTTGTCGTAACCACCTATACCCACACATTCTCTGTAGACTTCTGATGGACTGACTGATACTGTTTACCATCCACCTTCAACATATTATGAACATTTTCATTTTACAAGAAGTCACTGGAAACAGATGTCCTTGAATTTAAAAATCCCACTTCTAATTATAGCGGCAGAAGAAACAAATCTACTTCAACAATGCTCCACAGCTGCACACCAAGAACTCTGTTTTGCAAGAAACTTGTAATCATTGAGAAACAGGAAGGAAAACAACGGACAACAACCTGCTTGGTTTAAATGAATGCTATTCTTTTTCTCCAATGTATTTCAGTACAGATTTGTGCCTTTCTAACAGCTCCATAAATTATACCGCTTTTGTGGAACCCAATTCTCAAGTGAGTAGTATGTAATTATTAAATTGCAGAATAAACTGCAGCAGAAGTTGTCTTCCCCTCTAATTCTTTCTACGAGTTAGCAGAGCTGACCTGTTGGCCGAGGCCTCGCGATAAAAGGATTTCCTGTGCTCAACACCGGATCACATCTTCCCCAGACCGACCTGATAAGGTTTCGTGCTCGAGTGCAGATATTTCACAGCACTCATGTAACTCGGTGTGTTTGAGAAGCTCCACCGGGTCCCAACTTAAAAGACGGAGATAAAAAGATGGGTGACTTCTTTGAAAAGTGTGGAAGTTGCTCACAAAGTTACATACACTGACCAGCCAAAACATTATAACCAATAGTAGATGAACATTATTTACCCATGACCAGGTTAAAAGGATTTGTTGAAAATTAAATGTATAAACCAGTGTATCCAAGTGATCTCAAAAGACACCAGAGACAAGGATGTGGACAGAGGAAGAGGAGGAGTCACCGGCGAAGGAAGAGGAGTACTGGTTGATAATAGAGGTGGATGTTTGGAGGATGGAGTCTCTGATGGTGGTGGTGTAGAGGTGAAGGGCGAGTAGGAGGTAAAAACAAGCTGCTGTGTCGATCCTGTTGAACTCCATTGACTCTTCCCTCATCTCCATAGTTACAGAGTTCTTTCTTTTGTAACCTGTGATGTTAGAAACTCCCTTCCACACCTCTCGGATATTGTTGGTCAGTTGTAGCACAATTTTTGGTCATTTGGTCTTATGGTCATCTGTGAGCTCATCTTTATTCCTGCCCTGCTACAAAATGTATGACCACAGATTTAAAGCCTTGATTGTGACAACAATAATAGGCTGTTCTAGTGGAAGTGACATAAAACTCCATGCCTGACAAATTAACTCTTATGAGTGCACTCTGTAAAAATTTGTGAAAGAAGCCTCTTTCACACTTGACAAACAAACATTTAAACCTGATATCATTTTAAATTTCTGGGCAAAAGAATGTAATGTAAGCTCATTCGACCCGAGTCAGATGACAGGCATTGAATATACTATGCAGGGTTTTAGTTAGAAATAAAATGTAATCAGAGTGGATACTCCTCTTATTCCAGACTCATGGGGCTCTACAGTGACATGGCAAGAGTTCATTTGTGTATCTCAAAGGAAGAAGTTAATTGAAATTTCATATGGTTGCAGTGTTTAAGGCAGAACACTGCGGGAAATCCGAGCCTTGTTAGAGACTCGTTTTGGTTTGAAAACGGTAGAAGTGAGTGATATTGGCCGCAGTCTAATCTATTTCTATCCTTGTCCACTGCAGTCATTTCTGTGAAGTATAAATATGATAGTTATAGCCACCCCCTCAGCGCTTTCCTCGTGTTGCTTTGGGTGAAGCCTCTCATTCATGTTTATGATTGGTCGACATAATCTGGCATCCCACATAAACAAGGTGTTATATGAGCCAGAGTTACGTGAGTCGAAGCCGGGGAGAAGAAAGCAGCTGATGTGTGCTCAAAAAGGCACCAGATCTTTAACTTGGCTTCTGAGATGTTTAGTTACTAAAAAGGGCTGTACAAGATTTGTTTCCAGAATTGTATTCAACAAGCTGGTTTTGGGGGACTGTCCACTCTCACGGGGGAGGGAAGGCATGGAGCAGGTGCAAAGTATTGGCCACAAAGCTAGTTGACAGGTAATAGATTCTTCTCAGCAAGTTCCCAGCTGGGTGCATCAGAGTGATAGCAAGGGTCTAGGAATTAGTTAAATGTTGGCTTGTCATCACCTAAATAGGGCCAAGTCGACCGCTGTAACTGTTACGCTACATTCTCTGAGCTGTAACTGTTATCACAGTTCACACTCCAAGAAAATATTCCCTCGCTTTGCAAATGCAGAACTCCAACCAGTAATTTAGATTTTGCACAAATGCCTTCCACTCTGACCAGCCTCTGTGTCGGTTTACACTTCAACCAGTCGAGAGAAAAAATAAGCAAAAAGGTTGGTTTCAAGTCAGAAGTTTTGGGCCTGATGACAAATCAAGCCATGAACGCTCGAAAAAACTTGCTCAACATAAGCCTCACACTTAACTTCATAAAAATCAAATGTCACATAAAAAAATACATTTTACACAGTGCATCGCTGTGGTTTGAACAGGGGTTGTTTAAGATTGGGACATTGTACTAAAAAGCACACAAGGCAAGAATCTTCATAACAAGACTTTTAAATCTGTACTTATGGTTACCCTATAAAAAATACCATAATTTTGGCATGGCTTTAGTTATGGTGTCTTTATTAGTATGATGCAGTGTAAGGATAGCTAAAGGTGTTTTTTAATCTAACAAGGTTGGGGGGGATTTCTGGCCATATCTTGGATATTCTTCCTGAGACACGGGAGCCTGGGGCACATTCAAAATAACCATCTGGAACACAATGTAAAATACTTATCTGAGTGTATTCTGGTCAGACACGGCTTCAGACGCATGGTGTGAGCAAAATGAAGCTCAAAAAACAAGTTCATGCTAAAAAAAATGCCCCCAACCACTGGATGTAATGCCAGTGTTATCATTGCCTCAGGTTCAACCTCGACTTTATTTATTACAGACTTTGCTTTTTCTCCATTTGGGAAGGTATCACATATTGTCGCATTCTTCATGTTTTACTTTCTTACTGCAGAACTTTTCACACCAAACCAAATCTTTAGAAAAATCCAGCTCTAAGGAGGCAGGTGGGAAAATGCCCGTAGAAATCAATCAATCACCTTCACAAGAGCATCTCTTTGAAATGGTCAGAGGAAGAACCTGGAAAATAAATAAAAAGTACTGTGATGTGCTTGGAGAAAGCTCTTCGGGCTAACTTATAGGCCTAACTTTAGTTTTAGGACTGCACAATATATCGCTGATTTATTGTTGCATTATCATTATCACAATATAATATTATGGTCTTTTATGTATTTACTTTTTGCCTCATAATCAAAGTCCAAACATCAAAGAGCATGAAATAAAACGTGGTGCGTCTAAATCTATAAGTCCTGGTTTAGATCTGGTTAATTTCTTTAGACCTGTTTAGTCCTGCTTCAGTCTTTAATATTTATTTAGCTCCTGCTTCGAAGAGTCAAAGTTAGTTCAAAACTTTCTATTTTTCTACATTAAATAAAAAAAAACACTCTGCGATTAACTGGCCATTGTCCAGGCTGTACTTCGCCTGAGGCCCAAAATTATCGCAGTATTGAAAAGAGTTATCACACGTTTTTTTAATACTGTGCAATCCGATGTATTATAGCCTACAGGACATGAACTTTGTGACAGAACCAAATCAATGATGCTTGTGTCGTTGAGTGAGCTCGTTTCGTTCATTTTTCCAGTAAACCCAACATGTGCTTGAACACTAACAAAGGACTTTTGTGGCTCATGTGGCGTTCACTTTTCAATCAAACTTGACGAGAGTCCAGTTGCGACCAGCCTGAACCAGCAATCACACTTCATTTTTTGAATCTCACTAAAAATGCAACAGTGATGAACAATCTGTCAGTTTTATAAATAAAGACTTTAAATTATTTTACAAAAATGCTGTATAGATGCCACCATCTGTCCGTCTAAAAATAACTACCAAGGGCTGAACCTTTTTTTTGGTCTTTTCCAACTCCACACTGACTGGTTTCTTGTTTTCATCCTATATGTCTACAGCTAAAGTGTTTTTTAAACAGATATACATATAATACAGTGCAGGACATGACAAAGTACTTTCTGAAGACTGGATCAAATAGAATAGAGAAGCAGAGGATCCTAATTAAAGCCTTTTAAAATACAAGGGAAGTGTTTTGTTTTTATCTTTACCCAGGATATACACCGCATTTATAGCTTCATCTTAACCAGCTTTATTATTTAACACAACAATCATAAACAGGCTTTGATTGCCAAAGCCTACTTTTGCCGTTCTTTGTTTGCATCGTTATTTGCCGTTAATGCACAGATGAGTGTATTAAAATTGAATTAGCATGCCTTCAGATTGGCTCAGGCTAAAACAACAGCTTCCACGCTCGACGCTGCAGCTCATTATTGCGAGCTGTCGAGGCGCACAGTGCTGGCCAAGATACTGTAAATTGTTTTTCTGAGGGAAAACACTTTGGAATTTCCAAACGTTTATGTAATTCTTGTTCCATTTGCATACGATCATGTGCAATTTACAAAAGCGGGAGCAAAGCAATCTACCAGACAATTGTGTCCTCAGAGGAATTCACAACAGTCCCAGCTCGGGCCGTACAGCAGCGACGATAGATTGATGCCTTTGAAATGTCCTCTGCAGTTCTTTTCTTTGCCACAGAAAGATATGATGGCGTTAGCTCAAAGGCAGAGGTGCAGGCTGTTACAGATGGTCACAATACTTGTGTTGACACCAACTATTCTTTCCTGTGAGGTATTTAAATATCTTTTCTGAGCTTGGCTGCTGTGAACTGTTGAGCTGATGTTGATTAATGATCTTTTTCTCTTTTGGCTTGAGAGTAATGCTGAGGTGGTGGATGGCACTTCAGAATTATGTCTCATACCTTTTCTCAGCATTTTTTCAAAGCTGAAAGTCTGCACCACTAAGAATACATGGTATTCATTAGTAACTTTTGGTTTCCCACTACATTTTTTTAAAGTGGCCTATTAGACCTTCTCTGACTCTTGGGTCATTCATGTGGTCCTCAGGAACCTGGAGTTAGGATGTTGTTCTTTCAATTTTGGTGTGTTCAAGTGTTTTAAACTTGGGAAAAGTTGGAACATTCATATTATCATAAAAACAAGGAAGGTGTAAAGAAGAAATACAATATTCAGACTGGAGTAGGGCCTATAGAGCTGTTAGATTAATATAGAGTTAATACAAACAGATAAAAGAACTATTTAAGACATTTTTCACTAGAACACTCTTTAAAAAAACAGTCGGCTTCACAGGAGGTCTCTGCCGTAGAGTAGGAATAAAAACAGAGCCAAAAAAGTAAAACATTTTGTTATCATTGTTTATTAAACAGTGGACAGGTCTGTGCAGCTGTCACTCATCTTTAGCAGCAGCCTTAGCTCCGCCTCCTTCTCCTGTGCTCTGTGTGTCTTCATGTGACTTAGCGGCACTGAACAAGAGCAGCACAGAGAGCGGAGCACCATGTGGAGTAACTGCAGTTATCAAAAGCACTGCCAATTGTGATCTGTGTAAAAAGCCTATTTGCTCCTGTGGTCAACTTTCACACCAAAGAAAACAAGCTCAAAGGAAGGGAGAGACAAAGAGACACTTAGAGCCCCAGATCCCTCTCAGAGGCAAAGAATAAGTAAGTTAATCTACAAAACTATCTTAAAGGTGATGAATATCTGTCTTTGTCTAATATTCACATTCATTTTGTGCTGATAAATACATAATACTGCAGTCAGCTGATAAACCATAGCCATTGAAAATAAGCAGTGTCTTTAGAAATTAAAATGTAATTGTTATTAACAATATTGGCTCAGAACAAAACTTGGCATCAATCAATAGAAGGTATTGCACACTCCTAATTTTAACTTTTTTTTAAATCTTTTTGCTGATGTCACATTTCAATTATGTTTTTTTTCATTGAGCTCCTGATATGCCTCACTGAGGTCAGAGTTTTCATGACACCAGTTTATATGACTCCAATATACATACTGACACATATTATTCCTCGGCAAGTTTGCAGCAGAGCAAAATAATTTCATAAATTTAACCAAATGTTTTTCTTTGTTAACACACTTCACTCGAGCAGAATTTCGCAGAGATTCACAGAACCTTCTTCCTTATAAAGGGTAAGGTTTATTTAAGGTACCCTCCTCAGTTGGGCCGCTTTAAAAGCTCGCAGTATATCATTAGTCATCCAAGGATTACATGTTTTTGCTAATGACAGTCAGAGTAAAGCCTGAGGCTTCTCTGGCCGTCACACACAGAACACAACAGAATCTGCTGACTCTGCTTTTGAGGCTTTTTTACACCTTTATATTTAATGCTAATGTTTTACACCACTGAGAAATAAATGGCATAGTAACTTTTTTTTTAAACTTTCGATCAATGTCAAATACAGGCCAAAAAAAGTTCTATTACAGTTCATAGAACTGAGATGAAAAAGTGAGCACTGATGCGGGAGAAGCACACTCACTTATCATTAATGAATTATAGTTTGTAGTTTTTATCTAAATAATTTTTCTTTTAAATTAATGATGTTAAACTTCTATAACCTATGTTTTTATTTAAAAAAATAAAGTTAATTAAAGCCGCAAGCGGCGATAAAGGCCCTCGCCTCCCTTGAGACCGCGGGGACACATATATTCGGAGGATTGCATGTCGTGCTTTAAAGCAAATTTGGAGCTGTTTAGATGAAAACCCTTTAGCACAAAGTGTACGATTTAGGTGGTCATGTATTCCACCCAACATTTTCTGTTGAGAAGGATCCTGGCAATTGGGAAATGGCATTTATTTCCCAAAGAAATGGCTGCCTCTTCACAGACTCATTACGACCACAGCCACAAATCTATCAAAAAACAAATTGATAACTTTTTTTGCACACGTGTCTAGATGATACTCACCAAATTTGGAGCTGTTTAGATGAAAAGCCTTTAGACACAAGGTGCAATTTAGGTGGTCACGCATACACCCAACATAGTAGATTTCCTGTTGAGTTTACGATATGGCTGTAATACATTTTTCTGTTCGCCCTGAGGTGTCCTATGGATGTACCAAGTTTCATTTTTCTACGTTGGAAAAAAGTTACTTTCACTTTCCATAGGCCCAATGTATTTTGACTTTTGTAGGGGTCGCCACTGAGTCATTTTTCATATTTTTTTTCGGCGACTTCAAATACATAAATTTTTCGCCGAGCTTGAAATCTGGGACCAATAAAAATGACTTTTAGTTGCACGTTTACTGGGTCAAATTGAGGATCATTTTGCAGAAAAATTATAATAAAAATATATACCGAATTATAATAAAAAAAAATATAACTCGAGCAAAAAAGTCTAGAAAAACACTTGTCTCTTTTACATACATGTGTTTAGCTCATTTTGCCCAAGTTTGGTGTCTGTGGAATGAAGCAGCTTTTTCTGTGTACTTTTAAAAGAGGTGTATTTTAAGTCGGTTCACATTTTCAATTCAAAATGGCCGCCTTCCTGTGTGTGATAGGTGTGGTCCCCATTGGCTTTTTGTTCATAAGCCCATGGTGGATGTGTGTACCAAGTTTTATTTGCCTACAACAAACTAAAAATTTCCACTTCCCATTGACTTTTTCACATTTTTGGGACGTTGCTATGGCAACACATTTATAGATAGGGGTGGTTGTCATTGGCTTTTATGCTCGTCATGACATAAGAGATGTGTGTACAAAATTTTATGTCTCTATGACAAACTAAATTCTTGGGTCCATTATAAGTTTGTAGGGGCGCTGGAGAGCCATTTCTAAAGATAACCCTTTTATTTACATATTTTTTGTTCAGGTCATGAATGTGCACAAACGCCTTTTTGGGTCCAACTCGATCCGAGAAGGCGTTTGAGAGTTAAGAGACGTTTATTTTCACAAAAATGGCCACCTCGTTACAGGCTTGCCACACCCATACCCGATAAGATATCAACAACAAAGTCACAACTTTGGTTGGCACATGTGTCTAGATGATACTCACCAAATTTGGGGCCATTTAGATTAAAACACAATGATTTGCATCTTTCTGCGCAAGTGCGATTTTAGTGGCCGCGTTTCACCCCACATGGCGGACTTCCTGTTGAGTTTAGGGTGACTGTCATTGACTTTTCTGTTTGTTCTGAGGTGTCCTATGGATATACCAAGTTTCATTTTTCTACGTTGGAAAAAGTTACTTTCACTTTCCATAGGCCCAATGTATTTTGATTTTGTAGTCGCCACTGAGTCATTTTTCGTATTTTTTTCGCGTCTTCAAATACATACCATTTTTGCCGAGCTTGAAGTCTGGGACCAATATAATGACTTTTTGTGCATGTTCACTGGGTCAAATTTAGGATCATTTGGTCACAATAAAGATAAAAAAAAAAAAATCCGAGCAAAACAATAGGCCCTCCCGGCCATCACCGGCTCGGGCCTAATTAAATATTTATCCAACTTCTGGCAAATAAGCAAGACCACAAATGCTGTGTTTCCAGGCTTTTTACACGCTCCAACACATATTCCAACAGACTTTAATCTTTTTATCATAACTTATCAAACCATATATTTTTCTCAGCAAGTCATTATTTTGGAGCTTTTTCTGAACAGTGGCCAAAACCCGATTGTAAACTGTCACATTAAAAGCTGTTAAATGTGGAGGAATAGAGCTGCTAGAAATACGATAAAAACAGGACCAGTGTTACAATATGTTATTTTAGCACGCAGGTAAGGCACAAGGAAACAGCTGGTAAAGGTTTGTGCAACGAGGAAGAATAGGAAATTTGAAAATGGTTGAAAATTGTAGTTTTGTAATGAAAGAACACTGGTGAAGGTGGCTACAACAAAGAGTAACGCTTTACCTGACGTCCCCTTTTCCTTCTCTGGTCAGACTCTAGGGTCCAGTGTATCGGCCTATTTCTACTTGCTCCTGCGATTGTGTCTCTTGTGAGAGGTCAGCTCGTCCCGGCGGCCTGTGTATAATTTATATCGAAGTTTTCTGTACGGCTGAGGGTACCGTCTGATGGGTATGATTCTACAAATCCCATGTCTAAGGACCATTAGATCAATTTGAGAATGTATATTTTTAACTTTAAAGTTACATAAAAGGTAAGCAGTGCCACTTTAATGATTTGTTTTGAGAACCTTCCACTTTAACAGTTTAAAGATGTTGGACCCTGATGAATCACTGCACAAAACTGTTTCTGTAAAAATTGAAAAAGGTGTGGAGTGATTTCTTCAGCCTGCTTTAATGGTGTCAGAGATGTGGCAAATTGCACAGCAGTATTTAATGTGTTCTTAAAGTGGCTCAAAAAAGAATCATCAAAATGTGAAGGATTACAGACCAAGAGCAAAGGAACTTTAGATTACATTTCCTGTTCAGTCAATGTGGTGTAGAGTCTTGTGGAGGTTTGGGAAGGATGTAAAAATGTCACGCTCCAATGTGACATTTCAAACTAAGCAGTCGGTACACAGACCTTTTCTAAACAAACACTGCGTATACAAACCCGATTCCCAAAAAGTTGGGACACTGTAAAAAAATAATGAATAAAAAACAGAATGCAATGATGTGGAAGTTTCAAATTTCAATATTTTATTCAGAATACAACAAAAATAACATATCAAATGTTTAAACTAAGAAAATGTATCATTTTAAGGGAAAAATAAGTTGATTTAAAATTTCATGGAATCAACACATCTCAAAAAAAGTTGAGACAAGGCCATGTTTACCTCTGTGTGGCATCCCCTCTTCTTTTTATAACAGTCTGCAAACGTCTGGGACTGAGGAGACAAGCTGCTCTAGTTTAGGAATAAGAATGTTGTCCTATTCTTGTCTAATACAAGCTTCTAGTTGTTCAACTGTCTTTGGTCTTCTTTGTCGCATTTTCCTTTATGATGCACCAAAAGTTTTCTGGTGAAAGATCTGTCCATTTCAGAACCGGATCCTTCTTCTACGCAGCCCTGATGTTGTAATTGATGCAGGATGTGGTCATTGTCATGATGGAAAATGTAAGGTCTTCCCTGAAAGAGACGTCGTCTGGATGGGAGCATATGTTGTTCTAGAACTTGGATATCCCTTTCAGCTTTGATGGTGCCTTTCCAGATGTGTAAGCTGCTCATGCAACCCCATCCCATCAGAGATGCAGGCTTCTGAACTGAGCGCTGATGACAACTTGGGTTGTCCTTGTCCTCTTTAGTCCGATTGACATGGCGTCCCAGTTTTCCAAAAAGAACTTCAAATTTTGATTGGTCTGACACAGAACAGTTTTCCACTTTGTCACAGTTCATTTGAAATGAGCCTTGGCTCCAGAGAAAACACCTGTGCTTCTGGATCATATTTAGATATGGCTTCTTTTTTGACCTATAGAGTTTTAGTTGGTAACCGGTGGATTGTGTTCATGGACAATGTTTTCTGGAAGAATTCCTGAGCCCATGTTGTGATTTCCATTACAGTAGCATTCCTGTTTGTGATGCAGTGTCGTCTAAGGGCCCGAAGATTACAGGCATCCAGTCTGGTTTTCCGGGCCTTGACCCTTACGCACAGAGATTATTCCAGATTCTCTGAATCTTTGGATGATATTATGCACTGTAGATGAAGATAACTTCAAACTCTTTTTCTCTGAGAAACTCCTTTCTGATATTGCAGTAAGTAAACATATTGACTCTGCCTGTCCATGCGTTGTGTTTTCTGAGACACCACGCTGTAGCGTCAGCAGGCTTGTCCTGTGCCTGGTTAGTTTGTCTTTAGCTTTTTGTTTGGCCCGGTGGGACCGGCTGTTTGGGTTTTTTTTTTAAGTTGGGGTGTTTTTTTGCGTCAGGTGAAAGAGGCGTCGGCCCCGGCACCTTCTTTTTGTTCTTTTTGGCCCGGCTCACTAGGTCCTGTTTTCTTTGGTTACATTTATTTTGGGGCTCTTCTTTCAAAAGAAATACATAAAAGTTTTGCCTTGGGTCATAACACTTATATTGAAATAACGATTACTCTAAAAAGAACCTACAAATGTATAATGTATAATCCCGAGAAAGTTTAAACAAGGCCTGATATAGACTGAGCAAATTGTAAAAGGTAAATGGCTTGCATTTCACGATCATGAATCACATGATCAATCATCTAGTTATGACCATTGAACAAAGGAATTGAAAAACAAATGGTGCATGGTGGAGTCCAAATAATCCAAACTAAAGTTGTTCCATATGGGTCAACTTAGTACTGAGGGATTTAGGCACATCTACACTTCTATGACTCTAACCTTTCCTTCAAAACTCATGTTAATAAAAACAGTAAAGTAATCAAGCTTTTTACATTCATGATTTTTAGTCACTTCAGTTATGCTCCTCTTAAAGAACCAGCTCTGAGCGTGTCACACGAGGATCTGTGAGAGGAGACTGCACTTTCAGTCAGTCGGTCTGTGAGAGGCTTGAGAGAATTTATCTTTTTGTGTCTTTACTGTGATTACTGCTGCTTTTATTGTCTCTGTTTTTTATTGTTCTTGAACATTCAGTTTTTTGTTTTGACCTCCTCATGTTTGTGTTATACTGTCCATGTTCTGTGTCTTTTTAATATTTTTAAGCCCTTTTAACATTAAGGACGAGGGACTATAAATTAAATATAGCTTTTTGGCTAATTCTGGCTTTTGAACTCATGAATATTTACGTGTGTTATGAGATTACATTGTCTCCTTTTGAAATAAACTAAATGAATCTAATGATTGCACAGTCTTAGTCAGATAGAGCCTGTTCAGATTACTGCTGATGACTTTCTGTTGGGCTGGATTTTGCCAAAAACCGCCTAGCGCTTTTTCATGTAGTGCTGAGCTCTCATGGGTTGAGGTGTCTTGGCGGAGCTTCAAAGACAAATTCAAAATAATTTAATACCCTGTTGAATTTTTCATTACAGGGACAGGTTAGTGACAGCAGTTTAATAGTGTTCTTGGAAACACAGACAAAAGGCAGGATGGTGTAGAAGGCAATGACTTAAGCCAAAAGAAAATGTGTTGTTTCATCTCAAGTGAGCAGTATTTAATAATTAACAGTCCACTGCATTTAGTAGTGGCTTTTATCAGGCTCTGTAAATGCTCTTGAGTGAAAATATTAGTTAGTTATTGACATGTTACATATTGACATGAAAATATCTCAATTGTGGGAAGTTTCTAGACAAAGACAGAACAAAGCAAAGGCAGAATAATGGAAGTGTGATGTTTGTATTTTTAGGCTGTTTTTTTAGTTTTTTTTTTTTTTTTTTTTTTTTGCTGTTTTGTTCCTGTAATTCCTCTTTTGGATGCCAAAACAGCCCTGATCGTCGAGGCCTGGACTCTACTAGACCCTGAAAGTGTGCTGTGGTGTCTGGCACCAAGATGCCTTATTAGTTGTGGCCTCCATGGATCGGACTTGTTTGTCCAGCACCTCCCACAGATGCTCTTTTGGATGGAGATCTGGGGAATCTGGAGCCAAACACCTCAAACTCAGACCAAGCCATCCTCCAGTGCTCCGGGTTTCTGTTCTAAAGCTTGTGTTATCTCATTGCTGGGGCACTCGGCGGTGCACACAATATCTAAAAATAGTAATAGTGAGTAAATAGAATTAGTAAAACATAAAAAATATATAGAGAGTTTACAATGAAGTGAAGTGAGCAAAGTGTCTTTTTTTTTGTTTGTCTAAAAAAAATTGACAGTCCTTTTAGATAATATGAACCTTTTGGTTGGTTGGGCTTTAGCAACATCCTTAATTAGCTTCATTTACATGAACGAGAAAGACTGTGTCCACTCTGATGCTGCATTCATGTGTCCTTAGTATTTCAAAGCATTTAGCCGTTGCTACAAGGATAAAAGAAACTAACGTTGAACCTGACTCCTTCGTTGCGTTGAATACAAATATACCTGGCTGATTTGTTCAGTAATCATCGCGTTATTAATAAATATCAACAGAACACACCGTCTTAGCGAGTCGTAAACACAACAAACTAAGAACGTGTTTATTACTTTGTAAATGTGGTGTCTGACAGTACTTGAACATATCAAAAGCTACAATAAACTAGCTTGTTCTTCTAAATGTTTTATGACACGACAGAACTCAATAAACAACAAACAGGAAACACAGTGTTAGTGAGACCATTTACGTCTCTGTTTGTCCAAAAATGAGTATGTCTCTAAACTTCATGTTTTTCTGTTTACGTCTGTGCCTTTTATGGAGTCAATTCAAGGTCATCAGCATCATGTCCTCAGCTCTCGTTCCAGTCCGGACTGGGACTAACACACCGGTGAGTTCTAAGTTAAATTATTGCAAAAACATGTTTAGGGATATTTTCAGGCTAAATATAGCGACAAAGTCGCTAAGTTGTAGTGATGGGATTTATGGCTCTTTGAGGGGATCCGGATCTTCGCGATCCGTTCCTTTCAAAGAGCCGTTCAAAAGAACGGCTCTTTGGCTCTTTTTAAATATTTAGTCAGTTTTAAGAAGCCAGCTTGGGGGCATCTCAGTTTATCCTGGAAATAATCACTGGGAGGAATGATGAGGTGAGATTTGTAGTCAAATAATTCAAACTCAGATATCACACACCAATCTGAGTTTGAATTATTCTGAAATATTGATTATTACCTCATTTGTCATGTGTGGACTATATTCCATAGCTTTGCACAAATCCCTCTGCTTAGACAGTGACATCACTATTTTGGATTTACATTTAGTACAAAGTGTGTGTGTGTGTGTGTGTGTGTGTGTGTGTGTAAAGCTACGTTGACTTGTGTTATTCATCCAATACCTACTCACAAATAAATATCAAAAACAAAGCCGGCTGAAATGAATTTCTGTGCAAAACAGCTTTTAAACTTCCACACAAGAACATTATCACACAAGAACATTTCGATAGAAAACAAAAAATATTTAAAGTAGATAAAATTAGAATAAATAAAATGGAAATGTCTACATACTATTACTACTGTAAACTTTGCAAATAGGACATCAGCCCCTTCAAGTCAATGAACAATAACAAAGTGGGCTGCAATGAAGTACTCACGTGAAGGATGCGTGCACAACTAATAACTAATATCATCACGCTATAAAGGGTCGGCCTGCGCTGGGTGCGCCCCTCCCCCTATACCTGTTCTGTCTCGCGGAGGAGCTCATTTGTGTGCATCTGTGTGAGACACGCATAGGAAAAAGAACGACAGAAAGAACGGCTCCTCCAGCCGCGACTCGGCTCCCATCGTTCATTTTTATGAGCCGTTCAAAAGAATCGGTTCGTTCGCGAACGTCACAACTCTACTAAGTTGGCAACACTGACTGTAAAGTCCTATTTGAACTTAGAGGTTTAACACCTGGATGGCATTGTGCCCAAACGGGTTTATGTTGAGATCAAAATATATATTGTTGTGTGGTTATTGTGATACTTTATACTTTTTTACAATTACTAAAACACAAAAACTCTGAAGCAAACAGTCAACCGCTTAAACACATTTATCAAAATGGTCACTAAGTTAGACACTATTAAAACACTGCCGTCTCCACTAACACAACCATTCTAAACTGAAACCATTAAACCAATATTTCTGAGACACAAGTGAGCTGCATTTCCTTTGAGGACAAGGAATATTAAATCAAAAGACTTTATACTTGTATCTTGTTTTGTGTGTACACAGAGATTAGATGTCGACTCGAACATCTTCAGCCGAGTCTGCATGTCCTCCCTGAATATAGATTTGAAAATAAAAAATAAGACGCTGTGCATTTGTGATTAAAGTTTTTTACTGTATTTGTTGTGAAAGTGTTGTGCAGAGTGAGTGCCACTGTAATACTTCTGTACAAACCATTAACTGTGTGAACATGAATCAAATCAAACAACTACACATTTTTGGTTTGGTCTGAACTGGTCTTTAGGGTCGAACAGCTAAATGTGGATGAAGTCCTGGGTTCTTACCAAAACGACGCTGAGCTCTGCTGAGGATTTACTGAAGAGAATACTGTAAACTGTCCTGGTTTGTTTTTGGCTTTATATATGAAAAAAAATAAAAAAATAAAAAATGGACGTCTATTGTGGTATTTATATTGAGTTTTTCTCATTTTGTTTCTGATGATAAACAGATATCTGTGTTTATCAGGTTTTGTAAGTTATATTTTAGAACTTGTGTTGTGGGTGAAGTGTAGAGAAATGTGTTTCAGGATTATCATAAGTCATTGTTATAAGGTCTATTACAAAATGTGATTAAGCGATTAAGCAGTTTTTCCTTAAAGAAAAAAAAAATCATGCAATTCCTGTTTTAGAGTTTTGGCTGAAGCAGCTCTGTGTAAATCTTCAAATTATTCTAAAAGCTACAAACACAATTTTGATATTTCTTGATGTATTAAAAATCAGTTTTTTTTTTTTTTATCAACACAGTGAGAGCGCCCAGATGCACTGCTGTATGTAACTGAAGGATATTAGAGATATTAAGGGCGCTTTCAGACCTGCACTGTTTGGTCTGGACCTTCAGATTTTCCTTTTTGGTTCAAACCAAATCTTCAGGTCTGAAAGCTCAGGTGGAAATGTGTGAGTTCTTAATGTGGACCTGAGTGCGGACTTGCAGGTGAGAAAATGCCCTATTCTCTAACTTACACCTACCCCTTGCCCTTAGTCCTACCTCTTGACTATTCAAATGAAAGGGCAACCCCTAAGAACGGGGACACACCTGTAGGGTCATAGCTGTACAATATGATGATAATATAAGGTCAATAAATATCATATAACATATAAACTGTGTGTTTACAATAATATCTAATAATACATCCGTCATCATCAACAGCGTATAAAGTTTATCGTGAGTATAGTTTTTCTCTGAACCGTCTCAGCTGCTGTTTAGTCCCTGTCACTGACATAAGACACAATCACCACTGTTCGTTTACATTAAATATATTTATATCGGCCAAAAACAGGTTGTGTTGTTATGCATTAGCTAATAAAATGTTTAAAACATTTTGTAAATATTGTGATGCTAACGTTAGCAAACAGACATTTTTACAAAACGTACCGATGAGAAAACGGTTCAGGGCATAAACGAGTCACTGAACAGTTAGAGTGGCCTTCACAATAGTTTAGTATTTCTCACTGCAGAGTTTTGTGTCGTGCAAACCTGTATGGCTCACTGAACAAAACTCATTATTTTAACGTTGTGTAATTATCAGTTTTGAGCAAAAACAGACGAGAAAATGAGAATCTGACTCAGGTGTAAGAGACATGAAGCAGGTACAGCCAAACTCCAAATGTTTCAAGTTTTTTTATATATTTTCTAACTAAGCACTTTTTTTTTTACTTAAAGAAGCCTGGGTTGACATCAGGTGAACTGCACAACTACCATTACTCCTTCAGTGCTACTGTATAGAGTAGATTAATAACTGGAGGCTTCTGTCAACCTAAAGCCAGCACAAACCTACTGCAATGTTGACTTTTAATTACAAGCTGCCTGCGACGCACAAATAAATTGTAGTCTGTAGTTGGGGGAATAGAAGGCTGTATTAGCTGCAGTGCTGTTGCTGATAACACCTTTGCTTTTTCTGAGTCACAGTGCACACAGCGCATGTAGAGCAGCTGTAGACAGAGGAGCGTTATCTCAGTGATAGGAGCCAGAGTCATCTACAGACTGTGGAAAGAGCCCGGGTTTATGTGTCACAGGGCTTTCCTCCAGTGCAGCGCTGATTATTATTATCATTCAATTATATCACTTTTATTAATTATGATAGAATGCATATCTAGTCTCTTATTGTTTATTTATTGGTTAGCCTTTCTTTTAATATTGAATCAGCAAAATCTGGATTTTTGTCAGATTTTGTGTGTGATTATTTTAATTGTGCAAAACCTCTGCCAATGAAAACTACAGCTGTATATTTTATACAAACATCTATCGTTTTAGATCATATTAATTTGGTAGAGGACTAAAGACAGAGGAAACACACAGAGATTTTTCTTTTACTCACGTCATGTAAAGCTGTCCTCGTTGTTTTATTTGTGAGTCTTAATTGGTCTTGATCACATGGACACTGATCACTTCAGCTTCAAAACAAGCTCTGGAGCATGGTTACACTGCACAGGTCTCAGAGCAAAGCAGAGCTTTTACAAACACACAGAGCAGGTCCAGACCCAGGCCTAGGCCAAGATGTGGAATGTGGAGGAAAGCAGCACCAATGAGTTATGGACTTTATTTTTTCAAGATGCTCCAAACACAGATCCAAGCTCCTGATCAGCCTGCATCCCTGGTGTTCTGTTTTTTGTTTATTTACTCCTTCTCTGCCTCAATCATAAAGTGTATATTTAAATTTAGCCATGCGCTGTCCTGGCTGTAGCATAATAATAATTCAAACCAGAATAATAAATAAGTTTAGATTAGTCATTCCTTTCAGGATATAAACCCAAATTATTTAGAGAATATTTAAAATGATTTTATTTTATATGAACAGCAATGAACAGCAATTTAATAAAATGGATTTATTTTCTATTTTAATCCCAAAGCATGTGCACAATATTAATACAAATGTATGTGGAAATAAGTTGCTGTTCTAATTGAATTTAATGATGTCAGCATCAGTCGTGGTCCTGCTCCTGCAATGAGCTTTAAAGAACAAACACACTGCTGTTGACTAAGATCAGCTGTTGTAGCTGTCTGCGCCTCGAACTAACATCTGCACAAGATCCCACCTCCAGGCCTGTGCCGACGCAAGATACGGACCCATATATGGTAATGAACATAATATAACATAATAATAAGTAAAGTAACATAATAAGTAAAGTATTTATTGTGACACATCCAAAATTGTTCAGTGAGTGGACTTTTATTGCACTTCTGTTTAAACCACTTCAAATGATCAAAACTCAAATGTCAAAAGCAAACTTTATAAATAATTCTACATGATCAAACCTTGAAAATGTGAGTGTGTAAAATACAATAAAAAATGTACATTACTCTCCTGACATTTCGATAAATATCCAGCTCCTTTCTACTAGAATCTTTAAATTAAATTTCTATGTTTTCCATGTTATCAAAGATGCAAAAATAAATAATGGTTTTGGACAAAGCATATGATGTCTTATGAAAGTGTTGGTAAAGTCTGAGGATGTCTAAATGGTGTGTATGGTGGAGCCCTGACGGCTCGTGGCCTGCAGGGAGCCGAGGGGGAGGCAGCGAACAAACAGCGTAGTGAGTGACATGCAGCGTACACAGCCTGGACAAGCAGGGCGCAGGGTTAAAACAGCACGAGCACTGGAGTCTCCTGGGAGAATGAGTTGATATTCTCCAGAGAAAGAAACATAGAGGCAGGCAAACACTGCAGCTAAAGGTTTAAACGTGGTTTTCTGGGTGATTTAGGTTTGTATGTATAATCCAAACGAGCGAGGATTTCACAGAAGACCAAAAAAGAGGGTAAACATCTTTATTTAATATTTTTCATAAACATTTTGGCTCTGGCTGTGTGAAAACTAATCTTTCTAACCTCTTAACCTACATAAACTTTTGTTGAACAGATTTTGTCTTGTCTTGAGATTACATGGGTCCAAAAGTTATAAAAATAAAAGTTTAAAGTAATGCTATTTCTTTATTTTTTTTTTATGTCAAACTGTTGCTTTCATTTACATTGTTGGTCAATTAAAAGATTAAAAGCGGTCTGTTGACATTATTCATTCTGTTATTTTCTGTTGAGTTTTTTGTCAATTAAAAGATCATTTTAGGTTTGTAAAAATAAATAAATAAATCCTTGTTGGTAAGAAATTAAAAACGTAGAAAATACACTGCTGTAAATTAAAAGCAACAATAATGATTCAGAGTGCTATAGCATGACTATCAACACCCCCTGACGCACACCAAGGTATGTCCAATACTGTCAGGTAAAGACCAAGTCTAACCCATCTCATAACAGTCTTCTTTATAAAAGATTGTTTGGTGAAGGAGGCAGAATTAGTCATTTTTTTGTGCTTGTAAGTAAATCTTAGGTGACCTATTTGTGCCAAAGACCTGGTGAGGGTGAAACTGTTGAAAACCTGCACTTGAACTGCACTTCAACAAGACAATCAGTTTTATTCAAGAAATAAGTGGATCAATTCTGAGGTTACATCAGGTTTTTAGCACTGACTCGACTGACACTGTTCCTGAGCCCAGAGCAACAGATCATTAAACAGACAGTTAAAAAAATAAAAAGTAAAAATACGCTTTATGATGCCATCTGCTATTTATTAATTATGGGCAGGGTCTTTCTGTGTGAGGTTTGCATGTTCTCCCTGTGTCTGTGTAGGTTTCCTCCGGGTACTCCGGTTTCCCCCACCACCAAAAACATGTACAGTAAAGGACTACAGATGGAAATGAGCTGTTAAACTATAATCTGGTACAAGCATCTCTGCTCAGGCTTAATGTACATTGTACCCTGTTCAAAAAAAATTACATTTCAATCAATCAAACACAGAGGAGCTGTTCATAAAAATATAAAAACATATTTAAACCTGTGTACATTAAATGTCACATGTTTTATTCCATTCACAAGTTTTTGCTTGATTGAATAAACGTAACTAAACTAAACAAACTAATTTAGTGAAAGGTTAGTTCATGAAGTAGATTTCAGAATCTGGATTGTACCTCTTTGCCTTTTGTTGAATGTGATACACTGCAAACAAAACAACTGCAAAACTAAATTAAAGACTTTACAGACACCGAGTCAGAGCCTGGTGGATTTCTGTGACTGTGGCTCACTGTGCATCAATAGGCTACTTTTGTTCTGCTTTTTAGCAATGATTTTTGGATGAAAAAACTATATATTTGTATAATAATTCCCAGAGCTGTACAGAAAAATGACAGCTTAAAGTGAAAGCAATAACAGCTTTATTTGACAAGCGCTGCAGTTAAACACAGGGTAACATCACAAACAAGTGTGTTCGATCTCTAAGATCACATATTGAGGTTTTTTAAGATTCTACAAAACACAACTAGTCAAACATTTCAAGATATTTTTTTCAACAAAGGCCAAAGTGTTAATATTCAAAGAACATAAAATAAATTGTCTTTATTATTTCTATTTATTGAAATTACATTACCATGAAGTGTCCATTTCTTTCTTGAACTATGAAACCATTTATATTATGCAAATTCTAATATTTGCAAAATGGCTCAAAGTGCCCCCACTTCCCACTAACAATGGAGCCATTGTAACTAAATTCCTGAATTCACTTCAGTTCTTAGTGAAAAGTGCTGACATGAGGCGGAAACCTATTGAATAAGAATTTTAGAACTAAAATATATATTATGTGACCAACAGAAGTTAGATCAAAACTGTGTACTTTCCTTTCATCACTTCATTTTGGAGACATTTTAGGCCTATTCTTC
This sequence comes from Perccottus glenii, assembly GCA_024416835.2. Taxonomy (NCBI): domain Eukaryota; kingdom Metazoa; phylum Chordata; class Actinopteri; order Gobiiformes; family Odontobutidae; genus Perccottus; species Perccottus glenii. Next base: position 42,930,965 of record CM044547.2, read on the forward strand.
TTCAAAACTCAGATCTCATAAGGTCCTGCATTACTCTCCCTCAACAGCATTACCCTTCCACCTCCAAACATATCAGACTTTTACCACTGGATAAAACCACCTTTACCTGTCTACTACTGCTTTGTCTTTTATGTGCATTCAGATTTCTGTTTTTGAAAGTGTATTGATTGTCATTTTTATCTTTTTCTTTTCTGATAGCTGCCAAGTGGATACAGACAGAAACTAGGATATTGCAACAGTCAGGCATATTTACACCTGTGTAATTTGTTACAGGTGTTCATAAACGTATGGAGACGATTGATCAAAGGTACACGCATTATTTAGCACTTCTTTTTCTTTTTCTTTTTCTATTTCTTCCTATAGACGCAAACCTCTGAACAAGGGACCTTTCCTGCTTTCCTTTTATAAAAAAAAAAAAAAGAAAAAGATCAGAACTATTTTTTCTTTGCAAAAACAAATACATTTCTCCAAATCAAAGTTTAGCGCTTACCTTGAACCTTTAGCTCTGACTTTAGCGTCAGAACAGCATTTATCTCCTCCTTGTTAAACATTGCATGAATAAATTGACAATAATTATCCCTGTTTCACGTTGCATCCCTTTTCTCTGTTTATGTTTTTCTTTTCAGTGTTAAAAGATGTGTACTGCGCTGAAAACACATTCTCCTTGTTTTTTGTTTTTTTTTACTTTTTGAAAAGGGCTGTAGATCAATTCCCAACTTGACAACATTTGAGCATGTGATTGACCAAAACGACTGCCCATGTGTTAAAAACAGAATAATAATGTCTTAAAGGCTTGTTTTTAAAAGATGATTCCTCTTAATAATATGCTGTTTGGTGATTGAACTGTTCTTCTTCTCATATGCAAAAAAAAATAGGCATACTCCTCGTTTAATAATTTACATGACTCAGAAAAAACAAAGGGCATTGAGTTTCAATGTAAAATATTTTCAAAAGCTGTGACAGGCTAAAATGCAGTTTAAAGTTTCCATGACCATAAACAGTATTCCCAGGACTTTCCAGGTTTTTCATAAAACTATGTTCCATTTCTTGAAAATTGCTTTTTAAAAGTTTATGTTTCCAGAGTGCATCAGTAACCTGACATTTTAAAAAGACTGAGAAGACTTTACAGACATAACTTCTTATCGAGCCACTACATTGACTCCATTAAAAGTAGAGGAAAGTGCCAGACACGATCACAAAAAGCTTCCATCGACAGCCGTGAGAAATAAGGCTCCTGCGGCTGCTGCCTGCCAGAAATATCACACAAACCTCCGACCAGTTTCGGGAAAAAAAAAAAAAGACGTGAGGGCAGGCTGCAGCTTGAAACAGATACCACCTTCACTGAAGTTCAGCCGAGTCCACGAGGAGCCTTCAAACTTCTTTTGCAACACCCTTTATGTGAACGCTCTGGCTCAGTGAAGGGAGGATGACTCTTCAGGTAGGCAGATCAAAAAACCCTCCTGAATCAATATGGGCAACGGGTGCATCCTAAAGCTTCACAAATAACCCATTCCTTACATTTAGACTCAGTTTGAACATGGACCAAAATGGAGTGAAACAAGTTAGCTTAAAGCCTTTCATAATGCTTTCTTTTAATGTTTCAACAGCCTTATCATTTCTTAGGTTGAGATCTTTATTTGGTGTCTTTTTTTTTAGTCTGCTTGTAGAGTGTTAACCTGACAAGACAGATAGTGTTCTCCACAAGGGCAGCTTCTTTAAATGAATACCTGGAGGTGATAGGATTTATCAACCGCTTAATCCAAACAGTTTAATCCAATCAGAGCAGCTCCATGTTGTTTACATCTTCAAACCTAAAACACGCCCAGACCTGTCAGAGCTGCCACATCATTGGTTACAACAGCATTTTACAACGATAAATACTTTGCTCAGAGCAGTTCAAGATGTATTTTCTTGAGAAGGGTTGAATTTTTAAACATTATAAAACAAAAAGACTTGAGCACTTTACTCAGATTTTTATATATTTCTTATGAATACACTTGTGTTTTGCCATTGTTTTTGTTATTAATGTTTTTATAGTTTACATGGCAACCGGTGATAGAGGCAACCCTCTCAGCTTTAGTGCTGTGTTTCTTAAAACTCAAAGATTTGCTGGAGTTTTCTCCATTAGGGTATTAGGGGGGTGTCCCACTCCTCCATTGTAGTCATTGACAAACTGAAGCAATTCCATTGTTTTGTACCATAGTTTGACTCGCCCTATAGAAGCCGAAATGTCACAATGTCATCTAAAATGCACCAACATACAGACATTTGCATCTATTTTATTAAAAATGTTCAGGAAGAGGACCCCCAGACTCATTATCTGTATTTTTAATCTGTTCCCCAATGCCACTTTTCTATACAGTATGTCACAATGCACCAATTTACTGTAACTGCAGCTCCTTGTTCTTGTCCACTGCTCAAATCTGTGACTGAGCAGAGTCTGAAAACCTGCTGAGGCTACGGCAGACCAGTAACAAGACAACCATCAAGTTTATTATAGAAACCTCACTTTTCAATCGCAGTTTTCTCTTTCTTTGGCTTTTTTCAAGCTCAGTGCCATCTCATCAAAAGTCTCAGTTTTACTGTCTGTCAATTTCAAAATGCTTAGTTTTAAGTTAAAACAATTTTAAAAAACACATTTGTTAGATTCTGTCAACCAATTCTGGTAAGTGGAAGAAAACATCCAATTACATCAACCCAATCTCTGCTGCACTGCAAAGATCGGGACTTTGGAGAGGGCCTGAGGAGCAGCACAGGCCGTCTACAGTATAAAGAGTATCACATGGACGAAGAGAAGACGCAATAGAAAGCAATTGGAGGAAGATCAAGGAGGCAATAACATTAAAGAAACCGGAAAGTGCTCCAAAGAGGATCCAAAGAATATGGGACTTGAGGAAGAGCTTTAGAGCAAAAAACATGATGAGGGGAAAGTCCAAAGTATCACAGCTGACAAAAGCAGTTTATTCAAAACAACTGGGAAAGGAAATGCCACAATAAAACTGTCAACGTTCAGCTTCTGGACTAAGCAGTTGTTACAATGGCACCTGGAAATTGGATGGAAATACTGGGAGAAAACAAACCAATTTCCTTAAGCCACTTTTCCACAAAGAGGTAAAATCATATTAGTATGGGTAACTGCGGAAGAGTTTCCACTGTGCTATATGGCACACATCCTCCAAGAGTCACAGAAGAGAAACCAACTTTTCAAAACTAAAAACCCACAAAAAGTTAATAAATAATAAAGATTTGAAAATCCTTGTCAGTAGCAGGCTAGAGTCCAGGGCTGGACTGGTAATCTGGCATACCGGGCAAATGCCCGGTGGGCCGACGCACTTGGGGGCCGGTCCATATAATATGATTTTTATTTTTTTTTTTTAATTGGCCAATGACCGGCCCATAAAGCAGGGACAGCGGCCCATTGGTTCATTTTTCATACTGACACTGGGCTGGCCCAATCATCTCTTAACAGGCTCCACCCCTCCTCCTTTGTTTCTTGTGTCAGATGCAGTTAGTGGCTCAGAGCCAAAAATCTGTGGATTTAGGAGAAACTAAAGTGCAAGGGGGGTGCGGAGAAGTTGCGGGCCAAAAAAATAAAAATGCTAGAGGTTTATGCCTCAACATGTGCAAAAATAACAGACATGTTTAGTGCTGTAGCTTCAGTATCCAAGCCTACAGTACCTGACGACATTTTGCAGAAACATGGAGAGTGTAATTGAAACGGTAAGCATGTTAGCTACATCGTTGTTGCCATTATATAGTCTGTCACCCACTGCACTAGCCACTCAGTCAGCTAAAGTCAAATAACACAGCATAAGCTAGGTTAGCAGAGTTAACTTATTCAATTGCAACTTTGGCTGACTATTCTAATGTTAACCCTTTAATACCATAATGGCCGTGACGCCCTTCTCTAGAAAAACTTAAAAGATAAAGTTTCAAAACTGAATTGATTATTGAGTGTGTGAATAATATATATTTATGGTAAAAAAATGAATATTAACTTTCAAAACAGACGCAGCTATTGAGAGCTGAAAATGTAAAAAAACGAACATTCATCAGTTCGGGAGGACGTCTAGGCGCTGTTTCCTTGCATTACCGTAAACAGCTAATACGGGAGCACTCCGAAATAAAGACGGGCTGGCTTGACTGGTGTTTTGCTAAACGGGATGGCTTGACCGCAGTTGCTATTTGGGAATTAAAACCCGCCTTGCATTTTGAAAGCTGTATATTTTTGTTTAGCTGTATATTCAACGAAGTAGATATTTGTTCATGTTTCTAATGAATTTCCAACATCATTAATATGCAATATTTACGGTGAGTGAATAATATGAATATCATATATTTTAGGACGTTTTGTGTGAGTAATTTGGTAGTATAGGTTGGTTTTCTTTTTTTTTTTTAAGGGGAGTATCTCAACAATGAGAGGGAAATCTTGTTTGGTGTCATGTTAAAGAGGGGTTTGTGCTTTAAAACAAAGTAGCCTATACTTGCAATTGTAAACTAGTTTTTCTGCTGTCCGGTTCATTGAAAAAAAAAAACATTTCTTTTTAGAATTAGCAGTATTCTACATCCACATTATATTGGGTTCTAAAGGGTTAACTAGCTTTTATAACATGGAGCACTTTGTCCATCTAGAAATCCTGCTCTTCAAGAATACAGGACTATATAACCAAAATGGATCCTTACTAAGTGTACTTTTAATAACTCTTCCAAATAATTGTAATCCTCTCTCTCTCTGTCCTTATGTATAGTCAAGCCAGGTTGAGTTAGCAGTGGAGGAGAGAGACAGGGAGGAACCTTTGATCACCAGGGAGTCTGTCAAGAGAGAGTGAGTACACTGCTCCATGGCACTTAGTTCTCAGCTTTGTAGGGTTTTTGGAATGGAACAGTAGATATGCATATCTACAGGGACCGCAAGGATGGTGTACTAGTTGGTTGTGTCTGAACGATTGTGGTGGGCCGGTCTGAGCAAAAATGCCAGGGCCTTTTTTTTGTCCCAGTCCAGCCCTGCTAGAGTCCTATTGCAACAATAATACTACTGATTCTATAAAGTTATTTTTGAATGTTGCAGGTTTTGCTTACGTTGGAAAAAATAAAGTAAATAAATATTGTGTTAAATCCTTGTCAATATAAGGCTAGAGATTGAAACCATATTGTGTCGTCATCATTAACCATAAAATAGAAGCAAGTACATTCTCATGAGTGGCAGGTTTCATAACTTTAACACTGACAAATATTCATTAGTAGCTCATAAAACTCCACCCTCCACTCCAACGTTAAATATGATGTGACAGACGTGTTTGTGAAATAGTGGCACACTGTAGTACAAAACGTCACTGATGAGATAAGATGACATTCAAGATGAAATTACAAAGCAGAGGTAAGAGAGTAGTCATTGGCTTTTATTTTGAAGGAGTTACCGTTGGTGAGGGAGTAAGAAGGTGAGTGTTGCTATAATGAAATGCTAGTGATATGAGAGTAGTTTTGTTTGCTGTACAGTGTGGAGGAGGTCTGAAGTTTAAGAGTTTCTGTCGTCCACACGATGTTGTGTAACAGGTAGGAGATGGACTCAGAAAGGATTGGTTACTCTTTGATAAACCGCTGCACCATGTTTTTAATGTGCAAATGTAACAGGTTCATTAATAATAGTATAATTACACAAAATTGTTTTTTTGTATTGTGTGGTGGTTCATACCTGGTATTAGACTTTTGTGCTGTTTTGGTCTTTCACCTACTTTATCTGTATTTTTGTTTTATTCTTCTTCGTTTGTTCCCCGTGTGCACCAGTATAAAAGCGGAGTTCGCAATTTCCCCTTTTGTGAATTCCGTGGTGGAAGAGGTAAGTTAGCCAGTGTAATCCTCTGTTTTAAATGTCATTCTTTTGTTATAATTTATCATTGTTGTAATGTTATATTGCCTCAATGTTGGTCCAATGTTTAGTTTATTGTGAAAAGGAAGTTACAAGGGTTAGCTAACTCGTCCACTGTTTTCTACAGTTTGGGCTGGACCGAGTAAAAAGCACATGTTGATCTGTATTTCATTATTTTCATCCAGATTAAACGGAGAAAGTCTCCAAAGTTCCCACCATGTCTCGTGATCCCTAACGCACCACATTGTTCAAATAACACAACGCACAAGCACAACGGTTACACAAAGCAAGAACCTTAAGACACTGGCTTTAATCTGAAACTTGAAACAGCTGTTGTTTATAAAAACTTGACTTGACTCTAATGCACTGCTCCAGTGGAAACAGGTCTTAGAGTGAAATTTTGACCCTCTACTCCCCCTGCTGGTGTTGAGTGGAGTTAATAACAAATAACCTGCTGAACAAAATAAGGCAGTGTCAGCAGTGGTTTGGCAAAAAATATAAAAAGAGAAAATAGACAAAATTTAGGGGACTAAGCATTATGGCTGATCAACATTAAATCCTTTTCAGTTGTATGAGGCTGCCTAAAAGTCAAATCCTTTTACATCTTTATTTTTACATGACGTCATAATTGTGACTGCTATCACACAAGGGCACTTTGAAAATAGCCCTGACCAAGTCTTGTGCTTAATTTCATTAGTGCTCTCCAGTTTAATCCTGCAGCAGTACACCGTTTGAATTATCCAGTCACGGTGCCAAATGGCTTTTGTCCTTTTTTTTTGTCCCTGGCAGCGGTGCCAGCTCTGAACAGTGCACACAAGGACAGGCTTTAATACGAGACGAGGGAGATCTTTGGTTCTGCCATTAGATGTGCCCTGGACCTTTCTGTTTACACTCTGTCCTCACGTTTGAATATGTTTGTTCAGTGTGGTTCAACTCCATTCAGACTGTATATATCTATATACCACAAACAGCTAAAATCTCTACCAAAACAAATAAACGAACACTTTGTGAGGTGATTGACAAAGGACAGAACATGTCTAAAATTGATTGGAACTCAACCTATGTTACGTTTAAATGATAATCGTTAAGTTGTACGACTAATTTGCAGACCACATCTAGACCAGGACTCAGCAGTTTGTTAACCTTTTGTAAAAAAAAAAAGGTTTCTGTGAAAGTCATTGGCATATAGTGTGACAGGGTGCAACGTAATCTTGGGTTATAAGAATTTGTGGGCAGCATCTCAAAAACCTATCTGCAGGTGTATGATACTTTTCTACAGTTCGTAAAGCTTTATTGAAAAGCTGGTGTTGAGATATTAGCCTACTGAATTGCCGAGGTGAAAATCTATCTGTCCTTGTGATTTAAAAGGCCAACATTGAGAGCTAACAACTTATGCAACTTAAGTCCCCGTCCTGTGTCCGGTGGATATCTGACACTAAAATGTCCCAGTTTTCCCTCTTTCTGTCTCGATTGAAACAACATGGACATGGACAGAAATGCCCCTGTCCCATCAGTCATGTGGAGAATAAGATACAAGTTTTTTTTCAAATATGCCTCCTCTGAACTGGAAAATGTGCATTGGTCTCTACAGAGACCAGCCGCCGAGATCAAGACAGCTGCATAGGGACCTCCTCTAGAATCCAAAACTGAAAAGAAGTGATTAATAACTTCACAGATGTTATAGTGTTACTAAAAACCCTGTTCAATTCCTTTAACAATGATTGAAAAGTTAAAAACTGTCCAAACTACTTGTTGTATTAATACTTAATAGACGTAACAGACGTCTGATGTGATTTCTTTGACAGTAGAGCGTTAGATCTACATTTACATTACATTTAACATTTAGTCATTTAGCTGACGCTTTTATCCAAAGCGACTTACATTAAGGTTCCATTCACCAGTGTTACAGCTGGAACATCACTGTAGGCAAGGTGGGTTAAGTGTCTTGCCCAAGGACACAACGTCAGTATGAACTGTGGGGGAGAGCGGGATTCGAACTGCATACCTTCCGGTTGAAGGACGACCACTCTTACCACTGAGCCCCTGCGCCCCCTAGATTTAAACTTTTTGTAGCACTACCTGTTAAGTTATTATTCCCTTTTTTATTCAGTTTTACACATTAGGGACGGTCCCTAGGCAGTCGTCTAACTTTTCATGCTAATTTGTGTTTTTAGCATCGCAACAGCTAATTTTCTCAACAACAGCTTTTTTCTGTCTGTTTTTTGTCAAAAACAGTCAACCCCAATAACCCATTTGTAATCAGTGCTACTAATGAAATAATTTATTTGTCTGAAATGGTAAACATCCATTGTGTAAAATTGCCTATTGACAGTGCTGTCTGGGAGGGAAACGCTGTAATTACTGCAGAATACAGGCTTGGCTCTACACACTGTGACAACAACTCATGAAGCTTTATTGCGTGTCACACTGTGAAAAGAGTTTAATAAAATCTTGTTTGCAATCTGTGTCACTCCGTACAGTATCTCAGTGAGGCCGGTTGGCTAAGAGGAATGCTTTCACGGTGAGAACTTATATAAGAGCAGAGGCAGTTTGTATTATTGGCTTTTGCTGTAGTTCTCTTGTGTCTTGGAATGAAGCAATACAATATACGCTTCGGCAGAACAGTGTATTAATAACTGTCTATGGGAGTATTCACTAATGCCTTTTTGGTCCAAAGTTTGGGACATAGCAGTTTAATATAGAAACACAATATTGGGTATGAAAAACATGCATCTTCAAAATAGTTTCAGTTTGTGAGTCATGGAAAAACATAGTAACCTTTCCTGTTTTTAAAAAAGTTTAATTTCAGTCTGCTACTGGCACAAAAATATAATGCATTGAATGTTATGGAAAAATGTGTAGTTTTATGTGGTGAATATAGAAAGATATGACTCATGCAGCTGATACTAAAAAATAAATAAATAATAATAATAAACGGAGCAAATAAAGACAGTGGAATAAAAATCTCATCCCTCATGTCTTTGTGACTAGAGCCATTATGTTTTTACATTTACATTTAGTCATTTAGCTGACACTTTTATCCAAAGTGACTTACATTAAGGTTGGTTAAGTGTCTTGCCCAAGGACACAATGACAGTATGAACTGTGGGGAGAGCGGGAATCGAACTGCCTACCTTCCGGTTGAAGGACGACCGCTCCACCACTCGCCATTGTGTCCTCCCTGATTAATCTACTTCATCCTCCTCCTTCAGCACATCGCACGTCTCTCCCTGCCGGGGCCCAAGCGCCAAAACCGTTCTCTAATAAACCATTTATTGCATCACATTATTTGTGAATTGTTTTCTTCACGATTTGAGTTCCAGCAATGACCACAAACCTTTCCTATTGCATATTAGACCCCCTTGGATCCTATTTGTGTCCATCTATAAAACAGAACTTTTTGCACTTTACATTGACAAAAGTGATGTTAAATGGTTTACTTCAGCTTAGGTGAATCGGTTGAATTTCTTGCTGTAAAAGTGTGAAAATCACTTAATTCTGTTTGAAGACTTTTACTTTATTAGGCCCGAGCCGGTTATGGCCGGGAGGGCCTATTGTTTTTGCTCGGATTTTTTTTTTTTTTTTTATCTTTCTTGTCGACCTATGATCCTAAATTTGACCCAGTGAACATGCACGAAAAGTCATTTTATTGGTCCCAGACTTCAAGCTCGGCGAAAAATTTACGTATTTGAAGTTGCAGAAAAAAAAATACGAAAAATGACTCAGTGGCGACCCCTACAAAATCAAAATACATTGGGCCTATGGAAAGTGAAAGTAACTTTTTTCCAACGTAGAAAAATGAAACTTGGTATATCCATAGGACACCTCAGGGCAAACAGAAAAGTCAATGACAGTCACACCCTAAACTTAACAGGAAGTCCGCCATGTGGGGTGAAAGGCGCGCGCCACTAAATTCGCACTTGCGCAGAAAGATGCAAATCATTGTGTTTTAATCTAAATGGCCCCAAATTTGGTGAGTATCATCTAGACACATGTGCCAACCAAAGTTGTGACTTTGTTGTTGATATCTTATCGGGTATGGGTGTGGCAAGCCTGTAACGAGGTGGCCATTTTTGTGAAAATAAAACGTCTCTTAACTCTCAAATGGCTTCTCGGATCGAGTTGGACCCAAAAAGGCGTTTGTGCACATTCATGACCTGAACACAAAAATATGTAAATAAAAGGGTTATCTTTAGAAATGGCTCTCCAGCGCCCCTACAAACTTATAATGTGACCCAAGAATTTAGTTTGTCATAGAGACATAAAATTTGGTACACACATCTCTTATGTCATGACGAGCATAAAAGCCAATGACAACTACCCCTATCTATAAATGTGTTGCCATAGCAACGCCCCAAATATTTGGAAAAAGTCAATGGGAAGTGAAAATTTTAGTTTGTCGTAGGCAAATGAAACTTGGTACACACATCCAGCATGGGCTTATGAACAAAAAGCCAATGGGGACCACACCCTATCACACACGGGAAGGCGGCCATTTTGAATTGAAAATGTGAACCGACTTAAAATACACCTCTTTTTAAAAGAACTCAGAAAATAGCTGCTTCATTCCACAGACACCAAACTTGGGCAAAATGAGCTAAACACATGTATGTAAATGAGACAAGTGTTTTTCTAGACTTTTTGCTCGAGTTATATTTTTTTATTATAATTCGTATATATTTTTTATCATATTTTTTCTGCAAAATGATCCTCAATTTAACCCAGTAAACGTACAACTAAAAGTCATTTTTATTGGTCCCAGATTTCAAGCCCAGTGAAAATTTATGTATTTGAAGTCCCGAAAAAAATACTAAAAATGACTCAGTGGCGACCCTAGAAAAGTAAATACATCGGGCCTATGGAAAGTGAAAGTAACTTTATTCCAATGTAGAAAAATGAAACTTGGTACATCCATAGGACACCTCAGGGCAAACTGAAAAGTTTATTACAGCCATATCGTAAACTCAACAGAAAATCTACTATGTTGGGTGGAATTTCTGTCTTCTAAACAGCTCCAAATTTGGTGAGTATCATCTAGACACGTGTGCAAAAAAAAGTTATCAATTTGTTTTTTGATACATTTGTGGCTGTGGTCGTAATGGGTCTGTGAAGAGGCAACCTTTGGGAAATAAATGCCATTTCCCAATTGCCAGGATCCTTCCTTTAGAGGAGGCCCCTCCAGAGCCACGGCTAGAGTCTTAGAAAACTCCTCAGAATCCTTTTACCGTGAAGTTTACGCTTTAAAGCACGAGTGCATGTGTCTTGCTGGTCTCAAGGGAGGCACCTTAATTCTTTTGAACGCTACTTTAATTTATTTTATTATTTGTTAACTGTGCTACAAAGATGTCAACATTAAACATAGATTATTACATTTGTGGATTTAATAGATTTAAAACATGTTGATTTTTATTACATTTATGGTTTATTACGTTTGTGGCAGTTATTACATTAATGGGTGTATCAGAAGTCAATGGGGCAGTGGGTGGAACATACTTTCAATTCAATTCAAACTTTATTAGGGACACCGAGCATCTGGTCCAGAGAGATAATTATAATACAAATATAAAATATATATATATATATAATAATATATATAATATATATATATATATATATATATATATATATATAAATATATATATATATATATACACACACATTATACATAAAGGCAGGATTGTCAGTGTCTCCACATTCTTGATAAATCTCATTGCATTAATATCTGGAAAAAACAGGGCGAGATTGATATCATTTGGCAATTTTATTAATCTGCACATCTGAATAAAAACTAAGTAGATAACGACTGCACAAGTTCTTACACTACATTTGACAAACATTTCACCTGCACCACATTGCCTTGGGACCTTCAGAAGCATCCTCATAGAGTGCAGTTTTAACATTGGCAGAGCACATGTTGAATTTACGGACAAGCTTATTTGCCTGCCCATATAACATCTCTTCCGTCAACACCTGACTGACAAACACTGAGTTCTACTTCCTTTCTATCGATTCCTTTCTTTAAAAAAAATTTAAAAATAAAAATTCTCTTATCCTTAGCTTTGTATATTGTGCTGGGTTTAAACTGACTAGTTTTTGTGCACTTATGCTTTTTCTACCTTGTGTTGTTAAAATTGCTTCCATTGTTTTTCCTCACTTGAAAAGTCGCTTTGGATAAAAGCGTCTGCTAAATGACTAAATGTAAATGTAAACTTGCATTGCTGCCTATACATGTCTCTGTCATCCGAGAGGTCACAAGTGACATAATGTCATTCATTCATTTTCTACCGCTTAGTCCCGTTAGGGGTCGCAGGTGACTGGAGCCTATCCCAGCAGCTTTGGGCCTGAGGCGGGGTACACCCTGGACAATGGCCAGTTAGTCACAGGGCTGACATTTAGAGACAGACAGTGACAGACAAACATTCACTCTCACATTCATTCACTAGGGACACTTTAGACTTGCCAATTAACCTGTACATGCATGTCTTTGGACGGTGGGAGGAAGCCGGAGTACCCGGAGAGAACCCACAGTAACATGTGGAGGACATGCAGACTCTCACAGATAGACCAGAGTCAGCCGAGAATGTTTGAGTCGGCCGGGTTTTGAACTCACGACCTTCTTACTGTGAGGCAGGAGCGCTAACCACTCTACCACATGCACCCCAATAATGTCTAAGATATTAAATCTTGTGGCTTGGAGAGCATTTCCACACAAACAGAATTAAGTAATTGGAGACTTGTAGTTCAAATACTATAAATAACAAGGCTTTTAAAAACATATTTATAAAAGAGGACAATGTATTAGTTCAAACATTGTCCACTGAAATTAAACAGGTCTGAGTTTTAGGAGATAACATTTGAAAAAAGCTTACATCTTTGAGCCATAATGCATCTATGGCTAAACATTCTACCCATGGAACAGTAGCCTAGCAACAGTAACCAAGAGGAGTGTGGCAGTGGGTGGGGCTAACAGCTGACATTCTAATCTTTCGTGACATCACATAGTAAAAGCACGGTGATGTCATAATTCTAAAGTAAAGCCTTTGAGTGAGTCCTGGGTTTAACCATATACATTTAAATCACTCGAGAGAGAGAGAGAGAGAGAGAGAGAGGACGCACAACTTTCAGCTCCAGAACTTTTCATTCACAGGTAAGATTGTATAGTAGCATTAGAAAGACACTCAATTCAGAAAGAGGTTTAAAAACAGAAGGTAAAGAAAAACACTCTATAAAAAAACTAGCCATGCAGAAAGCCGTGATTTCTGCATTAAGGATCGCCTTAAAGAACGAAGAAGCCAAATGGCAAAAGAAAGAACAGGAATGGGCGGAAAAAGAGATGGTCTACAAAGAGAAAGAGTTGCAATGGCAGGCCGAATCAAAGCAGTGGGAAATAAAAGAAATGAAGTACAAAGAACAGGTGTACCAGTTCCAGGTGTATGTACAGCAGGCGGTCAGAGATGTACTGGAGTGGGAGTCCAAGGAACAGTGCTGGTTGGAGAAGGAGAAAAAGTGGATGGAGCCCCAAATTGGTTTGGAAATTGCGGTTCAACAAGACTCTGACTTAGCAGAGGATCCTATAATCACAGTGGTGAAAGCCAACAAGGACCAAGCCACAAACACTGATAGTAGAGTTCTTATGGTGGCTCATATTGAACTCGGGAAGCAAATGGATGGTGCAAAAGCTAACATCGACTCCTACCACTCCACCATAGAAGTAAAAGTTAAAGTTAAGGAAGTAGGACAAGCTCCCACAGTGAAAAAAATTATTGAACACCAAGGTCATTCTGAGACCTACAACCTACCTCTGAAATTGGACATGGACAGCAACGTATTATTAAAGTTCCCAGCTAATCTTTACAGTGGACCAGCTGATCCTAAGATTGAACTGGAGTCTGAAGTGGAAGTTGAAGGGGCCCAGGATTTAAAGGAAACACCGCTTGAGCCTCATGTCAATGTCATCTCTACAACAAAGCCACAAGCTTATTGTAAAACTAACACCAAGCCAATGCAAACAGACATGGACAATTCTTCCGAGGCCCGGTGTGATTTAAAGAGGGGGGCCAAAAACAAAAGGATAAAGGAGCTAAAGAGAGAGGAGGATGGAGTGGCTGAAGTTAAGGAGCCCCAGGACACAAAAGTGTCTGTGGTTGAGCACACTGACAGAGTCATCCATTCAATAGAGCCCCAAGCCTCAAAAAGAGAGGCTGAAGTTGAGGTTGCTCATACCGTATCAGAAAACCTCAAAATTGATACTCTGAGTGATTCCACCTACACCAAACTGGATACTGATGTCGCAGGAGACATCCCAGCTGACCCATACACTGGATCAGCTGATCATTCGGTAACAGCGCTCGAGCCTTCTGATGCTGAAGTCACAACAAGAGAGACTGAAGGTAAGTTGGTTCAAAATGAATCACCAAAGCTCCAGACAGATGACAAAGGGGATTCCACCACCAACAATTTGGCAAATGAGGAGGTGCCTGTGTTTCAGTGTGAAGCTGGAAAGTTAATCACTGAAGCCCAAGGTAATTTGGAGAAGGATGCAGGAGAATTGCCAGTCGACCCATTTACTGGACCGACTGATTCTCCAATTATACCACTGGAGCTGGGGATGTCTGAGGATGCAACAGAGCACAACACTCAATCTTCAAGGCTTAACAAAAGAAAAAAGGAGAAAAAGAGGGAGGAGCATGGAGTGGCTGAAGTTAGGGAGCCCCAGGACACAAACGTGTCTGTGGTTGAGCACACTGACAGAGTAATCCATCCAATAGAGCCCCGAGCCTCAACAAGAGAGGCTGAAGTTGAGGTTGCTCACACTGTATCAGAAAACCTCAAAACTGATACTCTGAGTGATTCCACCTACACCAAACTGGATAATGATGTTGCAGGAGAGATCCCAGCTGACCCATACACTGGATCAGCTGATCGCCCAGCAATACCACTTGAGCCAGAAATCATCATTGTCAAGACTACTCCAACAAAATACAAAGCTATACTGAAGAGAGAACCTCAAGCAGCCCCCACAAGTAACGACACTGCAATAGTACATGACTTCACTTGTACAAATAAAAGGGGAAAGTGGAGAAAAGGTGCGAGAAAGGAGACCCTGCTTAAGCCCCATGTCCAAGTCATCTCTTCAAAAGCTCAAACAAGGGAGGAGCATAAGGTGGCTGAAGTTAAGGAGCCCCAGGACACAAAAGTGTCTGTGGTTGAGCACACTGACAGAGTAATCCATCCAATAGAGCCACAAGCCTCAACAAGAGAGGCTGAAGTTGCTCAAAGCGCAACCAACGATGGCACAATAGCATATGTCAATTGCAGAAAGAAAAGAAGGAGAGGGGGGAGAAAAGGGCGAAAGCATTAAGTGGTAGAAGTGATGGTAGTAAGAAAGCCCAAGTCTGCTGGGCTTTCTGTTTTCTTTGATGACGTCTGTTCAATCCATCTAGACCAGAGCGCTCTCTTTAAAGTCTTCATGGTAAACTTGATGTGGAAGTTTACTGTGGAAGGCTTCCATTAAAGTAGACATTTGTATCAGGTTCACCAAGATGAAGCTAAAGAGGACTCTCTGGTCTGGACTGAATAGTGTTTAAAGAAGAAGGTGGAAGGCCCACAGGTTTTGTGTCTGTGGTGTATGGTTTGAATGGCTCTTCACTGGTGTTGTGCTTCTAGCCTGAAAAAACTCTATTGGTGAAAGAGCATTAGAGCCAACACAACACAAAAGACACAAACTCTATCAAAAACATACCACAGCTAAATTTTCCATCTTAGTAATTAGCAATTTGCATTCGGCAAGCTGGAGATCAAAGTTTTTCACCGCAGTTAAAATGTTGTTTTTGAAAGTCAAAATGTCAACAAATATAAAATGAAGCAGAATATTTTTGTTAGATAAAAACATATTGTGAATTTTGGAAATAATTACATCTGTTTTTATTCAATACATTTTGACTTTTGGAGTTTACAATGCTTTAGCATTATCGGAAATGTTTGGACCACACGAATCGGAAACAATTTTATGCAGCCTCTAATGAAATCTAGAATGAATAAATAGTTCTGTTATTAGGACAGATAATAAACATCATAACACAAAATTGAAATTTAAATGAATGTGAAAATTTATTAGGTTTTAAACCTGCTATTGTAACTAATTACAGATACAAATTCGAAGTAGATCAATATTCTGTTAATTCTTAAAAAAAATTAGGATATATTAACTAATAAAACATCGCAATTTATGGACTTGAAAATACATTTAACAAAATGTTCAAAACTAAAATAAAGAATATAAAAATTCCATAAACTGCGGGAAAACAAACTGACTTGAAAAGCAATTTTTGTGAGCAAAAATATCATGCTGTAAAATTATTATGAAAATATCATGCTGTAAAATCATACTGAACACATTATCCTCTAAGAGGTCTGTCTTGAAAAAGGCATTTAATTTTCGGGCAAACACCGACCATCATTCACTGACGCATGTAGATCGATTACTTGCAGGCAACACAGGTAATCTCTAACTTCCAAATGCAGCTCCCACACACTACTCTTTGGCATTTGTTACAAGTGTGTTTTGTTTTGTTTTTCTTGTAGTTTCTTCGCACTTGGCACTGCCTTCTTATCTCCATCTGCTGCTGCTGCCTGGTTTCTGGCCCTCGCACCATCAGCTGTGTTGCTTTTGCGTTCATGTGGCCGGCGCGAAGTTCAGTAGCAAGTCGCATTATAAAGTTCCTGCGTGACATTCTCTCATGTGTGCATTTCTGGAAGAGGATGGAAGCATTTATCGCAGCAAGGTCAAGGATATTATAAAACACAGCAACTGGCCATCTGCATGTCGGCGCTTTCACCGAATATTTTCTCGCCATTTGATCAAGCACATCTACCCCGACCTTTTTCGGTTTTAGTATGTGACTGTCTCTGGTTTCGCCTTTTGGCCACTTGTGATGGCAACATCTGTGTGTACAGTGCTGAGAATGCAGACGTTTTTTTTTGCTTTGCCTTGGTAGACTGTGAGTGTTGCATTTTCACTTTTCAGCACCTTTGTGGCGAACAGCAGCCGTTGCTCCTTTACGCATGGGGGCAGCTCTCGTCTGCTCTTATTTATTGTGCCAACGCGGCTGGTTTTTTTGGCCTGTAGTGTCTTGGCCAGTTCGAGGGAAGTAAAAAAGTTGTCAGTGGTGATGTTCCTCCCCTTCCCCACGTAAGGCTCAGCCATTTTCAACACCACACTGTCTCCAAGTCGCTGACCTGGTCTCCGTGTCTCGTCTTTGCCCAGATATGGCGCACCATTCTGCATATATTTGGTATCGACGTCAGCAGCTAGCCAGAACTTTATACCAAATTTATCGGGTTTGTTTGCTATATACTGGATAAAGCTACACCTTGCTTTTGTTGGGAAGAGCTGCTCATCAACAGTTATATCGGCGCCGGGTTTGTAGCAAGTGATGCTGTTCTGAACAAATTTTTCCCAAACCTCGGCCACCAGGGCAAACTTGTTCTCTTGCAGGCGTGTGCGTCTGGTCTCTTTTTTATCAAAACGCAGGAATCGCATGATTTCCTGAAATCTATTTCGGGACATGGTCTCCTTGAAAAATGCATAACCCCAGTCAGCTGACCAAAAGCTCGCCAGGTCCATGCCTTTTCCACCTTGCGCACCACGAATGTAGATGAGGGCAATGAAAGCCTTTAGCTCATCGACTGTTATATCCCATGAGCTGTCCTCCTCTACTCTGTGTGCTTCAGCAATGGTGCAGTCCCTGATATGCTTCAACATGCCATCACCAACCAAACAGAGAAATATGTGCAGTCAAATTGACCGCTATGGCCATTCAAGGTAGAAATACTCAGAACTCTTTTGTGTTTTGTAATTTTAATAAAATAACAATGTTAAAATAAAATTTACATTAATTTAAGAAAAGTCATGGAACTGTAGTTATATGGGTTTTATTTCAACAAAGTTATTACATTCCAAATCTTTAAAACGGTCAAAATGACTGCCTTGGTAGTGCTAGTGTTAAGACGCTGAGTCGGACTTAATTCTTAATAATGTATGTATGTGTGTGTGTGTGTGTGTGTGTGTGTGTATGGATGGATGGATATGA
The DNA here is from genome assembly GCA_024416835.2 of Perccottus glenii. NCBI lineage: Eukaryota > Metazoa > Chordata > Actinopteri > Gobiiformes > Odontobutidae > Perccottus > Perccottus glenii. The sequence continues at coordinate 42,948,923 of CM044547.2, forward strand.
GCTGTTTATTTGTTGATTTGTTATTGGTACATTTTCTTCCTGTGAGTGGATGAGATAAGGACGTTGTTAGGTGTAGCTAGGACTTTAATATTTTTTTCTTTGGGGTTTAACATTTTTGCTCCGTGGGGACTTTTTCACTGACTTTACCTTCACATACTGTAATAAACAGCTGCTGGTCTGGACAACAGTCATAAAAGCTGAATGCCACACAAGAGCTAAATTAGGCTGTGAAGGACCCTACGACCCGTTATATGTGCAGCAGATGTTACTTTTCATGTTCACCAATATTACTTCATGTGAATGTGGGTCTCTAATAAAGCAGCAGCAGTGATACTGTGTGCGGCATCAAGTCATCCTGAACCTGACTCTTGTTGTCGTAGCTAAAATACATGGTTATAACAGTCCCATCTAAGTTTACAGCAGTACAGTTTAAGTCAACCAAGCCTGAAGGTTATGTAGTGATGCTTTAACCTAAACCTATTTGTGTGTTTCAAACAATCAATGAGATTGTCAATAAAATAAATTAGAAATTGTTTAAAAAACACCAACCTAAGCTGCAGAATGAGGTGACTGATTATGCAAGATATGACAAATAGTCCATAAAACCTGTCTAAAAATGACACTCAATTATTATGCATACATTTTGTTGTTAAGTTATATGAAAATTTTATTTTGCCAACATTCACTGCTAAAGTTCAACGTCATGGCATTTGTACAATGCTTAAAAACAAATGGACTCATTTGCAATGCCAGTGCTATGCACCAAAATAGCCTCGTTTTTCAAAGCACTTCAGATCCACAAAGTGCCATTGATTTGGGAAGTATTTGTGTATGCAAACGCCTCCAAAGGAACAACGGAGAATACCAAACAGTTGGAGAAATACTGTGGTTTGTGGAGGCCAGCCCAGGCTATGACAAAGCTTTATTGCAGCGTTATAACAGTTATGTTCATAAAGACCACTTCATATAGACCTCACAATCTACAATTTCAACACCACCACAAATTACAAATTTCACACTTTTTGTATCAGAATAAGGACAGAGGACTCCAGAGGCTCCACAAATGTCTTGAATAGAAGTCCGTCAAAAGTTGCACCGTATACAGATGAGCAGAACTCAAGACAAAGGTATCCAAATGAGCAATGCAAAGACTAAATCCAAAATCTAAAGAGAAATGGTCTAATACAGGGAGGGGTTTGCTCTCAGCTTAAAGAGTAACTAAACCCTAAAACAACTTTTTTTAGTTAATGATCTGTAAGAATGGGGCCTTATTAGTGCTGTTCACTGATTTGAGTAAAGGTTTTGACATTTCAGTATAAAGTATATTAATTTTACAATTTATTGTGTAAATCTAAGTGCTGCCCTCTTCAGGTTGAACAGTGGTTACTGCAGTTGAATTTTTCGATTTGAAGTTGTTTCCTTGTGTGACATATACTGGCTCGACTAACGGCTCTCTACCCACGCCCCTGGCACACGCTCATCACACCCTTGGCATTGGATCACGCCCCTGGAATAAAAACATCTTGTCCCAACGGGTGTTGAAAATGTCAGACTTATATTAGCATGTACTTGTAGTGTTTCTGGTTGCAACAGCATTGCTGGACTGCATTGCTTTCCAATTGAGTTGGAAATTAGGCGCCAGTGGTTGCGTGCACTTGGCCTTGAACACCATGTGTTTGCAGCGGGCATTTTAAGCGAGATTGCATCTCTAAACAAAATAGAGATGGAAATGTGCTTCTCCAAACAGCTCCCGCTGAAAAGCAACACAGTCCCTAACGCTGCTCCTGCATGGATTCCCACCACCACAGCGGCGTTTTGAGGTGAGTGAACATACATTTTTAATCACAATTTATGTTTCTTCCTAGTAGGGCTGGGCGATATATCGATATAAAAAAATATATCGATATATTTTTAGACGAGATATGGAATTAGACCATATCGCATATATCGATATAGTTCAAATTTGCGCTGCTCCCCGCGCCACCGCCCCTCCTCTTCGAGGGGGGGAGGGGGCAGGCACAGAGCCACTCTTCAACAAACATGGAGGAAGCAACTACGTCTGCGGAGCGCGCGAGGAATTGGTAAGTAAAAGAAAAAGCAGTGGCTCAGTAATTTGGAGATGGTTTGGATTCAAAGTATCAGATGAGCAACAACATCACGTTATTTGTAGGGAGTGCAATAAACAAGTTACAGCCAGGGGTGGAAGCACTACAAATCTTTTTCACCACCTAAAGCAGTGGCACAAACTGCAGTACGAAGAGTCTTTGAAACTGCGCGCTGCAGAAGCCACAGCCGCAAGCCATCGACAACCCAAAAAAGCTCCAGCCCCGAAACAAAGCACACTGCAAACTCCACATTGCTAAAGATATGGTCCCCGTTGCAACTGTGGAACAAGTCGGATTCCAAAAGCTACTGAAAACTTTGGACTATAAGCTTGCCAGTCGCAACTACTTTGCACGAGAAGCACTGCCACAAATGTACACTGAAATCAGACAGAGCCTTGCTGACCGGCTCGCTAACGTGACCCATTTTGCGTTGACCAGCCGGATGCTGTTGACAGGCTGGTGTTTCGACAAAATCTTTAAACGAAGGAGGATACGCTTGTCTGTCTTCTAATGTCTACCTCAAGTTTCTTGTGCAACTGGTTAAGACTGTTCAGATAAGAAATTGAGTTAACAAAAAGGAAAAGGTAATCTCAAGCTGATGTTTAAAAAAAATGTTCTTAAACTGAGCACTTTATTTTGTTCTTTCTTTATATGTAAATGCTGCCCTTAAGTTACTAGGGATTGTCATATTCTTTTGTAATGTTTGTTATTTGCATCTGTGGATTTGTTAGAAAGGAGAATAAAATGTGTTTTTGGATTTTAATAAGCCATTTATAGTTGTAAAACTAAAAATTTTTGATAATGTACTTTTCTCATATAAATATATTCGGAAAAAGATTGGCCTTTTTTATAGGTTATTTTTAAGATATTTTTTAATTTAAATGTGCACCTTATTGAGCTTTGATTTTTAAAAAGGTACTCCTGTCCTATTGTTATACAGTATATATTTTTTTGTTTGTTTACATTTTATTGTTATTTGAACAGCTGAGCATTTATTTATTAGTGATGAGTCGTTCATGAACGATTCGTTCTTTTTGAACGAGTCTTTAATATGACTCGGGAACGACTAGTCATCTCAGAGAGCGAGTCGTTCATTTTTGTGTAGACCCGCGCATGCGCATTGCACCACATCTCATACAGGAAACAGAAAGGAGTCATTCATCTCCGAGTCGCTCGCTTGCTCTGCTCGTGCTCACCAAGTCCCTTCCCCATAGAGAAAGAGTATGCAGTTACCGGAAACAGAAAGGAACTGTTCATCTCCCGAGTCGTTCGTTCGTTCGCCAAGTCCCTTCCCCATAGAGAAAGAGTATGCAGTTACCGGAAACGGAAAGGAACTGTTCATCTCCCGAGTTGTTCGTTCGTTCGTTCACCAAGTCCCAGCTGGGACTTGGTGAACGACTCGGGAGATGAATGAGTCCTTTCTGTTTCCGGACGGACGGATGTATTAGCTACAGCTACATGAGGCTGTCACGGCCCAGACCAGACATGTTGACGGAATTAATGCTAAGCTAAATATGAAGTGACAAAGGAAAAAAACTATTTGGATTAAGAGGCGAGTTGAACTCTCTGCCTGAAGTAAGCTGCAATGAATTTATAATTTATTTTTCAAAGTTTGGCCATGAATGCATTAGCTTATAGTTATTATAGTTTTTATTCCAAAAGTACTAAATGTATTAAAAATTGTAATATGCAACATTTTAATTAGATTCTGCTGAAATGAACGAAATGACTTGAAAAAAGATTCGTTCATTTTGCTGAACGAGACTTAAAGAACTGAGTCAGTAAAATGAACTAAACTTCCCATCACTATTATTTATGAACCAGGTGAAGAAACCTGTTTACTATTTATTCATTTGATTTTGCAACTGTTCACTGAAATGGCCGGTTTCAATAAAACTACTTGTGACGTTATATTTGGCTTTGACTTTGACTGAACATTTGCTCTCACATTGTGAAAAAAATATCGGGATATATATCGTATATCGATATTCAGCCTAAATATATCGGGATATGACTTTTTGTCCATATCGCCCAGCCCTACTTCCTAGTAAAGCTAAAGTTAATTAATAAATTTTGTCATGTTGCTAGTTAGGTAAAGTATGCTAAACGTTAGCTTCAGCTGCTCCTGATACCGGGCTAACGCTAATGAGGGCTGCTGGTGTTGATACTGTGTCCCAGTACACACAGACATCTAGCTTTACTCTTTCACTCAATATTCCGTTAGTTATTTCTTGTACACGGGCTGCACTCTGTTGTACTTGTAACAGAGATGCAGCACTTAACGTTAGCACTAAAGACCTGTCACTGGCTCGTGACTCTGGACTTGGCTGAATATGAACATCTCATGACTCGTGTAACACCGTGAGTTTTGACTCAACACAAACTCAAAAACTGTCTTAAACTTGTGCGTTTCGTGCCAACTTTGCTAATTAGATTGAACACAAAAGCGCGCACCATCAGTGTACGTTGTTTATCGCTGCTCCTCGGGGTAAACCGAGCAGAGCTGGCGCTGCTGAGGAGACAGTGTATCACAGGCTGCAGCCAACCAGACCGACCCAGAGACAGTACACACGGATTAAAATACTAGTGCTATCACGGAGGATATACAGTAATAATTGTTCAGAGTTAAATTACAATAAAAGGAGATCCACAGAAAAGTGGGGACTCAGACTCCAGTAGGACGCTAACAGGCTATGGCAATGAGAATATTTGTGTTATTAATATAATTTATAAACATTTTACTATAATACTGTAATTGTAAACGATAACACAAATCTTTTGTTTTGCCTAAGATGTCCTGAGAAACTGCGTGCCAGCCTGAAGCAGTCGCTGCAGATCTGCAGATGTGCAGGCAAACGTAAAGCCTATCAGGAAAAGGAAAGGTGAGTTTGAATACTGTGAGTTTAGTTTATTCTTTATTTCTCAGGCACCATGTACAAAAACATTAATCTCACAAGAAAAGATTAGATTAGATTCAACTTTATTGTCATTACACAAGTACAGGTACAAGGCAACGAAATGCAAAAGATATGCTTTGTACCAGATTTAGAATTTCAGACTGTCTAGGATCTGATTCCATTGTTTGATGGTTTGAAATGAAAAGGCTGTTTGTGCAAAGGCAGAGCATCTTTTAGGGATTGTGCAGTTTTTGTGAGTTGTGGACCCAGAGGTTTGGGTCTCATCATTTACTCAAGATAACAAATCATTTTTTAAACTCTTGTTTTTGCAGCCACCCAGGCCAGAATGTCTAATCAGTGTTGCCAACTATTTTCAAAGGAAAGTAGATAAAGCCTGGCCAAAAAGTCGCTAAATGTCGCTAGATGACGTCATGCGTAAAATAGCATATTCGTAACGTCATCGCGTCATCATACTAAATTGCATACTTTCTTGCGTTCTGCCTGCCTAATGTGCTTTCTTGACAAATTTGTGCTCACATAGTCTTTTCTACTGTATTTTATTATGATATAGCCGACTGTCCCAATAAAGCTCTTCTCATTTCTCATCTCAATTAAGTGATAAGCACACGAGAAGAATGGAATTCAAATCAATCAAATCAGTAAGGAAAGTAGCTATTGACTGTCCCAAGTCGCTAAATGACTCCATCGCCTCACTTGCATATTGACCATGTGCATTGTGCATGTGATTGTGATGAACGCTGTAGGAGAGAAATCGCTGAAGAGACAAAAGGTGAGTAAAAACACACAGGATCCACCAGCGGCGGCTTGCCAAGTTTCCACACATGCGCGATTCATTTGCAGTCTGACTACAGCTGGGAGGGGCTGCTGCGCGAGGACTGGGCCACCTATGAGTGCTTTGGGATGGGGGTGGGGCCCGCGGCAGCACCCGCTGCTCATTGATTAGAGTAAGAACAATGTGTGCTTTCACTTCAGAAAGTCTCCAAAAGTCTCCAATAACTCCAGAAAAAGCCATTAGATTTGATGCTAGTCGCTTTTTTGAAAATGTGTCGCTAGAGGGGTCTGAATACTCGCTAAATATAGCGACAAAGTCGCTAAGTTGGCAACACAGTGTCTAATAGGAGTGTGTCATGTGACACAGATTCTGATGGAGCTGCCTTTCCCAGCGTCCCAGGACTAGCTCTACTCCAATAATGAGGAAAAGGTGTGAGGTGTACACTGCTGACTCCAGCTACCATGAAGTGAGAGCACCATGAACTGTACAAGGTAATGCATTTAGTCCCATTCTTCTGTTGTTTTTTTTTTTTTTTACTGTTATAGTGCAATTACTTGTTTTAAATACTCTAACAAGAACACATGAGGTGTGTGCTAATCTATCATTGTATTGTCATTAAAATGGTGTAATTTAAGAAATAAAATCATGTTTGTATGTTTATTTTATTTTCAGGACCTGGTTACTGTTCCTGCGTCACTTCACTGTTGACTTCATCCTTCAAGTTTGCTGCCATCTATCATCTTAGATTCAGTCTCTGAAAACTTCAGTTAGCTCTATAGTTTCTGAGACTTAGCTTTACTTTGTTGACTACATTTAGACTAATGTAAACACTGTAAACACTGTTGAATACACTGAAGATTCTTAAAAATTTTGGAACATGAAGTTTTGATCAGCCTGTGTAAGTCTGGCTCTTGCATTTCACCATCTTCGCTCCAATAAGTGCAAGTGACTTTGCAAGTGACTTTCAAACACAAAGTAAAAAGCGTCTGTCCTGACTGTAGCAACCAGGACCAGGAGTTCAATCCATGGACTGTATCGACACAAGGGGTGACCCCACTAAATGTCACGGACTGACAATTTATGCTGTAAACCCCCTTTCTACAGACTCTCAGAAAGTGTTGTCTTTACTGAAAAAAAGACCCGGTTTAACACCCATCTGCTAATTCGTAGCAGATGGCCAGTTGTTTTCCTAAGGACAGAGAACTCAAGAATAACCCTAATTAACGACTTTGCTTTTCTCCATTCCCAAAGAAGATCAAGGTGTTATCTCCGACCAAACCATACTTTCTGGCTCCATCCCGACGGGATGTAATCATTTGAATTACGGTTTGGCTGTTGACACTCTCACAGACTCGGACAGGAATGCGTTTGAAGTGTAAAAGACTTGAGACTTCTGTGATGGCAACATACTGCCATCTAGTGACAGTATGGATGAACGCCGCTAAGTCTTTCATCGAACCAATGACTGGTTTATTAGAAGAAAGCTTTACAAAGGACTTTGTGCTAATGTGTGAAAATAAAAAGATTATTTGAATTAAAATTAGTTGGAATAACATTTTTCCCGACCCTAAGCCAAACACGCCCCAGGCCGTGTTGAAAAACACGCCTCTTCAAGCGGCACACAAAACCGTGTGTGCGCCGGAAATCGCTGCTTCTTCGCTTCTTGGCCATCATCACCTGAAGTTCTGCACACAAAGAAAACAGATTGTCCTGAATTAACAATAAACAATTACATTTAAAATGTAAAAATTTGGCAGGAAATCTCTTTACATCTAATTTATTGTCAAATCAACATTCAACATAAAAAAGTAGCACTGAAACCAACATTACCGTAATCCGCAACTGGCTGCATGGATTTCAGGATAAAATGCATTTCTGCACACAGGACACTCAGCTGTCTAACAAATGAATTTTCAATGCATGTGAATAAAGCATCACACTACTCCTGAAATATAAGAAAAAACTTAAACAACACTTGTAGAGCCTAATTTATAGCACCAGTAAAGTGACATGTATAACACCATGATCTGCAATTGGTGCAAAGAAAATAGCTTGGAAAAGACCAATTACAAGTTACAATGCTGTTTTTACACATATTTGTGAGTGCTAATAAATGGCATTTGTAAATTAAACTTAAAAATAACAGCAGTATCTTACCTTGCTTTTCTCGTAGCAAAGGGCAGCTGAGAATTCATCTTCTTCTTTGCAGCTTTCCTGGGGATGAAACACAATAACAACACTTTTCAGCACAGTACACAATAAAAACATTACATTTTTAATCCAATAAATTCTGAAATAATGTCTAATAAAACAAGCTTTAACATACTTCTTCAGCAGAATCACACAAATCTACAAGTTGTTTCTTGCATTCCTTTATGTGTCCTGGAAGAATCTGAAGCGGAACCATTTTCTTGCAGGTTGTACACTGAGCTTTGGGCATCTTCTCAAATTCCTTTGCTTCTGGGGGTAAAGGAATTGTATCCAGTTCTTCTTGTAAAGGAGCAATGTACATTGTGTATTTTCCATTCCCGCTCACTGCTTTTAGCTGCTGGCTGGTGTATCCATTTAAATCTGTATGGATAACAGACAATCTCCGCTGCCCACCCCCATCTAAAATATAACAGTTAAAGATACTGTACTAAATATAGCCAATCTGGATATAGAGCAGTTACTAATCTAGGGAGTACATTGAAACACAATTTGAAACCATGGACATTAATACAGTGTATATGTCTACATACCTGTGGACTTGTGCAGCAACCAGCCTCCACAGATATTTGCCAGTCTTGGATATGTGCTCAAAAGCATATCTGAAAACTAAAATAACAGAAGCAGGATTAAAACTATAATAAAATGTTTTTTTTATTTTATCATATTAATATTTATTACATCAAGCATTAATGTGAATTGTAAGATGGGTGTTTTTAATCTTTAGATATTACTTAAGCCAAGAAAGTTAATTGATGATTACATACCTCGGAATGTGTAATGTTTTCATTAAGGGTTAATGCACATTTTCCAAGGCCAGCCAGTATAAGCTGCAGGTCATCTTCTCCATTTGGTGTTTTTTCACGTTGCTTTTCAAGAAAAAAAAAGTTCACCAAAAAGCTCTTCCCAGGTTGTGTTGATGTATATGGTGCAAAGCGCTTTTTGCCTTTCCAGGAAAAGACCTATACATATAATAAGATGGCAAACTATTATTCTCATATGTTATTATCCATCAACACAAAACAACCTAACTGTTTTACTTCCTGTAGCTCTTCCGGGAGGATACCGAGGCGTTCCCAGGCCAGCCGAGAGACATAGTCCCTACAGCGTGTCTTAGGTCTTCCCCGGGGTCTCCTCCCGGTGGGACATGCCCGAAAAAGGCATCCAGGAGGCATCCAAAACAGATGCCCGAGCCACCTCAGCTGGCTCCTCTCGATGTGGAGGAGCAGCGGCTCTACTTTGAGCTCCTCCCGAGTGACCGAGCTCCTCACCTTATCTCTAAGGGAGCGCCCCGACACCCTGCGGAGAAGCTCATTTCGGCCGCTTGTATCCGGGATCTTGTTCTTTCGGTCATGACCCAAAGCTCATGTCCATAGGTGAGAGTAGGAAAGTAGATTGACCGGTAAATCGAGAGCTTTGCCTTACAGCTTAGCTCCTTCTTCACCACGACAGACCGGTACATCAACCTGTCAATCTCACGTTCCCTCCTTCCCTCACTCGTGAACAAGACCCCAAGATACTTGAACTCCTCCATTTGAGGCAGGATCTCTCCACCAACCTGAAGGGGACAAGCCACCCTTTTCCAACTGAGAAACATGGTCTAAGACTTCGAGGTGCTGATCCTCATTCCAGCTGCTTCACACTCGGCTGCAAACCGTCCCAGTGCACCCTGAAGGTCCTGGCTTGATGGAGCCAACAGGACAACATTATCTGCAAAAAGCAGAGATGAGATCCTGTGGTCCCCAAACCAGACTCCCTCCGGCCCCTGGCTGCGCCTAGAAATCCTGTCCATAAAGATAATGATGGCTGATGGACGAGTCCACCTGCGAGGCCTCGGCCTCTGCTTCCTAAGTGGAAGACGTGTCAGTGGGGTCGAGGAGATCCTCGAAGTATTCCTTCCACTGTCCAACATTATCCCAAGTTGAAGTCAGCAGATTCCCACCTCCACTGTAAACAGTGTTGGCAGGGCACTGCTTCCCCCTCCTGAGGCGCCGGACGGTTTGCCAGAATTTCTTCGAGGCCGGCCGATAGTCTTTCTCTATGGCCTCACCAAACCTCTCCCAGACCCGAGTTTTAGCCTCCACGACCACCCGGACTGCAGTCCGCTTGGCCTGCCGGTACCTATCAGCTGCCTCAGGAGTCCCACGGGCCAACCAGGCTCGGTAGGTCTCCTTCTTCAGCTTGACAGCATCCCTTACTTCCGGTGTCCACCACCGGGTTCGGGGGTTGCCGCCACGACAGGCACCGGAGACTTTGCGGTCACAGCTTCGAGTGGCCGCATCGACAATGGAGGTGGAGAACATGGTCCACTCGGACTCAATGTCTCCAACCTCCCTCGGGATCTGGTTGAAGCTCTGCCGGAGGTGGGAGTTAAAGGTCTTTCTGACAGGGGGCTCTGCCAAACGTTCCCAACAGACCCTCACAGTACGTTTGGGCCTGCCGAGTCTGTCCAGCTTTCTCCCCTGCAATCGGATCCAACTCACCACCAGGTGGTGATCAGTTGACAGCTCCACCCCTCTCTTCACCCGAGTGTCCAAGACATACGGCCGGAGGGTGTCCTGGTGCCACGTGCACTGATGGACACCCTTATGCTTGAACATGGTGTTCGTTATGGACAAACTGTTGCTAGCACAGAAGTCCAATAACAGAACACCGCTCGGGTTCAGATCCGGGGGGCCGTTCCTCCCAATCACGCCCGTGCTATCCATAAAGGGTCCTGCAGCAGTCATTTTAAACTCCTCATCGCATCCTTGCCACGTCCACCTTCACCCTTACAACCTGATGGGACAAGGCTTTGTTTTTTTGCTTCTCAAACCTTTTGGAACTGCATTACAAATATGTGACACCTTTTACACACTTGAGCATTAAAAAAAAAAAACTGTTTACAATTCATTTGCACTTTTTTATTTTCAATGAAATGTATTGAATCATATGTTTTACAATTGTAAACAAACTTTATTTCTGATTTAAGTATGGGTATGCCTTACTTATAATTTAATCTACCATCTAGTGGTATAAAATCAAAAACTACAAAAATGTCAAATCTGTTGTTTACAACATTTTCTAAGATAAAAAAAAAAAAGAATGCAGTGTATTTTACAGTATTTTATTTAAAAGCAATTGAACACAAATAAATAAAATAATTAGAACAAAAAAAACTGCTGCGGATGTTTCCAGGTGCAGAAGGCAGAAGCAGGGGAGAGTTATACAAGAGAGAGTTATGTATAACATGGCTGTAACTAAGTAAAATATAGTCTCCAAAGTAATGTGTAACTGCATTTACTTGTCTGGGCCGTGGGCTCTTGGGAGTGAGCAATTTGAACAGTGACCTTTTCTTTATTTTAAACTATAATAGAAAAAGTTAGATTAGCATGCTATATTATAGCTACATACCACAAGCATTATTCGAAAGCCTTGTAAAATGTTAACTAAATAACATATTAGAGAGAGATACATAAAATCATTTTATTTTAATTTAGAAGTACAATTGCACAATCTACAGGTTCTTTCTGTACATTTAATACATGTTTTAACTCTATTTAGGAAAAGTATGTGACAATCTTTCAATCTATAGTTTAATCCCCAAAACATGCACAAAAGCCAGAAGTGGGAATAAAGTATTAATACGATTGAAGTCTTTGCTTTCTTTAGTAGACTTGCAAGTAAAACGTCAAATAAAAATTAGCATAAAAACGTTTTAACAGCTATTAGAATTGATTTCAAATTAGTTGATAATTGCAGTCAAAGTCATGAAGTCCACGAGAGCAAGCTAACAATGGCAACGAGAGAAGGGTGGAAAACCCCACTGAAAAAAACAAAATGTACCTCGGGCGGGAAGCTCCACTTGCGTTAGCAACAGGTTAGCAATTGCCTTAGCCTCGGATACAGCGGAGTGGCCGTAATTACCCACGCACACGCTCATTATGCCCACCCACGGGCTTAAGATGCAACACTCCCTTTGCCCATTTTAGTAACATCCTCTGACGAAGGAGTCTGAAATGTCCGGATGTAATCGCCATTTTTTTGCCTGACTTTGAGGCTATTTCGGCGAATAGGGGACCAATGGGCGGATAACATCCATAATTTTTATACAATCTATGGGTCATAAGCTTATAATAATTTCTCTTAGATTAAGTGACTAAAAAAAGATTATGTTTTAGCATAAGCTATGTATATATGTTTAAATTGACAATAATTTTTTAAAGCCCAGATTTATAAATATTAAAATAGTAGTTTATACCTTAGATGTATTGAATGTAACTGAAAAGTGTTAACAGCACTAGCTACTACATTGAAGGAACTAGGTACAGTTGTCATACTTTATAACACACTGAGGGTAGTTCAATATAAGAACAACAGAGCTCCCAGAGACACCCTCTATACGTCCTAAACGGAGAAATACACATACCACTAGCATAATCTTCTGTGCAATTACGATTTCATTGAAAAAGTTCATAATCGTAATTTTTTCGCGAGATAATCTTACATTGTAATCTTGTACATTATCTCGTACATAATGATAGCACGTTATTTTCAAAAGTCATTAGCGGTGGGCTTCAGAGCATTGTAGCCTAGCGTAGCGCATTTTCTACAGTCATTGCTTAGCGCACCCGGTGAATAATGCAGTTTTACCAAGTTGCGCTCATTTGCACGTTATATGTTAAAGCCATAACATTCTTAATTCGATAACTTAAAAAGATATTACAGCTAGCATGAATCAATCTATTGTTTTGCTGTTAAACTATGTTTAATAGCTATGTACGCTATGCAAATAGTGTTGGGATTTGAGCAAGAAATGACATGATATATTGTATATCTGGATCTATTTTTTAAAGCAAAGCCAGTAAAAATAAATTTAAAACTCTACTTTAACAGTATTAACATCTAATTCTAAATTACCGTACTCAATGTAATTTTGATGGGGAAAAGTTATTAGCTAGGCTAAATAGCTGAGTAATTACTCGCTTAAGAGCTCTTAAAACCATCCATAAAACCAAGAAAATTTTATTACTCACCGAAAAAACTGAAGACCACACTTCTTGGAGAGTCTGTTAGTACAGCCAACACACAGCAAGCCATTTCAACAACGTTCTTCTCAAATACTCAGAGAACAGTCGACGGTCAAGTACAGAAGCCTGACACACTGACACACCTAGCTCCGAGCAACTTAGCTGTGGAGACAGGAGTCATCTTTTGTACCGTATGTACTGAGGTAGTCTGGATCCACACCGACACTCACACTTTGGCACTGTGTGAACCAAATACGGATGCCTCTCAAGGGTCAAAGCCTTTTTGCACAATTTATAACATACAACACATTTGAAAACCTCAAAAGAGTTGCGTGGTCTATTAGACACTTTGTAAAGGGCTACAGAGCATAGACTGAGCTGTAATGATTGCGGGTGCGGGTATGATGCAGGTTTGGGCAGCTTACGGGTCGGCATGCACATCAGCAGTGTTGGAAGTAACGGCGTTAGAGTATAATGGCGTTAATTTTTCAGTAACGGAGTAATCTAATTAATTACTTTTCACATCGTTGTAATGCCGTTATTGTTACTGAGAATGTAAAGTGTTGTGTTACTACAATTTGGTTGAATAAAGCGCGAGATGTCATGCTTTGGCTACACATCAGCTGCTGCTGGAGAGAGCAGGAGTGGGGATGATGACACCGCTGCAAAAGCGATGATTGGCTGACGCGGTCTCACTGCGCGCTCTGACTAACACTAAACACAAGACAGCGTCAGCAACAATGGAGAGGAAATTCAAAGGTGGCGTTCTCGAACTGGAAGTACCGGCACTACTTCTTGTTAGTTGAAATTAAAGGCAAGAATGTTTCTGTAACATGCTATGTCCAGGAAAAAAGACTTTATCCACGTCTGGCTCAAGCAACTCAAATCTTATGAAGCACCTCACATAAACACATGCTAACATGACACTTGTTGCTGCTGCTAACCCCAAATGAAGCTAGCGTGAGTTCCATTGAAGGAGACAGAGCCACTGTTAAAACAAGCAACGCTCGATTTTACGTGTCAGCAACAACCAATGGTTTAGTTGTTAGATGAGAGGAGTACTTTGTAATAGATTAATGTATTATTCTTTTTTTTTTAGAATGAACAACATGTTAATCTACAGAGAGAGTTGGATTGTGTTCTGTTTACTGTAATAATAATGATAATTTACAGGTTCAGAGATTTGCACTACTTAATGGCCAGGTCTCCCTTTGTTTCTTTTTACACAAGTTTACATTTGTGTGACTTAATTTTGCAATTGAATTTTATTTTCAATATTTATTTTTATATGTTTTTATTTCTATGTATATCATATGGCAGACTGCAATCTATTGAGTTGAAATAAATACCAAATGTTCTAAAATACTATATATAGATAGCCGAGAGACATAGTCCCTGTAATATGTTTAGTAATACTGTAATATGTTTATATTACAGTTGTGCTCATAAGTTTACGTGCCATGGCAGAATTTGGGATTTATTTATTTTTTTGTCCATTTTTCAGAGAATATAAATATATGAACACAGAAACCTTTCTTTCAGTTAGTGGTTGTTAAGATTTCAGGTTGAACCGCTAAATGGAACCAAACAGAAAATACCACCATTGTCTTCTTACATCTTTGAGCCATAATGCATCTATGGCTAAACATTCTACCCATAGAACAGTAGCCTAGCAACAGTAACCAAGAGGAGTGTGGCAGTGGGTGGGGCTTAACAGCTGACATTCTAATCTTGTGACATCACATAATAAAAGCACGGTGATGTCATAATTCTAGAGTAAAGCCTTTGAGTGAGTCCTGGGTTTAACCATATACATTTAAATCACTCGAGAGAGAGAGAGGACGCACAACTTTCAGCTCCAGAACTTTTCATTCACAGGTAAGATTGTATAGTAGCATTAGAAAGACACTTAATTCAGAAAGAGGTTTAAAAACAGAAGGTAAAGAAAAACACTCTATAAAAAACTAGCCATGCAGAAAGCCGTGATTTCTGCATTAAGGATCGCCTTAAAGGACGAAGAAGCCAAATGGCAAAAGAAAGAACAGGAATGGGCGGAAAAAGAGATGGTCTACAAAGAGAAAGAGATGCAATGGCAGGCCGAATCAAAGCAGTGGGAGATAAAAGAAATGAAGTACAAAGAACAGGTGTACCAGTTCCAGGTGTATGTACAGCAGGCGGTCAGAGATGTACTGGAGTGGGAGTCCAAGGAACAGTGCTGGTTGGAGAAGGAGAAAAAGTGGATGGAGCCCCAAATTGGTTTGGAAATTGCGGTTCAACAAGACTCTGACTTAGCAGAGGATCCTATAATCACAGTGGTGAAAGCCAACAAGGACCAAGCCACAAACACTGATAGTAGAGTTCTTATGGTGGCTCATATTGAACTTGGGAAGCAAATGGATGGTGCAAAAGCTAACATCGACTCCTACCACTCCACCATAGAAGTAAAAGTTAAAGTTAAGGAAGTAGGACAAGCTCCCACAGTGAAAAAAATTATTGAACACCAAGGTCATTCTGAGACCTACAACCTACCTCTTAAATTGGACATGGACAGCAACGTATTATTAAAGTTCCCAGCTAATCTTTACAGTGGACCAGCTGATCCTAAGATTGAACTGGAGTCTGAAATTGAAGTTGAAGGGGCCCGGGATTTAAGGGAAACACCGCTTGAGCCTCATGTCAATGTCATCTCTACAACAAAGCCACAAGCTTATTGTAAAACTAACACCAAGCCAATGCAAACAGACATGGACAATTCTACCGAGGCCCGGTGTGATTTAAAGAGGGGGGCCAAAAACAAAAGGAAAAAGGAGCTAAAGAGGGAGGAGCATGGAGTGGCTGAAGTTAAGGAGCCCCAGGACACAAAAGTGTCTGTGGTTGAGCACACTGACAGAGTCATCCATTCAATAGAGCCCCAAGCCTCAAAAAGAGAGGCTGAAGTTGAGGTTGCTCATACCGTATCAGAAAACCTCAAAATTGATACTCTGAGTGATTCCACCTACACCAAACTGGATACTGATGTCGCAGGAGAAATCCCAGCTGACCCGTACACTGGATCAGCTGATCATTCGGTAACAGCGCTCGAGCCTTCTGATGTTGAAGTCACAACGAGAGAGACTGAAGGTAAGTTGGTTCAAAATAAATCACAAAAGCTCCAGACAGATGACAAAGGGGATTCCACCAGCAACAATTTGGCAAATGAGGAGGTGCCTGTGTTTCAGTGTGAAGCTGGAAAGTTAATCACTGAAGCCCAAGGTAATTTGGAGAAGGATGCAGGAGAATTGCCAGTCGACCCATTTACTGGACCGACTGATTCTCCAATTATACCACTGGAGCTGGGGATGTCTGAGGATGCAACAGAGCACAAAACTCAATCTTCAAGGCTTAACAAAAGAAAAAAGGAGAAAAAGAGGGAGGAGCATAAGGTGGCTGAAGTTAGGGAGCCCCAGGACACAAACGTGTCTGTGGTTGAGCACACTGACAGAGTCATCCATCCAATAGAGCCCCGAGCCTCAACAAGAGAGGCTGAAGTTGAGGTTGCTCACACTGTATCAGAAAACCTCAAAACTGATACTCTGAGTGATTCCACCTACACCAAACTGGATACTGATGTTGCAGGAGAGATCCCAGCTGACCCATACACTGGATCAGCTGATCGCCCAGCAATACCACTTGAGCCAGAAATCATCATTGTCAAGACTACTCCAACAAAATACAAAGCTATACTAAAGAGAGAACCTCAAGCAGCCCCCACAAGTAACGACACTGCAATAGTACATGACTTCACTTGTACAAATAAAAGGAGAAAGTGGAGAAAAGGTGCGAAAAAGGAGACCTTGCTTAAGCCCAATGTCCAAGTCATCTCTTCAAAAGCTCAAACAAGGGAGGAGCATAAGGTGGCTGAAGTTAAGGAGCCCCAGGACACAAAAGTGTCTGTGGTTGAGCACACTGACAGAGTAATCCATCCAATAGAGCCACAAGCCTCAACAAGAGAGGCTGAAGTTGCTCAAAGAGCAACCAACGATGGCACAATAGCATATGTCAATTGCAGAAAGAAAAGAAGGAGAGGGGGGAGAAAAGGGCGAAAGCATTAAGTGGTACAAGTGATGGTAGTAAGAAAGCCCAAGTCTGCTGGGCTTTCTGTTTTCTTTGATGACGTCTGTTCAATCCATCTAGACCAGAGCGCTCTCTTTAAAGTCTTCATGGTAAACTTGATGTGGAAGTTTACTGTGGAAGGTTTCCATTAAAGTAGACATTTGTATCAGGTTCACCAAGATGAAGCTAAAGAGGACTCTCTGGTCTGGACTGAATAGTGGACTGAATAGAAGAAGGTGGAAGGCCCACAGGTTTTGTGTCTGTGGTGTATGGTTTGAATGGCCCTTCACTGGTGTTGTGCTTCTAGCCTGAAAAAACTCTATTGGTGAAAGAGCATTTGAGCCAACACAACACAAAAGACACAAACTCTATCAAAAACATACCACAGTTAAGTTTCCATCTGCCTCTCCTTCTCTGAGAATCTAATAGGGGCGGCAGTGGCTCAGTGGTAGAGCAGTCGGCTTTCAACCGGAAGGTAGTGGGTTCGATTCCCGCTCTCCCCACAATTAAAAAAAAAAAAAAAAACTGTCGTTGTGTCCTTGGGCAAGACACTTAACCCACCTTGCCTCGTATGAATGTGTAAGAATGTTGCGTGAATGTATGTGGTGATGGTCGGAGAGGCCGTAGGCGCAAAATGGCTGCCATGTCTCTGTCAGTCTGCCCCAGGGCATCTGTGGCTACAGTTGTAGCTTACCATCACCAGTGTGTGACTGTGTATGAATGAATAATGGATGGACTGTAAGCGCTTTGAGTCCCTTGGTCCCTCGGGAGAAAAGCGCAATATAAATCCAAGCCATTATTATTATTACTAATAAACATCATAAGCATTCCACAAGGGACTTTTCTTGCTCTGTTACTTTTTACTTACGATAAATGTACCATTAAGACGCTGAGTCGGACTTAATTCTTAATAATGTGTGTGTTTGTGTGTGTGTCAGTGTGTGTGTGTGTGTGTGTGTGTGTGTGTGTGTGTGTGTGTGTGTGTGTGTGTGGATGGATGGATGTGAGCTGTTTATTTTGACATCGGTACAATTTCTTCCTGTGAGTGGATGAGATAAGGACTTTGTTAGGTGTAGCTAGGACTTTAATATTTTTCTTTTGGGGCTTTTTTTTGTACAGTGGGGTCTTTTTCACTGACTTTACCTTCACATACTGTAATAAAAGCTGCTGGTCTGGACAACAGGCATAAAAGCTGAAAGCCACACAAGAGCTAAATTAGGCTGTGAAGGACCCTACGACCCGTAATATGTGCAGCAGATGTTACTTTTCATGTTCACCAATATTACTTCATGTGTGTAAAACCGGTGTTTTTGCCTTGCGACGTCAGAGTGTACGCCATTATCCGCTGGTCTGATTGGCCAACATGCCTTTACAATTAGGGTGATAGCGGGTTTTGCGTTTGGATTTTTTAA
Source organism: Perccottus glenii (assembly GCA_024416835.2). Taxonomy (NCBI): domain Eukaryota; kingdom Metazoa; phylum Chordata; class Actinopteri; order Gobiiformes; family Odontobutidae; genus Perccottus; species Perccottus glenii. The sequence goes on from CM044547.2 coordinate 42,967,439, forward strand.
AAACGCAGGAGGAAAAACTCCGGTTATAAAAATACCCGTGTCCGTGTGGACTAGGTCTAAGTCAACCAAGCCTGAAAGGTTATGTAGTGATGCTTTAACCTAAACTTATTTGTTTACAATCAATGAGATTGTCAACAAAATAAATTGGAAATTGTTTCAAAAACACAAACCTAAGCTGCAGAATGAGGTGGCTGCTTATTTAAGGTATAGCATAGTTCATAAAACCTGTTGACACTCATTTATTATGCATACATTTTGTTGATAAGTTACCTGAAATTTTTTTTTGCCAACACTCACAGCTAAAGTTCAACACGTCAGGGCATTTGTACAAAGCTTAAAAACAAATGGACTCATTTGCAATGCCAGTGCTATGGCCCAAAATAGCCTCATTTTTTAAAGCACTTCAGATCCACAAAGTGCCATTGATTTGGGAAGTATTTGTGTATGCAAACGCCTCCAAAGGAACAACGGAGAATACCAAACAGTTGGAGAAATACTGTGGTTTGTGGAGGCCAGTCCACGCTATGACAAAGCTACAAACTACAAATGTCTCAGTTAAAAGTCTTTTTGTATCAGAATAAGGACAGAGGACTCCAGAGGCTCCACAAATGTCTTGAATAGAAGTCAGTCAAAAGCTGCACCATATACATACGAGCAGAACTCAAGACAAAGGTATCCAAATGAGCAATGCAAAGACTAAATCCAAAATCTAAAGAGAAATGGTCTAATACAGGAGAACCGGACAGATGGCAAAGGTGTCTCCAGCTTTAAGTTTTGTTTCTTAAAAAAGCCAGTTATAAGAAGCTGTGGCTCCAGAGAAGTGTCTTTTGCCAGTGGTTAATGCAGAAATGTTTGAAACAGTCTAATGGTTGATGCAGAGTAACTTTAAACTCATCACAAACTCATCACAAGGAGACCGGCTTCAGTTGGATGTTTTCCGAAAAGTTTGAGTGGTGGTGCAATTGATTGTTGGCCAGAGGACCCTTTTAGTGATGGGATGTATGTTTATTCAATGAAACAATTCGCTATACACTATACTAACAAGAAGCCTTTTATGAGTATGTTTGGTAAAGCGTTCATCTGGCACACAAAGATCAAGATTCAAGAAAAACAAAAAAACAGTGAGCCTGTGTCTTTTTTTGTTCACAACTTTTGAAAAGACTTGTTCACATGGCACAGTTAAAGCAGGTGTGCAAAAGAACTTAATTTGTGTGCAGAATCTTTAAATCAGCGTTTGAACCAAGCTTTTCTCATGAAACCCCTTAAAAGTGCCTCCAGTAAGGGCACCACCATACAGCAATATACCTCCGTCCACCAGAGGGCAGGCTCCAAAAGCAGAAATATAAGGAGAAACCAAGCCTCTCCCATGGAACCTCTAAAATGGTCCTCGTGTAAGGGCGCCGCCATACGGTGATTTTACAGCGAAATACAGCGATATACCTCCGTCCACCAGAGGGCAGGCTCCAAAAGCAGAAATATAAGGAGAAACCCAATGGTGACTTTACAAGAGTAAAACTCATGTTTACAGCCTGGTACAAAAGATGGCTCCGTGTTTATGCTATCTAAAAACTATTGTTTTACTATGGAAAAAGCCCGGATGTAACGGCCATTTTATTGCCCATTCGTAATGACAATATTGGTGAATAGGGGACCAATGGGCGGATATCATCCATAATTATACTATCTATGGAGAAACCCCATGGCAACTTTACAAGTGTAAAAAAACCTGTTTACACCCTGGTACAAAAGACGGCTCTGATCTCTAGAGCTAAGTTATTGTGATAACTCGAATATTGCTAACATTCTTACAATATAATAAAGCTGTCAGTATTATTGGGGCCATTGTATTTGACTTGTCTGTGTTGTTCCTGTAGGAGATGATCCAGACAAGTTAGGTTGTGTTAATAAATGGTACAAACATCAGAAATAGATAAAGATTTGAAAAAACTAATTTAATGTGTTCAAGACCTGGTTGATACTACCTTCAGCAGTTATTTAGTGACAGTAAGTTTTTTTATAAAATCAAAATAATGCTGATTTTACAATCCGTTTGAACCAGTCACGTGGTACTCTGTGTGTGAAGCATTGGAGGCCATGGGTCATGTGATTTGGAAAAAAATTTTTTTAGAAAATGATTTTCAATTGTGTTGAAAAGGTTCATTACTTCAGAAAGCTTCACTTTCCCATCACTTGTCCCTTTCAGACATAGATATGACAGGAACCTCCTTTCTTACCTCTCTTCATTACAACAGAAGAATTTGGACAGGTCTTACAATGGCGACCATGGAAAAACATCCATGTCAGTCGAAAGGAGTTAGGACATCCGAATAAAAGACAGACAGACAGACAAACTTGAGGGCGGGAGAGACAACCAGACACAGGCGCAACGCAATGTTCAAAATAAAACAGGACAAAATGAGAAACAAATAAAAAACATGACAATTTTGTAATAGCGTCAGTAGGAATCAACAATATTATAACGTCACTAGGGATGCTCATTTTGATTAATTTTCCCGACCGACAACCGCCGCTCCTTAATCGTTTATTAACCGTTAACTGATAAGATTATAATATTGAATTGGCATTAACGGCTTAGTGTACAACCGTGACGTAAACACGCTACAAAAGAAAGCCTGCGTTGTGCTTGCACGTCGTCATGCAAACCCCAACAATATATATACCAAATTAAAGCTTAAAGTCTCATCTTTCAGACGATATAAACCATTTTAACACGCTACAACAGTTTTCAAAGTGGTGCCGCGCTGCTCAAAGCCATTAAATAAAACCAATGGAAAAATAAAAAAAACACTTGGCCAGGCCTCAACCCCTGGGATAACAACAACACAGATGTTTCACAAAAAGGTAATCTCCTCGACAAACATCTCATTAAATAGGAATAAAAGGGTTTGGCTGTACAATAAGAGCCTAAAGGCGACTCTCTCTGACGCTGTTGTACTTCACAGTCTGCAGGAGCTGAGGTAATTAACTTCTCTGACATGTTGTGTTTCTTCCTCTAACAAATGAACGTTGGATGAGCTGATTGAAAAACTACAATTTAGGTTTCACTAGATGATTAATCCTTTCCTGGATTTTTTTCTGTGGTAATATTGCTGATAATCACCCCAATTTTACACTTGGCAGGACATAATAGTCGCAGCTTATCCTCCGCAACAAGCGCTAATTGCCAGAATCGTTTTCATTCAGACAAACAAAAGCACCTGCCGCAGTCCAAGAGAAGATAGAAAACTAATCTAAACAAAGTAATTATGGATCTCTGCGGGGGTTAAGTGATACGTAAACGGATGGCGACATGGTAAGATGTGTAAAATGTGAAAAAATGATTATGGAAGCCAGCGTCTGCAGGTATAAGCAAGGGTCATTAAAGGTAAGTACGTAATGAGAATTTGATTGTTCTATGTGTCTTTTGGTCATAAAGTATGTGCATCAATGTGTAATATTTCTTTCTGTTCATTTTCCTGGTAGTTATTATTTATAGATTATGAGTCTTGAAGAGGGGCAGCTTCTAGTTTTCAAGAGGTTATGTTAAAGTTTTAGCAAAGTCGATTTTACAATAAGGATACAGCTTTTGGAATTCAATCTAAAACTCGCAGTACAACTGTCACACTAGAGAGCGTTGAATTATAAAAAGAAATATAAAGAAATCCATTTGTCCCGTCCCCTGGAAATCAAACTCATGGTTGAAAAGGACCAGAATAATTCTTTGTACAGAATTGAATAAAAAAAATAAACTCCCCTTTATTCTTTGAGCACTTAGACCTGACCCTGGTGCAACAACCTGTGGCATGTCTGATACGTCTCTTCTCTTGGAGCAGTTTAATGTGAACGTGCTTGCTTTTAGTGGTCTGCCCTCATTGCCCCTGCTTTTAGCCACTTAGGCTTAAAATCTGTGTTATTATTTATATTGTAATATATTTTGTGCTACATTGTATGACTGTATGAATGTTTTTTTTTCTTTTTTAATCTCTCTTTTGTACTGCCTTTTGACGGTAAATGAGAATTGGTTCTTAATGGGCTTACCTGGATAAATATCGGTTAAATAAATAAGCATTAGCCCTTCTTCTTTATGGTTGCTTTGGCCTGTCACAAGCAGGTAATTGTTTTGTAATGAATTGTATGCCTTGTTGGTAAGTCATCTACCAAGCACAAGCTTGGGCGTCTCCTCATTCAAAGTAAATGGGTAGAAATCCAGCAGATAGGAGGTTTTGTTCTTTGACTGATATGAGTCTGGGAATAAGATCCTCAAAACAACTGTGACTATAGCCTGCCACAGACAGCAAGTACAACCACAATGGCAAAAATAACATGTTTTGTGCATCAGAAACTCATGTTCTGAATTGTACAGATCTGTACCTGATTTCTTTTACTGTGAGATACTATGTGTGTGTAGTAGGTTGAAAATGCCGCATCTTAAGTTTGATTAAGAAACAGGCACCCCCCTTACTTTAATTTGTATTTTGCTAATGTCTTTTATTTGGGGTTACATCCACACCACTAGAGGGTGCTGTAAGCACTACTGTGGGGATTAGAGGCAGAGAGCTCACGCAGCTTCAGAATTAAACAAGCTGTTGTGAGATTAACATGTCTCCTCCTCGTCTCTCCACAGGTATGAGTATAAAGTTATTGAAGTAACTCAAACTTGGTCCAAGTACAGTTAAAGTACTCTGTAGAGGGTTTGAACAGACTGTATATGTTTTTGAGAGTTCAGTACCAAAGTGAAGTGTAGTTTATTGTTGCTTTTGTGTCGTCCTCGCTTTTCACCACGAGTATGCCATTTTCTGTATCCGAATGTATTTAAAGCCTTATTCAAGCAATGTAAATTGCTCAAGTGCTTAATGATATGCATGTTCTTAGTGTTTTAAATTGTAAATGTTGCACAAATTTGAGTGTAGTTGAGGCAGTAGCCATGCAGACCATTTAGTTTTGAGGAGTTTGCCGCCATTCACAGGTGCCATTTTCTTTTATGTTGCCAACCCGCTTGTGTGTGTGTGTGTGTGTGTGTGTGTATTTGTGGTAAAGGTGTGAAAGATAGATGGAAGTGTGAAATGGTGTAGATTAATGTACTTTGGTTACAATGTGGGATTGAATGTGGTGAAGAGTGAGTGTGTATGTTGATGTTGATTACTGTAATCCAGTTATATGTATTTTTATTTTGCACTTTATGGTTCATCTTGTGGTTTATTTTTAGCCAATATGGATGTGTTATTGTATTTTCAAATGGGTTATTTTTTAATGTATTGTCCTTTTATTTAATTAGTTGATCTTTGTGAGAATGAAAGTAATTGTAAGTAAAAGAATGAGAGCTTCAGAATTAAACAAGCTGTGGTGAGATTAACATGTCTCCTCCTCGTCTCTCCACAGCCACACCACACCTTTTAGGCTACACAGGCTAACCCTAGCTGTGTGCTACTTGCTACCGCCCAGCTTCCCCTAGGGCTGGCGCCGGTAACATGTGCCTTATTTTTGCACAAAGAGTGACTTAAGATGTCTCTGTTCAGTACTTAAGAGCAAGTACTAAGTCTTCACTTTTGTAAACTCTTAATCTTTCTTCAAATGAACATGGAGACATAACGTAAGAGGACAGAACTCGAGAGGACAGACCCACTGTTTATGAGCTGCCACATAAAGTCAGAACAGATCCACACAGACTGTCTTTGGTCACACTTTAGAGAATGGAGCCAGGGTTAGTTGTTTGGCGTGACAAATCACTTTAAAACTGTGTTAACATCTTTTTGTTTGGCATTTTGAGGAAGCGAGGGCATTTAATGTTTCATCACATCAAACATTCCAGTGAGTAAAACCTAAATGGAGCTATCATTTATTTACGAGAGACGGCACATTCAACAAAACCATTTTAAAACCATGGTATTTTCATGACTGATGAATCATTTAACGAGAGGTTGGCAATCGTTATGCATTTTTTACCGATAATATCCCCACTTTTTCATAAATGGCTCCAGGCAAATCAGGATGATGCTTTTTTTAACAGTTTTTTCTCCAATATTTGTTTTGCAGTAAATAAAACTTAGTATAAAACTCAATGTGACTTTGAATGGAATGTTATTTTAGGACGCACAGCTCTTCTAATCATCCCTGTCTCCAAAGCAAAAGAGAGCGCCTGCATTTCTAAAAAAAATAAAAAAAATACTGACTAGCACCAGTTGTGATCATTGCTGCTTCCAGTAGTGACAAGTTTCCATTTGTCTGCTTTTAACTGAGCTTGGTGTTTAGCCTGAGGAATAAGTAGAGTCATTTAACAGAGCAGTGAAGCTGCTGGTCCGGACGTTTAGATGTCCTGTTGGATCCAGGCCCAAATGTCAGGTGTGTCTGGTTTTAAACTGTGCTCAAGTGGCACTACATGTCTCAGTCCACAGCCACTTTCACACATCCACTGAGAAAATATTGACAAAAATGTAGGAAAATTGTTATGAATGTTGCCACAATCTACTTTAAAGATTGACATATTTTTATAGTGGAAGCTTTATCTTTTGATGGAATATATATATATTTATCGCAAGAGGTTTAAATGTGCACTGGCCAGAGTTTTTGTCGTTCTAGATGAGACTGTCTTGTTGCAGAGAACCAAGCCATGGGTCCCACTCAGGGGCTGGGTTTCCATTAGCACACGTCAGGAGAGAGTACTGGAGAAGTGCAACAGCAACAGAAAAGGACTGTCCAACTACTGCCCAGCTACTGTATAAAACAGCACTTAATTCAACAAAACCACAACTGAGGCAACTGTACTTTCCAAACAACAAACCAAACTTAACCAAAGAGGTCAGAGGGTTTAAGGGTTCTATTTGCAGATTTTAGCTCTGCTTTTGAAACTGTTCAAACACTGGCCCTGAAGGTGGATCCCTTTCTAATAAAATGGTTTTATTCCCTTTTAACAAACTGGACACTGCAAGTAAAAAAAATCAATGGAACTGTTTATAGGGCAAACATTTGTAACACGAGGGGACCACAAGGAGTTCTCCAATTTTGTTCAACAGCTGTAAAAGCAGTCATCCAAAGAACAACATTGTCAAATTCTCTCACAACACTGTATATATATTTATTTTAAATTGGTGTGTGGTGCAAAAAAGGTTGAGGATCACAAAGTCACATACTGCATACATGAGGCAGGATACTCAGAAAACACTGGAGATCCTTAACAGTCATACTTTATCTATTTAAATAAATGTATGAAGTGGAGAAGAAGAAAATGGACTTATAAACATGAGAATATGTGATTTACTTACCAACGGCCAGAGTGACTGCCGCTTCAGACAAAACATTCACATTCCAGACCTGCATTTCATAAGATTACAGCTCTTACAGATTAAATTACACCTATGTGCTTCTTTACTGATATTAAAGTGTCAAAAGGAAAGTAGAAAAGGCCTGTGCAAAAGGAATCACTTTATAAAGTCTCCGGAGGCTTCATAGTTACTGATGGAACTGAATAACAGGCCTAAAAGTGAGTGTGCTGCTGTTGTATAAAACATGCAATGTCATTATTAACCATTTCTTACAGCGTGACCATTACGTACGTCCTGCATACCTGTAATCTTTATTATTGACTCCTGAAGAGACTCAGGAAAGTGTTTACATCAAGGCCATGATTTAGAAGTGCTGCAGCCTCTCTTTGAGCATCCTTACAGCAGCAGCAGATAAATACAAAACAGATGTTTGTAAAGAAATCTTTACCTGGAGGAATCACAGTAAGAATGAATAGAGTGCTTGCCTTGAGCACAAGGGATCAGTGCTCAAGCCTGACCCAAATCCACGCGGACAGTTGTCAAGACCTGTATCAAGTTACGCTCTTACAACTCTTAATGTTTTACTCTTTGTAAACAGAACATGTGCAATATTAAATTATTATTTATAGTCAAAGAAAATTCGTCTGAATAAAGAAAAGGTTTCAATAAAAGGCATCTGTTACATTTTGTCCTCCATCCAAGGGACTTTTTCAATTCTGAGTTCAACTGGCAGGAGTTGAATTGTATAATCCTCAGAGGGAGGGGTTTAACCTAAGATTGTAGATCTAATAAAAGCAGAAGACTTCAAACTCTGGTTTCAGTGTGGTTAAGAGTGTGAGGACTGGTAAGGGAGTCGTTATGCTCCTTTGGGCATTAACGTAACTGTTCCCTTCAGATTTTTAAGAGACTATAATAACTTTCTGCTTTGGTTTCAATTGAAAACATTGTGTCTTAGTCTTCCTCCTCTGTTCAGAGAAGCCTTTACCATCTGAAAAAGAATGGCTTCCTTCACACCTCTCTCGAACCATCCGGCCTCTCAGGCCAAAATATGGACAGTGCTGTCCTCAAAGGATTGCCCTTTCTGGTGGAGGGGATCTTGTCTTTAGAGTGTTCCCAGGTTTAAAGTGGACTGGAATGTTGATGTACTTAGACAGTCTAAGCAGAGACGCCCAGACTGCCCTCTCCCAGACACTCCCCAGACACTTCCTCCAGCTCTTCCGGGGGGATGTTGAGGTTTCCCAGTCCAGCCGAGAGACATAGCCTTCATAGCACTTCAAGTGTGTCCTAGGTCTTCTCCGGGGCAAGGAACACCTCCCTAGGGAGGCGTCCAGGAGGTGTACGAAACAGATGCCCGAGCCACCTCAGCTGGCTCCTCTCGATGTGGAGGAGCAGCGGCTCTACTTTGAGCTCCTCCTGAGTGACTGAGCTCCTCACCTTATCTCTAAGGGAGCGCCCCGCCACCCTGGGGAGACAGCTCATTTCGGCCGCTTGTATCCGGGATCTTGTTGTTTCAGTCATGACCCAAAGCTCATGATCATAGGTGAGAGTAGGAACGTAGATTGACCGGTAAATCGAGAGCTTTGCCTTGCAGCTCAGCTCCTTCTTCACCACGACAGACCGGTACATTGACCGCAAAAGCTGCACCGATCCATCTGTCAATCTCACGTTCCCTTCTTCCTTCACTCGTGAACAAGACCCCAAGATACTTGAACTCCTCCACTTGAGGCAGGAGCTCTCCACCAACCTGTGCTGCTCTTTATGTTTGAAAATTAAATGGTTTTGTTTTTGTTTTTTTTACATTTAGCAGACGCTTTTATCCAAAGCGACTTACATTAAGCTTCCATTCACCAGTGTTACAGCTGGAACACCACTGGAGGGTTAAATGTCTTGCCCAAGGACTTAACAACAGTATGAAGGGTGTGGAGAGTGGGAATCAAACCACCAACCTTCTGGTTATAGAACAACTGCTCTACCACTGAGCCACTGCACATTATTTAATGTGAATAAACTCTGAACAGAACTGCCAACAGCATACCCTCTCAAGATGAACAAAAACACACTGTTAAAAAGTCCAAGAGCAGATCAGGCCTGGTTCCACATTAAACTCTAACCTGTCTGCTAAAGGTTGGATGCAGTTAAAAGCAGAAGAGAAATCAACAAAAAGTAAACGGGTCATGGCCTTGGCTCCCTCAAGATGTTTAAAAACCATGTTTAAAAGACCTGTCCAGAGGATTTATCGTGCAGAGTTCATAACAGCATCCTTAACCAGTTCTTTAAAGGTTTTTATTACAAGTGAGGTAAGTGCCACTGGTCAAAAGTCACTCTTTCCTAGGGGTTTTATTTTTAGGGACAAGAATAGGTACCTTCCAGAGACCAGGGATTGAATGCAGCTGTAACAACATCTGAAAGATTTAAGAGAAGATTTCAGCATGGCACAGTTTTGAGAACCCGACCCCTGATGGCACTAGGACCATGTCTTTTTCATTCTTTAACACACATGTATGCCACTTTATTTTTAGAGGTGCATTTAGAAATGTTTTTTTAAACTTGCTTAAAAAGCTCTCTGTGCTGCATGTCCCTCTAAACAAAGCTAATATTCCTCTGATTTCTTTGTTTTTTCAGAGATTTAGAGACCCAGGGTTTATTGTATGAGTAAAAAAAACTCCTGGCGATGATCATCTCCTCACAAAATGAGACATAAGCTCAAACTGTTTCTGTCAGTTTAGAGAATAAAAAAAACAGTGTTAAATTGGGCGGGACTTTTGAAGCTGCAGCTTGGCCTGAAGCCTGTTCCAAAAGAGGAGTTACCCAGGCCTTGCCTTGAGAGGAGTCCACTCTGGAGGAGACCACTCTGGAGGAGACCACTCTGGAGTCCACTCTGGAGGAGTCCACTCTGGAGGAGTCCACTCTGGAGGAGACCACTCTGGAGGAGTCCACTCTGGAGGAGACCACTCTGGAGGAGACCACTCTGGAGGAGTCCACTCTGGAGGAGACCACTCTGGAGGAGACCACTCTGGAGGGGTCCTGGCGTTTGGAAAATGGCTGTAGACTGAAGTACCGATGGGAGCTCTGTGAAGGGACTTGTAAGCCCCCTTATTTGTCCCAAAGCACAGATCCAGACACTTGGCATAGAGAGTGGTAACTGGTAAAAGTCATCAAGTGCCTAATACAAAAAACTGAAACCGCTGCACTGTCTGAGCTATTGTTTGTGTCGCCATGTCAGCGTTGGTTTTTAGCTGAATAACAGTGAAAAATATTTGAGGAAATTCTTTTGGGAGATAAAAGTAACTCACTCAGACAAAAGTTCAGTATCTGTGCACAATGACTGATTATTGTATTGCACCAGCTTCTGTTTATGTAGAGACATGATTGTTTTCATGAAGGTATGAAGCTGTCTGTGTGTAACGCAGAGAACCTGCTTCTACTCTCAACAAAGCATTAGTCTGATCCATAAATGTGATTTCCGGGGCGGGGCAAATGGACGCAGATTTAATAACCTCTGAATGCAATTGGAATGAATGGTTCAATGAGAGGGGCTCCAGACCCACTTCACTAGCTGTAGGAACAAAATGCAGTCTGGATGGTTTTGTTATTTGTCTGTTTGAACTCAGCTCTCGAAAGGCACTGGAGATCAAAGGCACCTGTATGTGTATGCTGTTTAATTTGTATTTGACATTTTCTTTGGAAGGACCTTGATTGGTTTGTGGCTGCAGGGTTCACTTAGTGCTATTTGCAAATAATCCATTCAGGACTTAATGGACATAATAAAAGTGTGCCAGCTTTAAAGCCAATCCCCTTAAGTACACACAATAACAGTTGACCGGTCAGCTTTACGAGCCCTGGCTGTCCTACCTGGCCTGTGAGCACAATCTGTTAGTGACAATATGATACTGAATGATATTTGTCTACCTTTCAAGATGATGGGACAGAATGTGACTGGAGAAAAAAAAACGAGACACCATGGGCAAGGGCCATAGTGCAAAGAAGAAAAAGAAAAAAGGTATCTGATATTATTCTTAAGTACAGGTTTTACATGGATTTGAACAAGTTTAAGTTGAATTTGAACAGGTTTTAGTAAGATTTGAAAAGGTTTTAGTACATTTTGAACAGGTTTTATTTGGATTTAAACATGGATTTGAACACAAAAAGAACTTACTGGAATTTAGTTAGTTTCACTTCAGTTAGTTTCCAACTAACAACTCACCTAAGCCTTAACAACTCCTTCAGGAGACACACTGCCCTTTCAAGGTAACAACTATAAGACCAGACCAGCCATACACTTACAAACATTTAAAACATTATAACAGTGGCTCAGTGTTAGAGCGGTCGTCCTATAACCGGTAGGTTGGCTCTCCCGACAGTTCATACTGTTGTTGTGTCCTTGGGCAAGACACCTAACCCCCCTTGCCTCCAGTGTTGTTCCAGCTGTAACACTGCAGAATAGAAGTTTAATGTACGTCACTTTGGATAAAAGCTAAAATGACTAAATGTAAAAAAAATACAAAGGGCCATAAAAAACTCTACATCAACACTCCCATTAAACCACACACAAAACTGTATTAGTTAGTATTAAACTTATTAGTTCAACCGAAAGAACTAATAAGGACAAACAATGCAATGTAAGATACGAAAGGTAAACACCTAAAAACATTTCTCTGATTATAAGAAAACAAACAAGTTAAACCATTTATTGTTGGCTTTTAAACAATGTCTCACTTTTTTGTCACAGCTGTAAGAGCCAGACGTAACAAAGAGATTCTGAAGACTGTCTCAGGTTAGCTCACTGGATAAAAGTGCTTGCATGGCACTAGAGATTGAGGTTGGCCTTGGGCTTTGATTTCACCGAGGGCTGTCAGATCCAAGCAAACGGTTACCGAAACACACCATGTTTAAAATAAGAGAGTACCTGGATCCTGTTCCGGTAAGATCCGGCTCTAATTAAGCCCTGAGTAGAGTCAAAACAAAGGTCATGGATTTTTAACTTGAATTGTAGATTAAAAATATTTATACTGGCTTGTTCTTGCCTGACACTGCCCTTGACTTGTCGTTGTCACTAAGGCTTAAAACAAAGGTCTTTGTTAGTTCAGTCAAAAACTAGCGTCCAGCTTGTGTCACAGAATGCAGAATAAAGAAACATTTCTGTATAAAGTACTTGTCATTTTTTATGTGTAAGGTGTGCTGTAAGAACACTACATTTACATTTACAAGACGTAGGCAAAAACTAGTGCTGACTCCAAATCCCAAGAGCGGTCCATGGTTTTTGATCATTTGTAGACTTGAGATACAATACTGCAGAAAATAAAAATGGTCCCTTGAAGTGAAACATTGACTTGCGGTTCATGTTTCCTCTTTTGAGTGAATTTCAATTATGGACTGGATACCGCATCATGCTCTACTACGCGGCGCAGTTCAGACTTAATTATTTGGTTGACGAATGTAAACGCCTTAAGCTAAAGCGGCAAGTTAAGGCCCTTTGTCTTTCCTCACTGCATTGTGGGTGAAGAACGCAGGCCTGTGAGGTGTAAGCCTGTTTGACTCAGCGCTCTTTGAGGAAGGATTGGGTCTCAAACTGGCTCAGTAATCCCCCCCAAGAAGAAAGGACGCTATGACAAATGTACTCCCATGAAATCACTGCTTTTGGTTTGTCCAATTAACTGCTTTCTTGCTTTTGCATGAAAATCTCCTCAGCGGTGGAAAGAGGACAAAATGAGCATACTAGCCGAGAATGTGCTGACAGCTCTTACACAGACAAGAGAAAGGAGTCTTTCGTAGTGGAGGAGGAGAGTAGTATGTTAAATGACACTATTTTGTTGGTTTGTGTGTGTAAATATAGAAACTGATGTGTTTTTGGTAAGGTGTGAAAGTCTCTGAAGTTGTGTTGTGGGGAAATGGAAACATCGACATAATCAAGTCAACAAAACTCACAGACAGTCTCAGAGTCATTAGTAGCACAGGGGCTCCTCAAGGTACTGTTCTTGCTCCATTCCTCTTCCCATTATACACAATTTTAATTATGACTAGTTTTGGCTTTCTTAAGAGAATATCTACATGTACACCATTATTAGGCAACTATTAGTGTGCAGAATTATTATGCAACTAAATGAAAGATTTTCCCATCTCACTTGTTTATTTTCACCTGTTAAAGTGAGAATAATAAACAAACTCAAAATTTACAAATAAATATTTAAGAAATAAAATAAAAAAACTCAGTGACTAATATAGCCACCCTTCTTTTCGATAACAGTCACAAGCCTTCCATTCATGGAGTCAGTCAGTTTCTTGATCCGGTCAGAATTAACCTTTTGTGCAGCTGCAACCACAGCCTCCCAGACACTGTTCAGAGAGGTGTACTGTTTACCTTTCCTGTAAATATCCTGCTTAAGAAGGGCCCAAAAATTCTCAATAGGGTTTAAGTCAGGTGAAGAAGGGGGCTGTGTCATTAGTTTTTCATCTTTAAGGCCTTTACTGGCCAGCCACGCAGTTGAGAACTTTAATGCAAGTGATTGAGCGTTTTCTTGCATAAAAATCAAAGTCTTCTTGAAAGATGCAGACTTTTTCCTGGACCACTGCTTGAAGAAAGTATCTTCTAAAAATTTGCAGTAGGTCTGAGAGTTGATTTTGAGTCCATTTTCAACCCAAAAAGGTCCAACTAGATCATCTTTAATAATACCTGCCCATACCAGTACCCCACCTCCTGGGGTACTGGTATGGGCAGGGGGGGACCACTTGCTGGCGTCGTAGTCGAAGTGGAACTCTGTGTCCGTCAAGAGTCACTCTCATCTCATCAGTCACAAAACCTTTGAGAAATCTGTCTTATTGCCCATTCTTGACATTTTAACTTATGTTTCTTGTTCAGAGGTGGTCAGGTTTCAGCCTTTCTTACCTTGGCCATGTCTCTGAGAAAATCTTTGGCGGTTAATTTGTGTCTTTTCTTCTCGACACGTTTCTTGCGACCCTGTTGACTATTTGCTACGACACGTTTGGCGGTTCTGTGATTACGCCCCAATATCTTAGATATTTCAAGAATGCTGCATCCCTGTGATAGACTTTTTACAATTTTTTACTTTTCATTCAGAGTCAGTTAGTCATCTCTTTTTTGGCCCATTATTCCTGGGGACAAGAATCTGCCTAATAATTATGCACACCTTTGATATAGGGTGTTGATCTCCTTAGGCCACACCCTTCCTCATTACACAAATACACATCACCTGATTACCGCATTAAATCTAATAAGGATTCAAGTTATACAGCTGAAATTATGGATAAAATGCTGATATGGTCAAAATAATCACTTGCCTAATAATTGTGCACACAGTGTACTTCTTTCCAACTGCCATAAGCCTCTATAATCAGTCCGTACATGGCAGATGAAGACTTTTGACTAAATCAACTCATTTGAAGAGACCTAACAACTAAATTTTCCCTTTCAGGATTATTAAAAAATATGTTTTATGGTGACATTGAGAACCTCACAAATCTGTCTCTTAGAAATGTGATATGTGTCAAAACTGACAGCTTCTCACAGGATTTTTGGTTAAGTTGATTGTTCAACGTTACCTTAATGAATGTGAAAAATTGTGTTTTCAACCAGAGATTCCAAAAAATGGGTAAAGAAAAAGAAATTGAATTAAGGGCCTGTATTGTGATTCATATACAGGCCCTTAATTGTAGGAGTAAGTGTAAAACTTGGTGCAAATATGACTGAGGAGGAAAAAAACATGCTCTATAAAAGCCCCTCTGTGGAAGGGTTTGAGTTCCCAAATGATCCTAGGTTGACCTGTTGTCAGGGGCTAAATGGTCCTGATGGGGTCTCCTACTCCCAAGGAAAACAGGTCCTTGTTGACCGGAACATCCCTGGGTAATGGAGCGATAGGAAGTATCCAGGGAGAGGGAAGTGTGGGTGTCTCTTCTTAGAGTGAAGAAGGTGGATGTCAGAAGGATATGAAGAAGGACATAAAAAGTACATTTGTGGCGTTACATGTAATCTGCTTTTTTAAAGCTACATTTAAACTTAACAATATCTGCTTTTTTAGTGTTTAGCAACCTAGAATTCTCAGTCTTGAGTAATTGTGAATACAGTATTTTTCGGACCATAAGACGCACCCGACCATAAGACGACCTGGTTTTTAGAGGAGAAAAATAGGAAAAAAAATATTCTGAACCAAATAGTGTAATAAAATATTTAATAAAGTATAACAGAATAATATTTGAATTATATGACTGGAGTGAAGGGCATGCGCACTGCTGTGTACTGTAACACCGCCTACTACATGCTATCCTCCAATAGCATACGGCGGTGACACAGTACAGCAGCATCGCGCCTTCTGCACACATCGGCTTCCGTAAGGAAGGTGAGGGAGGACCCGCTGCCGCTCTGACTGCCACAACGGTAAGGCAAGGCGACATGGGGGGGGGGCCCGCTGCCACTCTGCCAGTATCTCAGTGGACTACTGAGAAGCCTGGACACGGGGCGGGGGAGGGATGATGCAGTTTCCAGGGACACGGAAGGTCCCGGGGGACCCGCTGCCGCTCTGCAACTCGTCTTATGTTGCAGAGCGGCAGCCTGCGGACCATAAAAAAGTGCCGCAGGCACTTTTCCTCCCACTATTTGGTGAAGAAAAAGTGCGTCTTATGGTGCGAAAAATACGGTAGTTAGTTTGTTATGTGCAAAACCAGAACATAGGAATTAGAACGTCCTAATGAATGTTAAACAGTGTTCTTTTTGTGTTATGTTGGACCTAACGTAGAATAAAATGTGTAAATGGTTTTATGAGTGTGTTTTGCTGCTCATATTCCTGACTTTCTTGAAAATCACATGCGACACCTCTTAAATGAGATGCACCCTTTGTGAAAAGCCACATGCTATTTGAATTCTTAGTAAATCAGGTTCAAACATACCCAGAAAAATGAAATTGTAATGTTGTGGTGATTCAAAATAATAACACCTCCCAAATTAGAAGCATAAAAACAAACTAAAAGCACCTGCTATCTTAGCTAATCAAGCTCTTACATTATCAGAAGGATGCTTTAGTTCTTCTAAATAATAAATCTGTAAATCAAAAACATTAATTTATTTGGTTTTACTAATGTAGTTTTAAAAACACACACTTTTTTCCATAATGTTTTATTTAATAATTTCATATTGACAAAATCTGGTCTTCTATTTAACATCTGCTATACATATCCAAAATACATAATAAGTGTCCATTTTGATTAACAACAGTTCTGCTGTGTGGTTTTGTTGTTTTGCTGTTAATTTACTCCTGAACCTGGAATTTGCACTTCCTCCAGTGCCACTTATCAACATCATTATTAGCCTCCAGCCGAGTTTGAAACAGCAGCTGTCGGTGGAAGTCGAGGAGGCAGTCAGTGAAAAGACCTTGGATTAAAGTAAAAATTACAAACAGAAGCACAATTCTGCCTCAGTGTGTGAAAAACAACCACGGACAACATCCAGCGAGTTGACATGACCCCCTTCAATTAGCAGCCGTAATTAGAGGCCTCGCTTCAGTGAACGTGGACACAGTCTGAAGAGGAACATTTTTATTCAAAGCCAGTAAATTTAGGATTAAAATTCACAGCTTTTCAGAAGTAAAAAGGCAGATAATGATGTCTAGTGGGGAATTATACTGTGACTATTGAAACCTCTTTAGTAAAAAGTGATGGGTGATTTCATAATAATTCATCATCCTTGGCAAAAACATCAGTGATGACTGCAGGTTTTCTGGTCTGCTCTGTGGCTACTGACTCATCCTTGAATGACAAATGCACATAAGTCTGCAGTAAAGAATGTGCCGAGTCCATCAGGACTGTAAAAGCTTAGATATTGGCAGACGCTCTTAAGAGAAATGTCAAGAGACTGATGGTGGTAGGTCACAAAAGGTCTGCACAGATAGTTTCTGTACTTTTAAGTTCAGCACCTTTGTCCAAATCCTTCAGGTGAGGTTTTAAAAAGAACCAAGCAGAATAACTCAGTCCAGCTTTAAAGACTGGGCACACACTTGTTGAATTTTGAGCCTGTCTTTGGTTGACATTGTTCCAGATTGGTTGAATATGTTGTAGTCGTACTTATTTCTATTGTATTGCTGTGTGTTCACTTTGTGAAGTGCTTGTGTGATGTTTTATAAATTTACTATAAAAATGCGTCCCTATTAATACATCTATAATACAATGTTCCTGAAGCTATTAAAAAATGCTCTATGCATAAAAAGCTGGGACATACTGGGACATATTACCAAAAACTTTTTCAGTTGTATTAGAAATTATGTTGTCCTTGCCTGCCAACATAGAGGAGACGGTCATTTCCAAGCGCAATGTGTGAGTGACGAGTCTCACTTTTTGTCAACAGTGGTGCCTTTTGTAGACTTCTAAACAGAGCTGCCCTTGAAAACAGCACTTCTTCATATCAGCAACAGCTAGATTCAGTACAGTTATATAAATGAAAGATATCAGTGCTGTAAAAATATTTGAGCAGTTTTGTTGACAGCTTTTGCCTTTTGAGTGATTTCTACAAATGGCAGGTGCTTGGTCCCTCCATCTGGCTCCATTGTCTGATGTGTGTGCCCTTCTGATTATAGCGTCACAATCTGACAATAGTCTTCATTTCTGCCGTCCTCCACATTTAAGACTGAAAAATGGTATATCCCAGCCAGGCTTCAGATTGATTAGAGTCGTCGGCTGCCATCTGCTCTTCTTGTCGCCATTTGATGGGAATCGATGAACGGGTGAGACGAGCCGGGGGGGCTGCTGCCGTCAGAACAGCACGGTCGCTGGTTCGGGCCGAGCGGAGCTTTGAAGACCCGCGAGCGCACTGGGATCAGCACAATTTTTCAGTGCCGCAGTGGAGCAGTGCATGCTGGGAGGGCTAAAGCACAGTGCGGGCTTCTGTAGAGGCAGTGGAGGGAGGAGGCCTGTGGGTTAAACTAATGATTAAAATGCAGTTACAGTAGCATTAAAACTGTTGTCCATATTTCTGACAAAAAGCCTTCAATTTAAAAGGAAAGTTTACACATTTCAATTGGTTTTCTGTGAGATCTTAATCCAGAATCAATGTATGACTTCAAGACTTTTGAGTTTTGAGAAGCAGAAGTATCAATAGTAACTTGCAGAAGAACTTTCATAAACTGTTATTTCAGTGTTTCCTTTTGTTATACCTTGACTCTAAGGAGCCACACATTATTCTCTTATCAGCTTGTGTAATCAATAACCTTCTTACCTTATGTTATAATCTTTTTGTGTTGAAGCCCAGATGGATGAAATGTTGTTTTTTAGGCATTTGGGGGAAATGTGTATAAAATATCCATAAATCTTTAGGTAAAGAATTTGTAGCTAGGAACAATTATTAATCGACTAATGGATTTTTTATTATTTTTTTGGCATGTAAGGTCAATAATTAAAGTCTCTCATTGATATACATTATCATTATAAATTTTATAAATGTTTTAAATCTCCCAAAATATGCTTAAATATGTATTGTCTATTATTGTTATGTCACTATATTAATTCAGGGTCTCTTCTACTCAATAGCAACATGTAAACTCCATCTTACTCACCGTCGTGCTCTCTGAGCTGCGTGCCGGCGTCAACGGTGTCCCACTCGTAGTTCTCATCAACAGAAGCTTTCCTCCTGGAGTGGCTGCAAAACATCACTTATTAGCCCTCCATACTACATACTAACACAATTAGAGCACTCAAAGCTCATAGATACAACAGGCCCAAAGGCACAGCTCACACATAAATCCATCAATAAGAACACACAGTAGCATGCAAAGCCTTGGTTGGTTGAATGAATTGGTGAACTTTTTTAATTCTACTTTTTAAAACTTTGAGTACATTGGGTTTAAGTGTGTCCTTGCCAAAGCAGTTTTCCCTGTTAAACACTTGTCCATTTACAATATAATAAAAATATTTACTCTCAGCAGAAGGGTGCAGCTAATCTCTGTAATCCTCAGACTTAAAAAACATATTCTGCATTATGAAATAAAGTGTTGTTTGCTGACTTTTTAAATAAATAAAAAGCAAATCAACACTAAACATATACTATTGCTGCTGTTACTGAATTGATAAAGAGGATGTCAGTTCATTTCAATACAACAATGTAAAAAGAAAAAAACTCCACAATGTCCACATCCACAATAACAACGTTTGCATATGAACATCATGGTACCTGTCTGGACTACATGTTCTGGTTTGGTCTAGTTTGGCCTGGTTCTTAAAATGTTTTGGAACAACCTACCTGTCGAGTTCCTTAAAAGACTGTTATCTTTTTACGTATATGTACACAATTACCTTTGACTGGGATCCATTTGCTCGCCAATCTTGACCTCCTCGATCCTGGCCGGTGAACTTGTGGGGGTCGGGGAGAAGTGACAGAGCGACAGACGGTTATTTGGGGGGTCCATGCTTCCTCGGCCGCTGCTGGCGTAACTGCTGTAGCTGCCCGACTTTGGGACCCCTTCATACCCTCCTGCATCTATGTCCACTCCTTCATATTCACTGTATCTATCGTCTTCTAAAAATGGCTTCTTAATCGCCTCCAGGTAACGTCCGGCTGCCTTCATGGCCGCTTGGTAGTTGTAATCGTGCGTCATGGAAGCCTCTCGTCTTGGTTCGTAATGTCCAAGCAATGAGGGATTTGGTGTGAGTCTTTCGCGAGTTGAATGGACATGGATTTGGGGGGAATTCCCAGGAGATTTTGCCCTGTTTGTCGAGCTTTTTGTCTCCAAAACCAGAGAGTTAGGCCGACGAGTAGCCAAGCCAAGGCAGTTTTCCTGGCTCAGCGAGTTTATCCAAGCATCTGGAGTGAGGAAGTTGCTCTCTTTCCGCCTTCTGGAATCTAAACTTTGACTTCGCTGCTTGTATTCGTGGAATTTTGTTTGCTTGTCTGTCCAGTTGTCACGTTCGGCGGCTTGTGGAGATCTGATAGTTTTATCCCTTGTAACCAGACTTCGACTGTTTAAGCTTTTACTCCTCCTTATTGTGTGGAACTGGCCTTTCCGGGACAAAGCGCACCCTTGTTGCACGTGCGAGGCAATTCTTTGATGCAGCATAGGCTTTGCAGGTTGATCTAGGTCCACTCCCAACTCTGGCTCATCTACGCTCATCTCGACATCTTCATTAGTGGCTTTTGAGGAAGCTGGCGCCACACCAAGAACCGAATGAGATCTGCGAGGATATTTTTCAGTTTGGAAAGACAATGGTGAAAGGCTGGCGTGCCTCAGTTTGTTCTGTCTCCTCGCCTCAGAGCATGAATCATTTGTTTGCATTTCCAACACTGTGGAATTTGTCGAATTATCATAGCCCTCTGGCGCTGCCTCGACCCTTTCATGTCTCCGGCTCTTTGAGGAGAGATGTGGGAGAGTTAATCTGTCTTTGCAAAAGCGCTCTGCCTCCTCAGCGCTTAGAGCGGCGCACGGCAGACGCTCTTGCTTAAAACAAGACGGACTTACTGAGCCGAAGCGGGTCATGTGTGGGATCGAAGTGGGAGGTGGAGAGACAAGACGGCGAGTTTCCCAAAGGAGAGAGGTTGAGGAGAATGAACCTGGATGGTGTTGAGTGCTGCCTTGTGGCGCTTTATGAGGTAAGGTGTTGCTCTTGTACTTCCACATATCCACAATATCCTCTTCCAAATCATCGTCTGTGGAATCCCTTGCGTATTTCCTCAGCTCTCGTTCTAGTTCTTCTCTTTCTTGCGCCAGTTTCAGGCAACGACTTAGGTTCCCTTTTTCTCTTTCGTGTTCCATTTGAAGAACCAAAGTACTTGCGGTGGTTGACGACTGACCGAAACCTGAACGGATATGTGGAAGAACCGGGAAAGAAGGACTCGGATGCGGAAGGGTAGCTAGGCTACTGTTTGAGCAAAGGCTGCTAAAGTCTGGTAACCCGTCAAAAGTTGGTTTTTGAAGTTGAACCATTGGGTAGATGTGGCTGTAGGGGGTGGATTGAATTGGCTTGCAAGGTGGAAGGTCAACAGAAAGGACATAGGCTGGTTCTTTTTGGTCGTCTGCATCAGAATGAAGGGAAATAGATTGTCTAGCCTGAAGTGAAGGATCATACCCTGTGCTTTTTTTGCTGTTGACGCTCATGGTATCATAATGCTGCAAGAGAAAGCGCCCATCGGGACCTCTGGAAATCATCTCAATGGCAGGGGACACTTGAGAGGATGTGGTTCTAGTGAGACGGCTTGTACTGTAAAAGTTCACTTTATTTTCGGAGCTGTAAGAATCAGTCTGTGAGGAGCATGAGGAGGAGGTGGAGGAAGTGGTGGGATAGAGGTTGTTGGATGGGAGCAGACTTTTTTTTAGCACACTGTCTGGACTGCCGCTGCCTGAGGCCTTTCTGTAAGAGTTAGGAAATGTAAGAGGTACATTTTAAGAAAACCTAAAGTATAAAAAGATAAAGACATAAAATTAGATAAGAGTCAAAGTATAAAGTGGAAGAGACAGAAGAAAACCAAAACAGACGTCAAAAAGACCAAAGTGATATCATTTTAGGGCTATTTAAGAGCATTATTAGACCTGAAAGTCAAACCAGTAAGCAAAAAGCTTCAAAATTCCTTTTCTGTATAATTTGTCAACCTGATTTTGGAATCTCATTGCAGTTTGCACAACACACACACTGCCTTCTGTGCTCTTTCCTATTGAGTATTTGCAAATCTGATTAGTTTGTGGCACCTCTGGTAAGTGTGATATCACTTATCACAGAAACAAAAGCTTGTGTTTTTTAAATCCACACTAAAGATACATGTCATATTGCGCTGAAATATGTGGAAAAAACATATAAAACAACCATTAAGCCTAGAGTAACATTACAAAATGTGCAGTTTGACTGATAAACAGAACAGCTTTTTATCAACACAGATGCAACACAGGTTCCAAAGTCCTGAAGTTTAATAATTTAGTCAATTATAAAATTGACCAACTGATGTATAAAATATTTTTCATCTATGATATTAATTGTGTTGGATCATATATATATATATATATATATATATATATATATATATATATATATATATATATATATATATATATATATATACATATACACTGTATATATAGTTTTCTTTTCATAAATAAAAAAAGATTTGTTAATATTGTAATATTGGCTGTTAATTGCTGACTGAAATAAAACTAAACTAAAAGAACCATTTGTTTTCACTGGCTTTTAACACAAGTTGAGCTGGACTATCTTTTATCCATTGTATTTGTTTTATTATTTCGATATATATTATTGTTTAAATGTTTTTATTTGTTTGATTTGTTTTTACTACCTTCCTATTTTTGGGAGCACTATACTGAGTAAACAAATTTTATTGACCAATGAACTCTTTTGAGTAGCCCATATCTCATTTCCTGCAGATTGGGTTGTTTTTGTCTCAAGCTTTCAATAATTTAATCATTATGTAAATAAAAGGTGCAAATTGTGTGCACTTAGTAATAAAAAAAAAATCACATTGCATGATTCCAGATCTCTTTAACACAATGTTATGATAATACATATAATCCCCAAAATCTAGCTCAAAGACAGCAGCTGTAAAAGGCCCCATAGTCTCGTGGGAAAGAAGCAGGAAAAGTGGAGGAAGTGCAGTGAATGATGAAGGGGTACTTACATGGAGGAGGAGTGTTTGTAGATGGCAGGAGGAGGCTCTGAAATGGAACAGAGACAGGGTTTCGGGCTCATTAGGATACAATCACACTGACCGAGAAGTAAAAACACCATGAGGCCTAATAAGAACCCAATAAAGACCCTGAGGCATCCCTGTCCAAAAAGTTCATTACACTTCCATTAATCAGGCACTAATGAGAAATGTTCCATATTAGCGAGTAATATAAATTACATCATTAAATTTTACATCTCTTTGGACGAATAAGGGACATGGGCAGAGCCAAACTGAGCAGAGGGCTGGAATGGATTTAAGTGCCTTTTAGTATGATATTCAATAATTATGTTATTCATTAAGCAGTTTATTAAAGGTTATGTTCACACTGGAGCAAACTGTGGCTCAGATCTTATGATATTTGAGATGAGTTGCATTTTGAAATGCTTTCGTTCAATATATTATACATTACTTGCTTGTGATATTAAAAAAAATAAGACATTATATGAACTCAAAAAAAAACCCAAAAATGAATCTAATGTTTTTTTTTTATTCAGTGTGAACATAACCAGTGTTTTGTGAATAATTCCTGGTACTCTTTTACCATCTCTCCTCTTTTGGCGGCGGCGCTCTCTCTTGTGGCTGATGAGGCAAGCCGCCCCCAGCAGCAGGACCAGGGCCAGACACATGAACGCCACTCCGCCCAGAACACCAGCCAACAGCGGCTCGGGGATGAACTCCAGCAGGCGGGACGTGGCCGGGTACACGTCCATCCCTGGGACATTATTCAGCAGTGATCAGTAAATGTAGATTATTGATTCATGACAATAAATAACACACTTTTTTGCACTTTTTGTACATGTAAAATGTAATTGAATTTTCTGTCATAAAAGATCATCTTTGAAGCCTACTCTTACCAACTCCTACAAATTCAAGGTGAATACATTTTATTTGGTGTATATTTTCCATTTCACCATTACTCTGCCTGTCTCCTTTGCTGACATTTGGTTCATACTTATTTCTTGCTGCTTGCGTCAGTCGGGTGCTTTTAGTAGCAAAGAAAAATACAATTCCTCCACAAGACAATATGAAGCCACCTGGGAATACTCTGATAACTGCAACTGAAGTTTTTTATAGATTTATTCATTTATTTAGGTCACGTAGGCAGATTTCTGAAGACAGAGTTACGTAAAACAACAAGTAACATGGTTCTGCCAATCGTCCATGAAATCTGCAAACAACGTACTATCTCATTTTCCATAGGACAAGGTCAGACAAGCTTTTGTTTGATTGACAGATGGAAAGCACCACTGGAGACCCTTTTTTTTGCTTTTTGCATTTTACATTACATTTTCTTTAAGTAATTGGGTTGTCACTTTTGGTTATTAAGAGTAATTAAGCATGTTGTGGGATAAAACATATTGTCTTATTGTTGTATCAGTGACCCAACCTTAACCAGGCGTGGTTGCAGAATCTTTGAGAGCAGTGGATCAGAGCAGTCGTCCTATAACTGGGAGTTTTGCGGTCCGATTCCCACTCTTCCTAGTTCATACTGTTGTTGTGTCCTTGGGCAAGACACTTCACCCAGCTTGCCTCCAGTGTCTGTGGCTCTGGTGTATGAGTGTGTGAGTATGTTTAGAGGTTGGAGAGTCCGTAGGTGCAAAAAGGCTGCCACGTCTCCACCTCCAGTGTGTGACTGTGGAGTGAAGGAATAATAGACTCTGTAAAGCACTTTGAGGGTGCTCCGTTTTGACTGATAGTCTGATAGATGTGACATAAAATGTGCACATCTGATGTTTTTTCTCTATCTGAGATTTCTATTTGCTTTTATTATCTGTGTTGTGCACATAAAAATGTACAATACACCACTAAATGATTTAAAGCTCAAATAATTGATTTTGATCATGGTGTAAAAATTTAATGTTTTTGAATGTTGTTTTCTTATTACTATGTTTCAAAGTAATTGAGCATGGTCCAACCTCCTCACAAAGTGGTTCTTTTAGTAGCTAAGTGCTAATAACTCTGCAAATATAGTTTTAACTATGTTCTTGACTGTTGAAGATTGAAAGCTGGAGTAATTGATAATCAACAGCTTTTCTGACAAATTTAGAAGACTTTAACAGGCCCTTTTCATTACAAATAACAAAAGTTAATACTATATTATAAACTGTGCGTAGGAAGAAACAAAAACAAATATATATAATTTATTTGCAATATGCTAATTAATTAATAACAACATTGCTTGAAAAGGCTGGTAAAATATTGGATCCATTTTTAATTTTAAAGAGTTAAAGTGTGTTTTGGTAAAATGTTTAGGAATTACTTGGTGGTCTAAATTGTATTAAATTGTTTTTCCCAGACAGCCAATCAAGAGAGAGGTAAAGTAAAGACTGGTGTCTGTTTTATTGTTTACTTTATATCAGTTTACAATACCTTTTATTCATACTTGCTCTACTCTAGTTAAGTTTGCCTGATAATTTTGAAGTTCCTCTTTTAGTTATGCAGTATATCTAATAAAAATGTTCCAAATAAGAAAAGACCAGTGCAAATTCAGTCTTGTTTCAAACTTTCCACAAGTTATTAGTGGAGCTATTTCTATCAGTTGTAATGGACAGGGCTCCCCAGGGGACTGCTCTAATTTTGGTCTTGGAAACAAAAGGACGGCAGAAAATAAAATGAAAAAACAGTGGGAAAAGTGTGTGAGACAAAGAGGGAACGAGGATAGGATGGGTCAGAACAGGAGGTGGGGCAGGACTGCGAGAGGGAGCAAGGTTGTACGTAGAATACCTACCCAGAGTGGAGACATTGACTGATGGACCAGGCTCGCTCAGCAACTCCCCGCGACGAGATAGCAACCGCAGCTCGTATAAACAGTCCTGGACGGCACACACACACAAGAAGAAACAGGGAAGGGTCCGGGATGAAAACCATACTTTGTCAACACGGGACTGTGCCTGCAATGTTAATGAAGTTGATTGGAATTTGTGTGGGCCTGTCTCGGAGGGAAAGAAAGGCAGCGCTCGCAAATTGAAGGGAGACGAAGAAGTGATGGCTGACATGTTATGTGCATAATTAAGACACTAACCAAACATCGAGGTGAGGCGCCTGTTTTCAAGTATTTTTCCAGGACCTCAGTACAGATCTACTTGCTATGATGTAACGCTGCTTGTTCCAGATTCCCTTTGTGCATTTGTCAATATTTCAAAGTATTTTGGTGCTAAACCATTAACAGACCAATACACATTGAATGCCCCTTCTTCAGTTCGTTGTGCTCCCAGTGAAGTGTATGTTACATGTTTCCATCAAAATGTTTCAAAATGTTTCCATCAATAGGTTGAGGTATTACAGGACCCTGAGAAACGCCCCCCCGCAGAGCTCCTCTCTGAACGCTCGGTTATGGCCGCCGGCCCTTTTGATGCACAAATGTATGCTATTGAAGTTAGCAATGTATTAAAGCATTGTGAATACTGGCACCAATTACTGTATGTTTGTTCAGCAACTTCTATTGTGAGCGCTTCTTACAATTATTAATAAAATTTGAATTTGTTAAAAGAAGGCAAAGTTTAAAAGCGCAATTGGGCATTATCAATATAAAATGCCAGAATAATAGGAAATAATCTAAAATGATTGCTATTTGTTAATATGAATTAAATGTGCCTTTTTTATATTATCTTAAAATGATACATACAATTAAGATTAATGATTAATATTTTTTAAATAAAACATAAATTCTAAACTTTTAAAAAAATATGTATTCAAATACATTAAAAATGTAAACTCATCTGTTGACATTGAATAAATTATTGCATTAAAATTACATTAAAATATTAGTTGCATTTTAAAACATGTATTTAAACATTACATTTTAAAAACAGTAATAACTTACTTTTCCAGTTCATGATTTAATTTTAATTAAAATTATTCTCTAATTAATATTTTAAAATACTTTATTTATGGAATTAATTTATTATGAAAAAATTAAAAGCCAATTGCTTTTGAATTAGTTTCCTGGGTTTTGTGTTTTCTTTAAAAGTTATCAACCTACTACCTACCTATTAGTACTACAGTTACAGCTATTAGCTGCTGCTAACGCTGTATCAACTGAATAAACTGTTGAAGATGAGTTGAGCCGTGTCCTCTGTCTGTGTGTCTAGGCTTGTTCAAGTTCAGGAAGGCATGGAAATGTGAAATTACTCGACAGGGATTGTAAACATTCTTGTTAAATGAAAAGTGCCTCATTGATTCAGCCGTAGATTACATGTTTGAGCCAGAGTCCCAGGAAGAGACCCGGGAAACCAGGGTGAGAACGGACATCACTCAGTGCTAAGTTACCAATGGGTAAACTACTCTTTGGAAAACACCCCTAATGCATTTAAACGTGGCTCCTCCTCCTTGGATTGTGTTGTCATTGTCAAGGTTTTGAGAAACAAGGGGCTTTTGTGTGAAGAAACTCACAATCTGTTAGTAGTAGGGACCCCAAACACACATTTGTAAGAGCAGAAAGGATGTAAAAGTGTTTTTTGCATTGAATGTGTTTGGAGCAGGAGTAATGTTGCAGTGGTCAGGACCTGAGCAACAGTTCTCAATAAACTAAAGCTGTCTTAAAGCTTCTTTTGAGAGACCAGTGAACAGGCCTTTAACAGTCATCTGACTTGACAAAAGTGGGAGAGAACCTGTGTGCATCTCTCTGATTCCTATATTATTTCTGATCTGCTCAATTTGGCTTGTCTGTAAAAATCCATACTGATAAAGTATGGGCGGCAGTAGCTCAGTGGGTAGAGCGGCCGTCCTTCAACCGGAAGGTAGTAGGATCGATTCCCGCTCGCCCCACAGTTCATACTGTCGTTGTGTCCTTGGGCAAGACACTTAACCCACATTGCCTCCAGTGACTGTAACACTGGTAATGTAGTGTAATGTAAGTCGCTTTGGATAAAAGCGTCTGCTAAATGAATAAATGTAAAATGTAAATAAAGTTCATGATGACCCATAGGATGTGTCACTGACAGATGTCTTTCCCCTGCTGTGGTACTTTCTTAGATCAGCGCACAGTTCTTAACAGATTGTGGCACCTTTGTTACACTTTCAAGGTCAAGGATTAAGATGCAAAAAGCAAGTCTTCTCTGTTCTTGTTTACACCTATTTATGGATGGCACCTCAGAAGTTTTACCTCATGAGTGACATTTATCTTTTCAGTAACTATAAGGCCTACTTTCATTATTGTTATTTTCTATAAATGCTGCTGTGTTGCGTCTTCGGATCTCGTAGTGATGCATCTGTCTCTCTAAAACGGAGCTAAAGCTGAACAAAATGACAATATGAAAGTAAAGCAGACAGAGAAGTGACAGCTGTCATGTTGAGCGCATAATCGTGAAAGCACTGAGGTGTAGCCCAGATAGAATCCTCCGAGGCATTATGGAGAGTGGGACTGATTAGTCTCCGAGGGAGTTGAGGCTTGTTACCTTGTGCAGACCTGGAACGACAAGCTCGCTGCTGTTGCTGCTGATGTCTTCATCCAGATTCAGCCACTCCCCCTCCCCGGTTCGAGACTGTAAAATGTACGCTGTGATGGGTGGGTACTGGTCTTCAGGAGGGGACCACTGCAGGAGAATGCCCGCTGAGTCTCGATTGGCTGACAGCAATGCGGGGGGCTTCAGTTTGCTTTTCCTGGGCCTTAGATCTAGTGGAGAGGGAATCAGAACAGACTCTCAGACCCAAAGTGGAAAATGGGAGAAAATTATATTAAAGCTGTGAAACTGCCACAGCCACAGATGTTCAACACTGAGAGATTGGAATTTATACAATTTACTACAATTTACTCTGAAGCTATGGTTGTAAACAGAATTGGGGTCACTAATAAAAGTCATCGTAGGGCTATTTTCATTGTATCCATGGAAGCTTCTGTATTTGACATGACTCTGAATCTGTTGACCTGGCATAAGTCTAATGACTAGATGAGCCTGTCCTATTTCGGCCTGGGGTCCTGGGATAATCTGCAGGTCAGGTTGAGGTCTCTCATCCCTTTGTCTAGTTTTAAACAAAAATTATCTGAGTTTAAAGTCACCAGCTGCATCTGTAACATCTAGTTGTGTAGGATTACAATAGTTTTAATATTTCAAATTATCTAAGATTCAATGTTTTATTGTTTGATCTGTTCCTGTGATTAAACATAATAGAGATAATGTGTACATCTGTTTAATGTTCAGTTGCTGCCAGGACATCCTTGAAAAGATATACTGTTTATCTCAATGAATCTTTTTCTGGATAAATAAAGGTTTAATTAATAAATACAAAATATACTACCTATATGAGTCTGTTTGTGTGTCTGTATGTGTAAGCTGCTGAAGAGGACTTTGAGTAGACTTGTGGCTGTCTTTTTTTTCTCCAAATTCCTGTTCTCCAAAAATCTTGAAATGCACGCAGAATAGGTTTTGAGCATACTATCAATTATCAATTCTATAAAGTGTGTTTTTGACCTCAGTATTTCCTGTACACATCCATGTACTGGGACACAAAACGATTTAAAATCAGATTTACCGTCTAATTACCATCTGTGATAAAAAGCCAAGTCTGCCTTCCCTAGGTCACAGGAGGAACCATCAGGTAAAAAGAATAGGAATTGCCTTCACAGCTAGATCTCAAGCCACTTGTTAATGTTCTCTACCCACTCACAGCACATGTCAGTCACTGGGCATTTTTTCCCAAATCTTCTTGTTTAACTATAATTTCAGATTTATTTGGTTAAAAATGTTTTTTGTCCATTAAAAACTTCCAGCATTTATCCTCTATAAAAAAGTAAAACTTTTTTTGCTTTTTAGGGCCTGTGCTTCCTCATCAAAGACTGTTTAACAAAACTCTACATGATGTGTTTAACATAAAGTGTCTTCAGCTGCTTTTTAAACAAATCAAACAAATTGAGGATTTTTTAAAACAAGTAAAAAGAGAATTACAGTACTCTAAACAAGAAGAAATAAAAGCATGAATAATCATCTTTAAGTCATCTTTAGAAAACAATGTTCTCAGTTTAGAAATGTTTAAATGCTTTTATATATCACAACCAGATCTCAAGCTACATACTTATGTTCTCTAACCACTCACTGGCAGCACACACATGCAGTCAGTCAGAGGCAATTTGAACCGGTTTGAATGGCAACTAAAGGTAATCATCCTCACCTGTGATCTGTTTTTTGTAATCAGTGTGTGTGTGTGTATAAAAGGTCAGGAATTGAGAATGCCAATCAGCAGTTTTCAAACTCTAATAGTGGAAAATTAAGTATTGTGTTGAAACCAAACCAAGGTCAGGTAGACCAACAAAAATTTCAGCCACAACTGCCAGGAAAATTGTTCAGAATGCAAAGAATAACCCACATATAACTTCAGCTGAAATACAGGACTCTCTGAAAAAAGGTGGTATGGCTGTGTCAAGATGCACAATAAAGAGGAAGAAAAATGGGCTGCATGGTCGAGAAAGCCATTACTACACAAGTGACACAAAGCATCCCACTTACAATACGTCAAACAGCTCAGAGACAAGCCTCAAAACCTCTGGAACAAAGTCATTTGGAGTGATAAGACCAAAATTGAACTTTTTGGCCACAACCAAGTTAAATTTAGAGAGGAGTCAACAATGGCCTATGATGAAAGGTACACCATTCCTAATGTAAAATATGGAGGTGTATTGCTAATAATTTGGCGATGTGTAAGCTACAAAGGCACAGAAAAAGATGAATGCAGCATGTTATCAGAAAATACAACATCCAAAGCACAAGGCCAAGTTGACCAGTCATTGGCAACAGCAGCATAAAGTGAACAACAGAAACATAAAGGCAAATCTAAGAATATAAGCTGAACAACCAAAGACTTTTATAGAACTGAGGCCTGGTAAAAGGTAAATTACCTTGAAAAACAATCTTACTTGCGTGGAGTTTCTTAATGTATTTTCTGATAGGAAATTGTGAGCGAAGAGCTACGCCTAGCAAAGATAACACAAAATGACAAACAGAACAGCAACAGCATAATACTGTTGATTTGTTGTTTTTCTCTCTTTCAAAGAAAGCAATGAACTGACAAATATGTTGGTATCAGATACACGGCCCTCCACAAACCAATTAATGTCACACTGTGCCCCCATTTGCAAGTACTTAATACAAATGAGTAGTGTCTCTGGAAGAAATCCTATAAAATAAAAAAACAATAAAAGTGGAAATAGGAACTTGGTGTTAAATATATTTGAGCTGAAAATTTTGCTCATAGTTCCTTTGAATATGACCTTTTGAATTGCCTAATTTTCAGCTCAATCTCTGAACATATTAGTGTAGATTCTTTGCTAAGGATTGTGTTCCTGAAAACAAATGCTTAGGGCAAGAGCTGAACACTAAATCCATCTTATCCACAGTCTGTTACAGCAGCGAGACCAGGTCAAAGGACAAAACATGAGAAGAGCAACAACAGTGCTTCTGTGGGATTTTCACCAGACTAAAGATAGACAGTAAAAGGCCACAGAGGTTGCCACTGCCATGTTACTGCAGTAACTTTTCACACATGCTCTGTACGTTATAAGGACTGTATCTGGTGGAGCTACGTGTCTGCATACAGTTTTCTTTCTCTCAAACAATGGCTTATTTTTGAAACAGTTTAATATTTCTTGAAGTCCATTTGAAACAACAGCACTACATCAAAATTCTTCAACAAAAACAAAAACATTGCAGGTTTAATTTATATTTAAATATTTAGTGATGTGTGAAGATTTTGAAAATTTACCTGTGTGTGTCTTGAACAATATGAACAAAACAGAAAACAGCCATAAGACAATAAGACAGGTTAAGCCAAAATCACAAAATCAGTTTTTTAATTTATTTAAAGACCTAACAAGTAAATTTTCTTGGGAATTAATAAAGTAAAATTAAATTATTGTGCAACAAAGTCCTCAACAACCTGTAACCGCTGTGTTGTTCTGAGTAGGACTATTGACTATTAGTTATGGGATCTAATGTTTTGGAATGAATACATTTTGGAATGAAAACATCACTAGAGTAATTACACCAGATGGGATAAATATTTGATTAAAGTGTGAAAAAAACATAGTCTAGGACATCTGTGTGCGTGCTCAGTGCTGCCCAGTTTATTTTTTTAGCTTTAATTTAGTAATTATTTTTTAAATTTAGCTTTATTATGAAACATTTCTGTTGTTCATATTGTTCTTTTCACAATATACTGCATTTTTGTTTTTCACAAGAAACAGGGGAACTTGGAAACACAGGGTAAGGTTTGTTTCATTAACACGTTATTAAAAGCAGTAATTTTTTTCAACTCTTGCCAAAAGTAATCATGTATTACCATTAATTATTGCCAACACACTAGTTAGAATACATATATATTTTTTACAAACTAATAATTGAGATTCATTTAACTGAGGTCGAGTGTGTGAACAGTAACGTAATATTTAAAACTTGGAATCTGCAGCATCTGTTTTTAAACACAGACAAATGCAAAGTGTTCATTTGATGTGTTTAACAACTGTACACTACATTCTTTTACACATTTCACATTTAAACCATGATACAACTTACATGTGGTGAAATGTTACTCTAAAATACAATATTAAGTTCTACACAATAGATACTTGACGGTTGATACTGACCTAGTGTACGAGCTGTGACAATCTCGCTGAATGGCCCGGTGCCGATCTTGTTTTGTGACAGAACGCTGAACTGGTAGGTCGTGGCAGGAGACAGACCCGTCACCTGATGACCGGCACCGGAAGAGGGGGGCACAGGCACCGAGAACCACTCCTGCTCCCCGTCATTATCACCTGTCATCCTCTTCACCCTACAGTGCCATCCAGACACACACAGGCCATGAGCAGCAAGAACAAAAGAGCGGTGGGGAATTTACATCAGTCAACTTTTATGGAACATGACAGAAAAGTAGGTTTCATTAAACATTCATACTCATCATCAGCTCTGTATTTTCGCGGCAGAGACAGCGCTGATGTAGCCTCGTCGGTGCACAGAACACTTGCGACTCCAATTATATGGGATTTTCATGTTTCATCTATAGCCAGCTTTGTACAGACTTGACCTGAGGCTGTATAAAGCTATTCACCTATCAAGAAGGTGATGGAAATTATTAATGCTTCAGAGAGAAAAGGTCTCTTTTAAAGTTTTGAACAGGATAGTTTGGACTTAACAGAGACACTATGTTCTTTAAAACAGGAACCTATTTCAGTTGAAGTTCCCATCTCTGTGACAAGAATCTAGCTTTTCTTTGAATGCAGATAAAAGCACTGTTTCCACGAGGTGCGTCAATACATTTTATTTTAGTACGGTCAATTTAGAGATAGCAGTGACAGCTACACAAAGGTCTGCACAAGGATATAAGAAATACTGCAAGCAGAAAAAACTACCTTAAAAATGGAAGTATGTTAGTTTAAACTAAACTTTAAAAAGGGAATAAAAAGTTAGTAGTTTAAAAAATTGTCATGACTAATGTAAGGGAAATGGTTTAATTAAAGAAATAAAGTAAACGTTGTATATTTTTAAGACACTCCTTGGTGTGTGTTATTTCAAAAAAAAACAAGCTTTGTTTGGAAGAAAGTTGCGCTTTGTGTTTTCCTTTCATTTCAGTGCAATTGGTACCACTTCCAATATGAAGGTTCTAATATAATGGTCCCAAATTGTCATGCTTCTTTATGGGACATTTTGTATTAGTTTAGAAAAGGAAATCACAAAAATAAACTGAACTACTACTACTACTACTGAACCGGACTGAACCACACCATACTGCTTACTGAAGGCATTTTGATTGCCTAGAAAAGTGCTTTATAAAATCCATGCCATTTACCACTACAATTTACTCTTTCTCATGGCTTGTGTCTTAGCATTCCTACGGAAGTATATTTTGAAATATGTGGCCACCAGATAGACTCCTTTAGCAACTGAAGAATATTTTTGATCTGAAATCTGTTTGTGTCTAATGTGAGAACTTGCTTGTGTAAATAATAGGCCTATATTGTAATTAACACAATGACTATAGCACAAGTTTTTTCTTTAAAAAATGTCAATAGCTTCAAAGTTTGACCTAAAGGTATCAAACTGTATCAGGCCAGAAATTATGCATTTTTGAGCACTTCCCATGGGAAGATTCAGATATAACATTTAAAAGGACAAGGAAAGCATGAAATATAAGCCCATAGGGTCTGTATTGTAGGTGTTGTTTACACGGATTGGCTGAACTATTTATAAATGGGTTTGATGAAAATATATTTATTTCTCTGCTGCTCTTTGCAGGAGCATCAATCCTGTTCTCTCCCGGGGATTAAGATTGTTCATCTCTATCTGATATGAGACTGTCAGGTTGCAATGCGATTAAGATGAGCATCTGCAGAAGTTTATACTGTCAAGCCTTATGAGTTTTCATTTAGGAAATTGAATGGAAACTCATATTCAGGAAAAAGGGAAACCAATACTTTTGTTCTTATTACTATTAAACACCATAACCATACATCAACAGTAACCAAGTTCTAACCCAAGTTAGTTGTTCGATGTAAACAAAGTTTCAGAAGTTTAAATTAGCCATAACATTATGACCCCTGACAGTTGATGTGTTACAGTCAGTCCCATAAATATTGGAACATCGACACAATTCTAATCTTTTTGGCTCTATACACCACCACAACAGTTTGTATATGTGCCTCAAACTTTTTAAGGGACCAAAAGTAATGGGACAATTGGCTGCTCAGCTGTTCCATGGCCAGGTGTGTGTTATTCCCTCGTTATTCAATTTACAAGGAGCAGATAAAAGGTTCTAAAGTGTGCCATTTACATTTGGAAACTGTTGCTGTAAACTCTCAATATGAGATCCAAAAAACTGTCACTATCAGTGAAGCAAGCCATCATTAGGCTGAAAAAACAAAACAAACCCATCAGAGAGATAGCAAAAAGCTGTTTGGAACATCCTTTAAAAAAAAGAACGAACCGGTGAGCTCAGCAACACCAAAAGACCCGGAAGACCACGGAAAACAACTGTTGTGGATGACCGAAGAATTCTTTCCCTGGTGAAGAAAACATCCTTCACAACAGTTGGCCAGATCAAGAACACTCTCCAGGAGGTAGGTGTATGTGTGTCAAAGTCAACACTCAAGAGAAGACTTCACCAGAGTGAATACAGAGGGTTCACCACAAGATGTAAACCATTGATAAGCCTCAATAAGAGGAACGCCAGATTAAAGTTTGATAAACAACATCTAAAAAAGCCTTCACAGTTCTGGAACAACATCCTATGGACCGATGAGACCAAGATCAACTTGTACCAGAGTGATGGGAAGAGAAGAGTCTGGAGAAGAAAGGGAACTGCTCATGATCCAAAGCATAGCACCTCATCAGTGAAGCATGTGGTGGAACAGTGCTTCACAGTGCAGATGGACAATGACCCGAAGCATACTGCGAAAGCAACCAAAGAGTTTTCTAAGGGAAAGAAGTGGAATGTTATGCAATGGTCAAGTCAATCACCTGACCTGAATCTGATTGAGCATGTATTTCACTTGCTGAAGAAAAGACTGAAGGGAAAATGCTCCAAGAACAAGCAGGAACTAAAGACAGTTGCAGTAGAGACCTGGCAGAGCATCACCAGGGATGAAACCCAGCGTCTGGTGATTGCACTGCAAAGGATTTGCAACCAAGTATTAAAAAGTGAAAGTCTGATTTATGATTGTTAATCTGTCCTATTACCTTTGGTCCCATTAAAATGTGGGAGGCACATATACAAACTGTTGTAATTCCTACACCGTTCACCTGATTTGGATGTAAATACCCTCAAATTAAAGCTAAAGGTCTGCAGTTAAAGCATATCCCGTTTGTTTCATTTCAAATCCATTGTGGCGGTGTATAGAGCCACAAAGATTAGAATTGTGTCGATGTCCCAATATTTATGGACCTGACTGTATATTGTTTTATATAAATTATAATTTTCTAAAAGCAAATGTAGTTCTGTTCCTCTATTTTAATAAATAAATTGATAGTTTTGCTCAAGCTTTTTCAACCAAGGTCTGCTGGCGTCCTTGAAAAAATATTTTTACTCCACTCTTTATAAAGCATGATAAAAACTAAGCTATTTTCAAAAGTGGACCTTCAAAAACTAAAGCTACTTTCACACATTCAGTACGGACGTAATCGGGGTTATTTCAACCGTGCTTTATCCGCATGTCATTGCTCGCACAAGCAGATTAAGTCCACAAAACAGCCGCGTTGTTATTGTTTAAATGTTTCATGAATAGTTCGGTGACTGTCCTGAGAAGCGGGGAGGAAGGAGCGGGGATGACGCTTAATTAATGAGCCATGTACCCTGTAGGGACATGCTGCATGAACAAACCCAGTGGAATATGGTCTGTTTTTATGCTGATATTTGGTATTATCATGCAGTCATTTATCAATCTTTATCCGGCCCTCATGCCCCTCATGATTTTTTTATGCAGCCTCCCAGTCACTAAGGTTGAATAGCCCTGCTCCTTCATGTAAGAATGTGTGCTGAAAAAGAAACATGAGCGGGCTTCTTTTTCAGCTTCGCTCAGTTTGTTGAAGTAATGGAACTAAAATGTCTTCTTCCACTTGGGTCAGAAATGCAGAGCGGTTATTATATACCACTGAAAGCATAGATTCAAATTACACACAACATTTTAAAGGAGACATGTCA
This sequence comes from Perccottus glenii, assembly GCA_024416835.2. NCBI lineage: Eukaryota > Metazoa > Chordata > Actinopteri > Gobiiformes > Odontobutidae > Perccottus > Perccottus glenii. Next base: position 43,003,982 of record CM044547.2, read on the forward strand.
ATTTATTATCTCATCTAGCTGTGATTACTGGCTCTGTCTACATATAGCCTAACCAATTATCCCATGTTTTTTAATGTTGAAATAAACTGACATGATAGCAAGCCAACGTTGCTACACTGTAGCAAAGAAAACAATATGGCGGATGGTGTCCTTTGCTCTGAGGCTTGTAAATGGAAATAACGTGAGGAGGGAGCCCATCTCCTTGGATTGTGTGGTCACTGTCAAGGTTTTTGAGAAACAAGGCGCTTTTGAGTGAAGTGGAGAGACTCTGATATCAGAGAGATTCCACGCAGAAAGGATGTATGGAAGTGTTTTGCATTGAATGTCCTCTTATAAACAATAAGTCATGGTTTAACTAAGACCATAAGAATTACCAGCTGAGCTGCAGAGAAACTTCCAGGAATCTTTCTACATATATAATCTTTTTTCTCTTTGTATGGTTCTTTGAAACTAAAGCAGCTATGATTTACAGTCTCTTTTTTTGTTCTTTTTGTCTGTATTCCAATAATGTACAACACTCGGGCCTTGGCTTTTAAAACGGTATTTATGGTAATTCAAAAGCATGACCCTCTTGTCGGTAACCCACCTATTGTAGCGAGCGTGACCACCGCATTACAAACCCCGAGCTCTGCGGCGGCGTGTTTTATTGTAGCTGCCGAGGAGTGATAACAGATAAATGAATTCCTCATCCCCGAGATCAATAGAGTAATACTGCTGCTGTCGATGGCTGCCATGGTTACAAGAAAGTGGGAGGCTTTTTTTTTTCTCTACACCCACCAAACTGAAAATGTCTGCGGCGATCCTCCATCAAAGCCAGCTTCCCAGGAAACGTTGGCCAGCTTTAGACCCGCAGAGACGGCCAGAGCAGTAGCAGTGTGGGGACTGGTTCCTGTAACGGAGAAACGTAGAGGTGTAAAAATTGGCCAACACTTCAACAACCTGCTGCTGTGGAAAGTTTAAAGGTCGCCTGAAAAGTACTACATTTATCCGCTGGAGGTGGAGAGGAGGCGACGGAAAGCGGCCCCGGCTCAGAATAAAGGGGGCAGATAAAAGCAGAGAGGTTTTGGATAAAATGCTCATGTAACAGATGTAAGAAGTGGAGTGCTCAGACAGATAAACTTACCGAGGACGAAAACCTGTGTTCTGGCGATCACAGAGGCCACCCGGTTGGCAGCACAGCACTCCCATGACCCCTGGTGGTCCTTGGTGACAGGCTGCAGCAATAAAGAACCGTTGGGAGTGATGGAGTAGGCGACACGGCGATTTATGTCCACCTGGAAAAACAAGAACATTACACAAGAACTACAAACTAGTGTCTCTATATTAACATGACAATTTCATCACTAAACAACATGTGCTGTTTACCTTGCTCCAGGTCACTTTTACAGTTGGGTCTTTATTTGCTTGACAGGGTATGAACAGACTCCTCCCCACTTCCTGTTTATACTCTGCTTCAGGAGCAACGCTGAACGACGGGGGGTCCTGCAAAAATTGCCAAAAGCTTTGTGAATCAAGTCAACTGCACTGATGCCAAACGATGGATTTAAAGACTGGATTACCGCCGCCTTGGACCAGATTATTTCAGTAACAATAGGATTAGTCCCACAATTAACTCAACTCCCCAATTGTGCTGTCATTGTGGAGAGCTTTGACTCCTGTAAATGCCAGAGGGCTGGCACATCACGTTGAGAAGGTCAATAAAATGTTGTTTCTGTTAAGGTTCTTTAATTTGCTACGACGGATGCAATGGTGGTTAATTAAAACACGCACAGTGCTAATGGACATTTCAGCACAGTTATAAAGACAGGGGCCAGACTCTGACCAATGACGGTTAAATGAAGTGGACAAACAACGTTTACTCTCTCCTACTGTGTTAAGCAAAAAGCTCCTGGAAGCACAGTTCACATTGACCCTTAATGCATTGATGTGTCTGGTTGGGTTTCATGTATTGTACAGTACATTTACCAAGCAACCACAGTATCCTGAACGTTGATTTACCTGAAGCATGACCTTAATGGGCTCGGATGGACCCATAGTTCCGTAGCTGTTGTAAGGCGTGCATGTGTAAAGGCCTGCCGTGTCGTCGTTAACCGTCGCCATTAACAAAGAGCCTTCTGGAGTAAGTGTCCATCCAGGAAACTGAGAGACAAAAAATATTATGTGAAACATACACAAGACTGGAGACCATAATAAACAGTATTTTAGAAAAGCGTTTATTGTAAATAATAAAATCATTTTTTTGGGTTGCCTCCCCTTTTTCTACAAAGTTGTTATTGTAAATAAGAGCATGTTTTTCGGCAGCCATTAGCATGTATGTTTTTACAAACTCACCCTCACAATATGACCTTGATGCTAATAATATTTAGCTATATTCTGCTACTAGTGCTCAGTTTGTCCTCTCATGGCAATTGTAAAAAGTGAAATAAGACATAATGGATACACCTTTTTAATATAGATTGGTATTGTTTTACAAAAGAAGTGGTGCATTGGTTTATACAGCTTAAAATCAGGACGTAAGCACTCCAAAGCCACATGAGCTCCTCTGTTGTGTTTGAAGGCTTTATAAAATTCACATATTTGATATCTATCAGCCACAGTCCTGCAGTGGTTAAATACATAAAACTTAATTGGGCAGATTATAACTAAACTTTTCTCAGTGTGTCTCAGTTATTAATGTTGACATATCTTTTCCCCCTAAGATTGTATCTGTGTTTTATGTACTTTCCTCCTCCTCTTATCGCATCTCAGGTTTGCAATACGCAACAAGAAGACTTTGAAGAGCTTTTAGAATCCCTTTGAAAATCCGCATTAGAATATCTGTCTCTTATTTTTTTTTTTGCCTTGAGCCACGGCACAAAGCTCGTGTTGCGCTTTGACTGACTGCAAAAGTATCTTGGTTTAATGAAGTTAAAACTGCTATTATCCTGTGCATATTGAAGCTGTGAGGAAGCATTAGTGCGCGTGTGACATCTTTGGCGGTATTGGAATAATTGGCAGAATAAACGCCAGGGCTCTACGCTACATGAGTCTATCACATTTCCTGCCGTGCGTCCCGTTCCCGACATGTCATCCGTTCAGAGTGAGCAGTAAAATGTTCAAAGGGTCCAAGTCAGCGGCAAACTGTGAACAAAAAGGAGGTGGGTGGACTAAAATAACAAACACAATGGCTTTGAGAATGTCATTCAAATAACTGATCTGACAGAATTCCTGTGAAAATATTCATCCTTTTAGGATTTGTATTGCTTTTTGACATAAAACCATGACCAGAACAAATAGACTTTTTCAAAATTTGCACCTACTAAACTTTTATGTCATACACTGCTGCAAATACAGATGCATGTCAATAGGCATCTTGTATTTAAAAGTGTGTTTGGAAAGTTGTGTTAATTTGATGTAAGATCTATAAGATGCTCTGTCAGTTACAATCAAATGTGAGCCTGTCTGTAAAAGACGGGACATTTGTTGCTTTTTCATTTCAAGAAGCCATCCGAATAACTTTGAGGCTCAGATTGAAAAGACCCAGACGTCCCTCCATAATCAAATTTGCACCAACATAATCTCAAACTCAAAGAATTGTGCTGCACCTGAGTGAGTGCTGCTGTGTCACAGGCCTAGTTTTTGAAGGCAACCCAACAATACATACACAATACTTTTCTCCAGAGAAAAACACTTTGCCTGCCTTTATAACACTCACTCTCCTTTTGTTCAGTAAAGGACATACTTACTCAGGTAATGAACATGGTAGCTTTTTACGCTTTAATTCAATTCACTGAATTTTATTTTGTTTATGTTAGAGTCAAGCATAAATCCATGTCCTAGACATGCCAAAATGGGATGTAAACAGTAAAATAAAGACACACTCTGTGCAATTAGACTAGAATATGCATTCAATAATAAATAAAGAGTGTTTTGGTCTCTGTGGTGCTGTTATAACTAAGACCCGGGCTGTATTTACAAAGATATTTTTTCTTCATCTCTGTCCTGACATTAGCCTTTGGCAAAATAGCTCCATCCACACAACACTACTACAAACACATAAAGCAGTTCTCCACAACACGAGATGACGGTTACACTATGTTAGAAACCTTTGCACAACCCACAGAGGAGCACTGAGTTTGTTTTGCTTTGGCAGCTGAAAGTATTTGTGATGGTGAAAAAAAAGTTATTAATTTGTGGACGACGACGTGGAATTGTTGTTAAATCTACTTTAGAAGGCTGAAAAAATGTATCAGTTTCTGGTAGATTTCAGCTGACGAAGTGGTATGCCGTGTAGCCTACTCATTATGTGTGTTAGCTATACAGAGACTTTGAGAGGTATTGTTAAAAGGAAGTGTTTGTACAAGAGTATATAACTAGTTACAATCTACTTCTGGTTATTTTTCAGCAAAGAACAGGGAGCGAGTGGCAGGGTTATTGGAGGAGGTCATTAGAATTGTTAGTCATGCTTGGCTTCCTTTAGCCTAGATTTAGGCACTAGTAGTAATGCAGGCAAGCATACAACGCAACTCAAACAGAAATACAGGTAAATGTAAGAAACAAGCTATTTAGTAAGGGAAAGTTTCCATTTTAGTTTTTATAAATAAGAATTAGAATCAGAATAATTACAGTTTTTATGATTCCCCTAAAACTGTTTGGTAAATTCTCACATCTGATCATTTTCTAATGACAATATACATATATTTGTTTATAAACCAAAACAAACAATTCCATATATTATTCAAGGGACAAGTTGCAACTGTCCAATGCATTTTATTGTTTGGCATTATTGGCCACAATGTCCTAAATGAAGGTCTTGTTTACATGACTATAGCCCTGCCTTGCTTCACGTCCTACTGCATTCTCCAGTTTTCCCTGAAGTGGATGTCAGGAGGATGAAAAACGTCTAATACATGGGATATTTATTAATCTTTTCATCTAAATATTGCATCCTCAAATATATTTTTCTTACAACCCTATGTAGCGTACAGTTGTTACAAAATGCAAGCTAATAAACCTTTACCTTGTCCTTCAAAAGGTATTTGAAAAAACAGAGAAATTCTGCAGCAGAGTGGCCTCAAAGAAACAGGTGTGATTGACCTTATGTAAAACAAATCAAGATGTTTTCATAAGGTCAAATGTTTTTCCACCTTCATACAAGCAGCCTATTGGCAGAGAGATGTTTTAGTATTATTTACTAATATTATTTAGTGTTAAAACAGGTGTTAGCCTAACAGTACCTAAACTTTGCTTGTATTCATTTTCACTGATGTGTTTTTATCTTTGATATTTTTTTAAAGCTGCTTCTCAAGAATTGTTTGGCCAGACCCAGATGAAGAGGATTTTGACTTGGAACAAGCTGCATTGACCCCTGGCATCCTGAGACAGTTTATCTGTGATGGTAACAATTTATATGACAATAATGAAAGTTTAATACTTTAATAATAATTGAATGGTTTTCTCTATACGTTTATTACAGCTGAGGAAGAAGATCCTGAAGAGCTTGACAAGTTTTGGACTGGGGGACAGATACTGCCAACATGCATGTTGATATCTTACAGTGAAGAAGCACACTTCACTTCTCAAACTTGTTTTGAACATCTGATAGTGCCACTTTGCTACACAGAGTTTAACAGTTTCAGAGACAATCTTCTGGCTGCACTAAAGTAAATGAGTATGGATTTGGGTTGGTTCAAATCCATAAAACTGTAACAGCCCACTTTACTGCATGTGAGACCCTTTCTTGTGTCATACATTCATTGTGTATTAAAGAAACGTTTTCTATGAAGGCATGTGGACGTAGGTTTAAGTTGAAGAGGTTTTGTCGTCATCCAAGAGACACTGTCAATTCTCAACTGGTAAGAGCTGGGGGTTTAGAGGGGTTTAGAGGGATAACTATGCTCTTCCTTCTTGTTTGTGATTCCTGTGTTTGGTTTTTGTGTTCTCTTGGATGTGTTGAATGTTCATCTGGGGTATCCAAAGACTTCACGGACATAGTCTTCTTTCCTCGTGCATTCTGAGCCGAAGAAGTTTCCTCTGAGATATTTCCAGTAAACGTTTTTAAAGAAATTCATATGTGGTGCTCTGTAATGGTGCCATAATTGTGCAGTGGACCTGACTGTGCTGATTGTCAGTGTGATGGATAGTGACTGGTGCAGAGTGAGCAGATGGCGACGGCCAAGGCCTGCAGAGAGTATTACCAAAGAGAGGTCGAGAGGTTCTCCGTCCTTCATCCACTCCACACGCAGCAGGGGAGGCTGTGCTGCTGCAGGACAGGTGACCAGTCCATCTTTACCGGTGGGAAGGTACGTCTCCTCAGGCATCTTCAAAGCCATAGCAGCGTCTGAAATAAGACAGAGATGCAGCATGGGTTAGTTACAAAGTGATTTAAAACCACAAACACCTGTATAACTGATTTAATGTTAACGTGCATTTTTTTTCTCAATGGAAGTCTCAAAGCTGATGATTATAGATTTTAAAAAGGTATTTAAGTGTCTTGCCCAAGGACACAACAACACTATGGACCACGGAGAGCGGGAATCGAACCGCCAACGTTCCGGATATAGGACGACCGCTCTACCACCTGAGCCCCATGTAAAGGAAACAGTACTTAATTTAAGAGTGGATATATTTGTTTTCACAGGTCAACAGGCTTCCTCCAGGAAAAAATGTAACAACTTTAACAACCCCGGCTTTCAGCTTTTGAACAAGAGAGTGCAGCCAGTAGCCGTCTGAGATGAGTGAGCTGCAGGACAGAGCCCCACAAGAACTCCTTCTCCCTGATTGCAAAAAGACTCTACAATCAGTCTATAGAGCTCCGGACACCACGTGACTAAATGTGTTCGGCCATAACGACAGGAAAAAACACCAGTGCCAGTGTAGAACGGTCAAAAAGACAGACTTTAAGTCTAAGGCAGTAATACCAGTTATTAAACTAATTTAAACTTTATTAAATCTATATTCCGACCCTTATCCTGCAGCAGGCGAGCATTTATTAAAAAAGTATTTTTACTACAAAGATGTAACTTTTTATAGATATTTACAGTTGCTTTTTGATATTATTGTAAATAGCACTTTTTAATGCCCATAGTTTTTCACTATTATTAATATTAATAATCAAAAATTCTGTATTGATCAAAAAGTATATAAGTGTATTACTTGCAGTGATGTATTATTTTGTGCCTGACACAATTTACTTTAGTATTTTACTGTAAACATTTTTAATAGTGCCTGTTATTCTTCTATAAAATACTTGCATTTACCACATTATATTTTGCATTATACAAGTATTTTGTTACTATTATTATATATTTTACTGAAAATATCACTTGCAGTGCCATGACCATTTTTTTTATATTTGTGATTTCTTTGTAACATTTAAATGTATATGGTTGGTTTGTCTCTCCACACTTAATGTAAGTTGTAGTTTGTAAAACAGGTTGGAGTGTGTCCAGACACCTACGCATCACAGTTAGATTTGCAGAGGCGGTCGGCGGGGTCAGCAGACCGTTGGTGGGCATACAGGTGTATCTCCCAGAATCCTCCGGGACGAGCCTGGAAATGAGCAGAGTCCCGTCGACCATGATCTTAACGCGAGACTTCAGAGAGCTGCAAAAAAAACACAGAGGGATTCTTTAACATGCATCAAACAAAGCGGCTATTATGTGGGGAAAAAACGTCACGAAGCAATTCCACCGAGCCGTTTTAAATCGAATCATACAGGCTCTGGGTGAAGTGTGGGAGGAGGGACGGTTCTCCAGTGTTGTGCCCATGTAGGTTAAGGAAAAAAATCATCTAGGTTAGAGTGGGCAGAAAGAGCCCACTCGATTTAGACATGCATACATTTAGAAAAAAACAAGAGGGAGAAGACTACATCATGTAACAGCTTACATATGCAGTTTGTCAGTTTGTGTTTACGGGGCCCACTGGTGGTCACACATCCAGATAATTAGCATAAAGGTCAGATGACTCATTTACTGTAACTGACCAGAATGTTCTCTTCATTACCCACTCTTCACATTTCAAACACTGTTTTTCATTATGATAAACAGGTTTATCAGGTCTAAACAAGTCCATCTAATGAAGTACATATTGATCGTGCATGTTGTGATAATAAGCAGACAGTCTGAGGACATACATTATTGATGTGCACCATGAAGGATGATACTGATCCGAGCTTAGAGAAAATAAAATGTGTTGCTATTTGGTGTTTTTGCAAATGGCCATATGGAATATTGAACCTTTATAGGTTCTGGAAATTGGAAGTGGAAAAAAAGTTCATAATACCAAGCTTTGTCTTGTTTGGTTGTATGATATAAATCCAAAGATGTCAATAGGCTCTTTCATTGAAGCAGTATTAATTAATACTAAGACTAGAAGGTAAAAACACAAAACTGTCTTGTCATTATTCTACTGTGGACTTCAGTTATACTTAAGTTTGTTGGCTGTTGGTTGTTTAGCATTAGCAGATAGCATAAGCACAAGTGTTCACTTATTTCTGCATAGCCTCCAAGCCATGTTTGTGTTTCACGTTGCCTAGGTTTGGTATTGGTATTATGTCTTTTTTTATAATATGCACTGTAATTTAATGTTGGTTTATGTGTTTGCTAATCTTGCTAAAAATTTTATTTAAACTATATCTGAATATTTAGAATTGCTCATTATTTGAGGGAAAATGTTATAACAGATAGAGTTAAATAAACTATAATGATGATAAAAAGCTTTCAAAAGAATAGGACGCTAAAAAAACTATGCATTAACCTCAGCACAATTTGTCAAGCCCCAGGCCTAGATTTTGTGCTTTTTGGACCAATTTGAATTTCACACGGAAAAAGTTTTTTTTTTAACCCGAAACTGACTTTTCTTTCTGAGCACATACTCCGGCAATAAAACATTCTTTCATCACCACAGGCTTCATTAATGTAACACTTTAGAGAGAAACCTTTCTGTTGACTTCTAGAATATGCACCTTTGATCAGCACCACCTGCCAGGACAGTCTGTGCAGCTGCATTAAATACCAAATGGTTTTATTTCCAATCCCTCATTACCTATGATTTTTTTTAATTAAGATTTAAGGTCAAATATTTCATGTAGTACATAGTTAATACTGAGGGTTAATACTGTTAATCACTTACACTATTGTTTTATACCAAAACAAAAGTCAAAAAAGCTTTGAAATATTTATTGGATGCATCCTTTTAGTTTAAGCTAGTACTGACTCTTGATAATAAATGGTTGAAATTAGTGCATCCATTCAATTACCTTGCTATTTATTGCATTTACAGTTTAAGTTTCAGCAGAATTTGTTTACAGTTGCTATAGTTGCAACTTTTCTCAGCGGAGTACTGTGGAATGAAGTGTGCATAGTTCACAGCCTATCACAAGAGAGTAATAAGATAGACGTTAAACAGTAGTTAAAATAGTGGACCAAGGGACCAGTGGCAGATTGGGAAGCTTATGCAAAAGCGAGGACTTACAAATATTCAACTGGCATCACTAGCTACAAATGTCAAAGTTGCAGCTTTTGCTCATGATTTTTAAACTGAAATATGTAACTTGTACGGGTCACAACAGAAGTACTATGATAAATTCTCTCCACTGTGGTGTTGTACTGTAGTCTATAGAATAAATCTATTTAATATAGTGAATTACATTGTTATAAGTCATTTTCAAAGGGCATGTTAATCAGTTTTACTTGCACTCCTTGTTGATTTAGTCTTACGTTTTGCATGTACGTATTGTTTTAGGTAAAACTTATTGCTGGCTGAACTCTAATGCTCTTTTATTGTATTGTTTATTAAATATCAATTCAATTTCAAACAGTATCCATTGTTATAGTATTTTAATACTCCACTTTTCAAAGCTAAATAAAATACCCAAGTCTAAGAAATGTACCCATAGGTAAAAAGGGGACTCACTCGATGTGATAGACATTTTCCTCTCCTTTGTGCCACACGTAGGTCATGTTGGGGGGGTCAGCCACTGCCTGGCACTGGAGCAAAGCCTTCTGGGACATGTTGAGAGAGGTGCTTTCGGGAGGGATGATGATCACAGGAGGACCTGTAGAGGAAAAGAGAATAAAAAATAAAAAATACTGTACATATTTTAGTGACAAATGTAAATGTTTGTTTAAAATGATATTGCCATTGTTTCAGACAACCTTTATTTGATATTTAAGAAAGAATGGGTTGTTGAACTGTTTGAAACACAGTACTGAGTATTGTCATCATTGTTCATTTGAATAAAAGATGGCATTGGCATTTTTATTTTAGTGTCTTGTATAAAATAAATCTATTTTTGACGGGTCCACAATGCAACAAAGTTTTCAAACAAATTTGCATCCACTACATTTTTGAAAACCTCTGTTTTAGCATTGGCTCAAACACTGTAGCATGGGACATATTATTTAAAAGTCTTTGATTTAAGTATTAGTTGTTATAGTTTTATTGTTAGCACTGTTTAGCAGCATGTCTAACTTTTTTCTGTAAATGAAGCTCAATACCTTGTTTCATCATTAAGGCTGTAGTCTGTCTACATTTAGACTTCACTAACGTTTCTGTCCAACACATGTCTTCACGCTGTCTCTTAGTTTTCTAATCATTATTACAGCAGCTAATTGTACAGATTAAATTGTAAATATAGCTGCTACTCCATAGTTTTTCTCAATTAAACTTGCGTGCCGGGGTCTCCGTTGAATCACGGAGTGAGCGGCAGATTTGAGATCAGTTTGGTGCTGTATAAGAGCCAGAGGAGGGAGAACAGAGACAGCGCTGAGGCACAAACCAAACAAGCGATTATAAAGAATTGACAGAATTGACTGAAAGCATTTTTCTCCATGTACTTCCAAAAACATATGTATTTAAAATTTAAATATGTTCGCCATAATTATAAGCTAATTATTGGTTTGTTTAGGGGCCTACATTGTCACGTGACTCTGCATGTGTGATTCCTGCTGCTCTTCTGACTCTTTCTCTTCACATTTCTGAATGATCCCTCTTGCTCTCATCATTAACTCAGTTGCAGAGGAAGGATAATACCTCATTCTGATGTTATTAGGCTGACTTAAAGGACAGATCGTAAAGAAAAACACAACCAATTTTTTTCTCTTCTTCCCCGAAGTCTCGGTTTTATATACTTCTATATGCACGTCCTCTAACCACCTTGACGTAATTCCACGCACTTAAATGTTTAAAGTGAACACTAGAAAGCTTAAAATCGTATTTAGTAGCACAAGTAGCAGCACTGCGCATTTATGTGAAACTGTTACAGCGGCGCAAAATGACTTCATGTAATTCAATCCCATATATAAAATATAAATAACGTGCCGCCCCCCCGGAGCACTTGGTGCCTTACGACAGTGCGTGATGCAAGTGGTGGGAGCGGCAGCCCTGTTTAGGATAACTGTTGTATGCTCAACAGTAGATAGTTGTCAGCATACTTCCAAAATAAGGAAGCAGACAAGAGCAACAAAAAAACATGCACTCTGGTCTCTGGTTACTGGCACAAGATCTGGAGAGGGTGCCCAGGCACTTATCAGCAGCTGCCCACTGCTCCACTGTCTGGGTTTAAGAATGTTTTGTGAATGTATTTGGTGTTGGTCGGAGAGTCCGTAGGCGCGGAATGGCTCCCACGTCTCTGTCAGTCTGCCCCAGGGCAGCTGTGGTTACAGATGTCGCTTACCACCACCAGTGTGTGACTGTGGAGTGAATGAATAATTGATATGTAAAGCATCTTTGCATCCCCGGAAAAGCATCTAAATTTGATGTAATAATAATAATAATAAGGCATTTTACAATTTTGTTTTGACAATATTGTTTTGGTTTGATTTTTTTTTTTCACTCTGGGAAAACTTAAAAGTCACATGACGTTTTTACTCAACAATTTATGACACTCTTCCTTTTTTGATTTGTTTATAGCCTACATCTCATTGAGTAGAAGGCATAACATGACATGCCCGAGTTGCTGTAATGTGAGAATGCTGTCAGTAGATGCTCTGCATTGGGCTGGTGGGCTGGGGCTTTATACATAAATAATCAAATCAAATAAGCAATTCTACAACTAAATAAATCCATGTAAATTCTTTCAATGTAACACACAATTGCACTAATTTACAAGTCCTAATTATTGTCAGCTTCTCCAAACTAGGGTTGTGCTGACAATTACCTCGTGTGATATAGTGTAATGTACTTCTCAAAAGGCGTTAATAGCGGGGACACAGCACACGCCTCGTGCTTCTCATTATCACTCCACAGTCAGTGTAGATAAGGTCAACGTGATTTAAAAACACCACAGTTTATAGGTTAGCCTCATTTCATCCAGAGCAGCCATTAGCCTAATCCATGTGGCACCGCTGCAAGCAAACACAGCCAAAGCCCAGATAATGTGAACACATTAGTGCGGCTTGGCCAGATTATTATTTAAACCTGATTTTACAAAATGTGACCACTATAACTGGTAGAAATTTTAAGAAAGCTTAAATCAAATCACTTCAACGCTCTTTATTTTCCCAATGCTCTGTTGTCCTTTGGAGGAATAAAGCCAGTAGGAGGGAGTAGGAGGGAGGGAGGATCACAGAACTAAAATCCCACAGAGTATTATGTAGCAATGTGTCGGTGTAATCCAATGACACACAGTTGCATATTCTACATTTTTCTATGAATCTTTGAACTGGACTGTATATCCGTCAAACACAAATTATGTAAATTTAATGTAACCCTTGGTGTTTTTCGAAGACATTTATTTCATTTAAAAATACTCAACAGGCCCCGTGTTATAGACTAAGACAGAAATTTAAGGAGCATCATGACAAATCTGTGTCTCCAGATCCCAGGAGATATGACGCCTTGTATCATTATATTAGTGTTATCTGTGAGGCGACAGACGAAGGTGCTGGCTGCAGATTGGGTTTGTATTAGCTCTGTGTCTCATGATGCAACAGCGAGAAACACGGATTTAAATTGCAGTGGCTCCGAGACAGTCAAACAGCATCGACTTCAGAGAGAAGGAAGGAACTGGAGCTGAACATACATAAAAAAGGGTCCTGTTCAGACCTGAAAATAAAATGTGTTCTGAAAGAGCAGGTCATAAGAGCCCTGGTTGCAGCGTAATGACACTAGAGAAATTGCTACTGTGTTAGTCCAAACAAAACTACACTGTTAAGAAATATTTTTAAGTTTTGGTTCTAAGCAGGATTACGCAGATTGTGTGGTTTCTGTCAAGCTAAAGCTGGATGAATATAGACGGCTTTGTCGGACTGGAGCTGGACTTAGTGGTCTGTGCATGCTCCACAGTTTCCTGCCGCAGAAATACAGAACTGTGTCAGTCCAGAGTGTGTTTGATTCTGCGTACCTGAACTCTGATTGGTGTATGTCTATCACATTGCATTTAGAGGTAGTTTATTCTGTGTGCAACTCAAATGCAGAGTGATATTGATATAAACATGCTGAGTTAAGTTAACATTGGTTATAACATGGACATAATGTGCTTTGTAGTCATTTTTTTGAAGCTATTTTATAGTATTGCAATGCTACCTTGTTACTTCCTATTTTTACTCAAAGCTGATAAACTGCTGTAGGAAAAAAACACTCAAGCAGCACTATGTAACATTTTACCCCAATTTATGGAGCCTAATAAATAATTTAAAGCATAATACTAAATTAATTTTGATGGTTTCTTGAAATAACCCTCTTTTAAAGACAAGGTGTGCCTGTTTTGACAGATATTGCACTATATAGATGGGAGTTTTGGGAAGACAACACATGTCTTGCTAAAATGTGTGATGTGATCACAAAAACTAGGATATTTAAATTTAACCATTCCATGTAAGAGCAAGTTTGCCACAGCATTTGTCTCGCTTAGTCTTTTAGTCAAACTTTAAAATTTAAAATGTTAAATAGTATTGCTTTAAAAAATATTTCATGAAAGGTCAAGCCATTAATGAACTAAATCAATTTAGTTTCTGCATTTTTAAAGTGACCTCGTCATGACACAATTGTTGCTGAAATGAATGGGGTGTGGAATTGCTATTCACAATCTTGTCCACCAGATGTCCCCTTTAACTTCGTAAATATATACTGTTACAAGGCGAAGAGTGTAGTTAAATAGCCTAAGCAGAGATTAACTAAACTCTGCAGTAAACAGTGACTATTATTGCTTTGATGCTTCTACATGTCCACACATACACAGGTATTTATTTAAGCAGCTTGTATTGTAAAGTTCAGCTTTCTCATCTGTCCAAACAAATACATTGAGAATGCATCTACATTTATTAAAACAATTCTGTGAAGAGTTCAGATACTTTGTGTTTATGCAGTAGTGTTAGTAGTAGTGTTGTTTTTTAAGCCATTATGTGAGAAATGTAGTCTCTCTTGGTGTTGACTTTGGTCATATATTAACACATAAGTACATTTTATATTAAGCAGGAAAGTGTGACCAGGTATTATAAACACAAGACCCACACATTAATCCAACATAACTTGAGCTAACCACTAGTGTTTGAAAAAAGTGAGTGTCAGAATGAGGTTTGACTTTGAATGAGGTTTGACAGAAAACTACCGACCTTTGATATTGACTCTTGTGGTGTGGTTCACGTTCCCCTGGGAGTTGGAAGCACGGCAGGTGTAGTGTCCAGCCGACTGCGTGCTTACCGCTGACACAGATAAAGTCCCGTCCTGTAAACATGACAGATAAGAGACAGGTGCATGGGTTCAGGATTTGCTGCAGAGAACTCTCCAACTGATAAGACTCTGGCGGGAGTATCTTACAGAGCAAAATATTGAGAGATGAATGATTCCACTTAGAAGCTACTTGACCAACTATTAAAACATAATACTGTATATGAAAAAGTAATGACCCAAACTCAGTAAAATATTTTTCTTGTTTCTAACACATCAAGGACAAAATTACTAGTGCCATTGCAACAAGATAATCAATATTATTCTGTGGCACAGTGGCTCAGTGGTCGTCCTATAACTAAAAGATTGGCAGTTCGATTCCCGCTCTCCCCACAGTTCATACTGTTGTTGTGTCCTCCAGTGGTGTTCCAGCTGGAACACTGGTGAATGGAAGCCAAATGTAAAGCGTTTTAAACACCTACTAGGTGTAAAAGCGCTGTATAAAATCAATGATATTTGCCATTCTCTACACAAATCCTAAATAACCTTGTCCGACTTTACCTTTAGTGCAATTGTATATATTTTAATGTTGTGACCAAAACTCTTAATAATATATTTTTTGTTTGTCGCCGTCTTTCAAAAATTCTTAGTTGTTACCTTACGTAACAGAACGCAACTAAGAGAGATGAGAAATACAGAAAAGAATACCATGACCGGTTGTAACGAGCAGCAATCTATTTTTCAATTAAGTTTTCAGCCTTGCAAAAAACAGCCTTGCAGAATAAACATTTTTTTTCAAAAAATTGTATTAATTTTGTTCGTATTAATTAAAAAAATTCCAACAATACATTTTAATAAAGCTGACACAGGTCACATTTATTATTCAGAATCAGAATCAGAATCAGAAAGAGTTTTATTGCCAAGTATGCTTGCGCATACAAGGAATTTGTTTTAGTGACATAAGCTACCAGTACACAGAGACACCAACACACAGACAACAAATAAGTGTATAAACAATATAAACAATTGTGCTATAAATGATAATTGAATAGGATTGAATAAGATGCAGGGATGTACTAGGATGGAGGGTACATAGTATCAGTCAAAATATTTTTTTGTAATTGCTGCATTGAGAGTCAAGCAAACATTCAGTTTTATCACTTTGTTGAGGCAAACAGTATTTTGTAAATGTCCTACTTTTGTTTCTAAATTATTTGCCACAGTAAACTAAGGTCACTAAATGGCCAGGATAGATTCTCAAATATATATTTAATAATAAATATAAATAAATTTTATAAAAACTAAAGTGGGACTTGTACAATTGGCATTAAGCCATTCTGTCACAAATAGCTAATGTTAGAACAAGCAATACAAATAATGTGGCAAAACACAAATTTACATTCTACTGCTTAATATTTATCAATTAATTGTTGCTGGAGTTACAGAAAGTGACAATAAAATGTACGTTGATATGTGTGTTTATCAATGTTATAATCAGCAATAAAAAAAAAGAAAACTCACGTAGTGTTCATAAGGATTGAATGGAATTGATGGCTTACACACATGGGAGTGGTTTCAGGCTCAGCCACTGTAAAAGTGGTAATGAAACAAAGCCAAACAGCTCCAACATAAGGATAAAATGCTGTAAACTCATAAGAAATAATGTCCACAGAAGAAATTTGGTCTGGCTGCAATATTTTGTCCAGAGTTTTATAACAGACCAAATGACCTCAAGAGAAAAATCCCATTTGTGGAAGAATGTAGCAAATGGTCAAAGTATATTAACTGTAAAAAGCTATAGGAACACATTTGTGGGTGCGTAGAGTTACACTGAGGTTATAAAATATGCAGTTGTTCTTTGCCTTATTGCAGCAACAAGCTGCTCCATTTGATCAAACAGATAGTGCACAGAGAGCTGTTGTAGCGTAGCGTTTATCTGATCTCTGCTCGGATCAGTGCTGAATTGGTGGCCTGTGTGGGGAAGCCAGCCATTAGCTGGAGAGGAACGAAAACTTTTCTCCCACTTGTAGCTCAGAAATATGATTCATCCATCTAGGGTTTGTCATAATAAATAGCTATTTTTGTTGCCGGTGCAGTTTAATCCTTTGGCCTTTGCTGGCACTTGTTCATTATCAACATGCTTTTCTATAGAAGGCTGTCTAATGTGCAGTGGTGAGAGACGTTGCTAGACGTGTGACTCAAGATAAATTGCTATTGGGTACAAAGAAGACACTGGTTAGTCATGCACTCAAGTGAAGTGGCAGAACAGTGACAAATACAGGAAGAGCATAGTGTCCTTTGTTGTTTTGTTCCTGTACACAGCTGCTGCTGTTTTGAATTTTCAAAAAGAAAAAGAAAATATTTTTTTTATTAAAAAAATTATCTTTTTAGAACAGCAAGACTTAAACCGTCTGAAAAGCTACTGTATTAGACAACTGTATTGACCATTGCTGACAATGCTTTAAATTGTAGTCTACAATTCTTCTAGTTGTATAATGTGACAGGCATCAAGAGGTCAAAGCTAACTCAACTCATACAGTGTGACGTAGTAATCTTACACATTAGCAACAACCTGCACAGTGTGACGGGGCTAATCATAGTTCCAGCTTTCTTTAATAAGACTCACAGTTTAGAATGTGTAACCAGTCATAACATAAAAGTGACCCACAATGTAATTTGTTAACACAGTTAACGGAAGAGAGACAAACAGAAGAGAGACAAAGATACATTTCTGTTACCAAACAATTACAATTACACTCCTAAAAACTAAATGTTTGCAGTACCTAAAATATAACAAGAAAATCTGTAGGAAACATAGCAGATGTATTGAGTTATATAGCTTTAAACCCAAAGAGGAAACTTCACAAACAAAACAAAGCTCGTGAGAGACTTTACGGCAGATCATAAAAGCACAATCATTGTTTTACTGGACTATATGGACTATCTAATCATGTGACATTCATTCACATGTACAAAATGTCTACTTAAAGTTCCACTTATTAAAAAGTAGGCTGCAAAACTGAGATAGATGGGAGTTACATCTGGCTGTGAGAGTTGCATAAAGAAAGCAAACAAAAGTAACATTCAGTGCTAACTAGAGATCTTTATTATCCTCATCTCTTCCTCACGTGTTAATAATTGTACGGCATATGTTTGAGAGTTTACCGTCTGAACCACTTCGCCATCTTTGAGCCACGTGAAGGTTGGAGCCGGGTTGCCGTTAGCGACGCAAGTGAGAGATAGAGGACTTCCAACCAGGGCCTCAACAACAGGGGGCGGGGCTTTGATGAAAGTGGGAGGGGCTGAAACACAGTCAAAAATAACACATGAACAAATGCATTTTACCTTAAGCATTAACAGTACAATATTAGCTCAATAAACCTTTTGAGTTTACAAAGTTATTATTGTTTTATGGACCAGTTCTTCTTTACACAATATTAATTTGATTAAAAAGTCAATAAATTTTGTGAAAATATTAAGGAATATCTCCCATAATTAATTTATATTATGATACTCGATAGTCTGATTATGATATGTATAAATATTTTTTATCATATTCTCTGAGACTGACACACAATTTACTTTTGTTTTTGACCATTGTCAAGTTTATTCTTATATTTAATTTTCTCTTTTTCTGAACACTTTACACTTAAATTAATTTAAACAAATTTATAAAAAGATATTTTCTTAAACTATTATTCTGAAAAGTGGATTATTATTAATTATGGATGCTGTATTAGAATGAAGTGTACTTTTCTGCTGAGCCACCAGAGTAATTATTGTAGTATAGTAGAACTAGAGCAAAGGTTCAGTTCAGTTCAGTTTATTTGCCAGATTATTTTGTAGATTAAAACCACATTGGAAGAAAGTGCAAGTGCGCAAGTGCAAAGTAAACAATTAATAAAGACAGACATATTAACACAAACTGAAAACATCAAACACAATAAAAGACAAAAAAGTTAAGAGACATAAAACTCTATGAATAAATATACAATAAAAGAGGTAATAATTTTACAGAAGCTCCATTAATGCTACATTTGAAAGTATTTACTATTTGCCCCACATTAATAATTCAAAGAAAATGCTTCAACATTTTGTGATAAACATGATGCACAATAATGGTTCCTCATTTTGCAAGTTCTTAGAATATGAAACACTTCATTAACTGTCTCCAGCTTCTTGAAAACTCCTGGCCTTTTGAAACGTCAATATTTAATTAATGTTAAGGGCCTAAAAGTATGAACAACATAACGAGACCAGAGTCCATTTTTTCTTTGTTGTGAAAGTATATCTATTTTCTCTTTTGTCATTTTTGTTTATAGCAGCACAGCTATCGGACTCGTTTGCCACGAGTCAAATTAACTGCTGTCAACTTTCATTATATATGAAAAACTGAATGAAAATGTCGGCTGCCTTCAGATAAACGTTGTTAAGATGTGAACGTTAATGTTTGCTGCCACTTTGAGACCCAGACCTCATTGAATCCCAAACCATCGACAAGTTCAAACTTCCCAAAGCTATATAAACCTGCAATTTGAGGGACCATATTTAAACAGGGTTTTATAAATCTGCAAATTTCATAAAAGAAAATCCAGTGTTATCTGATAAATGGTGAGGTGTTTGTTTACTGCAGGGGTGCTCAATACGTCGATCACGATCTACCAGTCGATCGCAAAGGTAGTATTGGTAGATCGCATGACATATTTTTAATCTTTCTGACGCTTAGGTCACTGCGCATGCGCATACAACGGCGCTAAGTGCAGCAAAACTAACAAGCCTCACCGAGTTACCTCAATTTTTTTTACCTCGTTTTTTTCTCTTAAACTTAAAAAAGTGTATAAAACGAGTGGGGGAGCTGGACCAAGTAAGAAGACAAAAACTTAGCTTTCATACGGAATGGGAGGACTTTTTTTTACAATGTAGTTTTCGAAGTGCGTTTGCCTCGTCTGTCAGCAGCTACTGTCTGGACTATGCATCCCTGGTTGATTCAATTCAGTGCAAGTCATCCGAGTAAACTCAGATAATGACCAAAAATGCAATATTGCAATATAGCCTCATATGGTTATGCAAGGTACATCGACATACATTCTACATATAATATATTTGTAAATAAATATATGTTTTGCATTTTTGTAGTCGGTAGATCATTTGGCCATTTTATAAGTAGCTCGTGCTGAAAAGTGTGAGCACCCCTGGTTTACAGGGTCCACAAACATATAGGACCTAGTAAAAAAAAAACACTTGCAAATGATTTCTGATTAAATATGCTTTTCTACGCAAATAAACTTAGTGACACGGCGGTAACAACTGTTGAGCTCTTTTAACTCTGTATTGGAAGTTTGGGTTGTGCTGCAAAGTGGAGACAATTGGGAATAAAGAGCGTACCTACAGGGAAACATCTAAGGCGTGACGCACACAGGGCTCTATTATAACTCTCATCTTTCGCCTAATGCTGGCACAGACACTGTAAAAAAAAAAAAAACTTTGATCTGCGGCCCACGCTCACACTTTGTTCTGCTCCGAGTTGTAGACAAGGTTTCCCAAACAACACTAAACTTCAAAGCCTCAAAAAAACGTAGCATCATTCAATTGGATCCATTATTTAAAACCTATCAATAAGTTCAATAATGACTGCTTGAATTGAAAATCTTGTCAAAAGTTTACTGAAGCACTTAAAAACTATACTTTTCTTTAAATAGTTTGAAGTGCAAATGTTTAAGAGTAACATCAAAGAGCGAGAGTACTTCTGAACCTAACTTTTGTTTTGAACTTACTCTCTTACTCTTGCACCTGGCAGCCATTTCTTTTATTCTGTGTGCTTGATGGCTAGATTGTGTAGAAACTTCTCCTCTCACAAAGGTGTATAATGTTATGGTTGGGCCAAACATATTGTTAAAAGAACAGCAGTGGTCACTATACCACAAGGCAGCTGTTCTATCTTCAAACAAAAGCGATGATCGAACTGTTTACTCTACAAAACACTGGCCTATTAAATACATTATTTTTTAAATTTTAAATCCCTTTTTCCTTAAATAGTCCATAGTATAGTTATTTGTAATGGAGGTTACTGTATATGAGGATAGTAAGATAGCCAGGTGTTGTAATCAAGGCTTATAGATAAGACCTGTATTATTAACTAAAGCCTATGCTTTCTTTGTTAGTCTTTCCATTCAGAGTTTTGCATATTGCTGCTGGCACTGCGCTTGTTTGCATTGGGATTTGAACTTGACTTTGAGGTTTACAAGCCACAATGAAGGTAGAGTTAGAAGAATAAAACCAAATTTTAAAAAGCAAGACAACTCTCACCGGTTACAGAAAGCAGGGTCCACGTGCCATTTTGCGGCTCGCCGGTGGGTCTGTCCAATAGGAGGACTCGACACTCGTACAGGCCTTGATCCTCCAGCCGCAGGGCCCCCAGTCTAAGAGCGGTGACCCGGACCAGAGACACTCTCCCTGGAAGACAAAGCGGAGGGAAAAGGCGTGAGGTGGATGCTTATTCAAACTGTCATTTCTCAGGTCGGCTTAAGGAGGCTGGGGGAAAAAATGTCCTGAAACTAAAATAAATAACACACACAGCTCTGACTTTGGGCCTTTGTAGGAAAACAGAAGTAATGCAGTACCAAGCAGCAAGACAACAGAGGCACTAAATCTAAGTCTGTAAAGATGTGAAAGACTTTACAAATACAAAACCCTAGATTTAATGTTTTTTTCCTGAGTGGTGTGCAGCGAGACGACTCACAGATTCTCTTTACAAACAATGACAGTTCCAACTCTAAAAACAGAAAATCTCATACTCAAACATGACTTTAGAGGAAACAGACATGGCAGATTTAGGGAACAGTATAAAGATATGTCAAAGGTATGTTTTCAGAATACATTTACATTTATTCATTTAGCAGACGCTTTTATCCAAAGCGACTTACATTACATTACCAGTGTTACAGTCACTGGAGGCAAGGTGGGTTAAGTGTCTTGCCCAAGGACACAACGACAGTATGAACTGTGGGGCGAGCGGGAATCGATCCTACTACCTTCCGGTTGGAGGACGGCCGCTCTACCCACTGAGCTACTGCCGCCCGAGAATATTCACTAAGGGTGCTCCGATCAGGATTTTTGACGCCCATCACCAATCAACTAAATCATTATCGCCGTTAATAAACTCACTATTCTTAAAAACACAGAAGTCTATTTTAAATATTAATTATTAGGGGGTGGTAAAACTAAAAGGTAATTAACTGAAAATGTTTTCTTTTATTTATTTACTGTTTTAGTTTTATCCAGCAAGTTTTGCTCATAATAAATACAGGTAACAAAAAACAACAAATAACTTGTGCCTTGTTACGGTAACTATCCAAAGTCAGTCCTCGGCTTTACTTAAAGATCCTGTACCTGATTTTTTTAATAGTATATTGTAAAGCAATTTTTAGTGGAAAAAAACAGGCTTTATGATGCCATCTACTGTTTATTATAGGGAAGTGAATAAATCTTTTGGAGACAGAAAAATTGGCCAATCACATGAGAGCAAACCAAATGCTCGAAAAAAGAGCGCTCCTATTGGTCTACACCAGCTTGTGAGCTGACGTTAATAGCTGCCAATAAAGTTTATTTTCAGCACTGAAATGCCTTTTAACAGAGAAACAGCTCATAAAAGAAAAATATCAACAGAGAAAAGGGAGGAAACGTAAAACAGTATACTGTTAATTTAATCACGTAATAATTAACAAGGCAGAGATAATTGCCGTCCTGACGATTAAGTCCAACCCTTAGCTAATGCTAAGCTAAAACTAAGCTAATGATAAGCACTAAACTTTGGTAAACTGTATTATTATTTTGTGGAGGAAAAATTGGTCCGGTTTTATTTCTTTAATAAAAGACAAGCAGGAGAGGTCCTTTCAGAGGAAAATGGAGTCTGAGACAGGGATGACAACAGAAAATCAGGTAGTGCAGCTTTAACAGAACTTTGAATAAGAAACAAATAGACACAAACTGAAGTGCTACATAAACCAGAAAAGGAAATAGAAGGAAAATAGACTTCTCAAACTAATGCAGCATTAATTTGATTTTTTTTTTTTAGAATTTAAGCATCTGCTGTGCTAAAAATGTGCTCACTATCAGCACAGGGAGCCCAGGGGAATGCTCTGTCATGCTTGTCCTGTTTTGTGTCATTTGATCGGCCATTCTAGCCATTCGATTGGAGAACCCCTAATATTCACAATCAAAATAACACTCTTAGCATTTGCATCTTGGAAAAAAATATAATTTAAAGCTTTATAGAACCCAGTAAAAGCTCTTTACTTTCTCTTACTGTTTCTAAAATTGCCCAAAGAGGACAAACTGAGCACACTTGTGTTTCTTTTTGAGTGCACATTCTTGCATGAAGGTTTAGCCATTTACTAAATGTAATCACACCTACAGTATTTCCACTGGGTTTGCTCTTAAAAGGAGGATTTTGAGGTGTGGTATTACAATCTGCATCACAATTCTAAAACTCACTGAGCACTGTTTGCAGAGACGATTGTTCCATCTGCAATGAGCTCGCCTGCTTTATATTTTATTACATTTTACATTTACATTTATTCATTTAGCAGACGCTTTTATCCAAAGCGACTTACATTACATTACATTACCAGTGTTACAGTCACTGGAGGCAAGGTGGGTTAAGTGTCTTGCCCAAGGACACAATGACAGTATGAACTGTGGGGAGAGCGGGAATCGAACCGCCTACCTTCCGGTTGAAAGATGACCGCTCTACCCACTGAGCTACTGCCGCCCATTAGTTTCAGCCATAGATTAATAAACATAAACGTGAGTTGTCACATAGTAAAATCTTAGCTCTGGAGACCAGAGCCATCTTATGTACCAGGCTGTAAACATGATTTTTACACTTGTAAAGTCACCATTGGGGATTTCTTCTTATATTTCCACTTTTGGAGCCTGCCCTCTGGTGGACAGAGGTATATCGCTGTATGGTGGCACCCTTACTCGAGGCCCTTTTAAGGTGTTCCATGAGGTTTAGTTTCAGCCCACACATAGTGCAGCTCAGATATACTCAAGTTGCTAATGCCTGGCCCCAAGACTTTTCTGATTGGATCACTCTTAACTTTGTGTCTGTGTCTAATAACAACCAACCCACAACAGAGCTGGGGCTACACAGGAATCCATAAATGGAATCAAAGATACTATTTTCTGTTTGATCTCAACCTACAAATGTAACAGAATTAGTTCAGTACTGTTCACAATGACAAAAAGCAGCATTCTTCAAATTTTGTTGCAAATGTTTTATACGGCATTTTTTCTGAGACTAGGTGTCAATGATGGAGAAAAAAAATAAGTTGCTATTGTATGAACAAGAACATTAAGGACAAAATAGCTAGAAAAAGAAGGAAAAACTACAGCTACAATTTCCCAACTTCTAAAGTTCCCACTTCATTAAAAATGTTAATTTGTTCCTGTTTCCTACTACATAACAAGCACACAAACACATACAGCTGTGTCTCCATCATGTGCTTGACAGAGAGAAATGTGATCCGGCTGTTGCCAGGTGACGCTCCCTCGAGACCAGGCAGACCTCTGATCAGATTAGGCCAGTAGCTTTTCCAGTCCACAGCCCGCAGCCGCAGAGTTCTCCACAGAGACTATTGTCCGCTGACCTAACAGTGTGGCCTCATCAAGAAAGTAAAGCTGTCAATAAACAAGTGTCTTTAAAAGACAGCCCTAAACCTGTCCAATGTTTGCAGAAAAATGTGAAGAAAATGTGTCATGTTATTGCAAACATGCATTGAGGGAAATTAAACTTAGAGAACTGTGCTATTGTAACTGTAACTGTGCTATTGTATTGGGGGCATACAAGTTATGGCCTTATACTCTAATAATATAGGTGAGTCTTTAATAATGCACATGGTTTTTAATGGGATAAAGGTTGTATGGCATTGAAAAAACAGAATTGCTTATGTTTAGACAACCAGTTAAGGTTGCAGCATTGTTTATAATATAGATATAAGGAATTTTATTTGAAGTCAATTAAAATATGCACAGAAAACAACGGCACCTTTTATTAGACTGACATTAAAATACATTTTGTCTCGGGACACAAACTTGGGTTTTGGGAAAGTCCTAGGTTGGAAAAGTGCTAGTTTTTGTCTGTCCATCCACCCCAATATACCTCCCATCTACTGAGAAATGCAGAAAAAACCAAGAGAAAAAAACAAGGATATATTGTATGTACCTTACAATTGTCACAGATTTTGTAAGAGAGTGGGTGGTGGCCAAACCGAGCAAACAGAAACCAAACAGACAGCATCCTAAGCCTTTGCTGCTGTGGTAATTATGAACACAAGTGATTTGTAGCCGCTGTGGATGGGAGGGGGGAAGGGTTGGTCAAAGAGAAACCAGGAAGTTGGAGATGGGCATGTTGGCAGAGATAACACACCCTATTTACTTTTTGAAAAGTGACCAAATCCACCGGGAGAAGAGGCGGGGGTTTAAACTAGAGCGAACTCCACACAGCTGTAAACTCAGGGGATTAGCACGTTTCAAAGTCCCACCCTTTGACCTGCTGTTTTTTTTTTCCACTCTCTGTGATGTTTACAGGCCCCGTGTGATATAGGTCACCACAGCACATAAGAAAAAAATAAAGCTGAGGCTGGGAGGCAGAGAGAAAACCGAGCCTTTTGTCTCCGACCAAATGTAGCCTTGTCTTAAAAATACCAATGATTTGTGACCAGCTGTTTGGATTTATTTAATTTATATACAGTTGTTTGTGGCCAATTTTGTGGCCAAGTTTGGTTCTTGAGTCATCATAGCACATCGAGCAAAAATAAGGTGCAGCTAAAGTTGTGAGAAATAGTTTTGAGAAAAGAATGGTAAAATTGAATTTCAGCTGTTTAGAGAAAAACCTAATGATAATAGTTGCATTCCTTTAAACAAGGTTGTATCAAATGCTATTGTTACAATATGAATAAACCTATAGTTATGGTTAGGCAGAACAACACAACATTTTTTTGCATTTGTGTCTTGCAGGGTAACGTCTACAAAATACAGAAACTTGGTTGTTGTAGTAGTTGGATGACGTTGGAAAAGCAAAAAGCACATGGCTATTTAGCACATCAATGCAGCAAACAAGGCCATTACACATTATTGTGCAAAATATAAAAATGAAGGGTCTAAATGCAAAATTCCTACTGTCATGTGGTTTTGCAATGGACTCCAGACGTAGTGCACAGAAGTAAAAAACAGCTTGGAGACAAACGAGCGATAGGATCCACTTTAGTGACAACTCTAGACGGGTAACGTTACAAAATCCAATTCCTTACTTCACATCAAAATCAGCTTTACTGGCAAAGTATGTAGCACATTCAAGGAATTTGGGTCTAGCAACGAACCGGACATTGGTTCAGTTTGGTCTGGACCGAGACCAAAGAGCAGCTGTTTGGTCTGAACCACGTGTGAAAGCCCCCTTAGAAATAAATACCAAAAATGCTCATATACTATAAAATATACTAACTACAATGTATTTACAGACCAGCAAGCCTTTAAATAAAGCTTGGCACACCTTGCTGCTTTATTGACACCTGAATTGTGTTAGCTACAGGGTACATTGCTGGGCAGAGTTTATAGTCTGTGTGTTGAAGGTTGATGTCATCATCTGGGCTTACTAATTAACATATGGGCTATGTCCAAATCCACTCCCTAGTCCCTAACCCCTCAATCCCTGTTTAGTGTTGCACTATAGAGAGGACTATAGTATAGTGCACTCAATTAGTGCGCAGTTCTGGACACTACGCGGCTGTTTATCTGTTGCCATTAGTCACGTGACTCTAGCATACATGTAATAAAAACTCTGCTGAATTCCACTTTAGTGATATAAGTATTGATATAAATAAGCACAAGTGTTTTATTCAACAACTCTTGTCCTATTAATGACCAAAACTGACTGGATTAATGCAGCTCTTTTATGCTTCAAGAAGAAAGCTCTCAAACGTCTGTCTGTATGATTTAAGTTAAGCTAATGTTAATAATTTTACATCATAACAGTATATTAATAACATTTTACAATGGATTACGTTTCTTATTGTGTACAGTTTAACAACATATCACGGCCTCGCTGCTCTCTTCTGACAATTTGCAATGCATTATGGTTTATTTTGACCGTCTAGAGACCAACGCTGCTCACTACTTTTACTAATGCATTGTGGGAATCTAGAACACACTACGTCACATGATATCCAGAGCTCTTGTATCCCTACAATTGTGCTTTAAAACGTCACAAAGTCAAACCTAAATTGAAATCCAATCTTTGAAATCAAATCATGGCTTTATTTATTCATTTTATAGTCCTAAATGGTATTAGGCGTTTCTACAATTTTATAGTATGTATGCATTTTCTCTACAGAGATTAATTGTTCCACATATCTGCCATTTTGTTTTAAAAGCAAACCTGGTATCGCTGAATTGTGGTAAAGAAAAGGTAGGTCTGTGAGTTGAACGAATGACCTGGAGCCACAAGAGCTTTCATTTTAAAAAATTGTGTGAGGTAAATTGAGTGTAAGGGTGAACAAAGAGAGAGGGAAAGAAATCCCAGTCTTTGTCTTTGAGCGGGTGACAATGAGGTTTGTGCGTGTCTTAGATGAGTTTTCAGTGGGCAAACAAATCATGAGAGGAACAGACTTAAGATAACTCTGGCTTCCATGCTCCGTGTGATTGCAACAACACTATTCCATTGGCTTTTCCAAACTGAACTGGCAGCTTGGCATCACAAAGCGCCAGGGAGAGCAGAACGAAACCTGGAACACGTACTTACCCATTAAAATAATGTTGGCTTTCAATGTTCGAAAAGCCCCTGACAAAATACAAGAGCTATTTCAATCTAAATTTAGCCATACAACAAGTCAAGCCAAATACACACTTGCTTTTTTGTTCATTATTTATCCAGCACAATTCGAAAACTTGTTCCAACACTTATGATGAAGGATTTTGAGTTTTGGCGTAGATATTTTTGAATGATGAAAATACTTATATCCTGCGTGAACCAATGTAGAAAAGCAATAAAAGTTTTTCAGGAAGAGTGTTTTCAGCTTGGTTTTTTTATTTTTATATACAAATATGGCATGAAGTTGCTTTAAACATGGTATAAAGCTACTTAAAACATCAATCAATGTAAATTGTAATAATCGTAATTAATAATCGCAATTAAAATTTCAAAGGAATAATCAACAATTATGATTTTTGTCATAATCGTGCAGCCCTACGAGGAATTAAACTTATTGTGGTACTTTTATGTTTGCAAGTTTATGTAGGTCATTAAGGCATTTCAAGGGGTATAAATGAAGTGTATACAGACATGAAAGTTAGACACAAAATGGAGGTCCGGTAGGTTTGCTACCACCTCAAATTGTCAACCAATAAATCATCTGCAGGGATTTATACAACTTATTTTTTTTCCATTTATGTATTTGGCACAATTTAAATGTGGCAAAAAAGGGAGTAAATACAGTTTTGACCTTTAATTTACAGTGTTCACACAAAAATACCTATTTTAAGTTTAAAACTAGTTTAAAATCCCCTTTGTGAAACTGGCAGACTAAAAACACCCTTTAGCTGTGGAGAAAGACCTATGTATGTTACTGTTGACAGGTACGCACCCCTCCCTTGTGATGAGGAAATTCCCTCTGCCGCTACTATCTGCCCTGCATCCATCACATTACCCTACTGGTCAAAAGCTTAGCCATATCCTATAGAAGCAACAATCCAAGCAGGCACGCCTACATCGATACTCCACACAGTCACGCAGATAATTGACCGGCGCATTTATTTGTTAAACTGTTTCTAGTGAGTCCACCCCTCTGCCCTGGGCTCTGTCCCTTCAGTAATACAGTCTCAGGTGACAAAGAAACTGGAAACCATTCACACAATTGAAAAGCACCACTGTGCCATGAAGAGACTGCAAAGAAAGCCTATTATTCTAAAAAAATATATTATTTTTGCTTTGAAATGGTATTAAATATAATCCTCTTCATCACAAAAAAAAGGAAAGCAACTTGAGTAAAGTTAAAAAAGCCACTTACATTTATTAAAAGTGTTAAAAGATTCATGTTGTAATCTGGCTTTTTTAATGAACTGGAAAATTTTAAGAAGCCTATAGCACTACAGTCAAGCAACATTAGCCATCGCTACAGCTAACACCTGTTCGTAAAACACAATAATCAAAGGTCAGACTTTATTTATTTAAATTTTAATTAATTTAAAGTGTTGAATGCATCCTGTAACACTTAACACCTAACAGCTGACAGAGAGCATGTCATATTAAATTTTAATTTTAACAAGCTAACTCACCATTTAGAACTAGCTATTTTTTGAAAGCTAATAAAAGCAGGCTTCAAGGAGCCAGCTCTACATTGCTCATTGAAATGTATGTCAGCCCCCTGATCCCTTTGTTCATTGCTTATACAGGCTGTATCTCGTCTAACTGAAGACTTATACAAATAAATACATCTAACCCAGTATGCTTAAACATTTTCCTTCAATAAGTAAAATATCAAATCAAATGTAAAAAGAGTTTGAATAAAGATCAGAGTGAAGAACAGTCATGTGTTTATTTTTAGAACAAAGCATTTAAACCTAATAATTGCTCAATGCTAAAGCTGCACTGCAGAATTGATTTTCTGTTCTCCAAAAATTGATTCAAAACATTTTTTTTTAAATGACACAAAAGGTTTTCCTGGAAAACTGCCTGTGCTTGGCTGGTTTTGTAAAAGTAAGTAAGTAAGTAAGTAAGTAAGTAAAATTTATTTGTATAGCACATTTCACAGATAAAAAGCACAAAAAAGTGCTTCAAAACAATAGTTAGAATACACAACACTTATAAATACATTACAGTACAATGTGAAATATAATTTTTGCATTATGCCAGGCGTAGACAACAAGGATAAAAAAAATAAAAATAAAAGATTCACTGCAACGAAGGCCTCATCTAACCTCATGTAAGAGCTGACATCAGGGTTTGGCTTTAGTTTCTGGCACACTGGAGCTTTCGGGGTAAGGTTTCACTCCTCGTTGTTTGCTGCTACTGTGTGATGATTTGAAATTTTTGAATTAAAGGCTCCCTCTGTCGAAAGGTAAACAAGTTGGTGCTGTAATCACAGTGATAACACTCCTTGTGGGAGATGTTAGCGATGTTAGCTCTACGGGCCAATGGGGACTTACTTCAATCACAGTGGTGCACTCATACAGCTGTGTTTGCTTGTATGAAGTCAGCAGCTGTATGGACGTTCACTCGGCAGATGCTCCTGTGATCTTTACCGCTTTTTTACCACAAATACATTTAAATCCTTCTGCTCTCAGAAGAAATTCAAAGTATCTTACTCATGCAGCTGCACTTGAGGTAGGGATTGATTGAGTAGGAGGTCAACTATTAGAAAAAAAAGGTTTACTTGACAGACACATCCTTTTGAATTCCCTAGTCATATGTAACCACACTCACTGACCAAGTAGGGTCTAATGAAGGTCTCTGCTATTATTGGTTATCCACAGAAACAAAAATTTACTTCTCCAATGAATCAATAAATGCAATTAACAAACAAGGATAAAGGAGCTTGCTATATTCTTTGTGTAAGCACTAAGCAGGTATTTCTTATTCATGCAAATACTAAACTCTTTATATGTCTTAACGTATCGGGAATCAGTCTATCCTCTATTTTGGTTCAGTCCGAGAACAAATTTGGATTTAGTTCTCTGTTAGCGATTTTGATATGGTTCAGAAAATAGATCTTAAGTTGAAAATAAAGCAAATAACAAAGCAAATAATATGATAATTATTAATATGCAAGGTAGTCTGATATTTCTAGGTAGGATAGTTTTTTTGTAAACAGGTTAATTGTAAACAAGACTTTGGTGCCAGCTTCTAGTGACCAACAGTAATACCACACAAGAAGACGTTGTGCACTGGCATAACAATGGTCTCAGGAAGTGTTTGTTGCATCTTGGCTGCAGGCAGTAAATCATGAGCTACAAGCTATCAGGTAACTTCACCAACAGCTCTACAACAGTTGGACTATGGTCTTACAAGTTGAACAGTTGAGACACCCGAGACCATTTCTGGTCTGAAGAGAGGAAAACCTACACTGGAGTCTGTGTCGCTAAAGCGTTGGGTTCCCAGAGTGCACCTGTTACTCTCACACCAGACTGTAGCTGTGAGAAAGTCTGGGCTTAGCATTGAATTGTACATTTTTTTGTTGCATCTTTTTGAGGGCTTTTGTGTTTGTGAACAACAGCAGTTTTCTGCTTGTCATTGGAGAGCAATGTGATTAGTCGTCCTTTTAAACAAGTCGCTTTTCATTGATTTACGATTGAGTGATCTGTGCAGATAACCTCAGGAAGAA
Organism: Perccottus glenii; assembly: GCA_024416835.2. Lineage (NCBI taxonomy): Eukaryota > Metazoa > Chordata > Actinopteri > Gobiiformes > Odontobutidae > Perccottus > Perccottus glenii. Next base: position 43,034,947 of record CM044547.2, read on the forward strand.
TACCAACCAAGCTCTCCAAGATTTATTTAATGTTTCTTAAAATAATGTTTTTAACAGTAAAATACTTAACAGAAACATTCTCAAAGTAACACCTACAAAAGTAACACCTACAAGAGTAATGCCTACAAGAGTAACGCCTACAAGAGTAACGCCTACAAGAGTAACGCATACAAAGTAACACCTACAAAAGAAACGCCTACAAAAGTAACACCTACAAAAGTAACACCTACAAGAGTAACGCCTACAAGAGTAATGCCTACAAGAGTAATGCCTACAAGAGTAACGCCTACAAGAGTAACGCCTACAAGAGTAACGCCTACAAGAGTAACGCCTACAAGAGTAACGCATACAAAGTAACACCTACAAAAGAAACGCCTACAAAAGTAACACCTACAAAAGTAACACCTACAAGAGTAACGCCTACAAGAGTAACGCCTACAAGAGTAACACCTACAAGAGTAACGCATACAAGAGTAATGCATACAAAGTAATGCATACAAAGTAACACCTACAAAAGTAACACCTACAAAAGTAACACCTACAAGAGTAACGCCTACAAGAGTAACGCCTACAAGAGTAACGCCTACAAAAGTAACACCTTCAAAAGTAATGCCTACAAGAGTAACACCTACAAAAGCCTAGAGTAGGTTCAAGAGTAATGCATACAAGAGTAATGCATACAAGAGTAACGCATACAAGAGTAACGCATACAAGTTGTTTTATAGTGTTTCAACACCATTTGTACATTCAAATTTATTATGCTCTTATTGAAATGAACTTGAATACATAACACTGAGGAGATAGGGTTTATACTTAATTTCTTAGTGAATAAGAACATTTTAGTGCTTCTACTACTAGTATATTGCTAGTGCTCTTAAACGAAGGCTTAGGTGGTAATGAAGCGTGACATTGGTGAACGTTGAGGGTTCATTTTAAGAGTCATAACAAAAGGGCTACTGTCTTTTATGAGCAAAGCTGAAATTCAAGTCTACTCTGCACCCACTTCCAATAAGTCATCAAAGCCAAGCGGCACCCTGACTTTATTGCTATGTAAATGTCTGTATCATATTTCCTGGTAGGCTCGTGGGAAGGAGTGGCACTGAATGAGAAGAGTCTGCGCCAAGCCGGGAGCAGGTTGGAATCCCTCGGCAAACACTCACCTGAGTTCAGTGATTATGGCTGTTGGAGCCAAAAAGAATCTGTAAAAGCAAATAGTGTGCTTGATTAAGTCTAAAGCTGCCAATATTCCATTAATCCCAGTGTCAACAAATAGTATGAGAAGAGTAGAAGCAATTACCAATATCAAAATAAACTGATCCCTAGCAGTGTTCTACCATTGTATCTGTGTTATAAGATTACTTCTGTGAACATAATGATTGCAATTTTAACTGTGCTATATTAAACTAGGCTCATTTGAACCCACCTTTATTGTAGTATAACATTTGTTTAATCTCCATGACGTAAGAAAACAAATCTTTTCTATTGCTCATTATCACTGATGTACTCTATTTATTATTATTGGAAAGAAAGGGAAAGTGGCTAAAGATTGGAGGCTAACATGGAAGAGTGAATAGCTGGGTCTTAAAAAGAAAAAATTGTCAGCATTCTACTTTCCACGGTTTTCAATTTACGCAAAACGTATTACAAGTAAAGTGACATTTGGTTCTATAAACTCAACAATAAACTATAATGGCTCAGAGCTGATGTGGTGAATGAAAGGTGGAGAAAGACAGCAATGTTCAGCTCAAGGATTAGCAAAATAATAGCAAAGCCAAAATGAATTAGCTGCTTAATGATAAAGGGCTAGTTTATGTGAAGACAACCAATGTCCCTGCAGCAATCTAGTATTGAACAAAAAGCAGCAACACAACTAAGTGGCTGTCAGTGAGTGGGTAGAGAACATTAGTAAGTGACTCAATGTTTGTTTTTGCCATATTCAATAATTTAGGCTTACTTAAGTATATAGCCTTTAGCTTATGTAGCCAAAATTCTAGAAATTTACTAGAAATTTAGGACTATGCAGTTTGGATTTTTAGGACAATTGAATTAAATGCAACAATTGCCAAGAATCTAGTGTTGTCTTGTCCTTTCCTTCCTCGAGGCAACACAATAAAGTGGTGAACAAAGACAGTGATACTCAGGGTTTAGCAAAATATTAGTAAAGATTTTTCATGGCTTTCTTTTATTTGTGGTGGTCTCTTGAAACTTCAAACATTACCAAACATTTGGTACTCTTGGAAAAATGGGGGTCTGCTGCAGAATTTCAAATCAGTGTGCTTTAATCACAGTTGGGTGCAATGTCTGATTGATGACTGATGCAACACCAAAAAGAAATAAAGGGTGTGAATCGTTACAGCACTAATTACTATACTATCATTTACTAGTGGTTGGTTGAGTCAGTGATTAGCTCCTGAATTATAAAAAGGTGCACTGTATAAAAGGTTCTATTATATTTTTAAATAACATACATTTATAAAACATAAACGGCAATTAAAAAAATTTACACATCTAATGCTATTGTCAATAAAATAAAAATACATAATCTTTTTTAACTTTTGATTATATTATAGCTAATATTAAAACTATTTTGGTGGCTTACATCTTATCTTTATGTATTTATAAGTGTTTGGTGTCCATACATTTGGTTTGATGCAGTGTTATGTTCTTGAAATTGAGATGGGGTGGGATTAAATATGTTTTTCTTCTTCCCACTCCTTTTCAACCAAATAATGTCTGTATGGTTTATTGTAAAAAAAACTTTCTTGAAATCTGTTGATGAAATGAATGATCACAACAAAAACATATTTTGTTGTTGTAAGAAAATGTTCACGTTGTTGGATGCATGCTAATTTATTTTATTAATGTATTTTTCACTTGCTCGAAATAAATAAACAAACAAAAACATCATCTGTTGATTGACAAAATAAAATTTCTCTACATGTCCAGTGTCACAAAGATTTAACTTGTTTTGATTTGAAAAAAATCCCTTCCCAAACAGGATTTCTTACCATAGCTCTAACTACAGTAAAAAATTCTTTCTGTTACACCCGATAGCAAGGATGCCAGAAAATTATTGATCCTTCCATATAAATGTTCTACCATTTATACAGCCACAGAAATTACAGTGATTCAAAGTCTTTGTACAGTGTGGAACGCTGTTATTTTGTCAGTGCCACAACGCTGTTATTTTGCCAGTGCAGCCATTTCTTTACTAAACCTCCAATTTTAGTCAAAATGTATACAGCCAGAAATTCAATTAGCTTTTCTAAGGTTGAATTTCTCTTCCGTAGGCTGCATTTTGAAAAAAGAAAAAGAACTGTCTTTACAAAAGGAAGATGTGCACCACCCAGACATGCCTTCCCTTTGTCTGCATTAGTCCTATTGTTTGGGACTTTAAAGATAACAGGAGCTGCACAAAAGTGGTCTTGGTCCACAGAGGAATTTATATTTTATTTTTTTCTCCCCACAGACCGCCTTTGTTCTCCCGAGCTGTGGGCAGAAAAAGTGCACAATGAATAGTGATGCAACGCGAGAGCTACTTCAAAAGTAACTCCCACTGTGGCTGGTTTGAAAGGCAGTCAAGGTGTGGTGTCGAATACACTCTGGGAACCAAATAATGTTCGACTTGATATTCTTGCACGGAAAAACAGATGCGTTTGAAAAAAGCCTTGTTCTGATTATTTTTAAAATGCAACCACTCCTCACCCTAAAGAGTCTGCATGGCTTTTTTTTGTTATAGATTAACTTTATATGTGTTACAATGGGTCAAAAAGTTCTAGGATCCAATTAGTCATTAGTCAAAGATGAGTCACACAGAAGTATTTTTTTTCCACCACATGGCACATTCATTTTAAAACTTGTTTTTATCTTCTTTTTTTTTTAATCTACATTCCAATAAGATAATATAAGGTGAGGTTGTCTTACTCTATACCAAAGACCCAGGATATGCAACTTCATTCACATCCACTGGCTGCGCTCTGTTGTTGAAAAGTTGAATGCAGAGGATGGTCCGTGTTGTTCAGTATAGCATCAGTCCTGTTGTGTGTGATGTTTCACTACTTTAACTAGAGCCTCCTAACAAATATTTAACCAGCCCTCTCGATTAGTTTTTTAGTTTAGGTATTCCATTGGTCACAAAACTGGCTATAATTTATAAGTGCCTTTTAAAATTTAAATTCAATCATTAGTATTATAATGAATAACAAAATAAAAAGCCAGTGATGGCATTTATTATCAGCGTTTTGGCCATGCATTTTCCAAAATCTTTATACCACATATTACTATTTTGAGTAAACATAATGTCAGTAAAGTCCTCTGTTATGAAGCTTACCTTCATACTGGGGATGCACACGGGAAGGGAAGGGGGCGTAACTGATGAGGACGGGGATGTCGAGACCCTGTCGGACCCACTCCACCACGTATGGGGAGCCCGAGTCCACAGCTGGGTCCGATGGAGGGAAACTACACTCCAACTCCACTGCCCCGCCCGCTTTACCAACCACCTCCAGGTGCACACAGGGGACGCTCACTGAGGGGCAACAGGGACAAATGATCAGATATTTTCAACATTACAGTTAAGTTCAGGTTTTTGTGTGTTCAGTGCAGTTCCTGTAATGATATAGTTTAAAGGTGCATATTTAACACAAAAGTATTTCCTGTACAAATATTACCCGTACAAGTTCCAAGTAAGAGGAAGGAAAGGAAAGTCTTATATTTCTAATGAACAATGGGTGAATCAGCTTTATATTATAGCTGCCATTTCTATCATAAAGTAATGAATCAGTAACACATCCAATTGCTCTGCTTTACAACAGAGATATCTTTTCCTGGTATCCCATCCACTTTTATCCATTCAGAAGAAAGAATTCCTCAAACAACAATGTGTGTAATGTGTTTACAGGTTTCAGATAATGGTGGAGCAGGTGTAAACTACAAGCTGCAGGTTCAGAGCTGACTCTACTCTACTCTCTCTGGGTGTTTGTTGGCTCAGAGTGTTAGGTATGTTGTCGGTGGTTGATTTTAACTGAACACACCTATTATGCTAATGAAAAAGTTACTAAAAAATCTCATCCAGCAGGATTCATAAGTTATTGCTTCCTTAATTATCCATCCATCCATTTTTCTGGGCAGCGTAGAGGCATAGGATCTTCAATCCCAGGGAGGTTGAAGGTTCTAGTTTGACTAAAACCATTGGGACACATATGTTACTGACGTAGCACTTCAACATTAATGTATTATAGTCTGTAGAACTCTTGCTCACTTCTTTAATGGGGCATCATTTTGCCATGATGCAGTATTTTGAGCATACAGTATAGTCTTGAAGGTATTCTTTTATCATTAGCAAAGGGATACAGGACATGTTATAGTTCCCAGAATAAAGACTGGAGTAATGTGAAAGTGTATGAGTATTTGAGTACATGTGAATTTGTTTGTTTGTTGTTTATAAAACAGTTTTACTGCAGGTTGCCACTGCTGCTGTTGAGCTCTCATTACAGAAGCTGCACTACGGCTGACTTTCCACAAGTGCCATGAGTTAACCTGAAATAACACTTGAGCGTGACTAAACTGATTTAATTCTGAAGTAAATGTTGCAGATACTTACGAAAGAGTAAAAAGGCGCTGAAAGTTTGCAGATGTGATCTCGCTGACCCCATATCTGTCACTTACACAACCTGCAGCATGTTCAATCTGTTGGCAAAACAGACACAATTGTCACAATCACATTAGTTCCTTGGCCGCTCTCAGCCGACAGCCATCTGTGACAGATTTTCAAACTAAAAAGGCTACCGCCGAGCGAGCGCTTCTGTCATAATTTTACAGACAGCCAGAGAGCAGCGTTGGGATTTTTATACAGCTTTCCGATAATTGGAATTCATCCCATATCATTACACAAATGGGCCGGACTGCCTGCGCTGCCAGAAAACTCCTCAGCCCTAGATCCTTTCTCAAAGTAAATGTCATAAATGTCACATAAATCTTTTGAGAGTCACGTGCCGAGCGACATTTAAGTGTTTTATTTAAAGCACATCAATGAAGACATTGGCCCCGAGTGAGCAGAAAGCTCAAGGACACGGATGAGCCCAGATGGGAAACGCTAAGTGCAACTTAACGTCGAGATGAAAAAGTCGATTCAATCCCTGTTAAATTTTTTGACAAACGTGTGAGGAAGTCAACAGATGAAGAGAGAAAACACCAGCAGGCGTCTGTCATGTTGGCTGTCAGTCACAAGCGCTGACATTTACAGGATGATGTCACTGCGTCACTTACCAAACGCTGCATGTGCTGACGTCTGCTACTGGGGGTTTTCAATTAGACTGACCGTAAAAATCTATAGAAAAGTGCATTAAAACTTTTAACAGGGCAACAATTTTTCAGTCTGTCAGAAAATAACAGCCAGGCACCTTTTTAGAAATTAAAATGCATTTGGTTCATTGTAATCGTTCACCGTCTCACAAAGCATTAGAAAATCTGTGAACAGCTTTAATGTAATGGCAACATTTGGATTCATTAAGTCAATGAGCCAGTAATACTGATCATGTAACGATTTAAACATGTGTCATAAGAGCGTGTATATGTAAGCATGTCGGTTAGAGTTGTGGACTCGAGTCACACTTAAGTCGCTACAGACAGAGACTTGCAACTCGACTTGGACTCTTGTTCCAAAGACTCGGGACTTAACTTTTTCCCACACGCTCGGCTTTTATTTCTTCTCTAAAATTGCGTGATATTAAAATGTCAGTATGGTGACTTTGAGACATGTTGATGCTTTTTAAAGATCTATACTAACACACAAATGAAGGTGAAGTTTTTTTTCCCCCACCCTCTCATCCTATTTGCGTATCATGCTCTTACTGAGTGACAGAGTTATAAGCCAATCCCAGTGAACTGTAGGAGGGGCTCTGTGCAGTAGCGTATCCAATCGGAGTGACAACAACAAGCATCATCTTGTTTTTATTTGGAACAGTGAAACATTTGCTTTGTCATCAAACCTAAAACACTTATTACCACCAGTACTGCCACACCACTGGTCCAAACCAGCAGAGGTTATAGACAAATCACATTTTAGTGAGTCAGTAAATTCACAAATTTCAGTTATGTGTAAAGTCAACAAACCCGGTTTTAAACACAAAACTACACCAGGTCTGTGACTGTACTTTATAACCTAGTTACTGTGTGATGGAAGTGTATTTATTTATTGAATTATTTTAACATTTGAGACACACTCTACGAGGGCTGGGTTATATATGAAATTAACATGACTAAGTTCAAGTTTCTTATTTTGGACAATGTCAAAAATAGACATATCTCTAAATCGTATTTAATGGAAAAAACATTTCCTCTAAACCTACGCTGCACACTGTGTTGTGGCTAATGCTGCCATTAGCTCCAGAGCAGCTCCAATAAAAGTCTGAAACTGATCAACAGAAACAGCATAGTATCTCTATAGGCAGAGAGAGAGCAGCGGCCCACTGCTGTCACCAGGGAAATAAAGGGTAACTTATATAATTAAAATATATAAAAAAGCTGAATATATTTCTTTACACAAGTCAACACAATATTTGACCTGCAGATGAGCAAAGTACAACTGTCCATAGACCATTCCCGACAATACAGACCTATAAAATAAGATACACAAAGACAAACGGTGAAGTGTGTCAGATAAGAACCAATCCACCTTTGATTGTGGTTCATCTGATAGGAGGAAATACGACTCAATAAGACACCCTTACAGCTCTCAATACACTGCAATCTAAAGTTTATTACTTAGATATATTGACTTTCAAAAGCCATTACTTTGAGTCAAATACATTTCAAGTAACAGGTAAACTGAATTTATCTGAACTGGAATAATGAAAATATGTACAGAGAACATAAACTGAAAGCAATACAAGTGAATACAAGAGGCAGAATGCCCCAAAAAAGTTGTTTGTAACATAATCAATGGCAGAAGAAAGAGAAAGACCACTCAGACTTCACTCTGAGCTCAAAGTCATTCGATGCATTAGGCCCTGGTGTCCAAACTTTTTTGAAAATCTCCATTATAAAAGGAATTTCAAAGAAGTCCAAATGTACGAGAGAAGAAAGCGTTCAAAAAACAACACACTGCATGGGGCGCAGTGGCTCAGTGGTAGAGCGGTCGTCCTTATACCAGAAGGTAGGTGGTTCGATTCCCGCTCTCCCCACAGTTCATACTGTCGTTGTGTCCTTGGGCAAGACACTTAACCCACCGAGCCTCCAGTGGTGTTCCAGCTGTAACACTGGCGAATGGAACCTTAATGTAAGTCGCTTTGGATAAAAGCGTCTGCTAAATGACTAAATGTAAATGTAAAAAACATGGCTGTAAAAACATGGCTATACTGCAACAACATAAACCTACTCTGTCTTGTGTTTACATTGCATATGACATCTTACCACACAGTGTTTGTATTATGTAAAAATATATTTATGCAAATAGGCCCTGAGTGCTGAGTACCTTATCCTGATCTTACAATGCATCCCTGCAGTGTACAGCTAAGGGTTTCTTTCTTGCCGCCTTCTTATTTTATCTCATCTTTAGCAACTTTGCTCCTCTCTCTCTTCACAGGTGTTCACAGAGCCAATAGAAAACACACGCAACAGACACAGGTCAACTCAGACTATAAAATATCAAGAAAAGGTTAAAGCAAAGTCATTTGGACTCAATGGAACAGTGAAACTAATGACTCACCTGACTCACTTTTAAAAGAATCATCAATGTTTTGGAAAGGAGACGGAATACTAGAAAATATTTTCGGACAGCCACGTTAATACATTTAATACAATATGACATTAGTATATTTATTCTGGATCCATGCTATTTGGATGGTCACATGATTAGCTGGCTATAATGTATTCTGCACACACCTCAGTCATATCGGACTCGGGCCATATCTGCTCTCTCCACCATTAGACTTTTATAGGCCTTTTCATTTCACGGCTGGGGCAAAGTCCTGAGCGGTGCAAAACAATTACGCCAACTGTCAACATCTGGTGCACACTGCAATCACCCTGAAAACTGTCTTGCATACACACATTCCTCCAAAAAAGAAAACAATAAAAGAAAATAAACCCTTGTCTATCCAAGCTGCGTGGTTTCATGCAAAGCAGCAGACTTCACATAGACTTGGATTTGAATGAGGCTTTGAGTATTGGCAGTGCACACAAGTTAAAGTTTGGGCATTAGGCTCCTGAAGCAACTCATCACACACGTTGACGCAGATAAAAGAACGGCACACACATTAAGGAGCCGTTGCCATGAAGCACTGGGCGACTGGTCCCTTGTCACTAACAAACACATGCTACTTGCTCCTCGCAGACGTCTTCTTTTTAAGAAGTAGAATAGTGGTGATAGACACTGAATGCTGCCTAATAACGCATTGTTCCTGATCAGCAGAAACAAGCTAAATCTTAATTGTTAAAGCACATTACTTCTCTGATCCCAGTAATTCAGTCTCTTTTAACATATTCACAAACCAAAAATTAGGAATATGAATGTGTGAAATGAGGATAACTATGTAAATATGAGAGTAGCAGGACAACAAATCTAAAAGACACCAGTGCTTATATTATTATTATAATTTTTTAAATTAGCCCTTTATTATCCTTGAGGGGATATTCCTAGTCGGCGGCCACACCAGGGGGCACCTACCATGTGTTTGATGTTAGTAGGGTGACCAGATTATAACGAACCAAATGTGGGACAAAAAGCCTGTTTATGTAGGACAAAGAGAGGCAATGCAGGACACCTTACTAATGCTGTGTTGATCGACAAACGTCCCACAGAAAGCGGGAACAGAGATTTTGCTCTGAAGCTAAAAAAAAGAAACGTGTCTCCTCAGACTGGCTTGCCCATGAGCCATGATCTTTAAAGTCCTCAATGTAGCACCATCTCCTTTTTTAGCCATATTTTTCCATGTTTTGTTCAAAATAAGACAAATTCTGTTTCACTATTCCCCGATTTGCATTGCTGGTGGAGCTTTTTTTTCGGCAGGTTGCTGCAGGAGCTGTCAATCAAACTGCGCACTCCACTTGAATATTGCTAATTGATTGGCAGCTCTGCAATGACGGTCTTCCCTGCTTTGATGGACAACAAAGCAAAGCCACAAGTCTTTAATAAATTATCTACACATAGAATTAAATTGTGTGATGCAGGACTTTTGTTCAAAATGCTGTGCAGTCCCGCACAAAGCAGGACACCCGGTCACCCTAGTTAGTGGGGGAAACCGGACTACCCAGAGGAAACCCACCCAAGCACAGCGAGAACAACCCAACCCAGAAGTTGATCCATGGACCTTCTTACAGAGAGCCGACCGTGCAAACCACTGCATCATCATGATTAATTGTAATTAAGAATGTGACCATTTAAAATTGTATTAACTGGCTTTAAAACATATAAAACTTTAGTTTGAGACAAATGGTAAAAGAGCAAATCTTGTAGACAGCCTTGGACCCTGTAAAGACTTAATGGAAAATACAAGACCTAACCATGTAATAACCTTTTAATGCCTTCACAAGTCAATTGAAACTTTAATGTCCAGGTTTTATGCAAATACTATTAAAATAATGGACAGTGAACTCTGTAGCCAACAACGAAGCACATAATAAAATGAGAGCTGCTCCAAAAGGCATGGTCCTTTTAGACTCATATTTAGACTTATATTGAACTCAAACTACGGCCATTATGGGTTCTCAAATCATTTACAATGTCAATTTCAAGATTTTATTGACACTTCAAAGACCAGTTGCATCACTAGCTATGGTGGCACCAGTTAACTTTGTCGTAAACGCTAACCTTTCCTTAAATATGGTTACAACCTTTGACTACACAAACCACTGAGAGTTTCCGCAGTCTGTTTTTAGATTTTCATTCCTGGCCTCAAGCTGTCTTTCACCTGTAGAGAATTAAATAAATCATCCAATCATACAAGAAAGTTGGTCTGAGAATACCCTTATTCCACAATACATCAAGTTATTTGTAGAAAAGCCACCATATATTCTGGCAGATTTGTTTTTTTGAAAAGTTTTCTGCTAGAAAGTGAAGTCAGTTTAAAAAAATACACTGTTGCAGAAGGTAATAGCAAGGCACACAACATGAAAAAAAAGATGTAAGGCCCAAAAAAACTGTTGCTAACTGCAGGACATTTTCGGTCATTAAATGTGAACCGAACCCTGCAGGAGCTGCCATGCTGAACGGGTCGTACAGGTGAAACTCTCAGCCGTGGAAAAACAGATGGTCTCTAGACACTTCCTGTTACTCTCCCTTCCTCCAACGTTTCCTACGGTGACAGCATGCATAAACATGGGAGCAGTGACAGTGTGGCACTCTGCTGTGTTTAAAGCTGCAATAAACGAGGCAGAGGCAGTGGCTGGAATAGAGTAACACAAGAGTCTCTTTACTATTCTCCACTATTCCAGCATTTTTTAAGTTCAATTAGCATTCAATTGCACATTCAAAAATACATGACATACCATAATAATTTAGTAAGTGAGTATTGATTTTTCTCTCTAGGTTGGGTTGGGTACACATGACCTGTAGTCTATGTACAGGCACATCTAAAAGCAGCACAATAGATGGTCTACATTCACCAAAAAACATGTACAATAGTCCCCCCCAAACACACATGGGGCCAGGACTCCCCTGCAAAAGAGATTTGTAATCTCAGTGGGACCTTCCTGGTTAAATAAAGGTTAAAAAAAATTTTTTTTTGATGTCCTGAGCTTACACAGTTTAGACTTCAGCCTACACCCTCTCCTTTTTTTTTCTTGGCTGATGGACTATCAATCTGTCTTCTTTTTTTAGGTGATCAAAACTAATGGTTGACTTCTTGTACCTAGCTTGCTGAAGGCTAGCAAAAGGAAAAGGGCCTTTTAACCCTGTATACTAGACCCATTTTAATGTGAATGTCATGTGCAAAAGTGAGTCCTAGGGTCACCTGTGGCTCTTTTCCTGATAGTAATACTGTTTTAGTTTTCCACTTGATTTGTTTTAATATCTTTCTCTTTAAACCTACTTGCTAACAGCTAGTTACAACAAACTGACAAAACATGGCAGGAAGTCTCCCAATCTTAAAGCTCCAGTACCTGATTTTCTTTTGTCATCCCTGTCTCAAACTCCACTCTTCACCAAAAACAGCCTAGAGACCTCTCCTGCTTTACTATTTTCCCAACTAGAAAAATCAGGTCCAGGATCTTTCTCAGATGGTAAAGCAAACCAATTTAGATCCATCCATTTAACCATCCAATCACAGGTGAATGCTCGCTCAGTCTGAATGCCACATAAGTTAGAATCTAATTGCTAGCAATATTGGATAAAACATTGGTGCCCACTTTAATTCCCTTGTGAAATGTGCCCTTATGTTATTATGTGCCACATTCTGTCCAGTTAATTTGTTTGGTATCTTGCCAAAAGATGTAATTCTGAACTTTCTCTATTCTTTCATTTATTAAACACCATAAATTGGTTGTTAAAATGCATACCCATAGAGTTATCATGATAGATAATTTTACATATTATGTTTCTGGAAATGTTACCTAGATAAACTGAGGGGCTGTCCACACGGAGACACAAATCACTGTATCCATATACATTTTGTATCGTATTGGCCTTTCGTCCACACGGATCCGGTGTTTTGGGAGACTGAATCCGCTATTTTTTGAAACAGGGTTCTAAAGTGGATAAATCTTTCGACAACACCTTTGCGACACCCTTGCGGTGTCGTGTGTACAGCCAATCCGTATATTTTGTAAAAACGATGATGTCATCGCATCACGTGTCGGCCTCGTCACACGTAACAGCAACAACAATAATGGCGGACTACATGATTGAGTTCGTGCTGCAGAAGCTACTAAGCCTACTAGCTTTATTACAGCAAAATCTGTTGCTTCTATGCAGTTGTGGTGAGCAACAAGCGATAATGGACAACACCATACGCCACATGCTCTTAAGATCCACCAAAAGAGAACCAGGAGAGCAACCTGGAGAAAATGAATGGAGGGAGAATTTCCGCATGTCCAAAGCACTCAGAACTCAGTCCGTATATTGAAGAGCAAACAACAAACATGAGGGCACCAATTACTACACTCTAAATATATGACTGCAACAATTTGAGAACTTGTTTTTATTAGAAAATAAATATTTAGGTCTTCGTCTTCTTCTGCAGCGCGCAAGGTTATGCGCATGCTCAAAGTCTTCTTCTCCGTGTATAGTGTATATCTGTGGCAGAATTACAGCGCCCCATACTGGTCGGGCATATATACTACATCGTTTTCAGCGGGTGTAATGCGCAGATATTTTCTTGAGACGACGCCGTCTCAAGATCGGATAGGGGATGCACTGGCTTCGTGTGGACATAGCCTGAAAGTCACTGCTCCAGAAGACTTGTTTCTGTTTTAATCTCAAGATAATCCACAACCACTGATTAATCTCTGCCTGCTCTTACCTCATCACACTACAAACCAGATAAAGTCGCTGCTTTATATATTTGTTTTGTGATCTTTTTCACAAACGGTGCCAAGGTCCATGTTTGTTTGTGTCACTGTGAATGAATGCAGAGCTGCTGTGTTATACCCAGAGTGTAACGCTGTCTATTTGTGGAGTGGGTAAGGCCTGCCTGAAGCTCGCTGTTATCTGCTGCAAACGGAATGAGACATTAACCTCTGACCAGCCACACAGTAAAACAAACAAACCTCTCGCAGCTCATTAAAGAAGAAAAAGCAGACAAACCGTATGCTATAGACAGAAATGGAAGCTAATTAAATTCAAAATGTTTTAAATTCATTCACATAAATAGTGAATTATAACCAAAACTAAAAACTTTCTTAATGGCTAAACCTTTGAAGATTTTATTGAGATTGGTCCTTGGTTTTATGTTCTTATCTCAACCCATCTTCTGCTAATCAGGAAAAAGCTCACAAATCAGCACACCACACAATACAAAAGGTGTGCGTTTTTCAAATGTCACTTTCTTATTTCCGTGATGTAAAGGTCGTTACTCCATGTTTCTGGGATTGGCTGAAATGTCACATAACAGCAGGATTATACTGAGATAAATATAGGTTAATTGGGACTGACTGTTCTGACCTGTAATTCAGGTAATAGTGCTGAGTGGAAACAGATAACACAAGCGCCCAAGGATGTGAGGGTGAATTTTCACATTTCTGAGAAGCAAAAGTAACAAAATCTAATTTGTTTTATATATTATTATATATTGGACAATAGAATCAGCAACAGTCTAAAAACTTGAATAATTATATGAAAATTTAAATATGTATGTTTTAATATTACAGAATTCAAGTCATCACAGTGTAGTGTCATGATTAAGACCAAGAAAAGGGGAGCTCAAGACCAAGACCAAAAAAGGACCCAAATCAAGATGAGACTGAGACCATTAGAGTTAGTGTTCCTGAGACCAAAGCAGACCAAGACCAAGACAGAACTGAGCCAAGAGTGGACAAAAACCAGAGTGTTCCTGAACCAGAGGAGACCAAGGTAAAGACAAGACCATGACCACAGTGGGCTAAGACCAAGATCAGAGTGGACCAAGACAGAGAGGACCGAGTCGAAACTGCACCCACATCAAGATGAAACCCCAGTGGAACAAGCCAAGAGTGGGCCAAGACCAGAGTGTTCCTGAGACCAGAAAAGACCAAGATCAAGACCAAGCCAAGAGTGGGCCAACACCAGAGTGTTACTGAGACCAGAGTGCACCAAGATCAAGACAAGCCCAAAGTGGACCAAGAGCAACATAAGACCAAGCATAGAGTGGACTGAGATGAACATAAGATGTTAGGTAGATTTGCCTAACACAGACAATACACACTGCTAAGATGAGTAAAACAATGCAGACATTATAAAAAAAATACAGCAATAAAAAAAAGTATACATAAAGTGCTTGAGTGCTACCCTTAAAACAAACTTGGGCCAAGATCATGTCAAGACCAAGCCAAGAGTGGCTATGAGTCAACCAAGAACACAGTGTTCTGAGATCAAGACAAGAGCTAGACAGACCAAGACCAAGATTAATACTAAAGTGGACTTAGATCAAGTCCAGACTGAGGACAAGACTGAGACATAGGTGGATTGAGATCAAGATAAGACCAAGACCAGAATGGACAGAACTCAAAAGACAAACGAATGCGCTTTTTGACACTTAGAGGCAGGATTGAGACTGTTAGAAGACTATGATAAATACCCTAAGTACTGTTTACTGTATATTGTCTATTTACTGTACAAGCCCATTTTTGTAATACCAGTCTTTACATCATTGTTATCTCTTTAACCGTATTTCTTCTTGACCACAAGTTAGCTTTTGTTCACTTTATTCTCATTCATTTGAAAAGCAGAGTTTGGAACTAATGGCTGCGGGTTTTCAAAGTGGCAGGGACATCCATTTAGCTCCCTACATGTTTTAATATGAATATCCATATTTGGCTGCAGTTTATCTGTAATGAATCAAACCAGGAAATCATATTATATATTACATTGATATTTTGTTCCACAAGTTGGGCTCCCAGACACAAGAGGCAGACAAATTAAATAGTGTAGTAGTTAGAATATTTTTGTCTCCAAATTTAAGTTTTATCAATCCGACTCCAACTCTTGCATGTTTCTATCTACCTTAAAGTGTTTACTTTTTTACCTTCACTGTGGACAAAAGGGCAATTGCCAACAGAAACTTACATTAGACACTTACATTAGAAAGATGGTTTTAGCAACTGGCAACCGACTGACTATGTGTGTGCTGTCAGTGAGTGGCTTGACATTTAACTGCTCTATAAAGCATTTAGACTAAACCAGCTTAAGACTACAAGCTACACCTCAATAGATACCTGACAAAATTATAACATGCATTGCTAAAGCATTAGGTAAAATTAAAAATGCAACACTATCAAAATCTTACAGTACAATAATATCACAAGAACAACTTCATGGTGTAATTATTGCAATAATATCAGAATGTAACAATACGAAAAACTCAAGACAACATAAACCCTCAGAATTTCATAAATGGGAAATGTTGTTGGGTGGGGGTGTATCTTTTTGATAATGCCGTGTATGAGTGTTGGGGCGGCTTGAGTAAAACACAGAGCACTGCTGCTGAGAATACAATTCACTGACTGCTGCTACAACACAGAGACATCTCACAGAATTACAGCTTGTTTACAAGGTTTCTTTACAAGTTGTGCAACTCCTCAATACATCTTGGTCCTGTTCTCTGGCAATAGCTCAATCCTGTAAAAGCACGTGTCCTGGATGCACTGAGAATTGAAATCAATAAAGAAGCATTAGTAACCTTGGAGTGGTTTCAAACAAATGGAGGACATGAATGACACTTCTTTTTATAAAAGTGAGCTGCAACAGACATAAGAATCAGGGCATAGGAAGTCTCAAATTCTGTAAGTAAGACTTCATAGCATGCACTGCTCCATGTTGGAAAAGGATGACTTAATTAAAGTTCTTTTTGATTAATTTTGTGCAAAACCTTGTTAGTAATGTCATGGCTAAGTTATGTGGAACTACCTTGACTAATGCTCAGTGTTTACAATTTAAAAAAAATGTCCTAGATATTAATTTCACAAAACTAATAAGATCACAGTTTGGAAAGGTTAGATTCTATTTGGGTAACATTAATTAAGCAGCATTTGATATTTGTAGTGGAGTGTGTTCTTGTAATTTTAAACAGCTATTTATTCAGTTTAAGAGCAAAGACTTGGATGATGTGCTTCCATCTACAGTCAGTTAGCAAATTTAGCAAACAAAGAGACAAAACGTCTTCACCTTGAAAACCTAGTCGAGATGCCTTTGCTTTAACCTTTTCAAGATGACCTGGATGATTGAGAACCTTCTCAGATCTATGTCAAGATAAATATAAATATTTTTATGTTTCACACATCCACTGTGTATTTTACCACAAAATGCTGTGCTGTGCGCAGTACAGACACATATGGTGCAGTTCAAATGTATATAAAGTTAATTAAATATGTAGATATGCACTTCTTGTGCACTGAAACAAAAGGTAAATTTCCATGATAATGGATGTGCAATATAATGCATTGTCAACAACATTTTTGTTACTATGGCCTTTTAGTCTCAGGTATTTTATTTTTTTGTGCCATTACAATGCTGATGGATGTGCAATCAAGAATAAATACATGTTATTGTTATTTCAAACAGAAAATCTTATGTGTTATATCAGTTTTTTTTTTTACTGTGTTGCTGACTTTTAAAAAATGTGCAGTTACGCTATTTATTTAAATACTCGATTAATTGAACCAAATAATTAATAGATTACACGATTACTAAAATAATCAATAGCTGCAGCACTAAACTGATTAATTGCTACAACATGTTGCGGACATTGAGATGTCTGAGACCCGTGGCTCAGGTCACTGGTCGCACAGTCACTGATAGGAGCCCAGGGGAAATTCTGGTAGTCTGAGGTACTGAGATGGAGGTTGTTTTTCCTACTTTGTTGAGTTTATGCAATCTCAAATCAGAAAGCTGGAAAATTAACATTACTGTCTGCAGACTAACTTAATTATTTGTAGGTAATTAATATGTTTATTTTTATACAGTATTACAGATGTGCTGTATAATAACATTGCGGACTTTGCGCATGCAGTCTTCTGTTTCACGCAGTGTTGTAGTCAAGTCACCAGTTTTAGAGTCCAAGCCACTTTCAAGTCCTCAGTGTTTAAGTCCAAGTCACCAAAGTCTAGTCCGATTTAAGTCCGAGTCAAGTCTGAGTCAAATCCGAGTTCAGTCATCATCAGTTAAATTTCAAGTCCAACTCCGAGTCATTCAAAAAAACTTCAAGTTCAAGTCCAAGTCAAGTCATCTTTAATTAAACTGCAAGTCCAAGTCACTAAAGAAAGGTCCAGAGTCGAGTCCAAGTCAAACCAAAGTGAGTTACAAATCTGAAAACTGTGGGAGCCAAACTGACACATTGATTTTAGTTTTGTATAAGTCTTTTTCATTAAAACACATTTAATGGAGTTTTGATTGTGGTATATCTGAGAATATTTGAGAAAACACTACAACATTTACCAATTTGGTTTTTGTAGGCAACCTTTCTTTTTGGCAATAGGACTTTTTGCTGCAATACCTCGAGTGACCACTAATCAAATTTGCAGCAGGGGAAAGGGAGCAATGTCTTATTATACACCTGGTTGGTTGGTATAGGCTCGTGGAAAACAACCACTCCAGACATTAAGTGAGCAAATAAGTTTGAAACCAACACTTTTTGTCTTGATTTAGTTGTGGTCACAGTTTCAGACCCTGAGATTTTGACAGAAGAGAAGTTATATATTTAAGAGTGACTGCCTTAAAACTGAACAAAATCTGCCCATTCTTGTTGTTATTTCTACACTGTGACAATCATTAGTTTCCATTTGTTTCATCATGGTGCAAAAGCAAAAAGTAGACCGACTGAGAAGGGAAAATTTCTCCAATTATAATCATAACAAATCATTTTTAAAGTGTATCGAGGCAGGAAACATCAGCACTCACTTTGCCATTCAAACACTCCAATATGGTCTTTTAAGGGAATTATAATTTGCATCCAGTCGAAGCTGCCTCCAGGATCCGTTTGTAGAGTTTATTGCATCTAGATAATTCAAAGTAAGTGTCATAGAAATCCTCATCTTTTACAGAACAACACGCTAAATTAATTCTCCATCGACTTCGGTTGACAGTGTAAACTTTTAAAGACAATATTACGGGAAACTGCACCTGGGCAGACTCAAATAAAGCAGAAATATAATCTGAAATCCCTAAATGAAGCTTGTCTGAATGGGAAGGTTGTGCGAGGATTCATCCCACAGTGTAATGAGTAAATTAAAGAGCAGAGCCAAAGCAAAAAAGGATTGGATTGCCACTGTGACAGAAACTTGAAACATACTCCAGGAATTTCAGATTATCTGCATCACGGGCACATTTATCAAAGAGTGATTAAGAAAAATGGTGGACCTTTGACCAATGAGTCTATATTAGTTTATTAGGAGTTTGGGATCTGTAACCGAACAACTGACAATAAAAACCTAATAAGACTAATAAAATTTGAAGCAAAAAGAAGAGTGCTCTTTGCAGTTCATTGGGATAAATCTTTGGTCGACACTTTCATTTCTTGAAGCCAGAAATTAACATAATAGTAAAGCAAGAGTTTAGGAAGCACACAGCATAACAATCACAAAGCTGTTAGCTATAGAGAACACTGAAGAAGCAATTTTATTAAAAGCACAGGAATTTCTTTGTAAGTCCCATTTATGAAGATTTTTGGCATTCACCCACTGGAAAAAGTTACCAAATTTTAGAACAGGCAAAAGAATATTTAAGGACTTGCATCTTAAGTAAACTATTACTATTACTATTTAACTATTAACTATTAATTAAATTTTGATTTGTACATTACATGCGTTATAGACGTTAAACAGACAGTGGTTTGAGTAAACATGGAGCTGTTCACTGAGTTAAGAAAACACCTGAGATAAATAAAAAAAATCTTGACTCACAATGACAATGGAACAACCAATCCACAACATCATCACAAAACAAGCTTCAAAAGTATGCACAGTTTAAGCTTAATTTTCAAGCTACACTCATGGATGGCTTGACTAGAACGTTGAACTGGACAATTGTCCTTGTCCGAGTATATCCACAGAAGGAAATGTTTGTGTTTAACTTCTAACTAAAGGTCTTAACTTACAATTAAGACAACCATACAAAACAAAAAGAAATAGCTAGACAAAAGCCACAGCGTAGACTACTTCATCAATCAAAAGATGTGTGCCACTCTCGTCTTTTTCTAATTTGTAATTCGTTTTGTATTCCCAGTCAGACTAAGGTATTAACATGTATTTTAAAAGTCTGGTTACAGTTGGACTGAAGCAATATTTCAGGTTTCTCTAGTGTTTCTCTAGTATAGTAAATAATTTCCCATATGAGGTAAAGTTATCGTGTGTTTTAAGATCTTATAAAAATTGTGCAATCATTTACAGAGTCTTAAAAGGGCAAAAGTAAGGGCAGATTGAGGATTTAAACTGTTAAGAGTAGGAATCAAAAGGAGCCAGGTTGCATGCAGTTGACCCCCACTTCTGCACAAGACTCTAAATGAGCCATTAAACTAAATTGGCTGACTGGGGCCACTTTTATTTACTGTCAATAGCTCTTCTTAGAAAGGAAATCTGATATCCTGGCACCAACAGCATGATGGAAGTACATTTGCTTAAATTGGAGGCACTTGTTCCATGACTTTTTTACATTTCCTCCATGTAAATATGTCTACTTCACCAGGCTTCAACATACAAATAGCCCAATGGACTTTCCAGTCCCCAACATTGGTCTGACAGTAGTATTAAACCTGAAAAGTGCACCGTCACAAAGCAGGTTTTCTGAGCTAATTTCTATGAGTGCTTCTCACGGGACAGTGACTCCACAGACATAGCCTACCGTATGAGTCACTGTATCGAGTTACAGTCAGTATCCAATGCGGGCAGTGCCAGCTTTTTAATGCAGGTAATCTGAATCCATATTACAGATAATGTATTCTGCAACTTTTCTGGACAAGAGCTAAATGAGAAAAGGAAGACACAGGAAGGAACAACACATTACTCTGTGAAGGTTCTCAGTCATCCAGATTATTTTGAAGAAAAGGTTTATGCAACAGCATTTGGACTAGGTTACCAGTTGATCTCAGAATTAAAAAAAAGTCTCTAGGAATAAGAGACAAAACAGCTTCACCTTGAAAACCTAGTCCAGATGCCTTTGCTTTAACGTTTCTTATTATTACTCCTATTTGTTTCTCTAAAGAAGGAATGCACTGGCAGCTTTCAAATAGTCAATAAAGCAGTCATGAGCTTACATCCTTTTCTTATACATTTAAAACAAAAATCTAAAATGTAAAAGCTAGTGTTGTGGAGATACTGTTAGATAAATGGATGAGATACCAACTTAAAGAAACACTTGATGTTTTAAGGGCTATTCTTACTCTATGTGTCCAAAGGCTAGTTATTACAAGAAATTCCAAATCACTGAAAACATAAAGAATAGCGGACAATTTCACAAATAATTCAGTATATTAGATTTAAGTCTGGACATATTTGTATTGACATATACCCTTTGTACATAAGTCCTGAAAGAATAAAAGTTATTGCAGTTAATTTATTCAGTTTGCTAGCAATCTGATGTAGCATTGTGTTAGCTAAAACGCTTACTGATTGGTTACTGACTAACTAAGCTAGTTTTGATGATAAATTAAACAGCCACAAATGAAAAAGCTCAAATTCCAAAAAGACATGTAATATGTATAATAAAAAAATTTGGGACAATGACAGAAACATTTTTTTAATCCAACTTTGTATCGAGTTTGGCCTTTTCAATTCCAACGGTTCATTACGGACATTTAAATGCATGACACGGCTAAGCGTCTCCGCAGCTCATCATTAAGCTTAAAATGATGAGAGCATTCATTTCTCATCGTTTCAAAGCTGCTGGAAGCCAAAAACATTTCCAAAGCTATTAACCACACCTATCGCTCTCTGTGAAGTTATATTTTTCATCTTACCTGAAGTTCTCTTTCTTGTGGCAGGTTCCGTCAACAAGGCATCCTTAAAACTAGTAACGTTTGTCCAACTTGTTGCTCCGTAGTGGTCAAAGAAATAGTGTAGCTCTCTGAAAGCAGGCCTTATTTCTATTCTGTGCCTCTAAACCACATGAAACACGAGAGTTTTCTTTTGTCGAGCCCGCGGGCAACAGGTGTTCATTTCACGTACAGGTGACAGTGAAGCATCGACGCACCAGCGGCAGCCCGGTGACTCAGCCCCCTCCCTCCCCGCCTGCGAGTGCCTCCTCCCCGCAGAGACCTACCGCTGCTGCCGCTGCTGTTTTTCTCACCTCCTAGAGTGTCAAAGCTTGTAAACTCAAAGCCAAACTGTGATGTTGGCCAAAAGGGGGTTTATGAAATGCGTTTGTTTAAACAGGCTTAAGATTAAAAGGCGATTATTATTTTTGGTGTTTAATCCTCATCCAGGCTCATCCATGGCGTCCAGCTTTGGGAAACCACAAGAGGGTGTCCTTTACCGTTTAGCCTTCTACAGTAAAAGAACCCAGGCCCTTCCAGAACAAAGGTTTTTCTCGGATAAAACAGTTATTATTATCCTGTAACGTCTCTCATAAACATTACTCTTATTAAAAAGCTCAGTATGAATCATACTTTTTGTTTTAGTTGGTATTACACCTAATACCTTTGAAATAGAAGATACAAAGTCTAGTTTACTAATAAAGTGCAAGCATAAAACATATTCATTATTGCTTTTGGAAATTATGCAATGAAGATGACTTGCAAAATAGAATTTACACTTGAGGATTGACAAAATTAGAAAACTAGAAAAAGTATAGACTAACTTGCACTGGTCTTGAAATTTGCCAAATGCAGGTGGAAATTACAGGAATACAGAATGCAGTTAAATCAAAAAATAATTTTATCAATCCCCAAGAGAAATTTAATCAGTAGGTCTATTCAAATAAATTAATTCAAACTTAATTTTCCACAGACTGACTGATTGTACAGTCTTAGTTGAGGAGTTCTTGTGTTGTTCTCAAGCCTCTCCCATGGAACCTCTAAAATGGTCCTTGTGTAAGGGCGCCGCCATACGGGGATTTTACAGCGAAATACAGCGATATAACTCCGTCCACCAGAGGGCAGGCTCCAAAAGCGGAAATATAAGGGGGGAGGGGGGATTTTTGATTAATATGTTTGTTTATGCTATCTAAAAACTATTGTTTTACTATGGAAAAAGCCCAGATGTAACGGCCATTTTATTGCCCATTCGTAATGACAATATTGGTGAATAGGGGACCAATGGGCGGATATCATCCATATTTATACTATCTATGGTTGTTCTGTCCTGCAGCTCACTGATCTCAGACGAACACTGGCTGCTCTCTGTTGTTCAAAAGCCAATGCAGCAGATGGTCCATGTTGTTCAGTACAGCATCCGTCCTGTTGTGTGTCTATTTCTCTTTTCTCCACTGCTTCAACCAGAGTCTCTAAACTAACACCTATAGTTGAACCAGCCCTTTCTATTCGTTTTTCAAGTCGCCTACGATCTTTTTACTGAGACAGACTGCTGCATTAAAAACAAATTTAGCCATTACCACCTGAAAAAACATCTACAGCCATTTATTGTTTACATTAAAAGCTTTCTCAGAAAATATTTGACCTTTCCTCTAAAGTTCATCTGTGTTTATGGACCAGTCCAGCTTTTTGTCCAGTTGCACTCCAGGTATTTAAAGTTGGAAACTTGAAGTCTGTGAGATAGGTATGGTGCATATTTTGAGTCATATTTGTCATGTTATTGTTGTTTTAGTTCCATTTTAACATTTCATTCATTTATTGTGTTTAAAAACCATTACAGAGCCAGTTGAGACATTAGAGACATTAGAGCCAGTTGTGTTCAGTAGTAGATGGCAGACATTTTCCCAACGTTCACTCGAAATAGTCATAATGACCTCCCTTCCACTTCCACTTAATTCATTGTGTTTGGTTTTGCGGACACTGTTGGATGGTATTATATAGTCTGTGTTGTGGACTTGATTAGAGTTAGGAATACTTGAAAGAAGCCTAAGTCACTTCCTACCCACACAGCTCTTACGTTTTGATTAAAGTAGTGTCCTGCAGGTTCCTGTTGAAATCATCTGAACCCAATCCAAGCTTACTCTGCAGGACTTTAAAACTCTGAAAAGCCCCCTTAAGTCCAATTGTTGATGCTTGGTTTTCTATGACAGCTCTTTCCTCAGTCTCTTTTTAACTGGAAATCCGAACATATTACAATTACATCTACAGTATATGTTTCCAGTTATTACAAATATATATGTATCAACACGTGTACACCTGTATGCACATTGAAAACACTAGAAGTGAAAAAAACAGACACTTTTTTAAAATATTTATTTTAAAAGCATATATTCATAGGAAAACCCATTTAATATTTGCATCAATATTTTTAAACAGAATATTTCATTCAAAAATAAACTTCCTTGGCTAGAGCTGCTTTATCAAACCACATGAGCTCACAACAGAAATATAGCCTCTTTTGCATAATAATATAAAACAGACAAGTATGAATAAGTGTTTTGAGTCTGTTATCAGTGTGTATCTCTAACAGGGAAAACAGTTCTTCCATCTGCTCTCACTGAACAGCCGAGAGGTGTCATCATTTGCTGCATGAGTGCTGAGAAATTCGATGAGCAACACTGCAGCAAAGTGATGCTGTAGTGTCCTGACATTTTCCATTCATTAAGTGGTTAGAGCAGAGAGAATGGCAAATACAGTAGAACAGTAACAGTCTTTTTTAAGCTACATTCACACAAACACCAAAGCAGATGGACAGCGCCCCCTAGCATTTAGTCAGAGGTTTTAGTTTCATGAGGGCATTCCCACTTCTGACCATGACTGTGGTTAACACAAAAACTTGCTTGACAACAAAATAATGCTTTCTATCCTGAACTATCACATGTGACGTATAGTCTTTGTAGAATAGAAAACAAAGAATTGGGTCTACACAATATTTAAAAAAGCTTGCAGCACAATTTGTGAAATATTTCAATGACAATGTGACTTAAGACAGTGGTATCATCTTGGGACCCAATTACCCAAAAAAACAAGCAAGTAACAGTAGGTAATTGTTGTTACAATGACATCAAAGAGTGTTTTTCAGAATCAAAGCCTTGCATAATATGACTAAACTTTCAAATGACATTTCTTTCAACCAATATTGCAATTTATTGCAGTTATATTCTTTCCGCTTTTATGTTTTATGTGTACAGTCAATAAATATGACCGACACTTGACCAGGTCTTTATGTTATTAAGACATTAGAAGTTTATATGATAAAATTATATGAATGACACATTTCTATTTAAACCTGAGTTTAAACCCTGGGGTCTTTGTTCTTCACCTGTCCTACTTTATTTCTCTGACAGTGATCTTTAAACGGCTGATGAAAACTTTTGGCGTGTTTTTGTTCTGCTTTAGCTCCGGTCATGGAGAGAAAGCTGCATTTTCTTTTTAGTCCACACAAAAGTATGAGATATTGAGTTTCAAAAAGGTCATGAGATTGGTGCCCCTCTAGACCTCCCTAAAAGGGGTCCTAAATATAGTTGTAGCCCATGGGCCCCCACCTCAAAACAAATGTAGCTACTTTGCTAACTTTTATTTAGCCAATAACAGTCTACATCTCCAGTCATCTGTCGGGACACAGAGTAGAGTTAAGAGTTTTGTACCAGAGTTACACAATAACACAGCAACAACATGACAACAATCTTAAGCCTTAACTAGATCTCTCTGTCTCTCTTTGGAGTTATTTTCTCCTTGAAACACACAACGTATATACGTACAACACAACAGCACAGCGTCTCAGGTTAATCGTCTACTTCTATTTCTTGTAACATAACAAATAATTGCATTTTTAATGTTGCAATTCAATGGCAAATGCGATCAATTGCACAGCCCTACTTGTGTCACCTTTGGGTACTGGCCCACTGGTTAAGAATCTAGGACTGAATATATTGAATTTTTAGCTTGCAGATACATTTTTCACGTGCTCTTTGACCAACTTTGAAAGTAGTGCTTGGTCACACTACTGTGTTAGTTTTGCTGTAGCTGCAGCATTATGAAGAATGTATATCATTCACATAAATGGCACTGTTAAAACTAACTTTTGGTTTTGTCTTTTTCTTCCTGCACATGGAATACCACATATGCCACTTTGTAGAGTAAATATTTCACTTTTGTTCTACTGCAGTGTTTTTTAGCAATAGCAGACGGAGCAAAAATTCTAGGAAGATATTTTACATATTTCTGCAAAACCCTTAAGCAGTATGGGTTTGTTATTTTATCTAAAACGCCTTTGGCCTTAATACATGTATAAATAGAGCAGCTAAATATTGAACTACTTGCTACTGTTCTCTACAAACTCACTGACAGAACAGCACACACATTTATTTTTGGTGCCTTTTTGCTAATTCTAAGCTTCAGATAAGATAGCCAGTAAACAGAAATATGTTTCAATGAACTGACTGTAATATGCTAAAAACCAAGCCTCTCCCATGGAACCTCTTAAATGGTCCTTATGTAAAGGCGCCACCATACGGCCATATACGACAAAATACAGCAATATACCTCCGTCCACCAGAGGGCAGGCTCCAAAAGAGCTATGTTTTTACTACGTGACAACTCTGGGGGGTGAATTTTTGATTAATATGTCTGTTTATGCTATCTAAAAAAATATTGTTTTAATATGGAGTAAAAGCGGAAAAGCACGGATGTAACGGCCATTTTATTGCCCTGTTGTAATGACAATATCGGTAGGGGACCAATGAGCGGATAACATCCACTTTATAAACAATTTAAGCAAAAACCCCATGATGTCTAAATGATTTTGCAAACAGGAAACCTTTAGCTGGCAAATTATATAAAGCTATTTTAGATAATAGCTAAAAAAAAAAGTAACTTATAGATCACAGTGTAGCACTTGTGAAACCACTGGCCTTTACAATAAACTCTACAGGTTCAACAGCAGAGTGTATGATACATAAACCATACAACATAGAAATAATATTAGAATTATCTCATTCAAAATAATTGGTGGCCATCTTTGATTCTGCAGCAAGTATGTTGCAGGTCAGTCACTTTGTCCAACTTTATATACAGTCTGTGAAACAATCAGTGTGACGGCTAATCTCCAAAGTCTGGGATGTCCTCAAAAGAGTAACCGCGGTAACCTTTGGAGGCATAGTAGGCGATTCTCAAATGGTAAAATCCAGGAAGGAAGACAAGGATTCCAATAATGATGACTGGGATGGTTCGATCTGGATGCTGTGGAGAGAAAAAAAGCAAAAATGTAATTTCCTACTTTAATTAAACTTTTGGGAAAATAAATGAAAGACTGCCATCTTAAAATAAGAAAATATTCTCCTGTTTTGTTCAATTATTAAAAATGCTGTAGTTTCCTCTTTTTGGGGGGTTCATTTGTATGTGCAGTGACAGCTTGCATATCATGCTGGCAAAAGTTCAAAGTTAGAAAGTCAGAAATCCCGTTGGCAGGTACATCCTTCAAACTGAGATTTAAAAAGGAGCAAGCAGAAACTTCTCCCTTTAGTAGATGAATGTGCAAACAGCCGACAGTGTCAAACTCTGCAGCAGAGAGCACACTGCGACAACAAAGCTTTAAAGTCAAGATTTTTTTTTAAAGGTTAGTTCAGATTGTACAGTTGTTATTGTAGTGAGTCATAGTCTGGGTTAAAACCTTTAACAGTCTGAGGTCATGTTGAAATTAGTCAAAACAAGCACTTACATTTGTGTTCTTAACAAATACAGTACAGTTCTAGCAGTAAAATTGCCTTTTTAATGTCAACACTTCTTTATTATTGCCACATAGTTAATCTAAGTATAAAATCAGACCCTCTTTTACTCAAGTAACAGTACTTGTTAGAGGTTACATAGCACTGGTATCTGTATCTGTGTGACATTTATTATGAATAAAAAAGAGAATAGTAAAAATTTTAAATTGTATTTTTGAAGTACAATGATAGCAAAAAATGGTGGAAAATGCTGAGATTACTTGAATAAATAAAACTCTTCCGACTGAGCCAGATTCTTCTCTAGGGTCTCATTCCAGTTTGACTAGACAGAATGTAAAATACTGATACATTACAAAATCAGAACAAAATGTTTTCAGAATGCCAAAATCTAAATTCAAGGTTACATCTGAACTAATGTGTTTTGAAGTCAAATTGTATAACTAATGCAGTGTATTTTTAGAGACCAAAACCATTTATGGTACACTGTAATAGATACATGGGGACAGTTCTAAAATCTCAACAGTCTTAGACCAGGTCCAGACTCATGGAGCATGTCTTTTTTTGTTTGAAAAGCAATTTTAGTCTAGTGTAACCCTACTTCAAAAACCCATGAATACCACTTGAAGCAGGAAACATTGAGCAGTGACTTCTCCCTACACTCTGCTTCTGGGAATAAATATCTAAAAACATCCCAAAATTACTAACAATACTCCTTCAGCCAGTTTAAATAGAGTTCTTCTACTGCATTTTAAGACAATATTTGAGGAAAAGAAGGTCTGCGCAAACCCGAGAGACATCAACACTGCAGTCAGCTAAAGGTGAAGGCTGGGTTAAGACCATCTTCTCTCACCCTGATGTTTTTGGGACATTCTCAAATATTACTTTTAAACTGCCAGTCTGTGGAGCTGTAAGCCATCCTCCCGAGGCGCGGAGAAGCAACTGACAAAGAGACATGAAAGAGGCAGAGGGGCCTAAAGTCGAGTGCAGGTGAACAATGAGAAATCAGATTTACAGAGGCAATATGAAGCAAAAGAAAGCACGGCGTCTGAGCGCTCAGCCTCAGCCGCGGGTCATCGGGATAATAGAGCACACTCACATAAAAGCACTTCAGAACAGAGAAAGAGAAAACACTGGCCTTTGGAGTCGTTACAAGAGTCCTATTGAACAAACGGCAAGTTATTTCACTCAAAAACAGTTCACATTGGCGTTGCACAAAATATAAAAAAATGAAACCCAGACATTAAAAAGTATAATTTTCAATTTAATAAAAAATTATTTCTCTTTAGTTAGTACTATTCTACATCCATTATTAACAAGAATATTGTGTGTGTTCCTAATATTGTGCAGCTTCACAAAATGTTCTATACCAACTTAATCAAAGTCAAGAAACAATATTCTAAGAGTGTTACACAACAGCACTTGCTCAAATTTGGCATCGCTCAAGAGCTGTACATTAGAAATGTGCTATATATCACCAGTTCTGAAAACTGAATAAATTGCCATGGCAAAAAAAAAACTTTTATAAAGCACAACTTCTGAGAGAACATCTTTTAGGCACAAAATGGTCAGATATTGAACTGCTTGTAAATGTTACGTCACAATATAAGTCCATAAAAACAACACGTTAGACTTTATTCTGTAAAAAAATAAATGATCCCAAACTGTGTCAAAGGAAATGTGCTGTGCAATAAAAGTACCATATACATCTGTGAGCAACCTTTTTTCACAAATGGTGAACACCTGCAAATCTGTGTTTTTTTACTAAGAATTTTTTTCAAATTTTAATACAAACAGATGAAACTTGAAATGCACTATTTAAGACATGATTTAAATCACTAGAATGTTCTTTAGGAAACGGTCAGCTTCACAGGAAGTATCTGTCGTAAAATATCAAGAAAAATAGAGCCATAAAAACGTAAAACATAAACGCTGTAAAAATACACACAGTCCGGTAGGTAAGACACAATCCTTAGCTAAAAAGGAGAAGAAAAAAAAAAGAAGTCATCACAAAAAATGTTCTGTTGGATAAAGCTGAGATGATATTCATTTGGAAAAATAAAATTGAAAACATTGCTGTGACAACTTTATACAAGCATATACAAATTATATATACTGTATAAATTATATACATTAATCCAACCATAAACTTGATCAGATATGAAAAAATATATATATTTCCTTTGTGAAATCAAATCGATATTGCTGTCTTCACAAGCTATATCTTTGGTTCACTCGATTCAAAAGGGTTTGTTTACAGCAAAGCATGACGAGGCTGTAACAGACTTATCTCTGTGTCGCCCAGTGGCTCTGTGCACACAACTAGCCCTTGATGACTTCATCTGTCTCACATCTATTCACACTCCTTTATGTGATATTTTATGCACTGAGAAACTCCAGCTGCAATGTACACCTTTTCCACACGATGGCAGTGTTGGGCACCGAGTGGCAGCACATGTCTCTGGTCTCACTATAAACATGGCACTGACCAAGACAGGCCAGGACAATGGCATGAATTCGTCAAAAATGTGAATAATTGGGTTAAAAAAATTAAAAAAAATATTTCTTCACTCTGGATTTGGGCAGCAGTAATAAGGTTTAAGCAACATCAAATTTCATCAATTTAATATCAGATTTGTTGACTAAGACTCGCAAAAAAGAGCTGGTAAAACAGCTCAAAGGATAGGATGTCAGTTTTCACCCTGTGTCAGTGTCAGTGTGCTTTGTGTTGTCGTCAACCAAAGGCAAATGCTCAGCTATCACTCTTTAACGGTGTGGTGTGTGGGCAACACCTTGTGGCAAAATGGCAGACTTCAAATCCACACCACTCACTCCTTTTCAGTTCATGTGAGCACCTATGGTAGCCCTGCAGGGACACACTGTTGTCTATGAGCAAAGCCAGTGGAAACAGGTCTGATGATTCAAACCAACTTCAAACAATTAAAATCTAGTCAGGGTGTGTGTGAGTGAGATCAAAAGGCAACAACTTCTCTTTCAGCAGAGCTCAGTTTGTCCACTTAAGGAAGTTGGAAATAATAAAACTAAAGTGGCCCTTTAGTGGGTCTACTTTTCCAAGAAATGCAGTGTTTTTTTGTGTAATAACATGGCAATATAGATTTTACACAATGCAGCCTCACTGAAGGAGCGTATCTGTTATTTTAATTCATAACAATTGATGTGAATGGGCAAGAATATGCTGCTTAATAAAAGTTGGATGTTAAGTGATGATTAAGTATATAATAGGCTAAACCTATCCCCTCTGTATAAATATGTAGTATACTGAAGTGATGCTGTGATGGATTTGGTGAGATATGTGCTCACACAAAATGGTAATGAATCTGTAAAGTCTAGCCTGTCTAAAAGAGGGAATAGTTGTCCTTTTTTTAATATGAAATAACCTTCAAAATTTACCTGCAGACTAGTGTTTTAATTACTTTCAGGCTTCATAAGAAGTTGGTGTTGCTTTCAACTTCTTTCTTTTACTCAGACAAGTGATTAAACTTCTTGCAGAGTTACCTTCTCGTCTTCTTGGCTCAATCCTGTCAAATTGTGGCTTTGGCTCTTTTATAATAAACTTGTGTGTGCTAATTAGCAGATGTTTTTTCCTCTGTGCCTTCACGTCAGACTAAATTTGTGTTAAATTCAGTTGATACAGCGTAGAAAAAGATAGACTATAAATATGACATATGCCTGATCCAGGAGTCCTGTGTCAAGCTGTGAATTTAAGAAGTGGAAAACACAGCGGGAGAAGCACCGCAGCCTGAGGTATAAAATATCAATGTCATCAACTCACACGACACACGACACACACACGACACACACACACACACACACACACACACACACACACACACACACACACACACACACACACACACACACACACACACACACACACACACATAATAATGCATGATAAAAACAGAAAATGGCAGCAGAGTAAGTGAAATGTCAGGACAACCGCTAAATGAGAGTTATTTACACAGACAATTAGGAGCAGCGTGAGAGCTTAATTACTGCATCTCTTAATAATTTGGAGGGTTTTTGTACTGAATGCAATCAGCCCGTAGCAAAAGGAGTGAACGAGTAATAACTCCTGGGTGTAAGCCTTTCAAAAACAAGCCAAAACGTAGTGTCAGACAATTTCTGGCCACATTCATCAAATATAAATCATTAAGCCATAACATTATCACCTGATCCTGAAGTGCAAATTTAATCAGAAGACTGTCTTTGTTCTGTCTCTTGAATATCCCCATGGGGATTAAGTGATTGAAGTGAACTGAATTGTCCTCTGCCTTGCATTTCAAGGCGTTTCTTCTGCCAATTCCACTTCAGTTTTCAACGTTTAGCTGTTCATCTGAATAAATATTCAGTTGCATCTCTTTGACATCTCTTTGTGTCTTTATTTTAGTTGCTACTGATTCAAACTTTGGCAGTAAACAAGAAATTGCTCACTGTGAGCCTCATGTCAGGTGCCACGGCAAGCAGATAATTTATCTATTCATCAAACTCAACATCAAAATGACTGGTCATTTTATACCAAACTAAGGTTTCACTTTTTTCACTCAATATCAATAAATGCCAGTTTGATTTAATGCAGTTTGGACAAAGATTTTGATTCATTAAGTTATTATAATAAAAGCGTTGCTTGTTAAAAAGAAAACTGACAGATTTCATTTAACGGCAAACCTCAAAGCCATTTCAAAAAGTGCTGTGTGATGCTGGTCATCAAGAGGCCTGTGTAACAGCTACCTCAATCCCGGACCAGGCTTGGTAAAGTGAGGCCTGACAGGTGGAGCAGTGCAGGTGACACCGCCCCTGTCTACACCTGAGCCTCACGGAGCGGCAGCCGCAGGGATTGTTGGCTCAGAGCCAGGAACTACTGGAGCACACCTGATCTTAGTCGCTTGTGTACAACCAACACGGCCTGACCGGTGAGTCACCCTGCCTGACAGATCCACAGGCGGGGCCCGAACTGGGAACTACCACAGCTATTAACTGCAAGGCTTCAGCAGCATTGAATAACAATCTTAAATGATAAATCTGGAAACGTTTCCACTTGGACTTACAAAACAAAAACACAATTACCAGAAGCGCCACAAAACAAAACTGCAAAATACCATACTGCAGTAACATACTACATAGTGAGTTAAGAAATGTGAATGTTTTAGACTGTGAAAGTTTTTATACGTATATTGTATTATATTGTATAATGTAGAAAAGCCCAACCAGGGTTTGAGTTGTAAATTAGCGTTAGCTATAACCTTTATATGCAGCACATCAGTTGCAGGTTTTATATTTGGAAATATGTTTGACTGCATTGTCGCTGAAAAATAAATAAATACAATTTTAAAAAATACATTTAGCCCCAAAAGCCGGTGATTCAAGGGGCAGGCCCTCACACCTGTCAATCACCAAATGAGGAAGATATTTGTGCTTAGGTCACTGTGAATCTTCCACAAATATAATAACATTAAAATATACATTTTATGTTAATATATCTAGTAAATGTTTAACAATACATTGAAAAGTCTACATGACAGGAGGCCTCGCCCATTGGTACCAGCTGCGCCTGATTATAAGATTTTGACAGTCATAGAGAGAGAACATTAGCCAGTGCCACAATATTATGGTTGATGCTAGAAAGTATGAGCTGTGACTGGTTATTTCAAAAAGGAGGGAGGGTCTAACTCGTTTACTGCTTTGATTGCTTTCTTGTCAATGTCAATCAACTTAAGACAGTTTTTTAAATCTGAGGATATGGAGTATATTCAATTGTATATCACAATAAAAACAAATATTAATTACTAAAAGAAAAACTTAATCCAACAGTATGACTTTTGAAATGGGGAAACAACTTGTATCTTCTTCTTGTCAATGCTCTGTGTAAACACTAAATAATAAATCCCTTCATTAAGCCCCCGACAGAAAAACAAAACTATTTCAAAGCTCCTTTCTTCCACCTCAAGAATGTAAACACAAATATATCTTCAAAAGGGGGATTACAGCGGGAACAAGCAGGAGGCGGCTGGCTGAGACACAAACCGTTTGTCACAAAAGGAAGAAGCCAAATAAACTAGCTCCTGTCGGCTTTAAAGACAGCAGATTACAAGGGAAAGTGACATTTTCCACAATATGACTTTGTAAACTATTATTTCAGTGTAATATGTAGACATCTCACCTCAACTTTAATAGTGCCCGACAGAAGAAGGGCCCCAAAGATGATCAGTAACGAGCCAATCAGAAAGAGGAAGATGGCCAGTGCTATGGCTTTGTAGGGGACCTTTGGTGGGCTTCGCTTGAACTGAAAAAAAAAAGTATAACTGAGCTCATTGTCAGATTTTTATGCGTTCTTTTCGACTTTATAGAGACAGATGTTCAGGTATTTAATTAAGGTTAAAGAAACACAAAGCATGGCAGGCACAATGTTAACGGTACCATAGACCACAGGCTTTTTATTACAATCTTTGATTATGCTGCACACTGCTTGCATATTTGTCCCAAACGTCTGTGTGAAAGTCAAGAGTCACTTCCAGACACTTACACAGAGCCCAAATTGGTTAATGATGTGTGTAATTCTGGCACAAAAAAAGAAGACGGCAGCTTTGAACAGAATAAATGCTGAATTCTGCTTGATTTCCATTAGATTTGTTTACACTGAGGAAGAAAATGACTTGTTTGTTCTTGGCTACAGCGGCGTGTTCAGCTCATATAATGATCTTGTCTTAGTTAAAAAACCTCTTGTGCAGACAGCCTCATCACAGGGGGTTGGCACACAACTAAGAGATCCTTAATTGGGATTTCCCTCTAATTATTTGTCGGAGATGCTGCGAGGTTTGCTAATTAGCAGCTGCGGAGTGAGTTTCAGAATGAGACCAAGCCACAGATGTATACAGGTGTTTTTTTTTTTTTTTACCTGTAAGTCTATGTAATCATTGTCATCAACTGACAGCCTCGAGTACTTGACCTTGTTGCTGGGCATCACGAGTTGTGGCGTCAGGATGTTGCTACGAGCTGTGTTCAACATTGTCCAGACTGGAAAAGAACAGAAAAACAGAGTTGTTTTGGTTTGTATTAGTCTCAATAGTAAAAGGGTGGGTCACAAAATGGTGCAGTGAAAAGATATTCCAATATAAATTTGAATTAATATTGGATTGGGAGGATTGATGGTAACAAAAACAAATCAAAACTCAGGACATAACGCAAGACTAAGTCAGGACAAAATGGAAGACTGTCAACCCAGAGACTGACATATAAGTTGGTTTAAAGGTCAGCCAAGGAGCACTTTGTTTATAAAAACTGACTTGGATTAAAAAAGAAAGTCCTTTCTGAGAAATATGACCAGTAGCTTCCAATAAATTCTAACTTTCACATAGAAGACAATTTATCAAGAAACAGATCAATAATAATTGTGAGAGGCTCAATTTATATTATTCACTTTTGACACGCGGAGGTCAACACTTTATTATTTTATTGTAATTAAATCATTCTATTAGCAGTACCGTCTGGGAAACACTCTGCAGGAGGCCTCCAGCAACATTTAACATTACCAACGTTTTCGGGGACGGAAAATATTATCCTTATGTAAACTAACCGCCAAACCACAACCAAACCTTCAGGCAGACATCCCAGGCAGTGAACTTGTTTTCTAGAACAATGGTTTTGTGTTTTTTTCCCTTAATATTCATTGCTGAGGTTGCAGATGTAAAGGGGCATGATGACATCAGTATAAGACCTGTGTAGTTACTAAATTATAATATCTGCATAATCCTTTACCATGTTAGATTTTCAACAAATACTTTTTTTACTGCACTACTTTTGCATTGTAAACTTAATATTTAACCAGTTCAGAATCTTAGACTTGACTGTGGACTGTGAGAACATCTTCCCAGGAAGTTCCCACAGTGTGTACTTACCCCATCAACATCTAAAAGCAGCACAAACACAAACCAGGAGCAGCCCTGACGCTGTCATGCCTCGGAGCGGCTCAGAGAAGTGTGACTGTACATGTGACGCAGCCCGGCTTCTGTTTATGTCGGAGATTTGTGCAGCTCCCTTTTGAGACTCAAGCCGTGAATAAAAGCGCCGCTTTCGGAGAAAGACGCTGGCAGCTGTCACATCCGCTCAGCACTGGACTTCGGAGACAGAGAAAATGTCCAGGTCAGGACTTTGGTGAAGTCAGTGCGAGGAGGGAATACTGCAGAAGAGAAACAAGGAGAAAGTTCAGAAACAATTTATGAATGCTGTTCTTTCTTTGGTGTCCTGAAACTACCCCCAACAAAGACAAAGTTAAGAAAAAGAATACAATGAGTACAATGAAGAATGGATTCTCATCAATTAAAGCTCTGCTGCTCTTATATTCTGCGAGTAAACTTAAAGTTAGTCTGAGTAGCGGTATATATATATTTATATGTTTATATATTTCTCATTTCAACAACATACATACTTTCAATTGATCTTCTTCTATTAAGTCTTGTTAGGGGTTGCAGGTTGTGTATATCTAATTAAATGCCTTTTATAATGCTATGATTGGTCATTTAAAAGCTATAGCAAGTGACGTTCAAACCAACTCTAATGTTGATTTTAAACATGGACTATCCTAATACACTGTTAACGTAATACGAGTAGTTACATATTTCCAGGTAATATATAGGCATACCTTACATGCTTTAATACAAATCATAACGCTGACTGAAAACCTAGCTAGCTAAACTAATAAACGATGTAAGAAGTAACGCTAGTTAAATGACTACAGCTAATTAGCATAATATTTGCATAGCAATACACAGAGAATAACAGATTTACAGCAGAGATTTGCAGTAAACTGACCACTTCAGGAATAGCTTTTTAGTAACTTTTTATCCTGTCTGTCGTAAGGTAATGCTAGCTATTAAACTGTCTATAATTAGCCAAAAACTAGCAGCTCTGTTAAGTCTTAACAACAAAAAGCCGTGTGTTTTTAATTTCATGGCGTTGTAAAGTACGTGTCTTACCTTCGCATGAGGCCCAGTGAACTGTTAAAGGTAGTGTGAGAGAAGGGGAAAGTGTGAAGGCAACGTAATGTTTTTATTTAGGGAACTTCTGCGGCTTCCTTGTTTCGGTGTGTCGCGCATGCGTGCACCGGTCCTGGTTGATGTCCTGTTAAAGAATCGAGGTCCTGTTTCAGACTCGAGTGGATTGGAGTAAATACAGCTGCTCAATTACAGTCTGATGTCATTAGGTAAAAAATACATGAGAGCCACTGTCCTTTTAAGGCAGCTATTTAAAAAACAATTCATATTATTATTTATATACTTGACAAACTGTCTTGTCTCTGAATACTTAATCACTATGAATCATCCATTACACATTTTTTCATACAACTTTGTTATAATCTCAGAGAGGAAAGAGTTCTAAGTAATTTAAGCAACACTCTTTCACTTCTGCATATTTGTCATTTACTACATTTGACTTGTGTAACTATTTTTAGATTTCTTTTAAATAGCTTGACTATGAGGCTCAAATGCAACATAAATGCACAGTAAACTACACTGTTGATTTATTTTAAATAAAATTAGGAGTAAAAAAGGGAGTGCACAGTGGCAAAGTGGTTAGTGCTCCTGCCTCACCGCAACAAGGATATGAAATGAAAATAAAAAAGCTACTTAACCCAACAATCAATGTAACATCAAGAGGCACATTCTAAACAAATAAAACAACAAAACTAAGTCACACATCTAAAGTTTGTTTCTCTTTTTAACAAAGACCTAATGCTGTTAGATACAAGACCACATGTTATGCAGGGTTAGTCTGGAGGCTGGGGTCACACAAGTTTGATTCTTTCTTGTGAAACTCAGCTGAGAGAGTTTTACAGTAAGAGTAGTCCGAACAAGCTCTGTATGTTAATGTACTGAGCACCAGGGACCAGGTGGTAGGTTACAAAGACGGGGTGCTGGAGGCCAAGGGCTGTAACAGTGACCTCTTGCATTCGTCTAGAACCAGACCTGGCAAGATCCTCAAGATGTTTTAAATGTTTTTCAAACTACTTTAAAAAGACTGTATTTTGGTTGTTATTTGACAAAAATGCTGAATAAGCCCTAAACCCGTGATGTTTAATAAAATACATATAAATATAAAATTTCTAATGTTACCTGTTTGTTCAGTTAGCGCCACATTTTACATATTTTTATTACTTTTCTGACGTGGACACAACTCTATTTCATTTTTTAGTTCCACATATTTTATTCATTGTCTCTATTGTGATGTGACCAGCATTTTATAATATTCTATTAGGCTCACAGACTCCATCAGGACAAATGAGTCTGAAGGTTACGCAGCCATTCTCCCATTTTCATTCCCGTCTCTTCACTCTCTGTTCAAAGCCCTGTCTTCTTTTATATATCTTTGTCGACATGCTTTTATATCTTTTATAATTACTTCTCTCTCTGATTTGCAGAAGTTAAATGTCCCGAGTCAAGTGGATTTCTGTTGGACCGATCAGTGACAGAATGATTTAAAGTGATGTGGCCTTTTGAAATGGAGATAACATTGAGAGTACCAGGAAACATAATGGGACAAGGAAATGTGAATGTTGTATGGGACAATGGGCAGCTTTTAATGTTGACCTTGACTGAGCTCAAACAATCAACTGGGAACCTTGAGTTTTCATAATAACTAAACATAACCTGCCTTTTAACAATGTAGTAAATAAACTTTCTGGAAATATGTCTGATACTTCAATAAAAAAAAATAACAAAGTGACAAATAAAAAAACAACCTTAATCAAAAAGAAACATGGTGATCAAAAAGAAACATGGTTGAGCTTCTCCTCCAGCAGAGCTCAGTTTGTCCAAGACATGCATGTGTAGGTGAAATAATGAATCTAAAATGGTCCATTGGTGAATGAATGTGAGAGTGAATGGTTGTCTGTGTTTAAGTCTTAGCCCACTAACAAACCATTGGTCATTGTCCAAGGTGTCCACCTCAGGCCCAAATTAGCTCCAGCTACAGTTCTGAAGGGGGTCTAAGATCTGATGCACAAATTAGCAGAAAGAGTATACACAAAAAAATGAGATGATGTAATGGAAAACAATGACATACCATCGATAACAACATGTGGCATAAAATTACATTTGACAGTATAATTTGAATGCTGTGCTGTGCAATGCTGACATGGTGACTGTCATCAGAGCAGTCTAAAACGTCTTTGCCTTATATTATGGATGCACTTAGAATAACCTTTATAGTATGAAAATTTTTTGGAATCAGTGCTATAGTCTTCATCTTATTTTTCACCCTTTTTTGGTTCAGCTTACCACCCCCATGTAGAATACCAGTCTGGACAATGGCGTACTGTGGACACAAGCCATTCATCCATCCAACGTGACATAAGCCTAAATAGTCTCTATGACATCATTCTATTTTTTTCTTTACCCAGCTTTAAAGAAAAAACTTAGGAATCCTGTGAAAAGTAGTCTTGACCAATAAACTATATTTCCCAGGTGAAGCCAAAGCATATTTCATATATATATTTGATACCTACTCAGCTACAATTTATGAACAGACACGATGTAATGAGGTCTGAATGGGAGCATTAGTCATAGGCTACAGGACGCTTTAATAACGCACAACCTGCTCTGCTCAAGATGTGCAGAAAGTTTCTGACAAGAGTTTCTTCCAAACTTCTCTATACTAAAAGTTGATCAAATGTCAACACACTATTCTATCT
Organism: Perccottus glenii; assembly: GCA_024416835.2. Lineage (NCBI taxonomy): Eukaryota > Metazoa > Chordata > Actinopteri > Gobiiformes > Odontobutidae > Perccottus > Perccottus glenii. The sequence continues at coordinate 43,074,027 of CM044547.2, forward strand.
ATTTTCTCAACTTTATTGTGTGTCCTTGTTGCAGTTACAAAGCATTGCATAGTTCATCCAAGTGCAAGCTATTCCAGAATATAAACTGTGGACAAAGGTGGATAAAAGCTGTATATTTATTATTATTGTTTGATGTTGATACAAGAAAAAATGAAAATCAAAAGATAATATGTGTTGATTTATTAAAGCCACTATTAAAGAGAATGAAAATGTAATTCATCATGTTTTTAGGTCAATGATTTGAACAGAGCACTTCTCAATATTACCATTTAAAATAGGGTGTTCTTGTATTTGTGAAATTATGGAAATGTATGGAATTTGTACAGATGTCAATGTACAGATTGCAATCCCACACCTCGTGCTCCTGTCGTTGTTTATAATTGTGAAAACAGGTCTGATATTTTACAAAAAAACACAGTTTTCTCTTCATGGTGTTATGTCCTTGGTAAAGACACATAAACCACTTTGCCTCCAGATTCTGTGACACTAATGTATGAATGTGTGTGAGTGTAGAGGTGAGTTTGGAGGTGGTCGGAGAAGGCCATGAGTGCTTTGTTTATGGCAGACCCCCTCTCTGCCTGTCCCAGGAGTGAATGTGGTGAATGGAAGCATAATGCAAATGGGTGCCTGACAAGGGTACAAAATAAATGCACACCATTTACCATTTATACGTGCTTCTCCTCCAGCAGTGCTCAGTTTGTCAAACAGTAAAGTAATCACACTTTTTCTGTCAGGTTCTATGGAGCTTTAAATGTCTATTTTTTCAAGATAGACAAAAGCAAAGAGTGTTATTTTAATATGAATGTTTTATTCTGTTCACTTGTACTCATATTACCATATTATGTACCATATTATAGGTCTTTGGGATGTGACGTCATGTTGACAGCATCACTGTGGCTGACGGGATCAATGCACCATTTTCTTTGGCCAGAGCAGCGCTACAATGATAATATATGATAGAGAATGCTTCAATATAAATACCAAAAAAATATATATAAATAGTATATACACAATAGAGAAGCTTCATGAATAATTTTGTCGATGGGGCAAACCTGTTGTGTCATTGGGTGTAATGTCAGGTCTTGTTATTACTGCCAGTTTAGTAATATAACACGCTAAAGATTTCAAGTTGGCTGTTACGTGCCTGTGAGTACGGGGCTTTACAGTATGATGGGCAACAACAACAGTGGTGGGGTTATAAAAGGGATAAAACGTTACTGGCAGTAAATTGCTAGCATCTATTCCCCACTCGTGGCTATGATACAGGTCAACTTTGCTAAAACACAGCATTTTTTATAGATATTGTTTTATTCTCCTTTCATACAGCAGTAGTCTGTTTTAAAATAGCCCTTTTTTTTTTTTTTCGCTACCTCTGAGCATGATGCAGATAAACAGCAGCACCACTATTGTTTGTTTTGGTTTGTGGACTCGGAAAATGGCGCTGGTGACCCACAATACATTGCGCAGTGACGCCAGTTCCAAAGCTCTATAGCAATATAATCTTCATATGTATAAATATTCATTCATTTCTGCCTAGTCCCGTTAGGGGTCGCGGGTGCCTGCAGCCAATTCCAGCAACTTGGGGCCTGAGGCGAGGTCCACCCTGGACAGTGGCCAGTTAACACTTAGAGACAGACAGTGACAGACAAACATTTACTCTCACATTCTTTCATTAGAGTCACCTATTAGCCTGTACATGCATGTCTTTGGACGGTGGGTGGAAGCTGGAGTACACGGAGAGAACCCACAGTAACACGTGGAGGACATGCAGACTCCTCACAGAAAGACTGGAGTCGGCCGAGAATGTTTATATATATATAAAAAACTTTGTCCTTCACCCTCCGCGGGTGGTCTCATCCTTTGAGCTTGAGTCCTCTACCAGAGGCCTGGGAGCTTGAGGAGCAGACTAACAACATTTTTACAAGACTATAGAAAATCTGTAACACTGGTATAAATTTGCATGAACATATGAGGCTTCTGTATGGATTTGATGTTTGGCGCCTGCAGCAGATATGGCTATTTGTACAGCACATGTTGCCACTTTCAATGAGAATGTTCTGTTCTCATGTTATGTGTCTTCCTCTTTACTACCGGCTTTCAAACTGCCTCTAGCGCCCTTACAGTTAATACAATTTAGTTTAATCTCTGCCTCCACAGCTGTGCAGTACGCTACATATGTGAAGGTGAGGGACATGTTCTGTATTGTACTATATGTTCCCACAGGATGTCCTTGTACTGAGGGCTATTTATCACAAATGTATAAATGCACTACCAAGAGTGCTTAACTGTATATGCTTCCAAAGATGTACTTTTCTGAAATACAAGGAGCTTTCAATCAACTACCTCCTGACTCAGACCTTCAAGAAGTATGTATTTGTACATTAAAAGTGTGTTCATAGACTATAAAGCAGTCAGAGCCTTTTAAAAAATCATCCTGAAAAGCCACTAATGGAATCAATAAGCCAAGTTTATGCAGCACTTTATGACTGAAGTTGACATTGGATTTTAGTGGATTGAAACAAATACTATGGATTGTAATGGGTTTTTGATGAACTATTACAGAGCAGTCTTCAAACTGATTACTCCAAGGAACTCAGTTAAAAGGTATTATTCATTTATTTTCATCTGCTTGAGGTTTTGGGGCTGAGGTCTATCCCAGCAGCTTCAGTAACTAGTTAATAACTAGACATACACTGACACTATATATATGTATCTGTAATACAAACAGTGCCAAATGAAATCCATAGCGCTTGTAAAAGACAAGATAAAACGGTTGATTGACAGAACCATTTTCCAAACCTGCTCCTTATTCAAACATTGCAGAAATCCTCCAGACATTCCTTCTGTTCTCTTTCATTTTCATTCCCTCCACTGTTGATGTATTCATTTCTGTTCAATCCCGCAGGCTTTATAGACTAATGAAACAAAAGAGCTCATCGGAAATTCCATTTGACCATCTGTAAGTGCACTCCATGATTAATTGGAGCGGCGTATCTTTTTTTCCCTCCTGCTGGTCTTACAGGCATCCAGTGGAAATGAAATTAGGCGCCACGTCATTTCTCTGAAACAACCACCTTGTTGTGTTTGCAGAAGGGTCCGCCATGTCACGAGTCTGATGGATGTAAGTGCACCGAGAGTCCGTCCAGTAGCATGCTGGCGTAATGGGACTGGATGCCCTCTTGTAACAATATTTAGAACCTTCAGTCTTACAAGCTTCCAGCCAAATGACCAATAACTAGTTGCATCATTACATTGTGTCCACTTGTGTTGTTGTATCTGGGACCGGTCTTGATCTTAAGAGCTGTCTTAAGACCGCTTGTTAACGATGTCAGACTTGTCCTAGACTCATTTTTACTAGGTTTTGTCCGGGTTTCAGTCATAGGGATTCTGGTATTTCAGCTTAAAGACTGACCAAGATCATAATTTGGTACTTGTTCACATCATTATTTATCATCATTTATCATTATCATTATTTGTGACTGCATTATGGTCAGCTGGTGTTATTGTGTATTTTTTAATTATTATTATTTACTTAATAAAAGATGTGACAGCCATGGGTACCAGACACTCCCTTTTTAAGAAGGCTGCCCTGACCTTTGAACCCATGAAAGGCCTGTACAGTGTAAAGCCTCACTCACACTGGTACGGTGCAGTTCTGGAGCGTTTCTTTACTAAAAGGGCCCTGAAGCGTCCCCAAAAAGCATGTTGTAGTGGTTATGGCTTTGTGTTACACTTTGAGAGGAGCATAGTTCAACAGGGCCAGCCACAGCTGATTGGACGAGAGATAATCCTCAGTCGAGCAAAAGCAATAAAGGTGAATTACGGAGGCTTAAGAGATTTCAAGCGGCAGAGACTGCAGCACACGCAGATTCACAATGTTTACAAAGGGAAGAAAAAGTACAAATCTGCAAGTTTATTGCTACAGTATAACGTTATATTTTTTTATCTGACCGCCGTAAAGTAAAACAATTACATGAGCGCAAACACTCCTTGTTCATAAAGTCTTATGAAGGTGTTAAGGGTGGCATTTCCTCACAATGTACAGCCCAGTGGACATAATCATAACCTAAACAGGCAATCTACTCCATTATTACAACAAAAGTAGTGTTTATTTATGTAAACATAGTCTTCTCCATGTTTCTTTTTGAAGGTTAATGCTTTAGCATGCAAGGCTAAACATAGGGCTGCTTTGGAAATAAATTCACGTAATTTGAAAAGACTGGTCAAATTTATCACAATACAGTCATGATATTTACAATACCGTTTGAAATGTTTTTTGGCAGCTATGATCTAGCAGTTACATTTGGTTTGCACGCTAATGTAATATTCACTAACATCCACAATTTGCTAAAGCTTTATAGTTGTTTAGCATTAGACATTAACACATATGAAATAGTCTACCTGTCTTACCTCTTTAGAACAAAAGAATCCAAGGCAGCAACATTTTTTATATCTAACGCATATGATACAATATGAGCTGCCTCCACGGCTCAAATGCAAGACCCTTATTGACACTATTACATTTTCTTGATCATGCTTTACTTTAAAGCATTTGGATTTGCTTCCAACCAAAAAGTGAATGGGTCTAGAACCTCTGCCATTAACTGGGACTTAAATTGAGTTCAGAATGACCGACCAATCATGACCGTTTCTCTAAAAAGGGACATGCTTCACGCAATGCTCGGTTTTTCTGATCAGATGTGTTTTCAAATTTTGTTGCTCACAGTGAATATTGGTAATGTCCCATATATTCTGAAATTATAAGTTTATTTGGTCCTTCTGGAAATCAATCTCAAAGAGACTAATTGGTGTTAAGCTGGTGTTTTTCTAAAATGCTCGTCTTTGCCCATTGTCGATCAGAGACTTTGCTCTTTTGGACACATTCGATACTTGCTAGTGTTTTTATATTTGCAAGGAGTGTTTGTGGGTGTTTGCGTTGTGCCGGAGGCTGGTTGCTTCACTCCGACCGCAGACTCCATCTCAACACTTCACCGGTGATTGTAGTTGTGCCCAAATTAAATTGAGCATTACGGCTAATTCAGGCCACCATGGTGAACAGTAATTGTGTCATTTTACTCATCGAGGTGGGTTCATAAATATGTCAAAAAGGAACACAAAGCAAGCTTTTTTTTTTTTGCCTAAAAGCTACACATAGTACCTTTAAACGGAAATGTTTTTTTTAATTTACCCTTGTTTTTGTGAAAAATATGATAAAAAATAATAATAATGATATGATGTTGTCATTTATTTTCCCGACGACAAAGGTAGCTATCAGCTAGCATTAGTAATAGCTCTTTCTTGATTTAAAAACAGAGAGTGACACACGGCTCATGAATTAAAACATTGTTTTAATTGTCTACACTTCATTAAACACAAACAGAACGTTTGCCTCAGAGTCCATAAATGATAGGAAACTGCTACAGATCTATGAAAGTAATGTTCTGAAAGACCAGAAACAGTCTAATGCCTCAGCAATTTTCTTTCCAGTTTTAAGACATCGAGCCCGATTGTTTTTTAAAGTTACTGTTTTATGATCCACTGAAGCACTCTGCTATGAACCACTCTTTATTAAAGATGCTGCCCTGACCGTGACCCATTTACAAAAACAATGAACATAAGCAGCATCATGATCCTAATGTCTGTCATCATTACGCTTTACACATTTCCATTTACTCACATAAACACAGCTCTGCCTCAAGGACATGGCTCTATTGTGTTTTAATGATATGTTGAACACATTGTCAAATGGTGCACTTTCTGAGTTGATGTCAAAGTCAGGACTGTGTTAAAAGCTATTATTTCAACAAAATGACACATAATTATGTTCCTTGAATGTGTGAACGACTCATAAGATTTTTCTGGACTTATTCTAGTGTGGTACATTTTGGTGCAGACTCAGGTGGAACTGTATCATTGGTCACGGGGCAGTTTATGTCAGAAACAACAGGACGGAACAGTGGCAGGTTGAAACATACTTACAGATTTCTTTAATGCACAGAGTGGTATGGTACTGGTCGGGTCAGTACAACACAGTTTGGTTCAGTTTTCCAAAAAGAGGCTATCATTAGCTAGAAAAAAGAAGCATGTAAATCTTTTTTTGTAGTGGTGCAGATTCAAGAAGTAAAGCCAGGGTCTCTGCAGGTCCTTCAAAAGTCTTTAATTACATTTGGTCAAATTAAGGTCTTAAATTGTCTTAAATTAGCCGTTGGTCTTAAATATAATGAATTTACGACTGAGTAATACAGTAACAAATATTTGTTTACCACAAAGCTAGTCATATTTTGCTTATTTAGCTTTTGCAGTATGTCGTTGGTGCGAGGGTCACTCACTTCTGTCCAGTTCAACTCACACTGCGAGAGAAGCACCCTCCTGTTGAACACATTCTTGAAGATTTAGGACAAAGATTTAGTTTTGAATTGGTGCGATCACTGTTAGACATGTTTCTATTGGATTTGTTCAAAAACAACACAATGATAGAAAGTTATCAGTTTATTCTGTTTGTTGTCACTGGTAAGAACAGTTTTTACTAACAGAGTGTTTGGTGTTCATAAATGAAATAAACAAAATACAGTTAAGAATACTAAAAAAGTTTTTGTTCTTTCCATTTTGAAATTAACTATACTCTAGCTTACTTTTTCAAAATAATACATTCATATACAATAGGTTTATTAAAAAGGCAGCAGTAGTATGCTTCAAGTACTCACATTAAGCTATGTCTGCAAAGAGACTTGTGACTTGGACTTGTAAAAAATACTTGTGTACATCTCTGGGAGAACCTGTGTCTCAAATATCAAGTCCCTAAATTCAAATTCAAAATAACTTTATTACTATGACTAGACTTATTCCACAGACTGACTGTTGGCAGTTGAAGACGTAGTTCTTGTGTTGTTCTGTCCTGATCACTGATCTCAGACGTCCACTGGCTGCTCTTTGTTGTTGTCGTTTGAATCGTGCACTCCTGTTCTACAAGCATTTTACCTTTTCGGTCCCGGTCTCCCCATGTTCAGAGCTTACCTTAAACCTCTAGCTCTGAGTGATGTGCTAGATGCAATCCTGTAATTATTTCCTTTGTATGAATGAATAGCCAATTTATTTTACTTTCATCTGTGTTTTTCCTTTTAGTGCTGACTAAATAGACAAAGGGACCAATGAGAGTGTCCCTATAACCTTGATGTACAGATGTCCCATGTAACAGCAGGAAGTTAAAGTTTACTGTGCACTCGTGCAGGGATATTTATGGAGAAAAACACCATTGCAAAGTCACGTCTCAAATCTCTGTAATTCTCTCGGGGCAGACTCTGTCAGAGCTTAGCAGACTAAATAAAAAGTTTGAGGGGATATCTGTAAAAAGCTTCTGAATGCCACGTCTAGTTTTCTCATTAACAGAGAATCCTGACGAAGACTGGTGTCGAGCCAGACTCCGTGGTTTAAGGAAAGGGAACCGGGAGAACAATTAGGAGCGCTAATCTCACCGGGGCAAGCGTTCACCTCTCTATGAATAATTTAGCAATTAGCCAAGAAGATAACAAGCCGGCGCGTTCCCGACTGCCAGCCAGGTGTGAGACGTGACATTCTTGTTTTCCTGGCAGTGAGAAGGGAGAAGACTTACTTACTAATGAACGGAGTAGGGCTCCAGGTGGGTGCTGCAGGCCTCATGAACACGGCCATGTGTTTACGCTGCTGTCGGGTTCATCCTGTCATCGATGATGTCATGGACAGGAATGAGAAATTTCGAGGATATTTGTTGCAAAGGTTTAGTCCGTCTGGTTGTCAGGGGAAAACTGATTCTCATTTTATTCCATAGTTTTATATTAGTTCTATTGATTGCCCTCAACATCTCTCAGCGAGTTGGGTTATACATTTCAATTGAGGATAACTTTTTGATAACGTGAGGTTTATGGCCCCTCCAGAAGTTCAATTTAAAAGAGGAGTAACATGTATCGCTTGCTATAGTTCTGATAAAATTCAAGAGGCTGATCTAAAACAATACCATTCAACATTTCTGGCACAGATAAAGATAAATGTATAAATACATCACCGTTACACCCCTAATATGTAACTATATTTAAATATACTGTCTATAAGTGTTTTTTCTGCTGTTACACCTATTGCCCACAAATGTAATAAACCACTGACGTATTATAAAATGTTTTAATGTAATAACCCCACAGAATGTAATAACCCCAAAAATGTAATACTAACTATTACACCTGCAAGAATTTATTTCATTTGTTGGGCAGTAAATTATAGGCGGGGGCCAATGGAAAGAGCATTAAGTGAACGGATGTAACCTTTGCTGTGATCGTTTATGGATGTCAGCTGCGTGGTGGTCAAAAGTTAGGTTATTGTCCAGGGTGAGTCTGAGGTCTTGACTTTCTTGACCTGTTGACCTGTGTCCGTGCGCCACTGAGCAAAGTGGGAGGTTGAGTTATGATAAGTAGCGACAGAGTTGTAAAGTTCTGTCATTCAGTAAATTTAAGAAATTTCATTTCAGCAATTGTTTTCATGTACATCCAATTGTCCTCACCTTTTTCTGTAGGCTTGGTCTACAGCTTCTCGTAAAGAAAAATCAGTATAAACATATTTTTTGTATTCACTCCACACAAACATTGCATGTGCTACAACTAGAACTCCAAAAGAAGCCATCTTTAATGAACAAGTTGGATTTATAAGAGGACTGTGGCTTTATGAATGTCGTAGCTGAATATTTGAGAAATAAGACCTAGTGTTGTTTCAAACCCAGGACTAGTATTTCTACAGTCTGTGGACCTAACTCTGCACTCAGTCGTCAGGTCCTGGGTTAATGTCAAAATAATATGTAATTTCTTTACTCCATATGTATACTGTATACTGTCGTTGTGTCCTTGTCGCTTTGGATAAAAGCGTCAGCTAAATGAATAAATGTACTGGATTCACTTAAATGTCCTAAGTACCATCAATGCTGTTAGACACAGTTGAACTTTGCATTCTATCTAACCTTCACCAGAAAACCAGTCATTGAGAAGATAATTGCTGAAAGCTGAAAGACTTTCTATGACTTGTTTTTTAAATCTCTGCAGAGAAGTGTCGAATAAAGAGATGCCTTTGCTGTTACAGCTGACAACAACTTCAGTTTGCTGATAAAAGCAGAAGGTTGGATCAAAAGATAGAGCGAAAGGCCGACCTTTTGAAAATGATGAACCGTCTGGACTGTCTGTATCTGTCTTGTCTGGTTCTTGTTTGTTGATGGATTGAGAGAAAGAGGGGGTTGATATTAAGTATAAAGCACAGTCTGAAGCTCCCACCATCCCAATTCTATTCACACAATCTGTCAAGACGTCATTTTAAATCCACAGCCGTTCCTTTATTCAACCTCTTCTTTCAATGTTTGACTGATGCAGATAAATACAAAAGCGAATAAGACAAAGGCTTCCACCAACAAACGGTCTGTTGTGTGTTTACAGATTCTACAATAATATGATTATTATAGATAATATAAATGATGGGATATTCCACTATTTTTTTAAATGTAGTCACATTCAAAAAGAGCTATTATTTTTATGAAATGGTCAAACGTCTCAGTTGCAACACTTGATATGTTGTTTATGTTCCATAGTGTATAAAATATACAGTGGCAGCTGGGGGCGATATGTGGCGGTCTAATAAATACAATCACATTTGGGAAAGGAAGTTATAGCAACACTGAGCTTTACTTAAACAAACAAGTGCTCAACACAACTGAGGATGTGTCAAACAAACCCTTTCTCTTTCACACAAACACTTATAACTTATGGAATTGTCTACATGATATCTTTATAGCTTCCACTAAATACCCCACATTTTTATCACTCTAAACAAAAATAATGTTCATTACAAGAGAGACTGGAAAAAGAACACTGAATTCTTCCAATCATCCTAAATGTAATAAATATTGCTAAAGCTAATGTATTTCTCTGAACATATCCTGCTCTTCCTGTAATGTTCTCTCTCTCAGAAGTACAGGGAGCTTCTGTGACTTTGTAAGTCTTTGGGTTTCAGTCAAATTCAAGTCTCTGGGCTGAACACATTTAGCCTCAACAGCTGTGGATTCAAGAGGCGGGCCCTCACAACTGTCAATCACCAAACGAGGAAGATGATTGGTGCTTAAGCCACTGTTTGTGTCATTGTGCTTGTGCTGTAAAGAATAAGCCTTTTTCTTTCTTATTATTTATGAGATTTGCAGATTTCTGTTTTATTTGTTAACACAATGTCCCAATGGAATATTTTGTAAACTGTGCAACTAATCTTTAATCACATGATGTTGGCATTTATATATAAATGTGTATAATGCACTCAGCTAGGACTTAATACATGATGAAAAATAACTACATAATAAATGGCACAAAAAAAAGACCGTTGCTTTCCATGACGCATCGAGTCCACTAGACATTTGGACACCTCTACAAAATAATGTAGTCAGTGTGCGCGTTCTGACACAAAATCCACTTTAGGATGCTTTCGTGTGCCTTCAGCTCGAGTATTGGAAGTGGGAGTGGGTTTGAGCAACACGTTTACACCTCAACATCATCAGCTGTTCGGTTCATTTGGGGTAAAAGAAGACAATTTCTTGCATCTCGGCCCAACTTTAAAAAAAAACAAAAGTTGGGCATATATATTCTACAATGACAGTGTCTGAGGACAACGAACACGTCCCAAATGCACACTTAAAGACCTCCCATCAGTTTGCTCCTACAGTAAATCAATAGGGCCTAGTGGCAGACATCTCATGAGACAACTCTGTCATCCGAAGATGGATGGGCCGTCCAGTCGTTAGAGGCAGAAGTGCACAAAAACTCCCCAAATCCTTCTCTCTTTCAGTGGCGTCTCATACACCTGTGGTCCAGTCTCCAAGCAGCACACCGCTCATAAATAACACCACGAGAAACAATAAGCCCAGAGGAGAAATAACCTATTCATCATCCTTGGATCGTACGAGATAGGACGGACCCATCTCGGAATATTTTGTGTCGTCGTCCAGCTGCAACAAAAGGCAGACCATGTCCCACCTACAGACTGGGAGGAGCTCCTCTAAAATGTTTATCCATTAATCCCATATGGAAAAGGTTGAGTATTCACGACAGTTAAAACACTGTTTATTATTGTCCCCGGCCCATTTGAGGATTAATGTAAAAATAACATTGTTCAAAAAACAGGCCAACCACGTTAGAGACAATAAGCCCTGTGTGATTGACAGCTTTGTTGATGTAGTTGTATTGTATTTTTGGAGGAAAATTCTTAACCCTGAATCTAAAAACACTTAAAACAGGTCAGATAAGTCTTTGATTAAACAATATTTCTTATGGGAGTCTGTTTGGAAAGTCTGATATTTTAGAACACATTTCCCCTGAAGTGGTCTTGTATATTATTGAAAACCTTTTACCCTTTGGTTGTTTGCTTTCCAAAAGGTTAACTTTTCACTGCAGTCTGTTGATTGGACGATAGATAACCCATACTCCGGCAAAAACTACGGCAACGAAATATTGTATTTTTATTAATTTTTTACATAATTACCATACTGTATTTATTAGCAAGAGCTTTTTCCTGTTTTAACGCTGTTGTCCTGCTTTTGCATCGTGAATTAAAACATTTAGGGTATTCATTGCATTAAAGACAAACAGAACTTGTGAAATGAAATAATTAGTTCCTAAAATGTGGGAAATTGGTACAGCTTAGAGGAAGCTTGGAATAAAACCAGAAACAGTCTGAAATTGACTACTTCTTTATTTTATTTTATTTTAATTTATTACCAATGCATCCACGTTTTAAGAGTCTCCTTTAAATACTTTTTTTCTCTCTGGTTTGCCATATTAGGATTGGGGGGGGTGTACTGTAGTGTATTATGTCCCAATTGGGGCAGGTTTGTGGACAAGAGACAAACACAAAGTTTCACCGCTATCTATCTGTGTGAGGACATTCAAAAAGAAATGTTGAGTTATGTTTTGTACAAAACAAAAGGACTGTTGACCATGAGACTCTGTGTTTAGTACATGCAGATATGATATGTTGAATAGGTTTAATGTGTCTTTTCTAAGTGTTTGAAGGTGGGTTATTTCTCTCCTCCACCTCCGTTTAAGACAAAAAAGTCTCCTGCCATCAAGTAAAGACACACTCTTAGACAATTCAGTAAAAACTCAGTTCTGAAGGTGTTGGCAGCAGTTTCTGTTTCAGCTTAGTCTTCCTCTTCTCTCAGTCTCGTCAGTTTTAGTTTGTCTTTTCTTCATTGTCTTTGTTTACTTGGGCAACACCCATGTTTGTTTGTGATTCGTTATCTTGTAAATAAGTGACATTATTTTTCGTCACTTCAGGACTAAGCCTTCAAAACACATGTTTTTTTAACACATTTTGGGTTTATATGCACAAGTAATCAGCTACAATTAGGCTGTTTTCTTCAAAAACCTACAAGGAACTCGAGGCCTTTTACTTTTTCCAAAGTTAAAACTCTGATTTGATTTGTGGTTAAACTGACACTAAACATTCCACTGCATCATCGGCAAAACCGAAGGAGGGGGCGGCAGTAGCTCAGTGGGTAGAGTGGTCGTCTTTCAACCGGAAGGTAGGCAGTTCGATTCCTACTCTCCCCACAGTTCATACTGTCATTGTGTCCTTGGGCAAGACACTTAACCCACCTTGCCTCCAGTGGCTGTAACACTGGTATTTACATTAGAACAATGTAAGTCGCTTTGGATAAAAGCGTCAGCTAAATGAATAAATGTAAATGTAGCTCAGACCAGTTGGTATCACCACGTCCCGCTGTTCTTAAGTAAGATCTTCACAGTTTCACAGAGTTGCCATGGAAACATAGATTTAACATTACAACTAAACTTAGACATAACTTAACTTTTCTAGACCTTTTTCTAAATGTTTAAACTATTAATTATTAAATGAATCTTTTAAGTTCATCTCCAACCTTCAATACAAATGTTTTTCTGTTTCAATAAATACTACCGTTATTTATTTACAACTGTTTATTCATTTTGATCAATAATCATCATTATTTCTCAGAGCCTATGCTTGGTTTGATAGTTTCACTTCAATATTTTTGTCTCCAAATTTGCGGTAGACTCAGATTTAAACTTAAATGAGTCTTCTTTATTAATTGTTTTGTCTTTTGACTGGTGCCTTTACCTTTAGCCTAATCCTGTTAAGAATCTACTCTAACCTTTAACCTTTTACCCCTTCATGTAACTGATGTTGCACTGACACTGTCCTTAAAACACTTTTGACCGTGACCACTGCAGAAGTCACTCACATCTTTTCACCTGTCAGTTTTTTTTCAGCCTGCAGCGCACCTTTAAAATGTTCACAGACGGACGCCATGGCAACCACATCACTGCGGTTTCTCGCTTCAGCTGTCATTATGTTATGGCTGATGGGTCCATGAATAACAATTTGTCTGCACGCCAAGTGGGAAGAGCGTTTGAGAAAACATTTGCAGGTCTGTGACAAGCATGATATTGGGTATAGAAAGTTTATTATTGCCCTTTTCCAAGGTTTTCTTTTAGTGTGTGTGTTGTATGCAGTTTCTCCTTGTTTCACTTTGTAATTTCTGTGAAAATGTTCTATAAAAAAACATTCCAATGAGAAATACAATATGAGTTGCCACTGTTATGTGCACATAATAAAAAATAGTGTTGTGAGACAACACTTGAGACAACATGTCATTGATTATAAAGAAGAAAACGTTCTGTTTGTGCACCATAACTTGTTGAAAATGACAAACATCACTAATTTTAAAAAATTTGGGGAATTGTTGAAATCTTAACTGATTCCATAAATCATTTCTAATAGGATTTTTATCATGCAAAGAAAACATGTTTTAATTAGAACCACAACTCATTTCTCATATAACTCTCTCGTCCCTTTCAAAGCTTTAATCCTGGTGCTCGCCATTTTTCTTCTCTCCATTGTAACAGTTACATTAAAGATTATCTTAAGTCTTCTCAAAGAGCTTCTAGCTTTGATGAATATCTTTTAGCAATTAGTCTTATCTTAAAAGTAATATTCAAGAACATTATTCATCGGGTATTTATTAAAAAGATGGCACTGTAACTGTGTCTCTAATATAGTCAGTCAGAAAAAAAACATGTGGTCCAACCATTGACTCAAATACTTTCTGTGACAGATTTGTTTCTTTGTCTTCATTGTGGTTCATCTCTGCCAAAAGTGTCTCTTAAAAGTCCTTAAAAGTCTTAAAAGATTGCCTTTCCACTTCCAAGTGTTTTCTAGGTTCTCTTTTGTGTTATGTCAAACATCCTGTAGGGGCAGTAGGTGGAGATTTCAGCAATAAAGAATAACAACAAACATGACGACACTGTCTTGAGGAAAGTGAATTTGTTTCTGACTTTCTGCTGATACAAGATTTTGACAATAAACAGAACACTTTTGAAAGTCTGCACAGGCTTTTGACAGGTCCTAGAAAGATCTCACACATTACAAAGCTTTTGGGTCAAAGTCAAACCGACCTGACCCGAAAACAAACTCAGGTGGAATAAAGAAGAAATGGGAGTATTTTCAGAACCAAACAAAAATAATATCTATCTGTAACTGTGTCAGGCGGCTACAGTTTTAAAATGATTCACAGTTATCCCTTGTCTTTAAGAAAATGTTCAACAGCATGTTCTCTGTTTGAATACTGTATATCTCAAAAACAAGGTATAGTTCATTTAAAAAAATACCATCTCCATTTAATGTTTAATGTTTCTTTTCATATTTTTCTTCAAATCAACTGACCTTATTGAAAATGGACCAAACACTTGGGACCAAAGCTAAAAAGGAGTACAAAGCGTTTCCAAAAAGCTCTACTTTGGGGACTGTTTGTACCCCTTTAAGTAATAAAGAAACATACTCTTCCAGTGCCAGACTGCTCCAGTGCAAACGAGGCAATAGATTGATGGCTTAGATGTTCGGACTCACTTCTCTTAGTAAAACATTATTAAATATACATAAACATTTTGTTCAGTTCTTGCAGCTCTGAGAATTGAGAATTGATATTTATAACGCCATAACCCAACCCTATCCATCATTAATCACATTCTGAGGCTGGATGGCTTTTAATACCTGCAGGTGGAGTGGGCACGTTTACTGCAGACGCTGCACAAACACTTATAAAAATATCTACATTCTCTCAGTCTCGTCAGTTTTAGTTTGTCTTTTCTTCATTGTCTTTGTCCTGAAGTTTACTTGGGCAACACCCATGTTTGTTTGTGATTCGTTATCTTGTAAATAAGTGACATTATTTTTCGTCACCCCTCCTTGAATGTCTTACATTCAATCTAAGACATTGTGGAGACTGTTGTGTTTCCTTTGTCTGATCCAATGATGCAGTTCTCCCTGAGAGATATACCCTCATGTGAAACACGATCGCAGGGATTCAAATGACTCGTGAAATGAAGATAAGAGGACGAGTCAAGGTGAGAGGCGCAGGGTATAAGTGCACTTCTGCTTCAAACGAGCGTATCTGCAGTATCTGTGACAGGCTGCTTAGAAGAGAAGAAGTTTATTGTAATTATGAACGACTTAATCCGACCAAACGAAGAGTGTGGTTGATTACGGTCTCTATGTTTACATCCTGTTCGAAAGCTGCCACTCCATCTGCTTGTGATACTTCTGAAAGTGTTAATCTATTAATAACTGAGAGTGACGTCACTATTAGTTACACAACACATGGTCAAAATCAGCTTTAAGACTCAAGTACAGCCAGGAAAGTGTAACAAACAATGTCATTTTGAGCTTCTCTAAAACACACCTGGATAATGTGGTTCATTGTTGGATTACTGCTGCATGTTTAGATCTTACTCCGATTAATGTCAGACACTGTTAAATAGTCTGCGCAGTTCCACAGATCTCTGAAGCACAGATCCAGACAGGTTTCATACGCCTTACTGTCCACATACTAAAGTACTAAAGCTCACAATTAGTTAATGTTGTTTACTTTTGTTTACATCTGCTTTGCGTTGGTCAGCGACTTCCATGTTGGTTCTGCTCAGTTTGGTGTAAACATGGAGCAGTTAAAGAAAGAGCAGCTGTGTGGAAGGTCTGTAGAATTCAGAACAATAACATGAGGTATCTGACAAGTCTGGTGGAAT
Organism: Perccottus glenii; assembly: GCA_024416835.2. Classification (NCBI taxonomy): domain Eukaryota; kingdom Metazoa; phylum Chordata; class Actinopteri; order Gobiiformes; family Odontobutidae; genus Perccottus; species Perccottus glenii. The sequence continues at coordinate 43,090,130 of CM044547.2, forward strand.
ATGACTCGGTTAATGACAAGGTGTAGTTTGGAAAGCACAGTTACTTTTGTCGCTGTGACTGAGTTAACACTTGCGGAGTTTCACTGGAAATTACAGTGTGTACAGTTTCTTTAGAGTTCTCCAGGAGGATAACTGTGATACTGTCTAATTCCAGTTTCTGAAATCAGGATATATTGTTTCCATGCAAACAAACAAGAACTGGATACTGATAAAAATTTGGATCAAACGAGAAACTTACGTGCATGTAAACGCACCCTTTGCAGTTTGAATCCCTGCACCCTAAGAAGTTGACAGGTGCGTTGAAAGAGATAAAACAGAAGAAGTCAAGAAAGACAAGAAATTAACCAAAATGTAAAATAAATGTTTGGAATAAGAGTGAGACACGGTGCTGGAGTTTTTTCTTGCCTTCAACTTGACTTCTTAAACCCAACACTACAACAGCCTGTAGTGTTGCCTCCAAGTCCCTCCTTTTACCCGACGGGGGGGCGTCACACTTTCTCATCCCACTTGTTCCTCCGTCAGCGCTCACAGTGGGCTGCGGCTGAATGATTGTAAAGCGGTGGGTGGGTTTATTTTAGTTTGAGGGTTCGTGGGAGGAGCGTCCAGGCTCCCCTCTGAGGCTGCCCTCTCGGTCGGAGCAGACGAGAGGAGGACAGACACAGAGCCACTTGACTCTGCGGAGGACGGATCCACACACTCTACTGTCCTTTTCAACCCCAGGGGACAGAAACATGGAGACGGTAAGGGCTTGTGCTGGATTTCTGATGGGAGTGATTGTTTTGAATGAGGTGCAGGGCGTGCGGTTGCATTTTTAAAGAGCCGCTGAGGAGTACTTTGTAGAGACAGTTTGAGAGGATGTGGTGGGAATGCTAACAACTGGCAGGAGACGTCTTTTAGTCTTTGTTTATCAGTGGAACATAGACTTTGGAAATGATTAGTATCTCAGTTTAGACTTCCTTCCTTCTTTTCTTTCTTCTTTCCATTGTTCTATTCTTCCTCACCCTTGGGACCTAACTCTGGAATATAAATGGAGCTTATTGACTATGCTAATTTGGATTTGCATAGTTCAACTAGCGCTCAGGTTAATAAATGCGTCCATTAAAGGGATGGTTTAGTATTTAGAAAATGTGATCCTGTGAAAAACTTTTGGATATTCTCTAATTGTCAGCTCACCAGTTTTTGGAGAAGCAGACAGGAGCAATGCCATGTATATCACAAAGCCTTGTTTCTCCTGTCTGCTCCTCTAGACTGGACTGAAGGTGTATCAGAGAACACTGTGTCTGCGCAGGATGGGTCTTTTCATGTCATGGATCATCAAAATGACTTATTGAGAACATTTGTGACTGTGTGCTTTTAGATGAAAAGTTAGTGCTACTTTAAAGGTTTATTTTTATTAGTTTATTTGTTCATTTAAAACAAATGAAAAAAGAATACAACACCACTTTAAGACTTTTGGCAAAAAGTGTCCTCAGTTTTATTTATTTTTTTTGGGACAAAAGAAAAAAAAGCGATGACATTTGTGCAGTGTAAATGATCTTTAAAGTGAGCTAAGATTGGTCAAAAGACCCAAAGAAATGATCAAATCGAAGCTGTCTGTATGTTCCCACTATCATCGAACAACACAACATGTTTCCATAGTTACGCAGACGACACTCAGCCACGTGGAACAGAGGCTTTCTCATCCATCACAAATTGTTTAACGTCAGTAAAAAAATACCTTTTTAAAGCTTAATGAAAACAAAACTGAATTTCTATTTATTGGGTCAAAAACAAACTTCATTCTTACATTTCAGAAATACAGCAAAAACCTGATATTTTTATACAAAAATGATGCAGAAAAGTTTTTTCACTCTTTTATCACGAGTAGAATTGACGACTGTAATGCTGTCCTCACTGGTCTTCCCAAAAAAGACTTTAAATTCACACAAATAAGAGAGTTCACATTCTCCTGTTTTAGCTTCTTTACATTGGCTCCTTGTGATTTTTAGGATTGATTTTTAAATACTTTTAATGACATTTAAAACACTAAACAGACATCACCAGTTTTTAGTTAAATATACACCCGGTAGAACATTGGGATCAGATCATCTGATGCTTGCCTCTTAAGCTCCAGAAAACAGAGGAAAAATAAATTATGCACCCGAGACAAACCGGTTCTTTTGAAACTTTTAAAAGTAAACTCAAAAACATATTTTATTACTTTGGCTTTTAACAAAATGTTATTTTTGTATCTACATTTTTATTGTTATTTCTTATTGTTTACATGTATGATATTTGCACTTTTTTTTAGAACCTGTTCTTATTTTTATACATTTTTATCATGTCTTCTGCCTTGTGTAAAGCACTGTGTATTGCAACAATAGCACATTATTATTATTATTATTATTATTATTATTTATATGCTATTTGACATAAATACATTTAAATGCCATTGGATTTAGTCTAAACCAGAGCTGTCCAAAGTAAGGCCCATGTCCAATAGTTGGTCCTATTTAATGTTTCATTTGGTTAGATTTTGTAATTTTACTAAAAAATAAATTAATAAATTATGCAATTATTTCTGTTGTCGGCTTGTTACAAATGACTGTTTGAAAGTGAGTTGCTTTTCAACATATTTTGATAAATTGGAAGCACCTTTAAAAATGAAATGCCACTTTTCTCTTCCCAGTGAGATACTGAGGCACAATAATTATCATTTTTAAACAACACATGCCAGAGTTATTTGTTTTTAGCCCCTTATTTAGCCTCCATTGAGTTCCAGTTTTGCACCGACATGTACAACCCCACACTGTTAACCATGTATTAGACAGTGTACAAGAAAAAGCACCAGCTAACACCAGAACATCAATAATGTGTCACAACTGAAACAAGGAATCAACAGGTCAACAAAATGGTACAGTTTAAAAACAGTTTAAAAAGTCTGACAGTGTGTAGTTTGTGAAAGAAAGCTATTGTCTCTTTCCACTGACTTCTCCCAAAAAAGATCCCATTGTTTCAGTTGGCCTAAAAGCCTCTGGAGAAAATAAAAGAATTGCTCTATTTGTAGGTTTCATGGTAAAATCTTTATTTAGAATCAACCTTTTTTGTCCACACACCTTTGGGACAAATACACTTGTGCCTGTTTAGATTAATGGTCTCATGGGACCCGGTGCAGTGTCCTCTAAAGGACACTGTGCACAGCTGATAAACACCCAATGACAAATACCTGTATTCAATCCTGAACTTGTGCCTGTGGACACCCCCCTTAAGGCCAGAGTAGATAAAAATGGACTTCAGATGTCAGAGCTCATCCATCTTCACGAGGTCCTGAGATACACGGACGATGGAGTTAATGAAATGTGAACTCCACAGAGGCCCACATCTGCATGAACTGGTCCTTACACTTTTTCAACCAAGTTTACACACAAATCAAATGATGGGTTATAATCGGCTTTGGACTGTTTAACACAAACCAATTTGATTTGTTTCAAGGGACGCTCGTTCTACCCTCGTTACATTCTAGAAAACATTGTTGTCATAAAAATAAGCGTAAATATTAGGTTTGCCAATTAAGGCTTAAGCAGTTGTCCTTCTGCAACAATGACAATTTCTTTTCAAACACATTTAGTTTGAAAACAAAATCGGATTCTGTCTTGCATTACCAGTTACTCTTAAGCACAGTGTTGGACGAAGTACACAAACCAAGTACTTGAGTTAAAGTACAGATACACTAGGTAAAATATTACTTCAGTAAAATCCAAAGTACTCCCTTTTAACTTTCATTTGAGTAAAAGTACAAAGGTATTTGCCTTCAAATGTACTTAAGTATCCAAGTACTATCATTTATTATGGCTATAATGCCCTTAAAATGTTTGTCAGTCTCTTGCTTAAAATAATTTAATATGCTTTTTGCATGTCATAGATGTAATTGATTTCAATAAATCTAGTGATATATTTAAAAATTATTCTTAAAGTAGATCACTACGATGCCTCAGACATGACATGTAGGAAAAAAATAAGCTAAATCGTGCGCACGATTTACTAATTCGTTCCCTCGAGTTTCAAAATCATGCACATAATTTATAAATCGAGGAAGCGAAATAGTAATAGTAATAGTGCGCACGTTTTAGTAAATCAATCTGGGGGAAAACACAGTAATGTTAAATCGTGCACAATATTTTTTTCTTGCAGGCCATGTGCAGGGCTCTGTACATCACAGTCTTTGGAAGCTGAACTTTTGAAAAGAACGAGCTTGGTTTATAAGCAGCACTCCACTCCACCTTTCAACTGTTTAGCATAAGCTCCATATAAAACTAGTCAAAATTTAATTTATATTCTACCAAAAGTGTTAACATCAATCAACTGTCATTTCACAAAATCAAATCACTCAGTTTAAAATAAATACTACAAACGTTGGTGAAACAGCGAACTAACGTTAACATAAACACAATGGTGCGAGCTACTGTTAGATTACTCAATAAAAAATGACCACCAGAATGAAAATGGCTTACTTCAATGTGTTTCCTAAGATTGGAAGGAGAATTTCAGAACGAAGAAATGTTACAGTTCCGAGGCAGTTAAAAATGAAGGACTCGTTTTTCTTTTGAATAAGGCCACGGATGTTGTGGCACTGGCACTTTAGATTCAGGAGTTTGTGATTGTTCCATCCTAATGAAGAGTGAAGATAATCAGCACTCTCAGAATGATATTCTGTTGCACTGACACACTAAATAAGCGGTAACCAGAGTTACCAGACCAAGTTCAAAACAGAGCGTGCGCTGTTTCCTGATTGGTGGTTTGCCGCGTGATTGACCTCTTCAGTTTTTTTATATCCACTCATAAATAAAAAGGAACGACTAATTTTAAAAAATGTAATTGAGTAAAAAGTAAGATATTTGACTTTGAAATGTAGTGAAGTTAAAGTAAAAAGTATCCCCGAATGGAAAATACTTCAGTAAAGTACAGATACTGGAAAAAACTACTTAAGTACAGTAACAAATTACATTTACTTACGTTACTGTCCACCACTGCTTAAGCAAAGACTCACATATAGCGATCAAGCGTACGTCATCAACACTTCAACAACCTGAGCAGATCTGGTCCCTACGCCGGTGTGTGCCGTTAGAGTATCCAAAGACAAAGTTAGTCATGTGACTCTGGCAAACATGTTAAAAAAAATTCAGCTCATAATAGACTCCTGTATATAGCCTTGCACCGTTTGCAATATCATAATGTTGGATCCAATTGTCAAAGTCATAAAGTCATAAAAAAACACTATCAGAGGCCGTCACAGGAAAAAAACAACAGTAGCCTGACCACAAGGCACCACTGAAGTAATATCACATCACAGATTCTCTATCAGCGTTTGGCAAAAGCATCCAAACGTTCCTGAGATTGTGTTGCATAAAGAACAGGAAGTGATGACCCTTGGAGATTAATGTCGGCCCACTGCAGCCAACCTGACCTTTCAAAATAAACAGCACATTTGCCAAATATCACAAATTATCACAAGTGAAACCTTTTTCTAAATCACACCTTCTAAATATGTGCAGACAAACAAGTTCAGAGTTTATTGAAATAGTCAGAGACGGTGGAAATGGGAAAAAGTTGCAACATAAAGGTTGTTTTTTTTTTTACTTAATACAGTTTTAATCTTCACTAAGCCGCCCTCATTAAACTTTTAATATTTGATCTGTTGTTGGAGCGAACAATCAATTTCTGGATGTCACGGTCGGCTCTGGGGGGCACAGATTAACCTTTAGTTTTGCATAATTTATTGACAGAATGAAGAATGGAGTAAATGCACTTACTCAGGTTGTTCATAAAAAAACAAAAACACTGGAACAAGAGGCAACTTTTGAACAACTTTACCGACATTAATAATCTTATATTGTGCTTGTTGTAAAATGTTGTAGGGTTGTAGCAATGGGATACTGTTCTTTGCTGCACTCTTTGCTTTTGTTTAAATTGAGAAAAATGACCCTTGCACATGCGGTCGTGTGTTTCAGTCTGAGATTAATGAGCTGGAAGATGGCACAGAGCGCTGACGTCATTCTTTTTTTCTTTAACAGACAAACATTCTTCCTTTTTTTTTACATTAAGGTCAATAGGGAAATACCTGGAGTGTCCACTGGTGGGAGGGCAGGGGTGGTGGCCATATCCTAATATTATTATACATTAATGCATTTATAACTTAAAACAAATCTTCAAATACAAAGTGCCACTATAGAAGAAACATTCATATTTCTTTTTAAGTTTATTCAAAAATCTTTTTTTACAAATGCTCCAAATAACCTTCACCACACTCTGATCCATGTTGTCATCATTTATGTGTCCTCCTGTGTTTGACGTGATTCACAACATAGTGTCACTTCAGCAGCTCGTCTTTACTTCTTCAAATGAAAGAAACAGACAAACATGAAACATTTAAACATTCTTTTACTGTCTTCACTAGAAACTTTAAAAACATTGTTTAATTCTTGTTTTAATTCACCAAATGCACATGTATTGCCAAAACTCTAAGGCAAAGAATATTTCAAGTCGTCTGCCCTCACTTTATTAAATTATTGCAAAATAATGTAGTCAATCAACGAAACTGTCGAGTTCGCCTCAAACAAACCGCACTGGAGTCCGTTTAGTCTTCAGAAAACAAACCCTTAGACACCCTTCGTAATTTACCAATAAAGCAATATTTTACCAGGTATGTTCATAGACAAGAACATGTCCCTGCAGGGCTACCATAGCTGTTTACATAGGGGGAAGTGTGAGATGTAGGATTTTAATCGGCACTTTTGGCACAAGATGTCACCAAAAAGGCCCAAAAATTATACAAACCAACTTTAAAAACTTTATTAATAGCATATTTGTAAGACTTCTACAGCAACAAAATAACTTTTCCCTTATTAAATGTCTCCTAATTTCAGTCTCAAAAATAAATCTCAAAAACCCACAAAAGCCAGGGTACCAGCACTAGTTTTCCACCACTTAGATTTAAAATATATCTTGCACTGACCACAGTATTTTCATGATTTAAAGCTGGTTAAGTCATGAACCATTCCCTTTGAGCGTTGGTGCATAAACAAAAAAATGAATGATTATGGGTTTGTACGTTGCTGATGTGAACTAGAATAAACACATATGCAGTCTTGAGTTTCATCTGCAGTCACCTCCTGCTTTGACGCTGACACAAAACAACAGACACACACTGTCGATCATTTTCCAGGTCTTTAGCCAACACGGTCTGAGGGAAATTACTTTTCGGGCAGCATGGGATTTTACCGTTGCCACTTGTGGTATTGGCAGCACCGTGGATGAAAGCTCTGCACTGTGCCAGGAAAAGCAGCCGACAACACAAAGACGCTTTTTAGTTTTGAAACCCTCTGCCAACTTGGAAGACTGTGGCTCCTGGTGAGCACCGGGCTTAGCGTTCGGCTGAACCAGGCTGTAAATTCTCTAGGGTTTATTAAGGGGATGACACCGTGATGACAGGGAGAACATCTGTTGAATAATAATTAGCTGAGATACAGAGCCCATTCATACACAGACACTGCACTGAATGTGTTGCCCAGATACTACAATCCAACAGTGAACTCACCATATTCTGATGTTATAATGTACTAATACAAATACACATATGAATAAAACTGATTATCAATAGAGCTAAACAATTTTCTATACGTAAACATTCACTGCAATTAACAGTATTTTATTTATTTGTGTGACTCATACTGGTCCTGTATTTAACCTAGCTTTTAGTGTGCATTTTTATGTTTCTGCTGCATGCCTAAGCTCATTGAAAGTCACCCAACGTTGTCTTGAATAACTCACTCTGTATGGAATATCCTGTGTGGGTTATATCAGTGTGGGTTCATTAATTGCTTCATTCACTATCACTTTCCATTTAAAGATGTTTGCACACAAACATTTCCTGCCTCTTTGATAACTTCCAAAATGGCAGAAAGTAGAAATGAACAGCATTTGTCAATCAAAGAAGTGTTTTTTTTTTTTGGGTTTGTTTTTTCAAAAGCAGGATAGCATTTATTGGCATCAGCAATATACAGTTTTAGATAAAGTCAGCATCATACCTGACATTGTGAATAAAAAAAAACAAAACACTGTCTTTATTGCATTAAACACGACTTTATATCAATAGAGGTCTTGGCATTTGTTTTCATTGAGTTAGGTTCTGCCTTTAGGTGTGCCTTTTTGGCAACGAAAACACTCACCCCCACACAAGACTACAATTTTTAATTTAATTTAATGGGTCTTACTTAAAGCAGACCAAAAAAGTGTTGAGAATTAAAACAGACTTCTCTATATTTGTTAAAAATAGACAAAAGAGGAGGAGTTAATTGAAAATTTATAAAAAACGCAAACATATTTAATGCCTCTAAAAGCATTAATCCACTTGAAAGCAGAATTGGGTATCTTTACCAACACAAACATTCTGTCAAACTGGTGAAATAAAATAACGTGTACCTTTCGTCCACTGCATTGATTATTGAATGTGGTCTCTGCTGACTGATGGGAAGTCCCAGAGCAGCGTACCCTCCGTCCTCTGATAATGTGTTCAAATGGATTTTAGAGGCAGATTGGAGCGTAATGATGTTCCCTGACGATGCCTTACAATCATCCGACCAGAGACGGGCGGGCTGACACTGGGATGACCCGCTCTGCTAAACAAAGATGTTCTCCAATATCTGCATCACTCCTCATCTTCTTTTAATTATCAGGACTGGTGAGGAATGCTCTTGGGGTAAAATTGGAGCAAACATTCGGTGGGGGAAAGGTTAATGGGTCGCTCTGTTTTCAGACCAAAAGCAGCCGTCAGAATAAATTCTCCTCATTTCCGAGCTCAAAGGTTTGGGCCTTGGGTCAGGTTAGATTGTTTTTGTGATTTGGGGAATAGCTGAGTTATTTTATCTCATCTTTGTGGAGTAATGGGTATGATTCTTCTAGAATTGACAAAAAAAACTTTCAGAGCTGTAACTTATGAACATATAAGGAGGATTGTTGGGGAAACACTGTTTGCCATACAGCTGTCAGCCATGACATCAATTATCAGACTAATAATTAGACTCTTCCAAACGATATCTCTTGTGGACTGAGGGTGCAGTCTTTCTCAGACCAGACTCCACACTATGAACTATTAATACATTGTGCTTAATGATACTACTGTAAACTATAATCCAGCTGGTTCAGACAGATGGCCAGTCTCCTGGGGCTCCTGGGGCCTGGGTTTCTCAAGGGTTTTGACCCCTGTTCCCGGTGAAGTTCGAGGAGAAGGAGCTGCTGGGATTTTTTGGGCCCTCTTCAGACCTTAGAATGTCTCCTACATAACTACAAACCTGATTCCAAAAACATTGGGGCTCTACAAATTGTGAATAAAAACAGAATGCGATGATGTGGAAGTTTCAATTTTCAATATTTTATTCAGAATACAACATAGATAACATATCAAATTAATGCCAGATAGTGGCTCATTTTGGATTTCATGAGAGCTACACATTCCCAAAAAGTTGGGACAGGTAGCAAAAAGAAGCCAGAAAAGTTAAATGTACATATAAGGAATAGCTGGAGGAACAATTAGCAACTTAATATGTCAACATGCTTGGGTATAAAAAGAGCCTCTCAAAGTGACAGTGTCTCTCAGAAGTCAAGATGGACATTCACCCAATGCTGCGACGAAGAATAGTGGAGTAATATCAGAAAGGAGTTTCTCAGAGAAAAATTGCAAAGAGTTTGAATTTATCATCATCTACAGAGCATAATATCATCCAAAGATTCAGAGAATCTGGAACAATCTGTGTGTAAGAGTCAAGGTTGGAAAACCAAACTGGATGCCTGTAATCTTCGGGCCCTTAGACAACACTGCATCACAAACAGGAAAGCTACTGTAATGGAAGTCACAACATGGGCTCAGGAATACTTCCAGAAAACATTGTCGGTAAACACAATCCATTGTGCCATTCACCGTTACCAACTAAAAGTCTATAGGTCAAAAAAGAAGCCATATCTAAATATGATCCAGAAGCACAGGTGTTTTCTCTGGAGCCAAGGCTCATTTAAAATGAACTGTGGCAAAGTGGAAAACTGTTCTGTGGTCAGACCAATCAAAATTTGAAGTTCTTTTTGGAAAACTGGGACGCCATGTCAATCGGACTAAAGAGGACAAGGACAACCCAAGTAGTTCTGAGCGCTCATTTTGTAAATCCGGTGTAACTGTCTTGAATTAGGGACAAAATGCATTCTACCTTTCATAAATCCAGTCACCTCCAGGTATTAATTAAAATTTTTGCCCTTAAGATGTCTCTGTGGAGCCGTTCTATCTGAGTCAGGTTACTCACAATGCAAACCAGGAGAGATCTGAAAACATCCCACCAATGCAACACAGGCCTCCAAATGAGCCCCCCTTCCCCCTCCAGATCTGCTTTCAGGTCGGCCACATTCAGATCAGAAATCATTTCACACTCCATGTGAGGGACATAAGAGTCTGATGGTCCATTATACTAATGTCTACAGGTGCTGCTTTGAACCAATTTACAACATGTTTATATGTTGTATATCAATTTAGGATCACTGTCCCTTCTGGTCTTACTGAGTGCATGTGGCTTGCAGCATTTTATTAAAAGTGTTTGATGTTAATGCATATTTTTCCTGCTGTAACTTAACAAGGTGCATTATTTTAAAGAAACTACGTATAAGGACATTCCTGACCCTAAGTTTTACATTGATTTCTATTGTATTTCACATCCTATAATATCAACAACAACAAAGCTGTGATGATGAATTGGATGAAGGAGGTTATTGGTGCATGAGAGGGCTGTAGTGTTGGAGGTTGCATTAGAGGAGATTGACTGTGGAGGTGTCGCCTTGGGAGTCCTCTAACACCTGAAAAGGGAGCCACTCATGAATAGGTATGAGGGCATAAGTAGACATTCTGGGAAATAAAATGTGATTTATGTCTGGTCTTTCTCACAAAACTAGCTTGGTGAGCAGCACTTTCTTCCATGTCCTCTGAAAGATGTCTGGATAATCATGTTCTCTAACTTTCTTTAATATTTTTGTTTACACATGTATCAGGAGAATGTCCACATGGAGAAGTCCAACTTATTATAGTTCAGGGGCCACATACAGCTGAATTTAATCTCAGGGGGGCCTGGACCAGTTAAATAATAGCATTATAACCTATTTATAACAACAACTCATCTTTAATCTCTTTGTTTTAGTGCAAAGAAGAACAATTCGGCTCAGTGGCACAATGGTTAGCACTGTCACCTCACAGCAAGAGGTTCAACTCCAGGGCCGGACGGGGCCTTTCTGGCATGTTTTTCCTCTGCTTGGGTTGGTTTTCTCCGAGTTTTCCAGTTTAAAAATACAATATATTGTCAGTGCTCTCATCAATAGCAACCAAAAAAGGCTAACATTGGCAACAAACTCTTCTCACAGTATAGCTTTGATGCTAATGCTACTTTGCTAGCGATAAGTTAGCTAACTTTCACCTCTGTGTCTACTTTTCTTCTTTTTGACTGATGTTTTGGGTAATGGGTAAACAGCCATCTGCTGTTCAGTTGTGGGTCTCAGTGTTGCGTTATGTCCACTACTAAGCCGTCTGAACCCCAATGGACAAATTAGGAATAGCAGTTACTTTTATTTAAAGATCGCAGTTAATGTCTTCCATGTAAATTTTGATATAGATGCTAGAAACTAAGCAGGCATTCATAGAAACCCCACCCAGACAAACAAAACAAAAAAAAGAAACTGAAATGAAAAAATATAAGAGAATGATGGGCAATTTTTAATCAGAGAGTTCAAAGCCCTGAGGTATGCATCGGAGCAAATAACACAAGATAAGATATAAATAAAGAGTCCAAAAAAACTGCTAATAAAACTAGTTTGAAGCTATACAGTACATGATAACTGATAGACGTAATAATAAGTTAAAGATTATTATTTAGATCAGTCCATCTCTGGCATTGGTTGTAAACATTAATAGAAATGTTGTGCATTATTATTCATATTAGTAATATATAAGTAATAAAAGAAAACAAGGCACGCTGAGGCTGTGGTCCATTAACTCCTCCGTGTCTAGCCATTTGGATTCATAACTGTGTGAGATGAGCTTGGCTGGCATATTGAGTTTATGACAGGGTTTGTGTTAACACATTCTGGTGAGCTTTGAGGAAAAAGATGTTGCCAGTTTTTTTTGCCATGGAACAAGAATGCCCCTTTATGTAAACCAGCTTACACAGCCTTTTTTCACACATCTGTAATGCAATAAGCCAAATAATAGGGAGAAAAAAGAAGGTGTGACGTGCAGATCAATAGATCAACCTGAGACAAACAAAAGCTGATGATGCTGAAAGCTCATTGTGGAGCCGGTGAACAGTGAAGGTCACGTCTCAGTTGTTTACGATTATGCTGTGCCTTTTGTCCACACGGCACAAAAACATGAATGAAACATGAAACACCGGACTATGTTGAAGGCTTTTTTACGAAGAAGGTAAATTGTTCTATTTATCTCTTCAGTGTGTTCAGCTTACTGCTCGAATATATAATGCAATCTGTGTGAAGTCTGTCAAATTCACGTCTATGTCTAAACTGCTCGTGTGATCCTCATCCTGGCTTCACGCTAATCCAACACAGCTGGTCTCAAACGCAGGTGGACTGTGGCAAAAAATGTATTTAATTTGTTTGGACACGCTGGGAAAACTCATTATACTGAAATATGGCCATGTTTGAGTTTTTTGGCTCAGACAAACCCAAGTATGCAATAATTTCCATATATACATCCATTTTATTTCAGTCTCCCTCTGGCCACTAAAGCGTCTGCTGTTTGTTTGGTTGGGTTTTGTCTCTAGTTGTTCCACGGATGTGCGGCAAGGCGAGCAAAGGGGCCCTTTCACAGAACAGCCACAGCAGACAAACCTTTGTATACAGATATTTCACACCTGCACTGATTGGGACGGACTTTTGATTTTAGTTCAAAGAAAATCCTTTTCATTTCCTTTTTTCTTTGGGGACAGTGCATATTAATGAACATGTAAATACGTATGTGAGATCATAGCATATATAGCAAATTTCCATCTCCAGTCCCTGGGCAGGTTGATGTTAAAGACAAGACACATTCACAGAAACACCAAGTACATTCAAGCACACAGTACACAATTTACAGTACAATTATTTTGTTTTATCTCTTGTGGAACCAAAGTTAGACCAACATCCTCAGGTGTGCAAGCTCCAGCTCTTTGGTCTCTGTTTGGACCAAACTGATCCATGGTCTGGTTTGTTTGAAGTGTAAAAGCACTTTTAACAATTTTTCAGACTTTCGAAACAAAATGAACAGAACAGTAGAACAGATGGAGGAAAACGAAGAAAACAGATATCAGTCGGTTTTTCTACACTAAGAAGCCTCCTGTGAAGCTGAAAGTTTCCTAAAGAGTGTCCTAGTGATTTAAATCATGTCTTTAACCGTGCATTTGAAGTTTCAGCTGTTTCTATGAACTCTATATTAATTATAACATGTCTCTATAGACTCTACTCCAGTCTGGTTATTGTACATTCAACAGAGATTCTTTAAGAGCAGATTTAAATGTTACCCATAACAACACTCATGTATGTTGGTATTTGGGATTAAACTTGCAGTATGTGACTTTTAATTTAACAATCTTCTGTGAAAGATCAAACTTGAAGATGTCATTTTTTACAGAAGAAACAGTTCAGTTCAACCTTGGTTGATCACATACAGTCCCTGGAATACACAGGCGATTTTTCCCATTTGACTAAGGGACACTCCCATTGGCTGTTGGTCGACATGTTGACAACATTGAATCAATGTTGGCGTAAAAACCAACTGCGAAACTGTCTGTTGTTGTGGCGGTACAGTTGGGAGCGAGAGACTACGTCTCCTACTTGTTATCCTATCCTTTTTGAGGCATTTAAAGTCCAACCAAAAACACTTTTGGTGGTTTAGAAATGTTGGACAAATACAACCTGTCCCCCAAGAGACAAAGTTGAACTGATTCAGGCACAGGTGTACTGAGCCACTCCTGCAGAAAGGCAGAACCGGCATGCCCACACTGCATGAATAAAAGTACTGTCATGCCTTTTAACACAAGTTATTTTCTAGTAAACCTATTTTATAAAGATGAGCAGGTCTTGTGTTAATAAGTGTGTTAATTTCCCCCATGCTTCTCTGGTAAACTCTAATAATGTCTACATTCCTCTGCCAGAGACTCTCACTTTTGTCAGTCATCTTATAAAACACATATAAAATAGGTAATTTAAAATGGAGATGCACATTATTTACAGAGGTCAAGGTGTCAGCATAAGTAAGTAAGGCAAACGCCAAACGTGGCACAGATAAAGCAATGAACTTTGTAGGACATGGCTACTTTACATTAATCAAAAAAATTAAGGGCACATGCTATTTATGGTTATGCACCCATAAAGCTACATTTAAATTTATTAAGTTATCCTTTTTCAATAATGCTGTGCTGACCATTAAGCCATCTCATACAAATTGTCTTGCCCAATGCTGTAAAAAAGAAGTGCACAGCAGGATGAAGTTAGGAGAGAGTACAGGGAGATTTGAGAAGCTGTGAAGCCGTACACGCCGGAGAGGGACTTCTAGAAGAGTGTCTCCAGATAAAACGTACTTTGTGCGACGAGAAGGTAAATGTAAAATTCCGTCGCGTTCCAGGATTACACTGACAGCATTCCTAAAGTAAAACATATCCGGCTAAATTTCCAACTTCGATAACATTAGTTATTAGTGATGACTTAAAGTCAACCATTAGGTCATTGGTTTGTACTGATAACTGACGTCATGTTACCAAAAACTACACACTCCAACTTTAAAACTTAAATACATTTATGTTTTAATTAAAATACTTAACATAAATGTACATCTAAAACCTGCAGCCTCTAAATCCTCACTGGCCCTCTGAAGTGTTATTCCTTTGCACATCTGAAGCTCTATATATTTGACTCGTCAGGCCAACATTCATCAGGGCCGGTGATTCCGCAGATCTCCGAGCAAAGGCAGCTGTCACTCCCTAATAAACTGTCCTCAGAGGAGCTTCAATTCCTGCCTCTGTCATGGTGTGCTGAGTTAGAGCTGCAGCCTGCAGACACTTGAGCAAATACTCACCGGAGCGTCGCCGCATCTAAATGAATGTCTGCCTTAAACACAACCCATCTCTGCTTCTTCTAACCTCTTCTCAAAGTTATTTCAAAGACGATATTCAACAACACTGAAATGGCACTGCATCACACTCCAGCCTCATCAAAGCACTGAGGTATACAAAACAATTTCTCCTGGAAGTGAGTCAATCTACGTTTATTGTCATTGGCAACAAATACTTTTGGTGATGGCCCCAGAGTCATAAACAGTAAAAAGAAGTGGACTAATAATGTTGTGAGCAGGAGAAACTCGTGCTCAATTTTTGTTACCATAATGCATTTTTGGAAAGAAAGGTGTCCATATTTGAAATAGTTGTGGACATTATATGCTCTTGCTAGCTTCTGATGCTCATGATGGGTAATTGGAACATGTTCATTGCAGATTGTGAGCAGCTCCTCATTTGTTACCATAATGCATTTTTGGAAAGAAAGGTGTCCATATTTGAAATAGTTGTGGACATTATATGCTCTTGCTAGCTTCTGATGCTCATGATGGGTAATTGGAACATGTTCATTGCAGATGGTCTGATCCCACAATAAAAGCCACAATTTGAAGCCAAACCTGTCACAATAAAAAAAAAAAAATCAAATTAGGTTTGTTTGGTCATAAAATGCAGTGAAGCTATTATACTGTCAAAGATTCAAGCCCCTTTAACTTAGGTCTCAAATAGCAACTGCTAAATAATGTCCAATATGTTCCATCAACTCTATGTTCCCTCAGCCCTATGTTCCCTCAGTCCTATGTTCTCACAGCCCTATGTTCCCTCAGCCCTATGTTCCCTCAGCTCTATGTTCCCTCAGTCCTATGTTCCCTCAGCCCTATGTTCTCACAGCCCTATGTTCCCTCAGCTCTATGTTCCCTCAGTCCTATGTTCCCTCAGTCCTATGTTCCCTCAGTCCTATGTTCTCACAGCCCTATGTTCACAGTCCTATGTTCCTCAGTCCTATGTTCTCACAGCCCTATGTTCACACAGTCCTATGTTCCCTCAGTCCTATGTTCCCTCAGTCCTATGTTCCCTCAGTCCTATGTTCCCTCAGCTCTATGTTCCCTCAGTCCTATGTTCCCTCAGTCCTATGTTCTCACAGCCCTATGTTCCCTCAGTCCTATGTTCCCTCAGTCCTATGTTCTCACAGCCCTATGTTCACACAGTCCTATGTTCCCTCAGTCCTATGTTCTCACAGCCCTATGTTCACACAGTCCTATGTTCCCTCAGTCCTATGTTCTCACAGCCCTATGTTCACACAGTCCTATGTTCCCTCAGCTCTATGTTCCCTCAGTCCTATGTTCCCTCAGTCCTATGTTCTCACAGCCCTATGTTCTCACAGTCCTATGTTCCCTCAGTCCTATGTTCCCTCAGTCCTATGTTCCCACAGCCCTATGTTCCCTCAGCTCTATGTTCCCTCAGTCCTATGTTCCCTCAGTCCTATGTTCTCACAGCCCTATGTTCACACAGTCCTATGTTCCCTCAGTCCTATGTTCCCTCAGTCCTATGTTCCCTCAGTCCTATGTTCTCACAGCCCTATGTTCACACAGTCCTATGTTCCCTCAGTCCTATGTTCCCTCAGTCCTATGTTCCCTCAGTCCTATGTTCCCTCAGTCCTATGTTCTCACAGCCCTATGTTCACACAGTCCTATGTTCTCACAGCCCTATGTTCACACAGTCCTATGTTCCCTCAGTCCTATGTTCCCTCAGTCCTATGTTCCCTCAGTCCTATGTTCCCACAGCCCTATGTTCCCTCAGCTCTATGTTCCCTCAGTCCTATGTTCTCACAGCCCTATGTTCCCTCAGCTCTATGTTCCCTCAGTCCTATGTTCCCTCAGTCCTATGTTCCCTCAGACCTATGTTCCCTCAGTCCTATGTTCCCTCAGTCCTATGTTCCCTCAGTCCTATGTTCCCTCAGTCCTATGCTCCCTCAGTCCTATGCTCCCTCAGCCAAACAATTCTTAAATATGTAGAAACTTAGGCTTGTGGTGAGACCCCGGAGAGACTAAATTTATATTGTTACAAAGATACCCTTTTAGGAACATTAGTTCATATTTGCAAAGCTTTCTCTGTAAAAACAAACCAATAGTATTTCAGGCTCTCAAATACTTATTTAGTTTCGTTGGAAAAATATGTTCTATATAATAAAATAAGTCAATCGTCTAATGTCATGATGAATAGTCAAGTCATCTCTAAAATCTATGCACGTTGCTCCTTAATGCTCTGACTTGTCTAATTATATTAGCTTACTCCACACTTTGGTCGAAGGTTGTTTTGCAGCTTCAGACTTTCTTAAAGGATTATTATTATCTCTGCAGTGTGTCTGTCTGACTTGGTTTGTTTTTCCCTTAACTTTTCCTGGTTGCTTTTTGCTGTTAATTCCCTTTAATCGCAGAGCCTGGTTAAATGGAGCCTCCAATGAGACATTAATAATGAGAGGTTTGTGGTTTGTTTGTTGTAAAAAAAAAAAAAAAAAAGAAAGAAAAATGGGGGCAGAAAAGCGGTAATGGTTTTGTAATGAAAAGGAAATTGTAAATGCCTTTTAGTTCACCGAGGCGTAATCTGTGTTTTTTTCTAATGCAACGGTAATGAAAGGGAGAGGGATTGCGCAAATAAACTTCGCCCCAAAAAACTGTCAGAGTGATTGTTTTTTATCATCAAACAGTGCTCTTTATGGTTTTCTTTAGGGGAACGTGGTTTTTATGTTAGTGACTTTTTTTATCAAAAGAAATCTCATCAACATCAAGTGCTTTGTTCAAATTCTGATGTTATACTCGTGACACTTTAAAGGTTTGACTCAAGGGCACAAAAAGCACCATGGCTTAAGTTCAAAAAAGCTGTTGCTTGCTAAAAGATCACCACACAGACCTAATGTGTTTTTGCAGTCTGTTACTGGCAGATGTGGGGAGTAATTAGTTTGAAGTGACCATATGGCCTTATCTCAAGCAAAATTTCAAGCACCTTATCTAACTAACGGTTAATACCGCAGTAATGCATACAGCGGCCAGGTTTGTTGCAGGCCAAGGTTGATTTTTAACATTAAACAGAAAACTTTTTTGTCTTGCTTTAAAAAAAATAACAATATATTCTAATGAGCTGTGAAAAAAATGAGGCCTTAAGACATTATCTAGGCCAGTCATTCCCAAACTGTGGTCCGCGGACCACTAGTGGTCCGTGAGGGTACTGCAGGTGGTCCGTGGAAAGGCAAAATAAAATAATATTTTACCTTCATTTTACCAGGAAATTCCCATAAAAATTTAAAGAATATGTAGGCCTATATTGATATAACATTTGCATTAAATTGTCAAGTTATTGTGCGATTACTAAAATATGCCAGTGGTTTTCGGCCGTGACGTTCAATTTCAGTGTTGTTATGGATCGGTGGATAGCAACAGGTTC
Source organism: Perccottus glenii (assembly GCA_024416835.2). Lineage (NCBI taxonomy): Eukaryota > Metazoa > Chordata > Actinopteri > Gobiiformes > Odontobutidae > Perccottus > Perccottus glenii. The sequence goes on from CM044547.2 coordinate 43,108,675, forward strand.
TCTGAAGAGAAAAGAGGCAGCCGTTGTGTGCAGTAAACTTTCTTTTAACAAGCCTGTTGCACACATGCCTGTTGATGTGATGACTAGTTATAGTAGTGCTAGTAAGCCTATTTAGAGGTGCGGATTAATTCAGGTAAGACTGTGTGTAGACATTTTATTATGTGGGTTATGAGGTGGTCCACAAATTTTTTTGATTACAAATAGTGGTCCACACACACAAAAAGTTTGAAAAACCCTGATCTAGGCTATATATCTATATCTATCCATTTGTGCAGTGCAGACATTTTAGAGACAATGCAACTAGAAGTAGAACTAGACATTTTTGATGTAATGTATTAGTATGTTATGGTGGTGAGTTCATCCAGTTTTACTTTTTTTAATAGAAGAAAAGCAGAACAGGTAGCTATGCTGTTATTCAATTTCCATTTGATTTAAACACACACTAGTCCATAGCACTACCCCATTTGGACATTTCTTATAGTTTCTTTGCCATCAGACCTGCATAAACTCTTGTCCAATTTCTCCTAGTAGAAATATTATATATAGTACCATAACTGATTGTGTTTCCACTATGGTAAAATGCTTATATAACATCTTCTTGTCCCTTTCACACATACACCCTCCAAAACCCACTTGAACACTTAAATTGCGACTGGCCTCTTTCTGTGTCTAACAAAGCTATTTCAGTTTAGGCCATTTTGTAGAAGCACAAATTAGTTGTAATGAGTCCATTTTCAGTAGCATCTTGTAATGTGAATTTGTGTTTAAATATATTTCCTCTCTTGTCTTGTTTTTCAGGTTTAAATTAAATAAAAGCATGGCGAAAGTGCTTCCAATCCCCCGTGAATGTCTCCGCAACACAATAGCTGTCATCTTTATCGAGCCATTCCCGGCTGAATCTGACAAACACTGTTTCTTTTTGGCTGCTGTGACATTTAGCCAAGAAATCCCATCTGATCTGTTGGCAAGCAGCACACAGAGCTGATGGAAAGACTTTTTCTCAACTGTAAAAGAGGACAAGATAGAAGAGGAGTTTTTATAGACTGTAATTTGTGATAGATGACGGGTGTTGGGTCTGGAAGTTTTACAATCTCAATCTTTCTCAACTGGAAGGCTTCGGTAGACATTATTAACCTTGCCCACGTGTTTATCATATCAGACTTACTAAAAGTAAAAGTGAAAAATACTTACCTTTTCTTTACACAAGTCAACATTTGACACAAGAATGTAGATTTTTTGTGTTCAGCCATTTATCTGATGCTGGGAAAAGAAACAATCGGATGACCATGTCCGGAAGTCACATGGACGAGGCTTGACTTCAACACCCACCAACCAACTAAATGCTAAAAAAGCTTCATGCAATTTTTATTTCCTTTTCTGAGTAGAACAGGTGCTTTGATAAAAATGAGCTTTAGCACAACCTCAACAAAGCTAATCTAATGGTATATATTTGCACCTTCATTTTCTTTGACCACTGGTGATTTAAAAACAGTATTTAGTCCACCTTAAGCAGCTACATCATGTTATCATGTATAACATTTTACCAAAATTCTATCAACTAAATTGTGGCAAGAGAAAGGCTAAGTGGCTAGCACCTTTTCAAAGCCACTAGCTAAAGATCCAGTAAAATCACATTTGCAATATGAAAAAACATGTCAGAAAGACTAATCTTAATGGCAGAAGGCACTATTATAATGCCTTTTAATAATATCTCAATGGAAGTAATCAAGAAGCATGTGTCCAAGATGCTAACATTAAAGGATGACAGCTAAAGGTCCAAATATGAGCTCCCTCTGTTCAAACTGCACTGTTTCTTTTTACCAGGAGGTGGACATTGGTAAAACAGTGGTTCTAGGGATGATTATGGTGGTATTTTTTATTTTTGGTGTCCTGGGAAACATTCTTGTCATCTTGTCAGTCTTGTTCCACCACCACTGGCGCTCAGTGACGCACTACTTCATCGTAAACCTTGCTGCCGCTGACTTGCTTCTCAGCTCGGCCGTGATGCCCTTCTCGGCAACCTCTGAAGCTTTAGGCCGCTGGGTTTTTGGACGTACATTTTGCAGCGTATGGGCTGCTCTTGACGTCCTTTGCTGCACTGCTTCCATTCTTAGCTTGTGTGTGATCTCTATTGACCGCTACCTTGCTGTCAGCTACCCTTACGTTATCCTTCGATGGCCACTGGGAGACGATGCCTTGCCGCAGTTGCCTGTCTATGGGGACTATCTGCAGCGATATCCGTCGGCCCGCTTTTTGGCTGGAAGGAGCCCGACCCTGAGGACGAAACAGTTTGTCAAATCACAGAAGAACCCGGATACGCCTTGTTCTCAGCTCTTGGTTCTTTTTATATACCTCTTACAATAATCTTGTTCATGTACTGTCGAGTTTACACCGTAGCAACACGGGAAACCAAAAGTTTAAGGAAGGGAAGCAAAGGGGAGAATACAGAGGGAGTGACGCTAAGGATACACCGAGGTCATGCTCATATGGACATCCAAGACAATGCTAATGTAAAGCGGAATCGTCCTACCTGTGCTTTGTTGAAGATGCTTAAGTTTTCCAGTGAGGAGAAAGCAGCAAAGACTCTTGGGATCGTCGTGGGGTGCTTCATTCTCTGCTGGCTGCCGTTCTTCCTGGTTTTACCAATTGGTACGTACCACAAATAAACTGTCACATTTATCTACCACAAATGCATTAGTTACTTAGAACCGAACAGTAGTCTATTAGTTAGCACAAGGTTCACAACTGAGGAAATTACCTATGACAAATTCTTTTGTCTTTTCATGTTAGCAAACTCTCAACTAACCTTAATATTTCATGTGCTTTTTCCAGTGTAACGTGAGCTACTGTTTTGCCTCCAAAACAAATCGACATTAGTAACCCTATGCACATGCTACAAAACCAGATTTAGCCATAAACTACTAAGAGGCTGGACACTAGTGGAGACATCTACATGAAAAAGTTTTTTTCCGTGGGTCTGTCCTTCACAGTATACTTTTTGCCAAATGAAAAAAAAAAAATCAGTAAATACAGGTCAGACTCAAGGTCTTTTCTGACATCTATTTCTTAGTTTTTCTAGAGTTTATAAAATGAACAGGAGTGCAATGTTGTGATGTTCAGTTTCGGTTCAAACAAGGATGCAATGAAATTTTAAAACAGAGGAATACAGTGTCGACATAGGGCACTCGCAATGTTTTTATATGAAATTGTGTTGGCTGCCTGTCGCCAGCCCGCCGACAGGGGAGGTGAGACGGGGTCCCGACCATTAAATGATGTGTTATGCAGGGCTCACATTTCTAAGATGCCTGGTTTACTTAGGACTTTTAAGTTTCTGGTAGAAGTAGAAAATAAAGAAAATAAAGAAGAAATAAAAAATGAATGGGAGACGTATATAGGTAATAGATTGTCATTATTGAGACATCTAAGACAAGTTAGTGTGATTCCAGTGCTTTCATACATTTACATACATTTTAAAAGTCAGATTAAGGCAATAATTGAATAGTCTTATTGAACCTACGCTGAGGTTAATCATGCTGTATGTACATACTTATGTGTCCGAGGGTTTGACTAACGAGTTGTAGAGAGTGAGAATTAAATACTTTTCATGTTAATGTAAAAATAATTAAACTGAAAAATGGGACCAAAAACCCTATATAATAATTATACACCAGTTTAACACCAGACAGGTATAAAGTCGATATCAGTTGAACAGAGCTCTCTATAACAACACTTAATAAGCACTAGTTATTGTGCCACAAAAAAAAAAAACTGCAGTAAGATCCAGCACTTCATATACAAACTCATTTTTCTGTATGTGACCCTTATGAATAAAAACCTACTGCTTCTATCCTGTATTGAACATTTATGGGTCCCAAAAGGTATTTCACAGACTGCTATATAAGGTCATAGTGAACTCTTCATCAACTGTTCAAATGTGAAAAATATGTCACTGCTTTTAAGAAGGTTGCACTTAATTAAAACCAAATACGTCTCAGTCATTACGTAACCACTGTAAAGTTTGACTGCACAAAAACTCACATTTGGGAAATGAAATGTATACGTTTGCAGAGATTTGATCTAGACTGGGAATATGCAGGATATTACACAAAGGCACCTTAAAGATCAGGAATACCTTCAATGAGACCCTTTTATGGTAAATAACATTCAAGTAAAATTACAAAACGTCCTCCCAAGCATAAAACAGGGATCATTGTTAACATACTGTAGTATCTGAAAGACATTACTTTAATTGTGACCGAGCAAAACTCTGGATGACAGACCTGGACATATTTTAAATGAGTAAATGTGCATTTGTGATCAAAAAACACAGATTCAGCATGAAAAGGGGTCACTATCAATGATTAAGAGACACAGTATAGTGTGAGATGAAGTCACAGTAATAATCTTTATTTTTAGCAGGAACAGCAAGTCTTCAAAGATGGAAAAACTAAATATTTCTATGAAACTAATTTTTGCTAAGCGGCCACAGAATCCAATTAGATCTAAAGTGAGTCAGACCAGTAACAGAATAGCATAATAATGACAACCCCCCTTTGTTTTAGTGCAAATAAGTACACTTAAATTATAATGTGAGTGCTCTCCTCAATCGCAACCGGAAAGGGTATCAGACACATTCATCATGTATGTTTTCACAAACTCAGTTTGTCCATGCTAATTGTCTATTTTGCTAAAGAAGATAACTTTCCCTGCTGCATCACTGACTTCTGTGTCTCCTTTCCTTCTTTTAAAAATACATTTTGGGTAATAAGGTGCCACAGAGGGTCATTTGACAGCAAAAAAGTAAGTGCATTGCTGCCATCTACTCTTCAGTTCTGTGTGTCAGGTCCACTACTCTCACTTAAACAGTGCGACCCCCAGAGGACAAATTATGAAAAGCTGCTTTTTTTTTTTAATTGCTGTTAATCTATGTAATTTTTCCAAATTCATATCTGAACTGGTTTGACACCCCTGCTTTTTGGTACTGGCTTTGCAGGACAATGGTAAATAGCGCTTTTTTGCACCTTTCTCAGGCACCCAAAGCTCTTTACATCGTGCCTCCACTGACCCCTTCACACACATTCACACCTGGGGCAGACAGAGGGGGGAGGGGGCTGCCAAACACACAGCGCTCACAACCTTCTCCGACCACCACCAAACACACCTCTACAGTCACACATTCATACACCAGTGCTACGGACACTGGAGGCAAGGTGGGTTAAGTGTCTTGCCCGAGGACACAACAACAGTATGAACAGGGGAGAGCGGGATTCGAACCGCCAACCTTCCGGCCACAGGACCACCGCTCTACCACCGAGCCACCGCGCGATGGTAGCAGGTGAACAGAGAGCTTGTTACCAGGACAAACAGAAGCAAAGTCAGAAACAGGCCGGGTTGATAGCAGGTACAGGTGCTTGTGGATGAGTGCTCAAAAGTCTCTCATGTGAAGAACAGTCCTGCAAGGAAGGGAAATGCAGAGTGATCAAATGCATGTTGTTATTATAGATATATTAGATAAAGTAAGACATCATTAAGCTACAGGGTAATGCTAAAATACTATATTGTATCCTCATCTATCTGTCAATGTTAAACACAAAGTAAAATTCTGATTCTGTTAAACATACACGTTTTTCAGCTGCTTTTAATATAGTAAAAATATAAATATTGCTTTTTTAATGCCAGCAATATACCTTTTGTTTCAATATAATAAACAGATAAGCGTCCATATTCATGTTATACTTCAAACTCAAAATCATGCAGCTTGGTTTGGACGCCCTATAGATTCTCGACCGCGAGAGCACTGAGCAGTTCAAGAACAAAAAAATGCATGTCACATTCTTGGAATTTTTACAGACAACGACCCTGGAGTGACCCTAACACAATGAAATCCGACCGTGCTGCCTCAAATCACTGCTCACGGCACTTTTAAATGTCATAGTCGAAGGCTGTGTGGGCAAAGCAGACAGTCATTTTAATATTCATACAGTAATTTCTCTGCTAACGGCCTTCACTATAGAATGTACTTTATAAACAGCACATACAGTAAGTGTAGTTGCTCTGGGGCCTGAAAGTACTTCTAAACCATTTTATTTAGCGCATATGTTAAAGCTAATTCTATGCATTTTTTCATATTTTGATAACTATTTTTACATCATCACTTTAATTTCAGTGCTCTGTATCCCCTCCACCTGATCATTTGAGAAGCCACTAAACAACATGTTGTTGTTCTAAATCATAATACCCACAAGAAAACGGTGTCATTTTTTCTGGTGATAACTGAACTACACAGTTTTCCTCCACAAAACTCAAATAAATTACATTAAACCAAAGATTAGAACTTACCTAAAACCTTTAGCTTTGATTTTACTGTTAGACTGCGACGACTTTAGCTTAGACAGGTTCTTCAAGTGTAGACTCTCAAATGTGTGGACACTGAAGCAACACGAGTCTATGTCATTTCTGTCTGATGGAAACATAACAAACTTGAATGTCCTATACTGCCACAGTGTCTCCTGACGAAGACAAACCTTAAACTCCTTAAACTCCTTGAACTCCTTGAACTCCTTAACGCCCTTGTTTAACACCCAAATACTTTATAACTCTGAGAAATACATTGACACATCCAAGACCCATGTAAGCACTCAGAGTTTTTAAAGATTAGAGATTATGTTAGATACTCTGTGGATCCCACGGGAAGTTCAGGTTTCCAGAGTCAAAGTGAACACCGAGAGACACACAGCATGTTTTTCAATTAGATCCAAATACATTACAAGTGTACAATAAAGTGTACCAAACCACAAATGTATACGCTGTGTTCCAATTTCAAATTAAACCTAGCCATGCAGAGTACAGTGTGTAGCTCACTTTCTGCTGTATTTAGTCCCTTTTTTATCTCACTGCACGTCATGTAAGAAGTGTAATAGACTATCCACAGTTACCCAATAAAACCATAGAGGCTTAAAACTGGAGGTAAGGTTGGCTGTGTTTCTCGTTTATATGGGAATGGGTTGCCAGGTTTGTTGCCATCAGTAATTTGCCAGTGGTTTGCCAGCTGCACAGTAACAGATAGAGAAGCTCTTATCACACAGCTGCCCTCTGCTCTCCCCGGTAAACATTTTCAGTTCCTGTTGCCTTTATATAAAAAAATAAAACAAACATTCTCTAGGACTCATTCTTCTTTCAGACACTCAGAAACTGTTTTTACCCATAAACCATTAACACACTGAACTTTATCTGATATTAAAACCCCATTTTCATAGGTTTAACTGTAGACCGACTGGACGAGGGTTAACCAGTTATTAGTAAAATTTAGTTAAAATAAAATACAAGCTGCAAACTCTGCTGGTAACGACACAGTAATTACCAATGTAACAGAAACCATTGTCATAGCAACAGCAGCTTATAAAACATGGATGTTATTACAATAATTACTTGGTTCATGTAATTCTTCTTCTGCTTATTCCTGTTAGGTATTATTAGAACAGGAGCCTGAAGAAGTAATGGCCGCCCATTATTTTCAATGTACTGTACTTGCTCGTTTCAGATTTATTGTTAGATATATTGAATATAGTGTTTTTATTTTCCTTTTTGCCTCTCTTTTGTCTTTTTGCATCAAAAGGTTGCCTCAGCCCAGTGTAAATATACAACGGCTACAAATATTATTGCTGCTTATTACAGCACTGTAACAATAACTTATAAGAACTTACCGATCTTCAGTAGCAGGCTGTTCATCTGTTCATTTGACTGATAACGCCACCACTTCTATTGTATATTATCTCTTTTGATTTGCAAAAAGCAGCATCTAGTGGTATAGGAGGGAACTGAGACCTCTTCCATCTGCATAATGACCTTTTATAACACAACACCGGGTCTCTTGTGCTTCCTGCTGCTCCACAAACTGTTCCTCCAGTGAATCTGAAGAGGACATGGAGAATAACAAGCAGCTAAACAGAACAAATAAAAAGTGGTCTGAATAGGTTTTTACTGCGAGATGAAACAGGAGTAGAACCACTGCTGTTGCTGTATATATATATGAGTTAGCACAGATCACAAGTGCAGGGCCTAAAAAGCTGTGAGGTCACCTCCTGCACTCCCGGGACAGCCACTGGTCACATCGTACTTATGCATTTCAATTAAGATGGGCCTTTTACAGCTCATGGCGCCGAGAGAGCTGCAGATGGAAAAGCTGCCTGTGGTCGCTGTCTTTTGGGAAGATACGGCTCCGCTGCGTACACAGCACTCAAAACCTGTGCCACAGAGATATACACTACTGCTGCAGTTAACTTAAAAAATCTGCAAAGTCAAAATTACAGACATTTAATGGAGCTTGCTATTACTTAGAGATTCAAGCTTATGGATCACTTTGATGCGGCAAACATTTAAAAATGCTTTGGAGTTTTTAGTTTGAAACAGCTGTCACTGTGTTCAACCTTTAAATGGACTTTTAGAGAGACATATGGTCATTTGAAACATTCTGTCACCAAAATAAGTCATCAGAGCCAGGAACCCACTGATGTGTGCTCTGTGAACTGACTGGGACATTATTTTGATGAATGAACTGGACGTGCAGTACAGCTCAGTCTCCACTGAACAACCACTGTGGCCATAAAGTCACATTTACATTAAGTGTGGACTCTTTCTGTTTCTGAGCTGTCCCGACCCCTCTCACCTCTGTCATGTCTTTGTTATGACCTCCTTAAAGATGGGACCGTTTCACACTCCCAATGCTAGCACCTAGGACAAAAAAAAAACATAAGTAAACTGAGCTCTCAAACAAACCAGGAAAAGCAACACAAAATTGAAATTTGATAAAATACTGTACATTGTGGTAATTCAGTTTTTGACATTTTATTAAAGGCACTTGGTGTTTCTGTCTAGGACTCAGTCACTGTTAGTACTCTGATTTATGATTGCATTGTCATCCCCCCCTTCCCCCCTCAGGTTCCATCTTCCCGTCCTGTAAACCGTCCGAGACCGTGTTCAAGATCACCTTTTGGCTGGGCTACTTCAACAGCTGCATCAACCCCATCATCTACCCCTGCTTCAGCCGGGAGTTCAACAGGGCCTTCCAGCACGTCCTGCGAGCCCGCTGTCTCCGAACGGGACCCCAGACCTCCATCCCAACCCCCGCTCACCCCTCCACTGCCCCTGCCCTTACCCTACAGTCCCGGGACACTCAAACCTCATTGTGCTGCTGCTGCGGAACGTCCCAGACACAATCCCGGAGCAAGACTTTTCTAAAGACTTGGTGCTTCTCGAACAGCCAGACGCCAGTGTCCCGGGACTGCTCTGTTTCAATCAAGGTCCTACAACTTTCCACTGGGACGACAGGAGAAGCAGTCTGACGGACAATTGTGTTGTTTTCTTGCAACGTTGAAGCAAAAACACATAATTACAGAGCTTTTTCATGAACTGTAAGACTGCAGGAGGAAACGGTAGAAAAGAACATTGTTTCTGGTTGTGTCCCAGGTTTCTAAACTCCAAACATAAAAAATGACTGAGCTGCATGAGTTTTCTACATTTTAAGGACTCATTCATCTGCTTGGATGTATCTAACAGTGAAAACCGTGCTTGTTAAAACTGATACACTGGGGTTTATTGGAAAACAGCATTTTCCCTTTCTGTGTATGAGCATTAAAATCTTTATTTTTTAAACAAGTCACCTCATGCAATTGTAAAAAAAATTGCAATGCAATGCTATAAAGTCTGAGTAAACTGTGACCATGTGGAGGTGTGAGCATGTGCTTCTTGAGCGTTTGGTTAAACACCCTTTTGTCTGCCTTTGTGAACATGTGACAGGGCTGGGCAATAAATCAAATAAATCTAAAATAACTTAATCACAAAACCTCTTCCTTCTGTGCTGTACACCAGATAAAAACATAACGGTGGTGACTCTGGAGACGCTAATAATCACCAGAGAAAGGTCAACATATTACTTCTGAAACACACTGACAAAAGCAGTGACTGAGTGACACACAGTAATTTATTTTTATTATTTTTATTCAACCTTCATTTTACCAGGAAGTCCCTTGAGATAAAATCTATTTACAAAAAGACAGTTACAAAAAGACAAAGTACAATTCCACAGAAAATGAACCGTATAAAACTTTTAAATCCAACTCAAGAATAACAATTACACTCTGACAGTTTGTCAGGTAACATTTTAAGGTACTCAGGGGAATGAAATGCTGAAGCTGCAATGACTTTAGAATATTGTTCAGTTCTTTGTTGATTCTAGGTACTTTATAAAGGAGCTGATGTGATAAACTGTGTCCAGGACAGGAAGAAGGTGTTCTGAACAAGCCTCACAGCAGGATTCAGACAGACTAGAAGTCAAGCAGAGTTTAACAGATGTTCTTAATCTGTCGATCCATTTCCCAAATATTTACAACATGTATTATATGTTTGATTGAGACAGTGTATGTTAATGAGACACAGCCACATGAATGTAAACATGCCAGATTGTAGCGTTAGGTTCATTTCCATCTGTTGTCCCACATTCTCACACATTCTCAGACCAGAGCCAGGGGGGGTCTTGCCGAAGGACACAACAACAGTATGAACTGGGGAGAGTGGGAATCGAACCACCAACTTGCCAGTTACAGAACGACCGCTCCTTTCTGAGGTTTGAATGCCGGCACGCAGTACATTTTGAGAACAAGCTTTCGTAAACTTCATCTTTTTAGCATTTAGGACCAACTTGAGCTGATGGAAGGCCGTCTGAAGCTCAGGTTAACTGACAAAGCAATAGAGTAGCATATGCTGTCATCATCAATGAGATGGGATTTAACATTTGGCAGATTGCTCCCGAGGTTCATTAACTTCCTTACCCAGTAGGCTGTTCTATGTTTTCATGATTTGCCCAACTTGGCTTATTCTGAAGTAAGCTATGACAATCTCTCTAGATAACTATGCTTTGTGACTTTATTTTAAGTGTGAATGTATCAGTTTGAGTTTGTCCATTTAGGGTTTTCAATCACTATCCATCAAACTAAATGTTTTAATGTTGTTAGGTTTGCGTGTTGAGCAGTGCAGAGTGGTTAGCACGACTGACTGTGGCCATTAGGCTATAAGTCTGTTTTTGTGGCTGCATGGTTCTGTCCTGGTGCAATATTTCCTCACACAGGACAAACTAATGAAAATGAGACTAAATCAATGGCTACTCTAAACTGTCCACATAGAAATGAAAGTGAAAGGCAGGTTTCTCAGTTTTATGAATAATTAGAGATTGTGTGCAGTTTTGTTTCAGAAAATGTCAATGTTAATAAATAAAAATTTAAAAAATCTGATATAAATTCCTCTAAATTCAACCAAAATAAAATACTGAATAAATTCTACCATTATTGTGAATCAAAATGACCAAGAAATGCATTGATTTCAATATGGGTCATTTTTGACTCACATTAAAGGGTTAAGCTTTCCATATTTTGGGAATTATGTTTGTTTGAATGCTTGAATTAAAAATGTGAGCAAGAGGCTCAGCAATAAATAAAATCAGCAGCTAGGTCCAGGTTTTATTTCAGGATCAGTAGAATTGGGTCACAGGTCAAATTCGGATTGAGGTGTTGAAGTATTGGGTTGTTCACACTATAGCATGCTACCAGCAGTACCACAGTCACAGTTAAGACTTCAGGGTTTTGCAGAGTCTCACCTGTAGAGTATAAGTGTAAAGGTACCAGTCCCATGGATATCCACAGCTCAGGCCAAAAGGCTAGCGACAGGCTCTTGCTAACCCGGCTAGCATTAGCTTTGGCACATTGTTAGATGTCTAAAAAAAGACCTGAGAGAAGAGTTGTCTCCTATTGACCATACTGACAATCTTCCATGTGACGGGTGTTTTCAAAAGAAGAATATCCTTATCTACTTAAGGTTCATAAGCAGCCAGGTTAATTGTCCAGGGACCAGTAACTGTAGCCTTTTAGTATTAGACAAGGCACAAGGGTATTAGAAAAAAGGTGTTTAATTGACATTCTTGTCCGGATTATTAGTACAAGACTAGACAATTATAAACAGCATGACTGGAGACACATCCACACCTGCCAACAGGTGACTGCACCCGTGGCCATCTTAAAGCCCCTCAAAAAATAAACCTTGATTTATGCAAATTAGTCATGTGCCTTAACATAACTGAGCACTTTTGATTTTCTTTTTCTCACAGGTTTTAGTATATCAATTATACTAGACTTGGTTTATGGGACACAGAAAGTTTAGTTTGGTTCCATCACTTCAAATGACTTTGTTCCAGACGTTTGTCTCTGAGCTGTTTGGTCGATTGTAAGTGAGATGCTTTGTGGCGTTTGCGTAGTAATGGTTTCCTCGACCATGTGGCCCATTTTCTTCAAGTGCCTTCTTATTCAGTTGTTTTTCCAAGGTATTTGTGGGGGTTTATTTGCATCCCAAACAATTTTCCTGACAGTCCTGAAATTTTCGTTGGTCTACCTGACCTTGATTTGATTTTAACAGAATCCCTCATTTTCCACTTCTTTATTAGAGTTTGAACACTGCTGATTGGCATTTTTAATTCCTCGGGTATCTTTTTATATTCCTTTTCTGTTTTGTACAGGTCAATTACCTTTTCCCACAGATCCTTTGACAATCCTTTTGCTTTTCCCATGACTCAGAAACATCAGTGCAGCACTAGTTAATAGATGCAAGGGTCTGTCAGGAGCCCAGAAACTCACTGACCTTTTATACACACACTGATTACAAACAGATCACAGGTGAGGCTGGTTCAAACCTGTTTGTGTCACTTGTGTCAGGCCTAAATCATCAGGGTATGTAAACTTTTGATCAGGGTCATTTGGGTAGTTTCTGTTGTCATTATAATTTAAAAACAGCAAACACAGTTCTGTTGCAAATAACGGCTTTACCCAACCACTAACTGTGAGTGTAAGAAAAGTTTTTGTGTTATCATTCAACTACTCTGAAAAATGGCCCCAAAAAAAATCACAAATCACCATTTCATCACCGTTTTTGTCATCATTTTGACAGCATGTTAAAACCTCACATTGCAGGGTATGTAAACTTTTGATCAGGGTCATTTGGGTAGTTTCTGTTGTCATTATGATTTAAAAACAGCAAACACAGTTCTGTTGCAAATAACGGGTTTGTCCCAGGGACACCTACATTTGACACAGCACTTTAGCACAGCACCACAAAAAGGACAAACTGGTCCATGGACTCGGTTGGACAAAAGACAGAAAGTCATTTAAATATGTATAATTCATTAAATCATTTAACTTCAATGTGCACAAAAATATTTTATTTAACCCATAGGTTTTAGTATAAAAATATATAAATCTAAGAGACCCTCATTCATACAGACACACAAACCAAACAGTAAAATACAATAAGCACAGAAAAATGCAATTAGTTCAGAGGCTGCAGTGAAGTCGTTAAGCAGCTTAACACTTTGGCGTGCCATGAAAGCCTCGCACGTGAAGGAGAAGAAGAGTCTTTACAGGTTACATGGAATTAATTTAGGAAGGTCAGTGAGGGCGGGCGAGGTGAGGAGCCCTCGAGGCAACACTCTAATTTTCTGTCTCTAGAGTTGTCCTTTTTGGGAAGAATAACCTTGAAATGCACCAAAAATAAACCAAAAAAGGAAGGCAGGACACAGAACCCTAGAACGATAAGTAAACTGAAGCGTTTTACACAAAGCTATGACACCTCGACGGCAGGTAGAACGTGTGCGCAGAGGAAGGTTTTAGCCACTGTTCTAGGGAATACAAACAAACACAGGCGATCAAACACACCACAGACGTGTACGTCCATTATCTGTTTCAGTCGCTTGGCCTCATGCTTATGGCACAACGCAGCGTAAGGATTGAACCCACGACCTTCTATCTGTGAGGCAGGAGTACTAACATTAATTCTTTGTTTAAAGAATCTGTTGATTCCCATGAGTAACATTTTTAACCCATAACCGTTTGGTCTGCTTAATTAAGGTTATATTTAAATATGTTTTTTGACTCTGGGTTTAAAGCAGATGATCACTTTCAGAAAAAGACTAACGTGGAAACTGAACCATGAGCACATATATATTCAGCCACACCACGACACATGCCTCTGCTCCAAGCCCTGGTGACCTCATCAACTTCCTGATGATGAGGTTGTGTTGGTCCTTTCTAAAATGAACAGTGCTCCTCACAAGTCCACAGCTTTGACCGGCTCCAAAGTCACCATTTCTGCTGTTCAAAAGCTAAAAACATTCAACATAAAGCAGCTGAAGTGCAAACAGACTCTTGATAAAAGCCGTTGAGCGCGAGACAGTGGCCAAACCAATCAGACGCAGGGTATAGGACACATTTCCTGACCCGTAGTCATGGAGACAGGATGTAGAATAGGAGAGAATGTTTGTTGACTGCTTTTGAAACCTTGGTCTGGACCGTGATCTTGGGATTTGAAAAGGTTGTTAGACGGCTACAGTTCTAGTTACATCGACACAACAAGGTTTTCTCTTTGTGAAATGAAAAGCTTAGAAAATAGTTTGAATCAATCAGAAGCAGATGTGTTTTTATAAATCAAGAAAGAAGCGAGAACAAGTCCCATGTGGACATAGAAACATGTTAAAGGTAAGTATTTTGTAAAAGGGGTTCTGTGTGCTGCTGAATTTTTTTTAGTTTTGAAAGAAACCCCTCAGCCCCTCTTTACTGTGAGCGAGAGAACAAGTGTATTTACTCTGGAAAACAGTTAATATTGTAAGTAACACACATTTTCATTTGCCTCTCACCCTTCACTCTACCTCTGGTTAAATGTTGGGTATGTTTACATATTTTAAACAAAAATGTGATTGTATTTCTGTAACTATAATCAAATGCTTTGTAAGTTGAACTAGTGTAGCTCTAGAATCTTAATGAACTCCTTATAGAAAAAAAAATGTATGCAGAAGATTAAGACTACGTCCACACGAAGCCGGTGCATTCCCTATCCGATCATTTTTTTTCCTCGCTCTAAAAAAAAATTCCGTAAACACGGCGTCGTCTCAAGAAATATCTGCGTACACACAAAACCACTGAAACCGACTGAAAACGATGTAGTATATATGCCAGACCAGTATGGGGCGCTGTAATTCTGCCACAGATATACACCTTGCGCGCTGCAGCCGACACGTGATGTGATGACATCATCGTTTCACAAAATATACGGACTGGCTGTACACACGAGGATGTTGTTTTCAGATTAATCCACTTTAGGACCCAGTTTAGGACCCGAGGAGTTGACCTCTTTTATTGGACCATCTGAGATGAGAGAGGATTAATACAAATAAATAAAAAATAAAGTTAAAAGGAGCAATATAAATGCTAAAAAAAATAAAAAATCTGTATTATATTGAAACATATTTGCCGGACCATTAACGCATCTGCACGTTCACATCAGGTCTTAAATAAGCGTCTTAGTTACGTCTAACGGCAAAACTATGCACAGAAGTTCCTCTGTAACTATGTAAAGATACTGTCTACGGCAACTCTACATTTCCTGTAACTTGCAGGAAACACTGGATCAGTTTTATAAATTCATAACCACACCTCGTGTTAAAGGTGTGGTTAGAAGTCCAATCGAACTGGACAATAACAGCCCATTTGTTTGGAAAAAAAAAAAAAAAAGCCACTGTCTGAAGCCCCAGAGATGCACAGCTCATTCAGTATAAATCCAATTTAAATCACAAGTGCAAAAAAAGAGACACTTATGCAGCCTGTTTCACAAAATGAGACATTTATCATACTCCTAAAGCTTCAGAGACTTTTATTAAAAAACGATATTGAATTCCAGAGATGTAATTTCTTCAAACTTTAGCAGGGATTTCTGGTGATTGCATGAGATACCTTGGGGGGGGAAGATGGTAAAATCCCATCAAAATGATCCACAAATAGTTCAGAGAGGAAGAGCGTGACCTTGAAACACTCATTTAAACTTTGTACACAACAGGAGTTGAGCGGACGCATGAGGCGCTGGAAGGGCCGTCTGCAGGGAAATGACTATTGAACACTCAGGACAAAAGCTGGTTGGGGTTTTGTCAAAGTTGTGCCTGCCTGATATTAAACTGATTGTATTCCTCATGTCTTTAATGAAAAATGTGTGTACTTGCTCGTTGACTGAGAACAGGACAGATGTTTAATGCAGTGATTTAGTAAAGATTACACTAAGACCATGTCATGAATGAGAGCAGAATGTGTCAAAACACAGACTTTTAAGGGTTAACAGAAAGGTTCAATTCTCTCCCTTGGCCCACCAAATGAATGTGTATAGGCTACCTCTAAGAACTGGGACACAATCCTGTCGGGGCACAGATGTATATAAGATAATAATAATAATAAAAGGTCTATAAATATATCATATAACATATACTGTATACATGTCTTATTTTAGGCTGTAAAATCTCATGGTTTATAATGTATATTACATAACATGATATTAAGATTGTAATATACATCTGGGTGTCGTTCCTCATCAACAGTGTAAGAGTATTTTTGACTTGAGTCTTGCCCTGAACAGTCTCAGCTGCTTTTTGGACAGTGTCTAGCTGTGTCCTGTTGGTAGGCCACAACCTACCAATGGAGCCAAGATGGTGGCCAGTTGTTTGGCTACATAGTAGGTGGCTGAATCTATGCTGCTAAATCAAAACAGATTCTCTAAAACAACACCTGAACAATGACACTAACAACGCTCCTGAGCCTTAACGACTCTCACAACAAGAGTCACACTTTCCTTTCAGAGTTAACGACTATGAGACCAGAACAACCTGGTCCAATCAGAGTTAGTTTCAGGTCAAACCCCTCCCTCGAGAGCTCAGCTCCCTTACCAGTTGATCTCAGAATCAAGTCTCTTAGAATTAGAGACAAAATATCTTCACCTTGAAAACTGAAAACTCCAGATGCTTTTGTTTTAACCTTTTCTTCAAGATGACCTGGATGACTGAGAACCTTCACAGACAGATTGTTGAATAGAAAAATAAAAAAGCTGGTAAAAAACACAGAAACAATCTTCTTGCCTCCACTTCATTCTAATTGCAACACATATACGTTTTGAAAATGTCACTTTTTCAACAGAAACACAACTTTTGATC
The DNA here is from genome assembly GCA_024416835.2 of Perccottus glenii. NCBI lineage: Eukaryota > Metazoa > Chordata > Actinopteri > Gobiiformes > Odontobutidae > Perccottus > Perccottus glenii. The sequence goes on from CM044547.2 coordinate 43,125,737, forward strand.
TGGCCTATATTATGCTTTACTGTATGTCTCCTTTGCCTTCTTTTGTGTTACACATCATCCTCAACATATAACAGCAATCTCAACAAATAACAGCAATCTCAACAAATAACAGCAATCTCAACAGCTGACCTTGTGTGTTGAGGTCAGTGGCCAGTCGTTCTAATACAAACAACCTCCCTTTAGTCTTGTATAGCCTACACAAAGCTTTGTCGCCTCAGACGTATGTTCTTGAAGCGTTTACCTCACACAACTTTCTCCCATTTATTTGACTCTCCTCCACCCTTTTTGTTGTTGGAGGCTCTTCTCCTTCCACAGCACTACCGCAGTGATTAATTTGTGAGGACACTATCTGCACGATGCAGTGAGAGTTTCTCGGGACACTATTAGTTTTACTGCAGTCGGCTGAGGATACAGAGTGTGGAGGTATTTATATTAGTCTTTATGGAGAGTGCATGTTTATATACCCCTCTGTGTTTCAAACAGTGGGGTAAGAGAGGTTGGGGTACAGTGTTCTAAGAGGTCAAGTCAAAGGTCAAGTGGGGATATAAATTGCTCAAGTGTGAAAATGAATTAGAGTTATGTGCTATCTTTTGTAGTGTCTGCTCTATTGTTTGTACTGTACTGTGCATTGTATTATTGTTTTCTGGATTTCCTGGATTTTTATTTTCTACACATAACATAATAAATTACAAAAAATAAATAAGCCACAAAAGAATTTTGTTGTCGTTCATGTGTTGAGGCTTTTTTTAGTTTGTCAAGGCAAACTACAAAATACTACTGCAGCAATTAGTTAATTAAGAAAAGTGAAGTCCCTCCTCAGATCCTTGAGGATTTCAGATAACTTGTTAGTAGGCTTGTGTTCTGAAGGACAAGCGGTTGTTTTGTTGTAGAAATAATGTTGTAACCATGGCAGTGCATTTTTCTTGATGCGGTCTTCACTCAGAGAAGAGCCTAATAGCTGGGGCTGTATCTTATCGCCCATGATAACACCAGAATTAATTGTCTGGTGACAAAAATATGCGGTATATTTACTCACATGTTGATGCTGCCCCCTTGTGGTCATAGATTCACATTTTGAATTAGATTGTCAATGGTGATGAATTTAAAAATTACCTCAACCACCTTGTAATAGATGTACAAATAAATGGCGTAGCAGCTGGTCTCATAAAGTGTTGTTCAGTGTATTCATAACATCACCCACCCTTACCAATAGCTTTATTAAAAACTTAATTTTTTTAATCCCATAATCAGAAAGAATTCACATAAAGGCTTCACAGGGTTCAAACAATTACCATTGCCTGAACACCTGTTGCAATAACATCACAATATTAAAATAGTTTTTACCATTGTTATTGCCAGAGACTGTGGTCTATTTATTTTATAATGTCTGTAGATATTGTCCCTTCACTCCTCTGTCCTCCTGCAAAAGCGATATGCTGTTTCTTTTGACATAAAGAGCAGTGTTATTCCTGCTTTTAGACATGGGTTCGGGTTAGACCTCGTGGGGGCGCAATAGAAGTCTACTGCTGTATCTTCGCTGTCGCTCTCAAGAGAAGAAAAAACAAGATGGCGTTTGCTCGTGCTGTTTGCGCTGCGTTTAATTTGGTTTAAGGTTGAAATATCTCAGATTAACGTCAGTATTTTTTCCCCAGAATTGGATTCACGGAGAGTCCAGGCACAGGAAGACCCCGGCCATCACAAAACCAATCAGTAGCGACGGCGTTAGTCTTTATTTAAAGCAGGTTTGGGTACTGTAAAAGATCGGGCTGTTGGCTAAGCCGTGGTTAGCTTTGTTATTAGCGATGTTAGCTTCCGTTTAAGTAGGCCCAGCGGATAGAGCCCGTGTATAATTTGTATTAATTTTCCTGAGACAAAACCGAGCCTTGATTTGGACCATTAAAAAGAACAGGACGTCTACCGAACCGCCGTTTCCGGGCTTTTAATGGGTTCAATGTGGCTGTTAGCTGGTCGTTAGCATTAGCACAACCTTCTCTTTCTGCAGGTTACTAGCATCTAGGCAACAGCGGAGTGGTGTATTAGCGCCACCAAAGGTAAGAACTGTGCATTGCCGTACTATACTGTACTCCCTTATGCTCTTGATTGAAAGAATGTCTTTAAAGGTGGCCAGTCGTTTACAGGATGACGTGTTTTCTTCTAAACAAAACTGCTGCATTTTGAGTATGACTGGAGTCCTAAGTAATAAAATCTAGAGTACAACAAAAAAAATACCCAAATACTTAAAATACTGTATTTTGTAATATATTCTAAATGTTTATTGCAGGGATCTAGATAAAGCCTGATTAGCACTGATTGCTCTGAACGCAACAGGCCAGCATTTGTGTGTTTTTTTTCTTCATGGTGTTGTTCGCCTATCTACAAATACAAAAGAGATTTAGAGAGGTTATGCCCAGACAATTTTAAGTTTTAATGTTGTGCATTTTAAGTTTTAAAATGCACAACATTGTGTCCCCTACTCTGATGTTTTTTGAGGGGTTTAAAGGATGGATAGCACCAGATCTTCTTCAGCATATCCTCCTGGTGAATAGTGGGCTCCTACATAGCACTGAAAAGTCTGGCAAAAGTCTGTTGCACGTGTCAAAAGAGTCAATGATTATGTACATTAGTTTGTACTTTTGGATATTTGTCATCTTTCAAATCCTTGTGTCATTGTTAGCGTGTTTTCTTTGGCTTCTGTGTCAGCTGTGTAGTCAACACTGAAGTTCTGTCAGCGGTGTTTGTGAGCTGTTATCAATAGTTACATATTAGTGACTCTGACTCTTCTTTTTCTGCAGCGTTAGCTTCTCAGCTCAACAACAACTCCCTACAATGATGGGCCCGGGCCGAGGCCGGCCTCCGATGGGGCCTGGAGGTCCTCCAGACTGGGGTCCACCTCATCCTGACTGGGGCCCTCCTCATCCAGGCTGGGGCCCACCTGGGGACTGGCCTCATCCAGAGGACTGGCCTCCTCCTCCTGGAGGCTGGGGACCCCGCGGTCCCCCACCGCCTGAATTCTGGGGGCCTCGTGGACCTCCTCCACCAGACTGGGACCCCAGAGGCCCTCCTGGCTGGGGTCCTCACCCTGACGACTGGCCACCACCAGACTGGGGCCCTGAAGAGTGGAGGCGGGAAGAGCAGTGGCGGCGCTGGCATGAAGAGTGCAGGGCCCGTGATGGCTGGGGACCACCGGGGCCAATGGGACCACTAGGACCACCAGAGCCACTAGGCCCACCAGGGCCCTGGGACAGACCCCCAGGGCCCTGGGGCCCAGAGCCAATGCCTCCACCAGGACTGCCTCCCCCGGTTGTACCCCCAATTGGACCACTTCCTCCAGGCCTACCTCATCCTGGTGTCCCCCCTCCAGATTTACCCCCTGTAGGAATGCCCCCACCAGTTTTACCGCCACCAGACTGCCCTCCACCATTTGGGCTCCCGGGAATCCCCCCTCCAGGGTGGAGCGCAGAGGTGAGGCCCTGTTCTGTGGTTCTTACCTTGAGACTGTAAATATCTGTCCATCGGACACACAGTGTTGAGGCCATTGATCTCTATGGAGAGAGTAGATGTGTGTGCAGTGTTGAGTATTATATTTAGATGAGAGCACTAATAACTGAATTGACCAAATCCACTAAATGTGTGCAATAGGGATGTAACAGTATGGACGATATCGCGAGAGCTAAAGTGTCTCGATACTGTTGTGGTCTTGTGACGGTATGAAACGGTAGGTTTTCTGGGCAAGAAATGTAGTTTTTTTACAGCAGCATCGTAACGGAGCGAAGAAAACTACATAGACCATCATGCTTTGCACTCAGCCAACATGCCAAATGCTGGTGTTGTGAGGAGCCCTGTCTTGTGCACCCCCAGGGCTATTTTGTACTCACTCATACGGGTTGAAGATTAATGTAGTTATTGTGCTACCGACTAAAACACCTGACCTGGAGGAGTATTTTTACTATGGGACAATCACTACATGACACTACACAACACTACACTACATGTCACTACATGACACAGGCCAGGGCCAGTGGCGCAAAAATGGGGTATGCGGCATATGCGGCGCATAGGGGCGCAGCACCTTGGGGGGCGCCAAAGCAATGGTATAAAAAAAATAAATTAAAAAAAGTACTTTTTTTTTTTTTTTTTTTTTTTTTTTGTATTTCCTAAATGTAGCTTAGCTGCTGTTGTGCGTTTCTAAATCATTTCAGTATTTCCTCAATACAATATAACATTTTAGAGGACTAACAGGCTACAGTAGGCGCCCTCATTAGATTTCATTAATAGAATTAATGTAATATCGCGAGTGGGCGTGGCTGGCGGGGGCGCCATGAGGTAATGTTATGTGTTAGTTGGGACCACTAGGACCACCAGAGCCAATGCCTCCACCAGGACTGCCTCCCCCGGTTGTACCCCCAATTGGACCACTTCCTCCACAGTACGCACACAGTTGTCTTTGGGGCTAAAAAAAAATAAAGAGAGGGAAAAGGAGATGGCGTGTCAAGGTATGGGACAGCTGATAAACAGGCAACAGGTAGAATTCAAAGTGAGACCTCTGTGCTTGGAGGCTTGTAATATTCATGTTAACAGTAGCTAGCGTTTTCTAACACTGGGAATGTAGCAGCCAAATGGGGTTTAAATTAAGGCTATCTATCTTAATATGCAAAATTGAGGTTACTGAGCTGAAAATTAAAGGAAGCATGCCACGATCAATAAATTACAATAATTTGAAAAACAACTAATCCACAATGGTTTGTTCATATCGTCCCGAGGGGGGATTCGAACCTGGGTCACTCGTGTGAAAAGTCCTGTCCTTACCAGCTGAGCTATCCAAATGTATTAAGATGCGTTCGAGAGTGCAGAGATTTGTTATAAAAATTGAGATTCTTTTCCTTCTTTTCGGTTCTTTATTGGAATCTGATCATAATGTTAATATGCTTGTCATTTTGTGACTTTTTTTTAGTTGTTAACCTTGTTAATAATACCGTATATTAATGGGTGGGGGGGCGCCAAAATTGATGCTGCATACCCCTCTAGCACTGGGTAGTTGCGCCCCTGGCCAGGGCTGTTCAACTTCAGTGGAATTATTAATAGTAAAACTCTCATTTTCAACTTTGAAAAACATAATTGTCTAATACAGACATATCGCATTTCCCGAGGCACGCTGTCAACAGAGCAATTACTTGCATTTTTTAAAATTCCTCTAGTAAATCCCTGGTTATAAAACAGTGGCTATTTCTGTTTATGACTTGCTTAATTTTAGCCCAAAAATAGAAATCACTGCCTTAATCCTCTGGATTATGTAAAAAAAATGATTGTACCAATAACTGGTTGAGGATTATTGTATAATCTGTTTTATTTTTGAACCACCCCCACAATATCACAATAAATACCGTACCGTGGAGTTAATACCGTGATAATACCGTACCATGAGATTTTGATATTGTTACATCCCTATTTCTTGTGCTTTATTAATTTCTGTAGAAGTGCATGTTGATCTCTTTATGACTGTCTAAAGGTAATGTTTGTCCCAATAACTCCTCCTGTCTATGATTGTGTCTCTGTGCAGCCCCTCAGACCAGAGGAGTTGCTCAACCCTCCTCCAGACCAGCCAGCGTGGGTCAGTCCTGATGTAAACTGTCTAATGTTCTGCTTTAGTCTAGGCGTGCTCCTGGTTTTGACACAGTTTTTGTCTCTCCAGATTAAAGCCCTGATCTCCGCCCCTACTGATTCCACGGCACCTGAAATAAAGAAGAACCCTGAGGACACCTTCATGGCACCTCCACCACCAGGAACAGAACCACCCCCCAAACCAGCAAAGACTAAGAAACCCAAGAAAACTAAAACCATCTCCAAACCAATGGGCCTGCTGGGAAAACGGCCTGTCGACAAGTGAGTCCACTGCCTCTAGTCCTTTTGTCCGGTCTAGCACAGATGTTTAGTCTTTTCCATCAGTCTCAGTTTTTCTCCGATTTGAACAGACTTGGAGATGAATTTCACAGGTTTTATATGGAGTTGAATTTTTTTTTTTGGACAGATTTGAATGGGTTGTAAAATGAGTGAGATGGATTTTAGAGGCTTAAGATAATTTTAACCTGAACAAACCTGGCTGGATTTCAAATGGTTTTAGTAGGATTTGGAATGTTTTTTTAAATAATAAATTTGGGTTTGAATAAGTCTTATTTTTCTTTACTTTTTCTCCGTGTCCTCAGACCTCTTCCGGGCCGCTCCATTGGAATCATCTCCTTCATTGGGGTAAGAACCAGCAGACCATGTTTTAGGACAACATTTTTACATCGGTACCTTATTAAGATAAGGTTTTTTATTCCATTGCAGTGTCTGTAGTTACTCTTCTCTTTATTGCTAACTCTATTCTGTGTGCTTGTAGCCGTCGTTCGGACACATCGAAAGAGAAGACCTGGAGAAATTCACCTTCAGTTTCAATGCTTTCTTTGGAAATCCCAAAGCCATGACTCCAGGGGTCAGAGTTCACTTCACGGCTGTAAATGAAAATGTAAGCTACAAATAGTTTCCTTTTCAGTGCCATTTAATTTCATTTGAGTGTTTTTAGTTTTAGATGTATTTGTAGCTAAATAATACACAAAATATTCAGCACAATTGATAAACTAAGGTCATAAGATTAATTGTTTTTAGGATTGGCTGAAACAAATCTCGTGGTAGGCAGATACTAGTCGGTGCTTCATCCAATCACCACAAGTTTCTGACACAAGGCGCCTCCCTTTTGCAAATGCTTTTATTGAAAGTCTTCCCAGATGGTTCTGTGAAACAAACTGTTCTCTGAGCAGTGCTATCTGGTGGATAAATGTTTTTTAGCCACATTTTCTGAAAATCTCTACAGCCTCACATATTCTCCTGACTTCCATAAACATTATTCTAGTGCTGGGCAACAATAAACATTTTAATCACAATTAATTCCATGGTTTTCTGCGATTAATTGTGAAGTTTGTTTCTTGTGCTGAACCAGAATACTCAGATTGCCACAGACATTAAAGTGGCCCCCGGCGGGACAGAGAACGTGGACAGCGAGATCTACGAGGCGGTGGTGAGCCAGCCCATCGTGGAGCCCGGCCCAGGGGAGCGGCAGTACCCGGGACAGGTGTACGTGACCATCGGCCAGCTGAGGACCAACGTGTCCTTTGAGAAAAAAGACAGTAACGTCAGTCTGCTGAAAGACGACCACGTCCTGATGAATCTACTCACCGATATTGTCACCAATAAACGCCGCGCCACCAACATCAGGCCCAAGATCCCGGACACCTTCAGTCAGACGGGCGAGACACGAGAGACGGTGAGTGTTCTGGACGATTAAACAACTTAAACACTAGAAACAACATGGATCATTTCCTTTTACAATCAGTTTTCAGTGAGTTGTAGGTATAGAACTAAAAAGATTCACTCTCTAGATTTGTTTTCAACGTTTGTTTGATTCTAACGGCCTTTCGGTTCTGCAGGGCGTGATTTTAAGTTTTAAAGGAACCACCGAGGGTCTGATCAAGTGTGAAGCTCACGGAGAGATCCCGTTTGACGTGAAAGAGAACTTCAGCGACGTGGAATTCAGCGAAGAGGACATTAACGAAGAAGTGGAGTTCACAATCATTACGGTTCGAAGCATTCTTTGTTCTCTCACATCTCATGTTGCAACAAATGTCAGGTTTTGTTGAGCTTTTTTTTTTACATATTTTTTGGTAATTTCCCGACCTGTCAACATTTTGTGTAGCAGGCACACATTTTGACATCAAAATATGTAATTTTTATGAGACTTGATTAGCAGGCAGTGCCTTGTCTTTATGTTGTAATTATTCCCAATAAATAGAGCCATATTATTTGAATATTTTTAGGCTACTGTATAATATCACTGATCATAATACTATTATTACAGTTACTATAAGTTACATTACAGACCTAATATGCCAGATTTCTAGAAATGGAATATTGGAATGGAATAAAAGGAAACAGGAAGAGTTCAATGGCTTTACTCAGATCTTACTCATAGATTGGAAGAGAAACAGGAGACTGTGCCAGGTTTGATCCGTTAGAATTAACTGCCGTTTATTTCTTCTTTTTTTTTTAAACTTTTTTTTTTTTGAAAGTTTGTTCCAACAATTATTGCCTCTTTTATTTATTAAATTTTTTTTGCTTTATTTTTTTTATTAATTGAATTGATAGGATAAGTTTTTTTCTATAATTTCGTGCTAATGTAGCTGTTTCCAAACTCCCACCATTGTTTTGTAATTTACAGATATTTGTAATTTGTCAGCGTTTTATTTTCCCCATTATTTGCTATATTTGTAGAATGTGACTTTTGAGTGTTCTGTGTTTTTATTTCAGCCGTTTTCAGTGCTGCAGTTTGTCTATTTCAGATCAGTTTGTTGTCTTTTCATTGTAGTTTTTCACAGTAAGTTGTTCTTGCCTGTTTAGCAAACGTTTTGTATTTTTTTTTTTTCTATCTTTTTTTTTTTAAATATTCACACTTTTTTTATATTCAGTTTGTAGCCATTTTAATGTAGTATTCATCTTTTTTTGCCTTCTTTTAAGAGTACTAGAAGTGTAGTTTATTGAGCAGGTCCTTGCTCGAGTTTTACTTTTATCTTATTGTTTGACACCATTAATCGTTTCTTCTCATCTTTATTTCTGACTCCAGCTCCGCGCAGGGAAGCGTGCTATCCGGATCCGTCGAGTGAAAGAGCCCCTCCTCCTCACGCTGTGTTCGGTGACCACTGAGAAACAGGAAGTCGAGGAAGAGGAGGAGGATGATGAAGAGGAGGAAGAGGCGAACGTAGACTTCAGTAACATGCCGCTCTCAAAGACCAAAGATACACCTCTGTCCAACTTCGAACTGGACCCAGAGCTCTATGAAGGCATCGTGAGCCAGCCCATCATCGAGCCCTCGGTCAGTGAACGCACATGAGTTTGAGAAATGTTTTAGATTGATTTGAAACAGTTTTATTCAGGTTCATTCAGCTTTTGATCATTATTTGGTGCTGTTTTATTTGTTATACATTTATGTGGCTTAGTGTTTTACCTAGATTTACAGCAGATAAACATGAAAAACACAGGTTTTACTTGATTGATAAAAGTGAAATGGATTTTTTTATAAATGTATCAATATTAGGATTCTAACAAACCACGGCAAATGTACAGTTCCAAAGTTATCTGATTTATTATGAGACTGGGGCAAGTTTGATTCTTGTGGGCTGCCTCGATCTCTTCACTGAAAACACTGATTTGAATTGTATTTGGTGCCAGGCCTCTCTGCCTGGATATCCCGGTCAGATCCATGCCAACATCGGTCCCGTTAAGACCAACGTGACGTTCGACCACAGAGACTGCGGCGTGACGCTGCTGAAGAACGACCACGTGCTCATCAACCTGTTGGTCGACAAGACAAACAATAAGAGGCGGGCCACCAACATCAAGCCCAAGATCCCATTCACCTTCAGCTACACCAAAGAGAAGAGAGAGCTGGTACCAACCGCCTGGATTACTGTGTAGTTAGTCTTTAGGTTGGGTATTGAGTTTAGCTCCAGTCTTTGGTTTAGTTCTGACTTTGCTTTCTGGTTTATTCTTTATTTAGTTCTGCTTTAGTCTTTATTTTTTTACACTAGGTTAAGTGCTTCTCTTTCAATTTAGTTGTTATAATCCTCATATAGTTCTTGATTAAGGTTTAATTCTATTTGCTTGTTTAGTCCTGGTTTATTACTGATTTAGTCCTGGTCCTACTTGTTTTAGTCCCGGTCTAAAGGTCTTGTGTTTCAGGGGATTGTCACAAAGCTGGGGCCAGAAGAGGGCATCGTAAACTCAGAGGAACACGGAGAAATCCCCTTTGATAAAAAAGAGAACTTCAGCGACTCAGAGTTCAGCTCCACTGACATCCACAAAGAGGTGGAGTTCACCCTTGCACAGGTCAGAACAACTCGACTCAGTATAAAGTGGTTTTAACAGCTTTTAGGTTGAGATGACCTGAACTCACAGTCACAGCAGCTTTCCATCAAAGTGCTCTTGTGATTGTCTGTCCAACTGTAATATAACAGAACTATTTATTCAATAAAATAGTCAGCTGTGACCTCAGTGACCAACCTCTAGACTTGAAGGGGTTTTAGAGTAATTTTAAATAAATTTAGTGCCCGGCGCCTGATGACATCACAGCTCTCTGTCCATGAGGTTTTTATTGGGTTTTGTTTCACAGGTGAAAATGAAGAAGCGTGCAATCCGCCTGCGCAGAACCAAACGCATCGAGGACAAGATCCTGGAGGAGCAGAAGAGACGCCGCCTGGAGGAGGAGCAGCAGCGAAGACAGGAAATGGAGCGGAGGAAACGGGAACTGGAACGAAGAAAGCAGGAAGAGGAAGAGCGACGTCTAGAGACAGAGAAGAAGAAGAAGGAGGAGGTGGCCGCCGCACTGGCTGCAGCTCGAGACAAGGTTCAGTCCTGGTTTTAGCCCTGTTTTGGTCTTGGATTAGAAATGGGTTTAGTCTGGTTTATTATTGGTTTCGACCCTGTTTAACCTTGTTGTGCCTGTATGTAGTGGACGCCCCTGGGCTTTATGATGCGTGGGGCCGACCCAGGGGAAGACCTCAGTAAAGACCGATTTGATGGCACGGTTCTGAAGGCCATCAGCAAACATCCCCCGAAGGACATCAAGAAGGAACCTGAGGAACCAGAGATGGAACGGGCCCAGAACGGAACACCTGTGCTCTCTGAGGTATTCTACCCTAAACAAATACTACAGTATATGGGGCCTAAGCAGAAATGGATTAAACTGTTTTTTTTGTGGGGTTAGGTGCTTGTGGCCAAAACTTATTTGGATACTAACAAGTTTTAGTTGGATATGAACAGGTTTTAGATGGATGACAGCTTTTATTTTGTTTTCAGCGAGTTTTAGCTAGAATTGTTTTTAATTCCAACAGGGGTTAAATTGAATTCTAATGGACAAGTCTTACTTTGTTACTTAGTTTTTGATTTATATAGGTTTTCAGTGAGGTTTAGATTTCTAGGTAAAAGTTTTACTGCAATAAATGTATTTAAATGCAACTTATGTTTAATCTAGGGATGCTCCGAATAGGCCGATACCGAGTACTGATTCAATACTTGAGTAAAAGTTTTACAAAGTGCTAAATTACCTAATAAACTGCATGGCATCAGATGGTACATAAACAATAATTTCCTAACCTTGTAGATCAAAATAACAAATGCAAGAAAAGAGTAAATACAAAATAAGAATTTCACATCCAGTTCAAAAGCAGCTGAAAAATATCCACAGGTTTAAAGGCTTCGTAAACATGTACTATTTTCTAATGGATTAGAGCAAATTTCAAAATCAAATGTATAATAAAAAGAAAGGTCAGTGGTAGAACGGTTGTCCCTCAACCGGAAGGTTGGTGGTTTGATTCCCGCTCTCCCCACAGTTCATACTGTCGTTGTGTCCTTGGGCAAGACACTTGCCCAAGGACCCAACCCCCCTTGCCTCCAGTGGTGTTCCAGCTGTGACACTGGTGAATGGAAGCTTAATGTAAGTCGCTTTGGATAAAAGCGTCAGATGAATTAATAAATGTAGTTGAAATGTGCCAAAATAGAAATGGCTCTATTTGGTAGATATTCACAATAAACAGAGGATGGCCATTTGTCATGCTTTTGTTCTGCTTGTTGAACTCGGGGCTCTCTTTTGGATAAATACTTTATCAGAGCTCCAGACTAACTTTTTTCATCACTGTCTGAAAAGTAAGTTAGTTCCAACCATCCCTAAGTAAATATCAATTGTCCCCATATTTATTTAAAATATAGGCTAACGTTTGTTCATTTGTAAGTTTATAAATAAACGTGTTTCTCTAAAACAGTAGAACTTTCTCAAAACAACTCTCATTTGTCTTGTGCATTTTCATCTGTTATTTATTAATAATGGCAAGAATGTATTAACAGTAATAATTAATGTTAGGACCAGAAGTACTTCACAAGGGACCGGATTTGGTCCACAGACCGTAAGTTGGACACCCCTGGTCTTTTCTGTCATTGGCTGCACCAGAGACTCAGAGAAGGCGGCACATGATCCAGAACATTATTACACCTCTCTGACAAGGGCCTCAAACAGAACACTTAGTTTAAGACGGGTCTGACTGTTTATGAAATAATAACTTATGGTTCAGACTCAGGGCAGCAGCCTCTGTTTACAGTTTAGCCTCTTTTCTAACACAGAATACTGCTCACATTCTTTCTGTTCTCCACTGGTGACAGGATATTTACGGGAGGCCTACTTTTTGTCCGTTCTGGAGAGAGTAAAGCTCAGCCTCAAGTGTTTTTTTTTTGCACGTTTGTAAAGCCCCACTCAAGAGACACCGAGAGTCACAGATGGTGAGCGAGTGAAAGCCTTTTGCTAAAGTGGATTTAGAATTTTATTATGTTTTATTCCATTGACCAAAGACTATAATTGTGCTGATATTGTGCACATCCACCTCCTAAACTGACTCTGTGACAAGTGCTTTATTAAATTCATAGTGTTATAGTTCTGGCTCGCTCCATGCTGTTAGATTGATGGCCTGAGTATACCCGATACAAAAATTGGATCGGAGCATCCCTACTTATTACATTTTACAATTATATTTTGCTTTTTTACATGATGATGACATTTTGGTAGCTTTACATTTAATATAAATTATTACATTGTGTTTTGTGCCACAGGTTGAAGTAAAAGTGAAGAAGGAGGAAGAGTCAGAGGAGACACCGGCTGAAGGAGAACAGAAAGAGAAAGAGAAAGAAGAAGAAGGACAGAAGAAGGTAAAGGAGGAGAAGAAAGATGACCTCGAGCTGAAGCCAGACTCCGGGCTCCTTGTAATGACTATAGACGGACAGCAGAAAAAAATCTGGTTTGGACGCAAAGACCTGGTCACACATGTCACCATGATGGTTGGAGACAAGGTATCTGTCACGATTAACCCATTATACCCCACACCTACACGGCTCTATACTAGGACAGAAATGTCAGCTTCAAAATGTGTCTTTTTTTTTTTTTGCGAAGGTCCGCTTCAACATCGCTACACACCGAGAAACCAAGGAGGAACGGGCCACTTACGTCGAGCTCCTCGCTGATTCTTTCGAGGAGTCAATAGAGGAGCGCCAAATGGTGAGAGACACACCAAAAATGTACCAAAAATCTGGAATATTAGTGGTCAGTTTTCTGCGGTTTAGTAATGGATTTAGTCCTAGTGTTAACTCTGGTTGAAATCTGGTTTAGTCCTTTTCTCATTTGATTCCAGGGCATCGTAATAGAGTTTTCAGCAAATTCTGGGCTCATTAAATGCAGCCAGAGCCCACAGCTGTACTTCCACATGTCTGAGGTCATCGAGAAGAAGCGCCTTGAGCTCAATGAGAAGGTGGAGTTCAGCATTGTCCCGGTGAGTTTGAAACAAGATAATGGTTAAAGGCCATTTTAAAAGCCGGGTTTACCTTCTTTAGCATCTGAATAGTAGTTTCCATTCATATAAGTAATTAAAGGAGGAGTAATTGCCTAAAGTTGTTTAAACCTTGAGTTAAAAACTCTGGGATCTGTGTTTTTGAAGCACGAGACTGTGGAGGGCGAGCACCAGGCGATTCGGATCAAACGCTACGCTGAGAGCATGTTCCTTCCCGGCAGAAAACTCGCTGGAGTCAATGCCATCAAGAGCAAGGTGAGTTTCTGTGAATGTCCACCAACAGGAAAATCTAAAACATGGCGCCACCAAAGACTTTAAAATCCAGCTATTTTGTTTTCTTTTAAGTTTTAATGTTTCTTCATGGTTTGACATTAATTGTTGGTTTTCTGGTTTATTTCTGCAGCTGACCATTAAACTGCAGAAACCTTCAGAAGAAGAGTGAGTTTTGAAAGTCTGATTTATTTAATTTTTTTTCCACCTTGTAGTGTTTCTTTATGCTAATGTTAATTTGGTTAAATTTTTTTAGAAAGAAGTCTGACTCTGACAAACTAAAAGCTGTTGTTAAAAACCTGAGATCGCAGGACAGTAAAAGACAGACAAACAGTCGTAAGGAACAGAGCAAACGCTACAGTCGGTCTAGATCCCGGTCCAGGAGTCCGGAGCGAGACAAGTTTGGACGACTCATCAAGAAAAGGCGTAGCTCTAGCACTGACCGACACCGGCGCAGCCACAGCAGAGAACGTTCCAAAAAACGCTCGAGAAGCAGGAGCAGAGACCGTTCCAGAAGACGGTCTAAGAGTTCTAGCTCAAGCCGCAGTCGAAGCCGCAGTCGAAGCCGGGAGCGCAGTAAAGAGCGAGTGAAGAAGGCTAAATACAGTCACGAGAGAGAGTACAGGAGGAGACCAGAGTTAAACCCCCGGGCACCGCGACGCATGGACGATGAGTTAGCACGCAAGAAACGTGAGCTGGAGGAACTTAACGAGATGATCAGATATAAGAAAGCTATGGTGGACCCCAGGGCTGTTGATCCAGGACAGAGGACTTGTATCGACTATGACCACGGCAGGATTGCAGTGCCGGTAAAAGAATTTGCACCGGTTAGGCCCATGTTAAAGGACGAACCCGAATACCACCGACCAAAACCCTACGGCGACCCATACTATGATCGGGACTTTAGTCCTTTCGGAGAGCGGAGGTACAGCGACCCTTTTGCAGAGCGCTATAGTGATCCATATTACGACCGTCCGTACAGCGAGCGTCCCGTAGGTTATGAGGTCCGGACGTATCCTGAGCCTTCCTACGCCGGACCATCTGCCAGGCCTTACACTGACCGTTATGATGTTTATGACCAACCGTACGAGAGTCGCTACCACGAGCATAAATACTCACCAGAACGAGCACACCCTAATGATCCTTACCGTAAACCATCAGCAGACCGAGCCCCCACCACAGCAGAATCCTGGTCCATCTGGGCCCCCCTTCAGACCCCCGTCACCTGATGAGCCTCCTCCAAAAAGTCCCTCTCCAAAATCACGAGAGTCTCCAACGGTAAAACCACCGTTAGACCGTTTCCTTGACATGCTCAACAAAAAAAAGTCTGCTCCAGAGAAAACCAAGAGTCCGCTCAAAGATGATCTGCTGCCTCACGAGCGAGCTTTGCAAGAAGGCAGCGGCTTTTCACGGATTGTTGGTTTAAGCCAGGAACAACCCAGCAGCAGCACATTAGCACAAAAAAACAAACTGCAGAGTCCAAAACCAGTGGAGGACACGAGTAAGGCTGAACCGTACGACAAGATCCAGAGCCTCCTGCGAACCATCGGACTGAAACTCGGCACAGACGACGTCTCCAAACTCAGAGCCCAGTCGGGGACAAACTACAGCCCTAAATCATCCTCGTTGGAGCGGGACATTCAGCGAGAGGATCAACGCCCAAGAATAACCAGCTCTGAGGACTCTGACCGCTTTCACTCTCCGCTCGCTAGAAAGTCTTCGAACGAATATGAGAGCTTCCTGGACCAACAGGAGCTAGAGGCCTTTAGGAAAGCCCAGCAAATGCAAAGTCTTACTCGGTCCATTAGTGGGGGTACTCCACCACCCAAACCTCCTCCCGGACCCCCACCTGCACAATACCAGCGGCCCCCGGTCCCAGACACCTGGGACATTCACACTCCACCAGCTCAGACCAACCCTAATAACCAGCCTTCAAATCTAGAGGCGTCTAAAAATCCTCCTGGACCTCCTCCCGGACCCCCGCCCCGTCGTGCCATGTCCCATACCCCCCCGGGACCCCCTCCTGGGCCCCCACCTCGCCGTCCAGCAGGACAACCCCCTTTCATCTCCGCCCCCACTCACCAAAGTTTGCCGTTCCTCGGACAAACCTCTCCCCAGAGCAGCTCCTCTGCCGAACAGGTGAGTCGAGCAGCCAGGTTGTGTTCTCGAAGGCAAAGTGTTTAAATAAATAAAAATGATGTATCAATATGTAGCAGTAGTAAAGGTAGTCATCTAGCTTATTAAGTGAGAGCCATAAAAATATTCACCAAAAACTACCCTAACTACCCGATTTAGAAATTGCAATAACATTATAAAAATACTGCAATGCATTTCTTTTAGTTTCTAGAATGTTTTTTGCGATGGTATATTTTATTTATTTACTAATACTTTTTTCAGATTAAGATTAAGATTACTTTATTTGTCACATACCAAATTACATACAGCATATATAACCAGCAGTGAAATGTGAGAGGGTGGTGCAACCTTATTACATTTATACATAGAAGACACACTGAGGTTGCAGACCACACCGGTGCAGCTGCCGGACAGCGCTCCAAGGCAAGGTGGGTTAAGTGTCTTGCCCAAGGACACAACGACAGTATGAACTGTGGGGCGAGCGGGAATCGATCCTACTACCTTCCGGTTGAAGGACGGCCGCTCTACCACTGAGCTACTGCCACCCCGGCAGACCAATAAACATAAATTGATAGAAAAGAAATGGAGACGGGGAGACATCCTGCAGCCACACAGGTGTTGGACGGTCCCCCCACCTAAGCAGTACTGTGCCAGGAGGGGCTTAAAGACCATTATATGTCAGTGTCTCCAGGTCCACAAACAGGGCACTTAAGAGGTTGGTTTCGACCTCATACCGCTTTTAAAGTGGATTAACTGGTGACGGGCACCAAAGGAGGATGAGTTGAACAAGTTGTAGCCCAGGTCCTGCTCCAACACTCTTTTAAGTTTATCCTTAATCAGGGCTTTTCAGACATACCATAATATATAGTTTTGTGATGATGCCTTTCTCAAATGGACTTTCTGAAATGTGCCACTGTCTAAAGCATTTATCATTCACAGTCTACTGTTGGCTAGCTTTACTTTAGTTAGCTGCAAAGAGGCTACTTGGCTACGTGGACGCAGAACGACGTTAGACCTTGGTGGCTAAGATTCAGGTTTAGCAGGCAGCTACACTCAAATGATTGCAGTAGAAACTCCGTAGATTTAACGTGTTTTAGAGGAAATGTGGAGAAAATATAAAAATCCTGTTCAGGCTGTTTGTCAGAGGGAGAATCAAAATGATTGGGACTGTTTTAGGACTTGTTGCTTGTGTGTTGTTCTTTTCGGGATATGACCAGGTGAATAATACCTTATTATTTTGGCACCTAGTTTCTAAAAATCTACTTTTAATGTAGTTTTGTTAAAATGTTACTCAAGTAAACTGAAGTAAACTGAACTATTAGTCACTGCCCACCTCTGCTTTGGCACCACTACAACCCTCAGGCATCCAGCCAAACAGACTCGGGCATCTCCAACACAGTGGCCCGCTGCCTCCAAGTCATCGAAACCGTCAGGTCCCTGACTGTGCAGCCGGCAGCCAAACCCACCAAATCTGTGCAGTTCAATTTACCTACAGAGTCCAACTCCCATTCGGCCATCAAGAGCGAGGAAGACATCAAGAACATGCAGAAGGAAAAGGTACGGTCATGTTTCATAAATGAGCTTTAAATCTTAAAACTGTATTAAAACTACTACATAAACAAAAACAAGTATTTTCAAGTTTAGTTTAAACTTTTCTTTTAATGGCAATAGTACTGCATGGTTCAGATTGGTATATTTTAGTGGTCCCACTTCATACATCTATCCATTTTTTATTACTACACACCTTTCAAGTTGACAAAACAATAAGCTTGAGCTATGATATTAGCGCGTTAGGCCAGTCTTAAAAGTCTTTAAAAATGAACCTGCCATGTAGACAGAAATAACTCTTGTAACGCTTTGTTTTTTTTTGTTTTTGTTTTTTCAGTTGGACCTCTATAACCAACGGATCCTGGAAAAGAGAGACCAGGACAAGAGGAATCTGGTGGTGGCCCGAAAAACACAAGACAAAAACAAGGATGGCCCATTGGTCAGCCCAGGTATAAAGCAGTTTTCTCTGAGTTCATATTAAACTAACTCCAGTCTCTGCTTCACAGGACTCTAGCCTCAAGAATCCTTTCACTCAGAGCCTTTTATTCTGAAGGATTCATCTTACTCCTGCTCTTCTTCGCCCGTTTGTCCTCGGCATCATCTTAGCCAGGTTTGGCGTGGACTTTAAGGATAGTCAGGATTGACGCGCAGGCTTTTAAAACTGTTAATAACGTGATAAATATGGTCTTGTATAAGGATAATTTGCGCTTTAGTACATGCCAGCCTTTAAATCTACTAAATATATCTCAATGAGCTTATTTCCAACTGTCTTACACAATAGAGTAGCTAGGGTTGGTTGTGACTAATCAGTAGCGTCTTGAATGCTTTTACTGCGGGTTTAGTTAGTGGAGGGTTGTGGGAAGAAGATTAAAGCTGTCAGTTTGGTTCTTTGATTAGAGTATCACCAGAAGTTTCAGCAATCGCCTCAAGACACGTTTAGATTTCTTATGTTCGAATATTGTTCAATGATAGCTGTAAACCTTTTCCGTTAGCAGCAAAAGCTAGTCCCATTCGCATGAATTCAGTGAAGAAATGATCACAAAGAAGCCACCTGCATCTCACCTCTTCACAGTAAAACTTTTCTTTTTATTATTTTACTCAAGTTTGTGGTTAGGGCTGGGTATTGTTTAAAAAGATTTTTGCTTATAGCAAACCTGGTAAGGTCCAACATTGCAGTGTTTCTAACGAGGAATATCTTTAGTTAAGGTGCTAGCTCTCTGTGTATATAAATATTTAATGACAGTGTTTAAATTCATAAATATTTCTGTGTAGATTTGGTGCTGCAGCCTAACTGTAATTTATTGTATTTTAGAGGTATTTTTGGTCAGTAATAGTGGTATAATTAAGTAGACAGTATAGACAGGAAAAGGAATCAGACGAGAGGTATATTTAATCTGGTCACATGGTATATGCTCCATGTACCGAGGCAGTTGCTATGTTGTTGACTGTGGGAAACACTGCATGTTCACAGCTGATTGGCTCACAGACACACACTCAATTTCAATCAATCAAGAATTTGGTCCTAAAAAGACAATAATTGATACAGGTACCAGCTGGAGTGTAGAAGATGCTACAAATTCAGTACCCAGCCCTATTTCTGGTAGAACCACAGAAATGTCATAACGTGTGTAACTGTCACATAGAGAAGTCTGTCAGTGCTGTTGAGTAGAGTTAAAAGATGCTTCAGAGGTTAACATTTATATTCAAATGCTAGCAACCTTCTGAGTTCACGGCAGCATTAGGTTCTGTTCAGATGACTCTTCTACATAAGTGCAGTTACGTGTTTAGATTTGACCCATCGTCGCAGCTAGCTTTACTTGTAATGTTCGACACATGCTTAATGTATTTCTGTTTCAGACTTCATTATATTTACACCAAGACTTGTTTAAAAGGGCTTTGGAAAGCACCAGCTGGTTTAGCTTGGTGCTCTCGTACAAGAACAGCTACACTGCGACTGCACTCTGTCAAGTCGGGTTCATTAGAAAAACTGAGGCCAAGCTGCTTCTAGAATTGTCTCAACCGTCGACGAGAAACGAGCTGCATTTCAACTCATCAAAATTTTAGTATTTGTCAATGAACATTACGTGTTATTACATGCTTCACATTATAGATGTAAGCTTTGACTTGAACTGTATGAATAGTATTCAGCTTGGAAATTTTACCAGCACGTTATATCAGACCAGATAGTATATTCTTCAAAGAATTCTGAGAATTCCGTTTTTCTGAAATAAAAATGTTTAATAATAAGTTTTAACCTAATGGATTTATGGTGCTTGCTAATTAAGACTGTTTGAGATCAGAGCAGGCACTGAACACTGAATACTTCTGATGTGATGCAAGCAATAAGTCCAAATTAGTCATAGTTCTCTTTTGGCTTCAAAGTAATCAGTGATGAAAGATAATTACACTTGACAGTCCAATGTCAATATTACAAAAGAGTAACTATAATGTAATATAAAGAAAAATAAACAATTAATTGGTGCAGAGGACTTTTAACATCTTTTCACTATTTACTGTAAGCAATTAATGATCAAAGACTATTTCAAATTTTTATGTTGTCGAACATTTGGAAAAGGTTAAACCCGGTTCAGACTACACAAATTTAGCCAGGTAATATGATTTCTTCACGGCTGACCGTCATCTAGCTTCATACCCTTACGTCGCTCCTTTTCAAATTTATACAGCATTAAACGAACAGCTGCAGAACTAGTCAGACTGTCTTACTTTAAAGTTAGTGTTACCCTGAGGCTGACAGTAGAGTTGCATGCACCGCCAGAAATATACAGATGCTGCTGCTAATGCCGACACTAGGAATAGGCAAAGACAAGACATTTTAGTTAAAAGCTATTCATAAGTGCTTGAGCCAAACTCAATAAGTTACTTTTGTTTTTTGTGTTATTGTACAAAAATCCAAAGTCTAACAAAAGTAAAAAAAATGTAGTCTAACATGTCAACATTGTGAAAACCCATGTAGTCTGAACTGGGCTTTAGCCATAGAGTGTTTAAGATAACTAGCCACTAAGTTAAGTGCGATAGCTAGATGCTAGATGTTGTGTAATATAAATGGCACAGTTGAGTTTTTCCCCTCAAAGCTTTTACAGAATCTGTGGAACTGTTTTAAGTCAGAGGTAAGGTCAGCGTTTCTCAGGAATCTTTTGTCGATAGCTAGACGTCTACACAACCCAATGGAAACCGGTCACTTAGCTTACCGTTAAACCTGCGCGAGTCACACATGCGAGCATATACCAGCATATATTCTGGATACATATCAAGATCGGATCTAAATACCCATCTGCCGTTGGCCCGGGCCATTTGTGTTAGCGTCTCTGGAGCTGAGTATATATACATCCTGGCTCTTGCTTATATTTTAACAATTGCATATGTCATTATTTATTAGTGAGCCAACAGTGTCCCATATAATTTGTGAAACACTGTTTATTAGACATTATTAGAGAGAAGTTGGAAAGTCGTTTCTCTAAAAGCACTTCTTAAAAGTTGAGATAGCGATGCAGTTGTGTCATGAATCCTTCTTAATGCCCTTAACCTTGTGACAGGAAGCTAATAGTAATGGCTTCCGACATTGAGTAGAGTCAGTTGGATAAGCTCTGTTAAATGAATGTGTTCATAAGACCTGTTCATGCCACGTCTGTAATAAAGTCTCGGTTTGAAGCCAGACTCTGAACAGTTGAACCGCGATCAAAAATCGTTTTGTAATTTGTATCAATCACTATTTTTTGTGAAATGTGTGGGAGACTTAACATTGGACGATTCTCTGCAGGTTTGTGCAGACTTTTATTTTAAATTTTTATTTTTTTGCCATAATTTCTATTTTACACTGTTCACCAAAGTTTAGAGACAACAACGAGGTTCAGGTGAGAATCAGGAACCTAGTAAAACAGCATGCTTACTTTTTTTTTTACGGTTTTGTAAATTTCACTTCGTTTTGCAACTTTGAATGCTGTAATTTTTTGTTTTAAATTATTCACTGACCATAAGGTCATTGAGGATTCTTAAAGACCTTTGTCTGAAAAGGGTCAGAATTGCATTTCTCTATGATTCTGGTAATAGCCATTCTTTGATGCAATACTGGATTTAAGGTAGTAACTCATAATAATAATTAAAAAAGGCAAGGATTTAGATGTTTTATTAATGAAGTGCATTTAACTGTGTACTTTTCAAATTTATTATGACTTTGTAATTGAGCCCATTTGTAAGAACAGTGCCTGAAAAACAGTTCAAATGCATATTTTGCTCTGTTAATATTTTAGCAGAAATGTTTTGAATTGACAAAAGGTTAAATGAATGTGTTGCTGTAAAGGTAGGTAATGTAAACTTTTCACTGTCAAGTTTATCAAACCCATAAGCCGATATTTTAGCTTGGGGCCAGATAACGGAGTTCTCATGTGCAGTAATGTACAGGTTGGGTTGGTATGGCACTGTTAGAACATTTACGACGTTTCCCTGCAGTGTGTTCAGGATAGTGTGATCAAAGAAGAAATTACACTTTACAGCACCAGCCTAAAAAAGACTTAGAAAAACTCAAAATGGCTAATGATAAGCGTTGCTTTATATAAATATTTCTGTTTTGAGTTTCCTTTTTGATTACTTTTTTGCCCATTTGAGAGTTTTCATTCGCTCAGTCTCTGTGTTTATCACCTTTTGAGACTATATTGTTTTCTTAGTTCCCCAGTGAAACTGATAAAAGTGGTACGGTAAGCCTTAATAGGACCCTTTTGTAACTTTTTTGCCGACAGAAAAGGTGTTGTACCAACCACACCTGCTCCAGAGGGATTGCACAAACCGTGTCGGATTGATTTATATAGATTGAAAAGTTTTGCCTCGTTTGTGAATCACAAACATTTAACTGTCAATGAGGTGAGTAATGCTATGTTGAATAACTACGTCTTACTTGACGAGATGGGATTTGGTATTTCAAAGGGGTTTATGCTCACTTTGTAAAACCAACCTGACCTTGAGTGAGGAAACTAATAACACATTGCGGTGTTCGGCTCATGTCGTATTGAGTCCTACAGCTGTCAAGAACCTTCCCATTGACCTAATGTTATGACAGAAGAGGGTACGTCTGGTCTATTTTAAATTTTTTTTTTAAACCCAACTTGTTTGCGTCCACACTACTATAGGGTTTTGGGATGTAAAGCTAATACAGAAACCAGTCATCTTGTAATAGAGAAGAACAAAAGCAAGTTTTACAGATACAGATGGAGTTTGCTTCCTGCTCGACTTCTCGGAGAATACCAACATTGTGTCTCCGATCACAGTTAATTTGTTACATAAACATCAGCTTTCTAGATTCTTAACGTATAAATGTGGACGGAGATTGTGTTGATAATGTTTCTGTTCTGTCCATTTTAAAGTGAAAACGATAACAAGCCATTACCACTTTCTAACTGTGGCCTTTGTTGTTGCAGCGAAGCCCTTGACTGTGGAGCAGAAGAACGTGTGGATCTGTGGACACTCGCTGATTTACTGGGCAGAGTCCCGGGCCAAGTCCCCTGAAGTGGGCATGCAGCTGGGCATGAACCCTAGCCGCGTCAACCTGTGGTGGAAGGGTACCCAGGGCATGACATGGTCACAGTTGCTGCCCCAGCTGCACCAGCTGAAGGTGCTGTGGCCCAACCCCGACGCACTCATCATACACCTGGGGGGTAACGACCTGAACGACAGCCCCACCGATCTGCTGGCAGCCGTGCGCAGAGACCTCACGTCTATCAGGAACATCTTCCCACGCTGTCTGCTCGTCTGGTCCCACATCCTGCCGCGTCGTGCCTGGAGACACTCCACCGACAGCCTCGAGGTAGAACTGGTGCGCACCACAGTGAACCGGCGCATTCACAGTGTCCTCTCAGAGCTGGGGGGTGTCTCATTACCGCACGATAACATCCGCTGTGGCG
The DNA here is from genome assembly GCA_024416835.2 of Perccottus glenii. Lineage (NCBI taxonomy): Eukaryota > Metazoa > Chordata > Actinopteri > Gobiiformes > Odontobutidae > Perccottus > Perccottus glenii. Next base: position 43,149,015 of record CM044547.2, read on the forward strand.
CTAACACCGGGCTGTACCGCGCGGACGGAGTTCACCTCAGTCCCAAAGGAATCGACGTGTTCAACCTCAACCTGCAAGACTTCCTGGAAAAATGGGACCAGGAGGTGAACTAATCCCAGTAGGGTCCTGGTTTCTTTACAACTGATGCTAGAACGGAGCAGCTGGAGGTTTGCTCTGAGCTGCTGTGAGTTATTTCAGTCAGGATGGAGGATTAGCAGTTGTTGTGCTAAAATTAAGCATATGTTTGTGTTATTTTAAAAAGAAGCATTCAAAGTATGACTACATAGCTAGCTTAATTCATATACATTCTTGTTTGTGGCCTTTCTGTGTGAAATTAATGTAAATATAAATTACTTTTATGTTCATGCCGAGGCAGAGAAACACCTGGTTATGGTTAAGTCAGGCTCAGTTTTCACGTTCCTCAATGTGTTAATGGTGTCTACAGTAGAGATCAGCGCTAACACGAGCTGTAACCATGAACCAGTCACAGCAGTGTTCCTCCAGCTAATCCACTCTAGCATTCATACTTTCTTTTGCATTTTCATTGCGTTAGGAAAAAAAGGGGTAGCTTAGGCTAGTGCAGACTGTATTTGGAAACTACTCAAGTTTCATTTGCACCAATTGCAGACGTGTACGATAAACTTTTAGGGAAAATAAATTTGGTTTAAGGGTAAAAGATAAAAATAATTTAGATTTCAATTTGCTCCCATTTCTTTCTTTTTTTTGTAAATTAATATTAAACTTAAAAACTCATAAAAATGCTGTCTGGATTTTGTGCTTGATTGCATCACGTTAACTGTTTCAAATTAATTTGAATAAACTTTTGGATGTGTAAAGAGTCTGCTGTGAATGTATGTTTCTATTCTACTCTTGCACTAGATACTGTCTTATTTAGTGGATTGTATTGGAAGCAAAAATTTTAAACTTGACAATATGTCTCTAATTTATTGATCTCTAATGTGACTTAAAAAAAAGTCACATGCTCGGACTGTAGAGCAGTTAAAAGTTATAAACATTAACCTTTTTTATTAACAGTGGCATTTACAAAACTAAAGCAGCATGTGTATATATAAGCTACATTCGTTATTCCCGTTAAAAAGGAGTTCTAGTTATGTGGATCATTTTTGTTAAATGTACACCGGATGGAAAATGAGCTACAAGTATAAAATTGAATGAGAAAAAGTGGCCAGTGCATCTGAAGTGCTATAAAGTGCTAGTCTGAAAAAATTTAAAAAACAGCAAATGCAACCAAATGCTTTTATGTAAAGTTCGTCTTTTGCTGCTGCTGTGTCAAAACATTTATTATCTCCCACTCTGAAAATAACAGCGTGTGTAAACATTGGAGTGGGTCTTAAGTGGGTCTTAGCAGTGGCGCAGTAAAAGCTCAGACTGTGGGTGGATTTGTTTGACAGTTGCTCTATCAACACGTTATCTTTTGGTCTGTGAAACCTAACTCACAGTTTATGTATTTAGTTTATCAAATCCATTTAAATTATTTTAGCCAACAAGTCAAAGAGAAACAACCGAAAACCAAATGTATCATGCAGGGTCAGATGATTAAAACGTGAAATTATCTGTACGTTGGTCTATTGAAACCATTCAAGTATTAAAAACTTCAGTAAGATTACATACAGGTAGATTTTTTTTCTTTGTTTTTGCAACTGGAAAAGCAGCAATTATTCCTACTTCAGTGCACCTTTGCGCCGGTCCCAAGCCTGGATTAACAAAGAGGGTTTATTAGAAGCTTTGTGTAAGTCGCATTGGATAAAAGCGTCTGCTAAATAACTAAATGTAAAAATGTACATGTTTAAGTTGAGTTATTCCAGATTATAAGCAAAGAAACACAAACTTTTTTTATTAAAAAGTAATAATTGCTGGTTTAATTCAGAATATACGTTAAAAGCTCATGATTGTTATACCAAAACAAAACAGTGCTGCGCTCAGAAAAAAGTGGATAAAATTATCTTCAATGTTGAGTTTTTAAAAGGGAGGGACCTAAAACTTAATGGTTAGGTTTTTTTTCAAACACAAAACATTTTCAGAGAGACCTAACTCGATGTGGACAGGGCTCATGTTCAAACCTGTATTTTTTTTTTTACACATATTTTTTAAGGTAATCCCTCAAAGCCAACTAGTCCAGTAAAGCTTTTTTTCTCATTACCTTTACTAATCATTCTTGTAAACATAAATGTTTATTTAAGTGGTAAATATTTATTGTATAAGAGTTTTTTTTTAATTATTTTTAAATAATCTTGTTAACCCAACGGTCCTCACATCAATCTATTAGCCTTAGTTTGGGACCAGTTTGTGATGTTTTTTGTACTGTTCTCATTGATTTAATCCCAGATTCAGTTACTCTCCAGAAGCAGTCGGACAGTTGACATTAATGAGTTGGTTATCAAACGTTATTTTTCCGGTGACAATCTAGAGCCACTGTTACTTGACTTTTTAATTAGCCCAGTGCCTCTGTGAGAAAGCGCTAATCATTACTTTTTCTCAGGAGAATTAAAAGCTTCATGTCTGAAAAACAGAACAACACTGGCCTCTAATGGACAAACACAACTTACTAAAAACAACTCTCTGAACTCAAGTGAGATTGTTCTGCAAGATACCAATGAAGACAAAGTATTCTAGTTTTTCTCTTTTTTTATTTATTCTTTGTAGTCCTTGTTTCATCTTTACATTGTCATTCAACAGATCTAACATTTATTCCAATAGTGAGCAAACATTCCCACAAAAGCCATCGGGACAATACCATCACACAGGGTTCAATTTTCACAAAGGATTGAGGGGTTTTTCAGAAGCTCCTCTCAGTCTGCAGCCATTAGCGTTTATACAGTTCACTCGTATATCATTAGCATAACACGGCAGAGAAAAGCATTTAAACTGACAGGAGTGTGGGCTGTGGAGGGACAGGACCGACGTGGGTTTCAACCCTTTGTTTGAGGCTGTAGTTGATCTGTACAATGTCTGAATTAGTTTGCAAGTTGAAATGTCCAACCTGACAAAAACAAAGACACAGAACAGGTCTGTAGCCACGGCAACAGCAAGTACAACACAGATAAAACATCAGGAAAATTTTGAAGAACATGACAGTTTGCAATAGAATGATATTTCCATTCCAGGCATAGATAAAATAATGGACCAAGAGAATAGGATGTCACCAATCAAAACTCAGTGGAAGCTGTGAAAGTGTGGAACTAAAAATGACAGCTATAGTTGGAAAATAAATTGTGAAAAGTGTACATATAACGTTCAAAAAGCTAGCTGTAGCAAGAGCCGGTGTGAGGCTAACAGTCAGTAGGTTAAAAGTCCGTCACATGGGAGTTGATAAGAGTCAGACATCTTGGAGCCGACCTTAGACGGTTCCCAGGTAACTTGGTCCATTATTTTGTGCTGTATATATTATTCCACAATTTATTAAACTCTGAATGTAAAGGTTTAGAAAATGTAAAGGAAAAGAAGGACATATGGGATGTTTTGACCATACAAAGACAGACAAAGATGGAAATTCAGTGAACATAACATAAACCTTGTGTGACATCTGTTGCCATGGAGCCCTGGTTTTATTCTTGTGTCATCTGTACAAGCTTTAGAGACTAATGTCATACATTAGTTTTCTAATGTATCTACAGACATGTCATTGCACAGACAGGCTTCTCCATCTATAGACCTAAAGAAGAGGAGAATCTGGGGTTGAAAGCACAGACTGGAGTCTTCCACTGTTTATATTATTACTGTTTGGGGCTTGCTGCATATTTGTCACATACCTGGCCAGTTTCAGAGAGATAGACTTAAAGACAGATCAACTATGTTAATAACAGTATGTATTTGCTAAGCTCTTTTCTTTGAGTCACTGAGAAGAAAAAAACAGCAGCCAGAAATCCAACATATAAACAGGAAACAAGCCAAACCAGACCATGATGGAGAAGCCATGTGGACAAAGGCCTGGCAAGTTGTTGCAGTTTTTAGAAACTGCAAATTTGACAAAAATATACCCCAAAACGTTAGCTAGGATAATGCTATGCTAACTCAAACTTTATATTACAATAGTTAGCAACAGGTTATTCATGTTTTTATACTATTATTCCAGTCTTGGTTGTGAGGTATACAAAGCTAGCCAGCTTTATAAAATGGTAAAATTCAGTGTCTAGCTCAAGTCGGACTAATAGTGAGATCAAAGCTTGAGCCAACGGCTACGTATCTTTTTGAACCCAGCTTCAAGTCAGTCCTCACACAGCCACACTGCCCACAATCAGAAACACATCAGCTCATGTCTACGGTACGTTAAAGCGAAATAATGAAGAGTGCTCAGCCCTTATAGGCACCTAGTTACACACTAAAGCAGGTCAACAACAAGTTATAAAGTCTAAAACATCTCAACATATCTTTTCAGGGCCTCTACCGTCAAGAGGTAAGAGAGACCCTTTGAAAACGCAAAATCTGGCACCTTTGAATCGGTTAATCCTGGCTATTTTACAACTTTTTTTTATTATCTTACACTCCTCACTTTTACCTCAATAATTAGAATACGAAAAACAGACAAACTATCAATACAACCTTTGTGGGTTCAGGCACGTGAAGAGCAGAAAGAAAATGGAGGAATTGAAACCTTTCGGATGTGAAAGCACTAAATGGTGATGGACGGTAGAGGTTTGATAGATGGACGAGAATGGAAATGTAGCTGCTGAGTATATGGCACCTACTGACGCAGAGGCTTGAAGTGATAAGGCCAAGAGAAGTTCATACTGTCTACTGATGTTTGGGTTGATATCTAGCACCGACACTACTCGCAGTGCTATTTTATATCTACTCACCCTTTTAAAGAGCCCCTATGGTGGTGTTTGCTTTTATTAATCACATGACCTTTGCTTTTTTTCCATGTATTCAACTCTTCAAGCAGAATTTGCTAAATCATTAGCTAAGATAATATTGAATGCAAAGCCATGTCCTTCTGTTTTTTTTTGGTTTGTCTCTTTCAAGGTCTTGAAGAACCAAAACAAAACTCAAGCAGGTAACAGGAGCTCTTTAAGAAAAGTTATTTTGGCTGTAAGCTCAACAGGACCTTTTCCGCCTACTTACAAAGCAGCTGCCAAACACCCAGTATGTTTTTTAACTTATGTACCTTTGAGAAACCACAGGTGGGACTGTCTAGATGAACTTGATTTTCTAAGTAAAAGCTTGCTGTCTTGCTCAATTTTTGCCAAAACGTAAGGCTGTACAGCTAGCGGCAAATTCGATAGTGTAACAATCACTGTGACAGACAACTGTTAAATGAGATGAATACAAAGAGAAGGAAGTATTTGATTTATGCTGAATGAAAAACAACCAAGTATTATAACTGAACAAGACCAAAACTGGAAACCACTACTCTTTATGTACACATGCTACGCCCAAAATTATATAAAAAAAAAATAGTGGATGTTCTTTGTTAATCCCAACAATAAAACATTAAAATAATACATGAAAAACTGTATAAAAATAAAAAAAAATGCATTCAAAAGTGCTCAAATAAGAAGTGTTTCTCTTTTGTCATCATGAGGCAAACTTTTTTTTGTTTTGAACTGTGTCCTTTCAGACGGAGTTGGGGAAGAGGAGAGAGGGAACGTGTGAAGATGTGGGAAGAGGAGTGTAAAGGTAGAGGCTGAGAGGAGAGGCCAAGAAGGAGAGGGGCTCCGACCACCTCCAGAGGTTAGTTTTGGGGACACTAGGCTCTCGTCAGCCGCCTTCAAACCAGTGTTTCCTCCTCAGCGGCCGGTGGGCGGAGTCTAACCCAGGGTGGTGATGTTGGCCCTGCCCCCTGGTGGCGCCACAACGCGAGAGGTGTTGCGGCGCGGGATGTTGTCATCGATCTGAGCTCCTACGTGAAGAGAAGAGAGGTTAGACTTAACAGAGTTCAATATACCACACTTTGAGGCAGGCAGTATTTTTTAAACCTAAACACTTGCTCAGAGCTGTAAGCCATAAACAAGCAGCAATGGACAATGAAGCACATTGTGTGTTAGTCTGTTACACTGAGTTTTAGAATATTTTTTAACATGTGGTCGTCAGAATGTGGCGTGGTGCTTTTTACTGTACTTTTATTTTGTAATAAAATAAATTACACTGTGGTATGTTAATGTTCTGTTAAAAAGAAATAGCAGATGCCACTGCTGATTGTTGCAATGATGATTCAAGTTTTATTGAATTTCCTCCTGTTCATAATAAAAGTGTTATATAACTGTAGAACACACTTGCTGTCTTTGTGCTTTGAACCAGACAATGCTGCCCGTCAGTGTTGAGATCAAATTATTAATCATTTCAAGATGGTTGTTGAAATTACACTGGATGAACTAAATTACTTTCTGTCCATGTGGATCTTCACAGACATCATACAATGGAATCTGTCTAATTACAGAAGATTTCATCAAAGGTAAGCTCATGCAAACGCCAAAAGAAAGTCACTACCTGGATTTAACCAGAGCCTCTCACTGGATAATTACTGCATGGATGATTTCAGCTGCAACAAGTTATTTAACCCTGACTGATGCAGTGGGAAGACACATCCTGAGATGTTTCAGAAGGGTCACATTATTGGCATCAAGCAAAAGAAAACACCTAAGGAGATTGATGAAACTGCTAAAATTGGGTTTAGAACTGTCCAAAACATTATAAAAAAAACTGGAAAGATAGTGGGGAACCATCATCTTTGAGAAAGAAATGTGGTCAGAAAAAAATCTTGAAAGATTGTGATCAATGATCATTTGGCTAAGAGCCACTGAGACAAGTTAATCACAGAATACTGATATGAAGTCTTAAGTACAAACCGGACAGACTGAAGCCGGACTGGTGCAGGTTGCGGACCGGCTGGCCGGGCTGTTTGGCCGGGGACGTCTTGGTGGAGGAGACGGGGGTCATGACTTTAGGAGTGACGGTTACTTCACAAACTGGACCATCATACAGACCCCTGGGCACGCCCCTCAGCTCAGCCAGCTGCAGTGAGTAAGTGCGAGTCAGTCGTGGCAATGATATAATGATAGTTTAACATTTAAACAAACACAGGACAGGAGGAAACCTCAGCGTACCCTGCTGCGAGCCTTTATCCTCTTGTAAACGTAGTCTGGGAAGGGTTTGCGTGGGATGAAGCGTCCACAGCCCTCGCTGATGTGGAGTGTTCCTTCTTCCAGGACAATCTTACCCTGACTGATGACCACCAGAGGACCCCCACGCACCTCTGTGCCCTCGAAGATGTTGTACTCCACTGTCTGTACGGGGCAGCAGAGCGGATGATAGTATGGATGCACTGTACCTTGAAACCCTCATACATTTCCATGAGTTGAGCTGGGTTTATTTGTGAATGAGAAGGTTTAACCTTTAGGGCTCACTTTTTATTTAAGTCATTAAATGTCATACATTTCCATGAGTTGAGCTGGGTTTATTTGTGAATGAGAAGGTTTAACCTTTAGGGCTCACTTTTTATTTAAGTCATTAAATGTCATTAACATCAGTTATTACCATACATAATATTTAAAAAGTTTCTGATTTTTTTTTAACCCCTTAGATGACAGGTTTAGCAAATAGTCTCTTTGTTTGCTTTCTGATGCGTTATTTTTTTCCATCTCATGAATGCAAATCTTATTTTTTTGTGAGGTTCCAATCTATCCTAAAATGCAAAAATTCTGATTTAAATTTTTTTCTTCTTTAAGTTACTGGTAAATAAATTGCTCCACCTGGGGAGCAAAACAAAAATGTGTTTAAATGGTTGCCATGGAAACAAGAAGGTATTTTGTGGGAGCTAATGGAATAAAATAAAGGGGTTAAACAACAGCTGTCACACAAACTTCCAGATATGAGCCTTAAAGTGGATGAACCATACGTTTTTAAAGAGGCACAAATCCCTGGCTGATCGAATCGACTTTTGACTTGAGATTTGACTTGATTTGTAGCGTCTTGTTGGACAGCTGAGCCTCAGATATTTCAGTCCAGTTGCTTCTAACACACACTGCCAGCCTCGACAGTTTGATAAATTACTTCAAAGACAGATAGCATCAGCTTCTCCACTGTGTTCACATGATGTAATCTGCTGCAGCACATGTGCCGTCTGGACACGAGGCAGCTTTATGAAGTTCTCACTCCTTCCACCAGTGACAAACTGCCAGTTCTGATGCCTTTAAAACAGAGCCAGACGTGTTGTCTAGAGTCTAGTTTGAACTATTTTGACAAACCCACCTCTGTCTAAAACATAAGCATCACGTTCTGACTAGAAATATTCTCTAAAAGCAGAAATCTTCTCAAACATAGGTTTGTGCAGACAGAAAACAGACAAAAGTCATACACAGAGCTCTGCTAACTATCGGACATGATTTGTTGCGGTTCTCTGGTACATTTTAGGGATGACATCACTCTCCTGACGCTGTGTGAGGCCCACAGCCGAGCAGCAGCCAGACAAACTGAAAGAGACATGGAGCTGAACACGACTGAAATATGAAATAAAAACCGAAACATAAAACCAGAGCATCCCGTCTATTATGAAATAACAAGGCTCTCTTCTCTACAGATCACATTATTGGTTATTATCTACTTGATGAAACAAAATACGAACAGTGTTTAGTAGGATAAACACTCCCTTTTCTCTGTTTCCAGTGTGACACAAACTCCAAAGTATCACAGGCTGCTGCTGTAAACCTGCTCTTGTTCCTAAAACGGTAAAGCTACAGAGCCTATAGTTTTCAAAATATAATAACTGCATAATTATTTAAAACCTAATGGGCTACATTTCAGAAGTAGATACATTGAAACAGATGCCAGCACATACATTAAAGTATGATAGACAACATGCAGAAGGTACTAAGTCTAACAATATGTGCTCAACATTAAGACAGAGCTTAATGACCATCATCACACATCATTAAGGTCTTCTGTATAGGAACATTTTTTCTTCCCCGTCAAAAACTTTCTTAGGATAAGTTGAGATCTGTGTGCCGATATTGTCCCAAAACAAAACTTAAAAAAAAAAAAAATAAATAAATAAAAATGTGGCTTTTGTGTAGCTTTACACCCCTGATAGATGCCATTAAATGGTAACAGAAGAGTGGCCGGTACCGAGTTGTGGCTCTTGGCAGAGATGATCTTGGTGACGTCAGGGTCCCACAGCACCAGGTCAGCGTCAGAGCCCACTGCGATGCGGCCCTTGCGAGGATACAGGTTAAAAATCTTGGCAGCGTTGGTGCTTGTCACAGCCACAAACTGGTTTTCATCCATTTTACCGGTCACCTGAAAGAAAAGTGTATTAAGGCCTCATTAAGAAAGAGTGGTCATCTACAATATTGCCAGCTATTTATCATCATCATATCAGGTATAAGTTTGGATACTTGAAGTAATTGAGCAATAGACAGAGGCTATACTGAACAACATGGACCATCCCCTGCGTTCAGCTTTTGAACAACAGAAAGCAGCCAGTGGAAGTCTGAGATCAGTGAGCTGCCGAACAGAACAACATAAGAACTACTTCTTCTTTTGCTAAAATCCAATTGTTATTTGCTCATAGATTTTTGCTCAAAGAAAGAGAATATTTAAATAAATACATACCACACACTTGTCCCAGATGATGGACATCCTCTCTTCGGTGCCAATGACTCCTTCAGGAATCAAACTGAAGTCGTCTTTGCCCACAGCACGTTGAGCAGTGTTAAATGGACAGTGTGCACTTCCAGTCACCTGCAGGTCTCCACTATAGGACCAAATTAAATGTCACTGATAGTTTTTGTTTGGAACTGTACCTGTGTATTGAAACTTTCTTGGCCTCATACCAGGAGAGCAGGGAGTTGAGATAGTCTGGAGTGGTGGGGTCAGGGCTCAGAGGGGGTGAGGTAACGTAGGCAGCTGCTTTGGCCCAGTTCTTACTCCAGTAGTGAGAACCGTCTGTGCCTAGACTGGCAGTTATAGGTTCACCGTAGACCACAGTACCTGAAGGCGAAAAAGGGTTTGATCAGATTGGTTTTAGTGCCTTGAAACTCTAGCATAGACATAAACTTAAGGTAGAATTTGACCAACCACAGACTAGAACTGAACAATAACATTGAACGGGTGTAAAATGTTGTAATAGTTCAGTTCAGTTTATGTTCGGAAATCAGATGTGTAAAATAAGTAAGATGTTTGTTTTAAAGACTTGAGGTGGTGTCCCACTATAGTGCTTCACCTTTCTTTCTGGCCTGAGCGATGACATCAGCAGCGCTCTTGCTCATCACCTTGGTCACGTAGAGAGGGCAGTTGGTCTGATTGGCCACTGTCACCGAGCGGTTCACCGCCTCAGCCTCCACCTGGACAGAGGACAGATTTATTTAGCGTTTCCATTCATTTCTCTCAACTCTCCTAATTAACTCTCACATCATCAGTGAGATAAATGTCTCAATAACTTACAGAAAAAGAAAGACCATGCACAATACAGTAAAGGTGAATGCTGACCAAACCCAACTGTGGGGAATGTTCTTGGTTAAATGGGGAAGCTTGTATTAAAAAATTGCTCCAAGGATTTGATTTAGGAAGTGTTCTAAACTTGTGAAACGTAACCCCTTTTATATTTTTTCCTGTTTTGCATCCATAGCAACAAATTCAAGGCTTCAGTAGAATTTGGCAAAATTATTTCAACGAGTGAGATGACAGAATGAATCACTGTCAGACACTGTTCCATAAAGTAAAAAAAATACTGTTGAGTTGTCAAATTGAAAAAGAAAAATCAGATCTAATTTTTTTCCATCTTTTGAAGGACTACTCCATTAAAAGCGGTGAAAGAAATGGTCCCCAGGTGATTTGCTTAATACCTGGGCTGGAAACTTACATCTAAATGATCCACTAAAAACCACAAAAAGAATGGTTTGTGGGCTTTCATTTTGAAATATGGTCACATACTCGCTCAACAGGAACACAGGAGGTTTGAGAAATAAAGACTGTCTGCAGAGTTGAGGAGTGTAAAACTGCTGTAGTGAAAATAAGTATTGTGGAACGTTTATCTCCCAGAAAAAGACTCTGCTTTACTCTGTATCGACAGTGTCTTACCTCCTCAGGTCGGCTCAGGACGTGTCCCTCAGGGCCAGTGATGCCCTGTGACAGGATCCTACGCTGCTCCTGAAAAACGCACATCACAGAAATCCTTAAGACCTTGAAAACTGGTGGTCAGTTGTAGTCATTCTGTTGACCTGGCTTTAAATGTTGTGATCTTCTGTGTCTAAATAATATCTCCTCTTTTCTTTTCACAGATAAACACAGATAAAGTCTTTTGTTACAATACAACTCCTGTAAGCAAAAGAGTTACCACAGAGCTATGCTGTTTCCACTCTGCACCAGACCCTAATATTATTAACTCTGAAATGTCATCTCCAAAATTTAAAGATCTGGATAAGAGATAACCATCTTACAATAAATAAAAAGACATAATGCATGTTAATTTCACTCATCCAAGAAATCCCTTTCTATGTTGAACTCAGTATTGTTTTCCAAACGCTTTCTACCACATCCTACCGAGCACACTGAGAAAGTACAAGAAACTACAGCAGTAACTCAAAAAGGCTAGACTCTACAACAGAAATTGAATTAGATCATCAGGGGTAAAGCGGGTAATACAAAACACTTGTAAATGAAACTACATGCAGATAAATCAGAATTGGCTGCTTGATTCAGAACTGTCTCAAAGCTGTGCACTTCTGACCTATCACTGAGGAAACATTAAAAAAGAGTCTGAGTCAAAGTCTGGGGAGATGTGAGCTGCTGACTCATTCACAGGTGACCACACACAGCTGCCAGAATGAAACCCTGATCTGTTGGAATATTCCTCCTCATCTGTGTGTCATTAGCAACACTTCATTACTCCGTGTGGAGAAAGTGATGTGGTATCTCTTTATAAACTACAGACAGGGTTTATGTGTGAACGCTGTTGACAAAGACCAGGCTTTAGTTAACAGTCGATGTTGAGTTTGAGAGCAGAAACAGGCAGCATTTCTTCTCCAGATGCACTACAGTGGGTGTCGTACCTCAGCAACAATGTCCCCGTTTTCAGCGTGGACTTGAGCTATAGCCCCCAGATCCCGGATTACACTGAACACCTCATAGACCTGCAAGAAATAATATTTAACGTTTAGCACAATAGCCAAAGCATCTATAGAAAAAGAGTAGAAGCATGAGAATAGTCAGACTTATTAATATGTATGTACAGAAAGCTGGCTAATATTCTACAATAAAAACAAGTTTCGTTAGACACACAAAAAAAAAAAAAGCAAACTAGCAACAAGAAATGTAAATTAAGTAACCGATAATTCTGACTCATATGCAACAAGTTTGAACTAGCTTCAAAGCTTTATACACTTAAGAAAACAATCTCAAAAAGCTAAAATAAATGTGCAAAACATGGAGGATCCAAATTCAAGCTAAGTAACTTATTTGCTAAATGTAAACATTTATTTCCTTGTAAATCTGCCTGACAAGGGATTACAATTTGGTATTTGTACTTTTAAGGATTCTGCCCTAAGGCCGAATGCAGTATCAACAGAGAGAGACTGAGAGGTTTTATGCTGTGGCACAAGTACATGATTGACAGTGGAATACTGTAAAACCAAACCAGACATAACCGTTTATAAAATAAAACTTTGAGTCTACTACTAAAATGTAGATGAAGCTCTTAACCTCTGGATGTCCTTAAAAACCTATAAACTGTGCAATATCAAGGTCAAAATCATTAAGAGGATAACATGTAGTGACAAATAAACTGACGTTTCATGGCTTTGATATTTTCTATTTCAGAAAAAAAACACCAAACATTTATCAGTAACAAACAGAAAATGACACACTAATCTAAAGACAACTGACTGCATTTGTTACTGAAACTTCTATTCTATTTTTCCCAGAAGAGAGCCATAACACTTTGTCACCAAATAAAACCGAAGATACTTAAAATTTAGTAAATTTTGATAAAATATGCAGATAGTGCACATGGTCTTTGTAGGGCAGGATAGATCTTGGAACCTATCCTAATTTAGAATACTTTTTAGTAAGTACAATGTAATAATCACTGACTTAAACTGAAAATATTTAAAGATTTGACTTTAACAATGTCTTAGGCTTCAACTACTGTCAACAACTGTTAGTCCAGAGCATGTACAGAGTGAAGCTCACCTGTGAGTCTGTGAGCTGGAACAGATCCTTGTAAACCAGATAAACCAGGAAAGAGTTTACACCTGACACACACACACACACACACACAAATAAGTCATTAGTGAGAGAACATTTGAAGTTACAATTTTCTGTTGGGTGTACTAAACATAAGAGCCTCTAGAAGTCGTTGTTCCTCCTTTCTCAAGACTTTTTGAATTAATTGAGTTAAGTTCTAAGTTGTGTTTGTTTCATTGGTGTTGTGTGGAAGTCCTACCGTGATCTTTGACCAGCGCCTCCATCTCCTCCTGCAGGCCTCGGTGCCACTCGGTGATGTCCATGTGCAGAGAGTAGTCGCAGCAGGACTTACTGTCAGCCCATTCACGCCACTGCTCAAAGGCCGTGATGAGACTGGCACCAGGCTCAGGGACCACATGATCAACTGTTGACGAACACACAGCAGACTCTTAGTTTATTGTTTAAAACTTAAATGGAAGGTGTGTGTTCTGTTAGGGCTGAGAACTATATCAGGTTTTTAAAATTTATCATTATTATTTATTATTTAGCTGCAGTGGTGTCAAACTCCAACACAACAGTGGAGTGAGATTGAGGCCATCACAGTGGCACATATTAGAGGCACACTGAGAGCTGTCTGAGCCTGTGAGCGTTAAAGGAGACAGGGCTGTGCCCAAAGGCGACAGGCATGCACTGCCAGTGTTTGTTCTGCAGTGAAGGAGGAGCTGCTGACTCAGCCCTAAGTGAGCCTGAGTGTCGGGCTGGGAGTGGATTTCATTTGGCTTCACTGACTTTTAACATTACCTAACCTTTTTATGACAGAGCTTATTTAAATACAGCATATGGTTTTGATTCAACCAGATACAAACAAATCAAGATCTCTAAGGAACTAAGTTACACAAAAACTTTAAATGTTAAATCCCAGTTGAGAAGAGAACCATGCTCAGTCTGAGTGGGCTCGCAAGACTAGTGTAGAGTATTTGTTGGCCGTTTGTCTGTCCACAGTTTAATGATTTCACCTCTTGGCCTGGTGCTCTCAGCATTCAGCAGCTCATCACTCTCAGTCCTTTCTGCAGATGGACGCTTTATATTTTGGCTCAGCCACAAATGCGGTTGGCACACATCCTGTCCTCATTAAAATCCTTCTGATTAAACCCAGTCAGAGCTGTAGAGGCTCTGGTCTCACTGAAGAAGCAAGACTCACTGATCATTGTGGTCCCTCCAGCCAGGGCTGCTTTGGTTCCCTGATAAAAGTCATCAGCAGATGTCATGCCTCTGTCGGGCATCTGAAACCGTGTGTGTACATCGATACCACCAGGCATCAACATGCGGCCGTGGGCGTCAATGGTTTTCACCCCGCCGGGGACAATAAGGTTCTCCCCAATTTGTCTGAAAAACAAAGGTGGGTTTGTTTAAAACCTTGCATACATTACACTATTGTTACTATTTCAGAGTTTGAAATTTGGAAACTGTTCTTACACTGATATTTTCTACACTGTCACTTTGATTATATTTTTCTTTTTGGACCTTTTTACGATCTTTCAGGGAAGATCTACCTGGTGTGACAAATGCCGAGTGCTTATGCTTCTTTTTCTGTAACAGTGAGATGTCCTGAGGCCTAAACACTGTGTTCAGATGTCTGTCAATACTCAATATAGATTTAATCTTTTGTCATGTGCTGGACACTTTACATATTGAGCCTTTAAATTGTAATCTGGCATTTAATATGACCACAAACAACTTTTGAATCTCATTGTTATCACTAAAAGATAACAAAAAGGCTTGTAGTATATATTAGGGTTACAGAATCCAGTTATAATATATGTATATAGTGACAATACAGCTTACTGACTGAGGAAAAACACATCCACCGGCTATTTCACACCCTCCAAACGTCCACATTTTTCCAAGCAAAGAATTACTTCATAACGCAAATTAAAATGTTTGCTCAAAGAATTTTTTTAGAGCACAAAATGATCAAAGACATTAGACTTCTTCTCTGCTTTTCGTCACTGAAATATGTAGAAAAGTTTTGTAGGGTTTCTGGTTGAGAACTTACTTGATGACTCCATCCTCCATGTAAATATCGGCGCAGAAGGACTGGTCATCGTTCACAATCTTGCCCCCTTTGATCAGAAGACGATCACTCTGAAAGACAATCAACATACTTTTTAAGTCCCCCTTTAAACAATAAAGATCCTAGATCCTAGAACTAGATCCCTCAGTTTGTGCTATCCTAGTGTAGAATTAGATTTGTTTGCAAAATTTTTTGGGAAAAGTGACATAAAATAGTAGTCTGGTATTTGAAGACGAACGCCGTAAACCTGGAGTCCGTTGGCCTTTTGGGATGCCTTTAGATAAGAAACACATGGCTTGTCCTGGCAAACTTTCACAAACAGATGAGTCGGAGCACAGTTAGCTGTAATGTTTGGATCAGAGTGTCTTTGTGGATGTTTTAATAATGACAATGTTTGTACTGTCAGATGTATTAAGTATGTATAAGTATTAGAAAATAAACGATGGGGATTTACTTTAACAGCAAAAGAAACTGCCGCAAAAACAGCATCTTAGATTTGAATTGTCCTCCAATTTCAAAATCTGTAAATGTGCCTTAACAATTAGAAAAAAACAAATAGATTGGCTTGTCTAAAATGCTTTTACACACATTCAGCCCAGACATAATGAGGGTTCTTTTAACCAGACTTTTCCCTGACTTTTTTGTTTGTGTGAACAGTCCGGGTGGCTTTACTGAGAAGGAGAGAGCAGGAGATGATGCTGAATTAGTTTAACAGCGCTAACACAAAGCTAACGGACAAATGAGCCGAGTCCTTCACGGTGACGGTGATTCTTGTTTTAATTTTGAAAGGACAGTAATGAGGACCTTGAAACATACGCAATGTGAGCAGAACCATTACAGAATCTGAAAACTAAATGTGAGTTTATTTGTAACTCCTCCTGTGCTCCAGCTGAGAACCGAGAGGATGAGGACTATTTGTCTGAAAAAAAAACAATGACATTTAGAATCATAGTTTTCTAGCTTAAATGTTCTTTTACAAATACTTCATTAATTAAAGCCACCATTTCAGTTTCAACACTGCAGTGTATTGTGCACCTTCATATTTTCAACAGTGTGCAGTGGTTATTTGTGAGGACACAAACATACATCAATATTTGCTGTTTGATTCCCACCACCCTCTGCAGCACAAGCTGGGAGTCATCAGGACTCTTCAGCACAGAGCACAAGAGGTGCCCACTACCTCAGAAGGTAAACAAAAAGAAGAACACATTTGTGAAGCCCTGAAAAACTGCGGATACCCCAGATGGACATTCAACAAAACCAGGACACAAAAACCCAACAGACAGGAACCAGGGACTAAAGGGAAGGGTGTAGTTATGCCTTATGTGTCTGGTTTATCTGAAAAACTAAAAAGAATTTTCTACAAACACAACATTCCTGTCCAACTTAAACCTCGGAACTCTCTGCGTCAAAAACGGGTCCATCCTAAAGACAAAATCCACTCACAAACATATTAATATGGTCTATGCTGTTCAGAGAGGAGGGTAGATACAGTTATATCGGGGAACCAAAAAAAAAAAAACAGCTTCACAAGAGGATGTATCAGCACAGAAGAGCCAACTCTGGTGGAGCTGAGTCTGATGTCCACCGCCACCTCAAAGAGAAAAGGCATTCCTTTGAGGACAGCAATGTCCAGGAGAGGACAGGAGATGGAAAATGCTTCAAAGTCCTGAGGTAAGGAGGCTCAGGATGTTTCACAGGCAGTCCAAACATGTGAACCCTTTTTTAATTAAAGTAGAGAACAATGAGAACCCCCCCCCCATCCTTACCCTCCCAGACAGATAGGACGACGCACAAATCAGAGCCTGAGAGCGTGTAATCACTCATTCAGGCGCCTGCTGTGTGCCAAGACAGGAGAGCCACCCACTTAAACCCCTGCTGTCTCCCCAGAGCCCCCCCAGTCGGGGAAGACCCTGCTCCAAAAAGGGAGTGGCGGCTCTGGTCACAAGACCCAGCAGCCTGATGAACAAAGACTGCTCTGTTCAGACTGCTGTCGATCTCTGCTTTAGACCAAAACCCTGAGTCCACGGCTGTCATCCGACGCCCCGCCTCAACACTGCTTTACTCACACATTACCACAGAGGGCTTTGGTTTAGGACTGAATGATTAATATGGCCTTAAATGAACGGTTTGCTATTATCAGAATAACCTTTTTGACTTTTCTTTGTTATTAGATAATTACAAATGCTACAGTGCAGACTTTCAGTCAGGCTCAGACCTTTCCTGATTGGATTGTGACTTTACTGTGTTCTTCATATTTTCCTTCAGTTGGTTAGTGCGTACATTAGGTCACATCAGTTTTAGTTGGACAGCCCTGAGTTAAAAAAAAACACAGACACAAGTGTAATGCATCCTAGAACAGACAGTGGTGAGTAGTTTAATTAAACTAGGGAATCGTTGAGTCATGCGTGAATAGTGCAAAAAGTGAGGCGACAATTAAACAACACCACACACAAACACATGGAAACAGCACCTAAATGGAACATAAGCTCATTTATCCTTTAAATGTATTGTGCCATGTAAGAACAAAACTTCTATAAACACGTTTGCCAGCAGCAGCAGCATAAACGTTATCTCTTCATCAGTTTGAAAATGTGTGGCTGTTGTAGAAGAAATTACTGCTATTAAAGTCAGATTAAGACATTAGAGTTGCACTAAGCTAATTATTCAGATTTCTCCATTAGTGCTATGAAATAATACAATAAAAGATAAAAGTTATGATGCTATGTATGTACCATTTCCTAAGTGTTAGAATCAACACTATTTTCCCATATCAGCAGTGCAAACAAATATACTACATCTAAATAAAATATAGTATTTAATAAGTAAGTAGGGTTTTATTGTTTGTTTATCTGTTACTATCCACTACCATTGGGGGCTTTCCACTGTTAAATAAATTGGAAGTGAGCCCAGCCTTTTATGGATCTGCTCCATGCCATGTCATGAAAAGTTCCTTTAGTGTAGGTCTGCTGACAGCCGTAGTTGTGGGCCATAACATAATCATGACATACTCCAACCAGTCATTTCCTGTGCGGCGCTCTCCTCCTGCTTTTGTAATGACCTATTTTTATAAGCATGATAGACTCGCACACGTTACATTAGCGATAGCGCTGACAGAGCGGCTATGGAAATGCTTTGCAGTTGTCGTCTGTAGGCGTGGCACAAGGCCTGACTCTGCGGAGCGGTCTGGCCTCGCTCCAGTCCATTGCTGGCCCCCAAACTCATCCAACGACAGCCTTACATCATGAGTGCTGACCTGACTGTCATTATTGCATTACCACAGCACTGTGCCAACACTTCTGCAGCGAGTGCTCAAATTCACAGATACACAATTACCCATTCAGTTGCAATTACTTTAACGTAAACCCCAGAAGAATGGCAAGTTTGGATCCATGAGAGAACATAATCTGACAAATTCCTACTGAGAGAGTCATATTCTGTCTTACTCCAGATTTTTCTCAAAACAGCAGACCACTGGGACCAGAAATAAGTAGAATATCAACATTTTCCACAGCGTCTAATAATGCTTCAGGTCAGTTACTGTAAAGTACAGAAAAACAACTTTATATTCAAGTATAACTACACCTAGGCCTTGTACTACGAAGCTAGTTGAAACTACCCCAGTTATGTCGCTTATCCGCTTAAATAAACCCTATTAATCCTGGTCTGTGGTGGTATCATGAAGAGCACTTCTAAGTGAAACAGAGTCTAAACCACAATCACAACAAAAGGTCGGAGTGAGTTAATATAAAGACTAATACAATAAACAATACAAAACAATTGACAGAATAAACGACAAATGTGCACCGACTAGCTTAAGTAAAGTAACAACTTCACTTCATGATATTGCTTTACAAAGTAGGCTTTCTGCTGCTGTACGTTCATGCTCCAGTCAGCTGCCGCTTGTGTCGACACTTCTTTTTCTCTCTCCGAGCAATGTCTTCCACCCTCCTCCTCTTCTGACACCGGCAGCTCGATTCTTGTTGCTGATTGATCAGTAAGCTGTGTTTCTATCCTCTATCTGGATCTGGAAGCAGTTATCTCGTTAACCTGTTAATTCACCTTCGTAGTACTGGGCCCTGGTTGAGAGAGTATCCTATGGCTTTATTAATGCAAAAAAGTTTGCAAAACACTTATTGTGACTACGCTCATTTCTGATCCTAAGTGAGTGTCGGGACCAAATACAAATAACTACTGTGGAAGCAAAAGAATATTTTGATCCTTTTTCCTTTTAAAACATCAGAGTGAATAAAACAAGGAGTCACACTGATCTAACCTACTTCCTGCTTAATTGACAGAACATTTGGGACAGGTCTGGACATAGATTTGTGTAACTCTATGTGTGTGATTGAGTTTTTTATGTATTGGACTAGAGACAAATGTGACAGTGACTGCTGCTTCATGGGAACATCTCACAAACAGAAAATGGACAGCGTTGGGTCACTGTTACTAAACTGATGCCTGAGTTCTCAAAAGAATTTCAACAGGGACAAGAACGAGAGCGTGAGGAACACATTGAGTGAATTGATTTTTAAGCTGAAAGTCAGTGGGGTGCTTAGCGTTAGCCAAGGGTAGGCAAATACCCCAACATGCAAGGGTCCCAACAAGCAGCCCCCTCCCTATTACTATTGCACTTCTTGTTATCATTGTTTGTTGAAACAATTGAATTTACAGTGCATTTAAGTTTGTCAGTAAAGATTTTAAACCCAAAGAACAATAATGTTCCCACTGTCAATCTCACATACTGAATTGAATTTAATTGTGGAAGTTCCTGATTGTGAGGTAGTTTGGAAGTCTGGCATGGCCTTCAATGTGAGCTGTGTATACAGTTGTGCTCATAAGTTTACATACCCTGGCAGAATTTGTGATTTGTTTGGCCATTTTTCTGAGAGTAAAACAAAATATTTTCTTTCACTCATAGTTAGTGGTTGGGTGAAGACATTTATCGTCAAACAATTGTTCTTAATTCCATGTATTGCCACCTTTAATAGCAATGTGGATAAGGCTCTTTATTTTCTCAGATGGTAAAGCTGCCTATTCTTCTTGGCAAAAAGACTCCAATTCCTTTAAATTATTGGGCTGTCTTGCATGAAATGCACATTTGAGATCTCCCCAGAGAGGCTCAATGATATTGAGGTCAGGAGACTGAGGCCAGTCCAGAACCTTCACTTTATGCTGGTGTAGCCAATGACAGGTCGACTTGACTTTGTGAATTGGATTGTTGTAATGTCATGTTTTCCTCAACTGCCTCCTTATTGTGCATCTTGAAACAGCCACTTTTTTTCAGAGTCCAGGCAGTTGTGGCTGAAATCTTTATTGGTCTACCTGACCTTGGTTTTGTTTCAACAGAATCCCTCATTTTGAACACTGCTAATTGGCATTCTCAATTCTTTGGATATCTTTTTATATCCCTTTCCTGGTTTGTTCAATTACATTTTCCCGCAGATCCTTTGACAATTCTTATGCCTCTCCCATGCACTGGATAAAAGATGCAAGGGTCTGTCAGGAGCCCAGAAACTCACTGACCTTTTATGCATACACACTGATTACAAGCAAAGAGATCACAAGTGAGGATGGTAACATTTAGTAGCCATTCAAAACTGTTTGTGTCAACTTGTGTGCATGTTATCAGGCTAAAATCACCAGAGTATGTAAACTTAGGATCAGGATCATTTGGGTAGTTTCTGTTTTCAATTGGATTTTAAAAGTATGTAAATCTATGAGCACAACTGTATATACATGAACTCACAAAGCAGCATAAACCAATGAATCATTCCGTACCGACCAATCACATTTAAATGCCCGCCGGAGTGTTGCCTTGCGTCACACTTAGACAACCCCCTAACGTCCCATGCTAACGACAAACTGGCAGCGAGAAGACTTGTCTTATCACAATAACAAAAACATATGTTTGGCTTTTTTTCTTGTTTGAAGTATTGCTGTATGACAATCGTAGAGGGGCTACAGAATCTCTCAACCTCAAGGCCTACAGGTACATTAAGGCAGACGTGAGGAAGGGCTCCTTCTCAAAGGTTTGTCTAAGGGCCCAAATTTGCTAACCCCACCACTGCTGAAAGTCATAACATACCACCAATGTTCAGGTGAGAGTAGACATGCTATGCAAGGAAGAGAAAGTGTTGCACTGGAGAAGCGCCAAAATTCCACTACATTCAGACTTTGGGTTGATAAGATGTGGCGGGAAAAAGTCTTATGTTACGTCTAGCACCAGTGACAGTGCGTTTGTGTTTCTGCTTTGTGTGAACGTGAACTCTTGAACTTCAGATAAATTAGCAGCCGAACAAAGCGGAACAGTGTTGGCTGGAATGATGGTGCCTTTAGCTGGAGTTTGTCTTTAGGAGATTTCTCACTGAGATTTACAGAGAAAGCCTATGTTAGCGGGGTAACATGATAAAGCAATCATCAAAACAGTCATATTTGGAAACCCATTGTGGGGAAGAGCACATCCTGGGTCTGATTTATGGATTTGGTTCTGGTAGTGGAATGCTTTAGGATTAATGTCGGACACATAAATCTGTAAGTTGATGACCTGGCATTGTTTTTCACATGACTTCACACATGTGGCCAGGATATTTTCCATTTGAAAGAAAAATACAGTGTTGCCAGGTAAACTCTTTATATAAAGCTCATTTTAGAAAAGTCTGTCTCTCTGCTGCCATTTGGACTTTTGAACCCGTCGGTCTTAAGGCCTTCCACTGCTCGTCGCAGAACCTTATGGTCACTCCTCTTGGGCTTATTTTTTGCATCAAAAAAGACTAAACGTAAAAAAAGTCAAGCTTTTTCTAAATATTGTTAATAAATATCCAGGAATTACGTCCGTCTAATACCAAACTCAGAGTAAGAAGTTTACACTGTGTGCACAATTATTCGGCGAGTTGTATTTTTTAGAATTCATTTTGTTATTGTACAACTACAGTGCTCTTGGTCGAATACAAAATTTTAACAAACCCTCAAACCTAAACATTTAAGTAGTAAAGGTAAAGTTTGGGCTTTCTTAAGAGAAAATAATGTACACCATTATTAGGCAACTATTACTGTGCAGAATTATAATGCAACTGAAAAGATTCTCACTTGTTTATTTTCACCTGTTAAAGTGAGAATAATAAACAAACTCAAAATTTACAAATAAACATTTCTGAAATAAAAAAAATAAAAAAAACTCAGTGACCAATATAGCCACCCTTCTTTTCGATAAGAGTCAGTCAGTTTCTTGAGCTGGTCAGAATTAACTTTTGTGCAGCTGCAACCACAGCCTCCCAGACACTGTTCAGAGAGGTGTACTGTTTACCGTCACTGTAAATTTCCTGCTTAAAAAGGGCCCAAAAATTCTCAATAGGGTTTAAGTCAGGTGAAGAAGGGGGCTGTGTCATTAGTTTTTAATCTTTAAGGCCTTTACTGGCCAGCCACGCAGTTGAGAACTTTAATGCAAGTGATGGAGCGTTTTCTTGGATAAAAATCAAAGTCTTCTTGAAAGATGCAGATTTTATCCTGTACCACTGCTTGAAGAAAGTGTCTTATAAAAATTGGCAGTAGGTCTGAGAGTTGACCAAAGGTCCAACCTAGCTTTAATAATACCTGCCCAGAGGTGGTCAGGTTTCAGCCTTTCTTACCTTGGCCATGTCTCTGAGAACTGAACTTCTCGTACTTCTTGACACTCCAGGTAGGTTGCAGTTGTGGAATATGGCAGCACTGGAATATAATGGGTTCCTGGTAGCTTCACGTTAGATTCTTCGCAAATCTTTGGCGGTTAATTTGTGTCTTTTCTTCTCGACACGTTTCTTGCGACCCTGTTGACTATTTGCTACAAATTGTTTGATGGTTTTGTGATCACGCCCTGTCTTAGATATTTCAAGAATGCTGCATCCCTGTGAAAGACTTTTTACAATTTTAGACTTTTCAGAGTCAGTTAAATCTCTTTTTTGGGCCATTTTTCCTTAGGATAAGAATCAGCCTAATAATTATGCACACCTTAATATAGGGTGTTGATCTCCTTAGGCCACACCCTCCCTCATTACACAAATACACATCACCTGATATGCATTTAATCCAAAAAGGATTCAAGTTTATACAGCTTGGAGTTGGAAATTATGAATAAAATTATGATATGGTCAAAATAATCACTTGCCTAATAATTGTGCACATCGTGTAAAGTAAGAAATTGGTATTTAAGCCAGTGTTTGATATTGTTCAATAGAGATCCTTTTAAATCCTGCACATGCCAAACATGCCACATGATAATCATCTAATTTTCTCCTGCATATTCTCCACAGTCATCAGTAATTTAAGACAGAAATACCATAAATAAGTTTGCATTATTGTATGTGGTATTAACCCAAGTTAGTTTTTTTTATAGTGTCAGATAACAGCACACAAGCTTTACTCTAAGTCAGGTCAACTCAATGCCCATGACCACATCCAGCCGGCAAATACATCTTGTTTGTTAGTCATCAACCTCTGGTGTTAATACAGTCACTGGTACAAAAGTATGGTTCATCACTAACCTTTTGGTTCCTTGTGTAAAATGTTTGACCCCACTGCTCTGAGCTCACACACAGCATCTCCCTGAGACAATCCAAACCTTCAGGAGCCGAGCAGACTCTAAAGATCCTCATCCTTTGAGGATTGGACCCTCAGACTGTAATCCAGGACGGGCTAATTATAGACCATTAGACTATGTTTAAACCCCTTTAGTGTCAGTGGGATTGTTTAAACATAATGACACTCCAGCTCTTTGCTAAAGTTAAAAATGTTTTATTGGCGCTAGAATGTGAAATAAATGTGGAATGAATGTAAAAAGTAGATAATGAACTGCCAAATACTGAACAGAAATGAGACCATTAGGTGTTCAAATCAAAGTTCTGTATGGCTGTGACTAGAAAAGGGTTTGACGTGTTTCCAAAAACCTCATCTGAACCATGTTGGTGCTTTCATTGGACACAAACCATCCTCGACCATTGCAAACCTTCTGAGAACTACTTTGTATTTACCTAGTATTTTCAGTGTATTAATGTTGTGTTATCACTTAGCCAGGCTTATTATGTGAACTTTTACAAGTGCTTTTATATTTAATGCCTGCATCCTGAGTGAACATCAGTGCCCTGACCTGAAATGTACAAAAAACATTAAAATTTATAATGATATAAAATGAGCCTTTAAATGTGATTATCTGAGGGTAGGAGGCAGGAAGACACTGCATCTTACAGTCTGATTTGATTACATTTATCCATTGCCTCTGTCTGTTTTAATCAGCTCATTCATGCTGTATATTGTAGCCAGTTCACTCTATAGGCCACTATAGACCCATCCAAAAGACTTTTCCATTCACTTTAGTGAGTTAGCAAACTAAACCCGGTAAATAAAAAAATACATTTGCATAGAAATGTATAATTCAGAATCAAACTCAGCTAATTAGTTTAATAGGGACATCTGTAAAAACCACATTGTTTTGGCACAATTTGAGATGTTTGGTGGCTAATGCATATCAAAACTGGAAAATGAATCAAAACAAACCCTACAATGTATTTGGCCCTAAATGGGAGCATTACAATCCCATATGCAGGTCTGTCCTGTCACACCTACACCAAAACAGTCTACTACGCCCCTGTGACAAAGGGAGCTCCAGCTTGGGTTAGTCTGAACATGCTACCGTTCAATTACAAACACAACAATGGCATTTATGATGGTTTACAATAATCAAAGAACAGCTGTGCAATACACAGTAAACACTGAGGAAGCTAGCTAGAGACCAGAGCTTTTTCTGTCTTTCAGTGAGACTTTGTGTGGCGTAGAATAACAATAATAACCAGACAGAATATATATATATATATATATAATAAACAACATTTTTGCCATATTGCCCAGCTCAATTAATTAACCTATTGTAAACTAGTTTTCATGTTGCTACATTTCAAAGTTCACTTCAAGTTAGTTGGATACATGATTATGTAGTGTTTAGAGTAGCTCCCGGGTTAAGCAAAGTCCTTGTAAACAGTCCTTTAATAAACCCAAGTATACATTCAATCAGGAGGCTCTTCTGCTACAAATAAACCAAAGCCCTAATTTCCTAACACAGTGCAGACTATTTGAGATGCTGTATGATATTTGCATTGTGCCTCTGACCCACTTCTTTCCTGCACAGTTCAAGAATAGGAAGTCGATCCTTTTAGGTGTTACTTAATCACTGTTTGGACTACAACTGCACTAATCCTCTGATCTCTGGGCCAACTGGCTGCAGAGATCAGAGTGAGGAGGAAATGCTGAAATACTGCAGGCACATAAACTACAACCAGGATCCACTTTATCACAAATCCATTTTCCCTGTTTTTGCATAGTTTTTATCTCTCCAGGACTAACCTTTTATTTGGTCAAATTCTTATTGTTAGTTATTAGTTAGTTAGTTGTTGATTCATGCAAATTTATGCTTTTAATGTTTTTTAACATGGCTTTTTGTGCAGTGAAAATTATATTAGGTCTATAAAAAAATTAAAAAGGAACTGTTTTATTTTCACTCTCAGATTAATGCATCAGCTGCTGTTGCTTTGCTGTTGTTTTGTGTTGGAAAGAAATTCAAATAATTATTCAAAAAATACATTTTAATTACTTTTTTGAGGTCAGTAAGACAAAAGACATCAAAGTAAAGTAAAGATGGAAAAATAAAAATATAAATCAAGATTTTATTTTTTAGCTTCAATCATCAACAGCAGGGGGAGTGGAGAGCAAAAAGTAGCTCAGGTGCTTCATAAAGGACAACAGGATAATAGAAATAAAACACAGCAGTTGTTGGCCAATGGTTACCTGAAGCTGGACAATAATTTTAACAGTTCAGAACATACACAACATTCATCTGTGCTGATAGAATATAACTAACTTTTTTCCATCAAACCTCTTTGACTTTAGCTTGTGTCAGAGACAAGTGGAAAGTGAGGAGATCAAGACTAGTGGGATAAAGTAAACAATAGTGAGATACGCCCCAATTGATTTGCTGTAAAGTGAAGGGATTCCAGACCCATTTTACCTCATAGTCATCAATTTATTTAAAGAGAAAAAAGCTCATCATTATCTTATTCCATGTAAAATATATTAAAAACAGGTTATGTGCCAATGAAATTTTAAGGATCTGACATGTCTTTTATCATAAAAAGATCTGCCTTTTTCTTCCTTTAACCAGTGTTCACCAGATCTAGGACACTGCCACCAAACACCCACAACTGTCTTCCTCTAATAAACTCCAATAATTTTGTCTCACTTAGTGATACAACAAGGACTTGCTTGATGTGTATCATCAAAGAGTCTTATTGATGGAAAGAATCAAAAAGACACCACATAGGACAGTCATAAGACCTACATATTATATTTTAGTAAAGTTGATCTGACGTGAGCTGAGCTGAGATAAAGGAGGACTGGCAGACGTTTAGGCCTGCTTGATGGGTATGCCTGATAGATGATGTGAAATGTAACTCACAACCACCGCCCTGCTCCTTATTACATTCTGCTGCTCCTAACTGTAGATGACAAAGAGACAGTCGAGTTAATGACTCTTTATACGAGACTCAATTATTCATTTACTTCTTGTTTTGGAAGCATATTTTTTCACTGAAAGACAACAGTTCTCTCGTTAGTGCCATAGACATCAGCATAAAGAGTGTGAACAGAAGGCTTATCAAATACCTGAAACACGACTGTACAATATCAGGAAAGCATGTGGGACACTAGAACTATGTTCAATATTACACAAGAGAGCTGCTTCTAGAAACCTTGGGCTAAATGTGGGGCTAAACCAGGTCTAAATGTGGAGATAAACCAGGTCTCAACCAGGATTAGGGGCTAAAACCAGGACTAAACCAGGGTGTTTTAAAGCTTTTGTATTTGGTCACACAACAGTTTCATATAAGGCTCTAATTGGACAGTTATTTTGAGATGCAATGAGTAAAGGCCTGTCACATGGAAGATCAGAATACTGTTATCATTTAATGACGTTCCCACAGTCTGTTGCAATATGTAAATTTATGCTTGCTTTTTTAACACAAAGTTACATTTGACATATCAGAAGACCTGTCCTATATATGCCATTCTGGGTTAGAGAACAATTTGTCATCTATTCTCGTTTCATATCTCTATTGTCTGCCTGATTTGGTCCAATTTAAGCCACACAAACCCAATTACATAGGCTCCTCAAGACAGTGACCTCCTTACTTCTCCTGCGGCTTCAATCTACTCTCCTCCACTCAGCTGAGGAAAGAAACGTGCAGGGGAGAAGTAGCCAGCGTCCCCTCCCTTTCCGAGCTCCCCTCCCAGTTTGAGCTGCACTTTCCATTCAGCCACCATCATCCCCTGCCTCTGCCTGGATGATACAGGGGAACAAACCGCCTCGGACTTACACCGATAATAATGTAACCTCAAATGCTTGAGTAGCACTAAAGATAAAACATAAAAATTGTGTGTACGGGAAGTGCATTTGCCACCGGTTGGTACCTAGCATAAGACTCCTCCATTTAACAAAGGCCACCAGCTCCACTAGAAAGCGCACAATTACAATTAGATTTACAAAAATTCCCCTAAACACCTGTCACAAAACCGCTTAAATTCCACTCCCAGCCTCAACATATTCTAAAAGTGATTGTAATAGCTATCCATTGATTGAAGCTAATGTGTATTGACATTTTAATAGAGCAGCCCTGACAGAAAAGGACAAAGCAGCGGATGCAAACGGGTTTAAGACAGCAAAAAATGTAGCTCGAATGCTAGCGCTGAGCTTAGCATGTACCGTTCTTTGGTTTTAGAAACCGAGAAGTGACAGCCCCCCCACCCCCACCAAAAAAAAAAAGACGGGCCACCACACCAGTCTGTCGCTTAAACAGAACATGAAACCGGACAAAAGACCGTTACAGCAAATAAAAAGAAAACGTAAATCGTTTAACGTTACATTTTCTGCCGTAGAACGTAGCATTGGCGCGAAAATAATGTAGAAAGTTAGACGCGAGCTCAAAATCAAGATAGACATTTACAGTTGGATAATATATAACGTAAGAATAACAGTTACAGTTATATTAATGGAGAAAATGGACAACAAAAGAAAAGAATATCGTGAAATAACGTGTTGAAGCAAATTAAACGTAAATAGTGAACCTTTAGAGCAAATCATAGGTCAAATAAGCTGTAAACTCACGGTAATGCGGGGTATGTTCTTCTTGCCCTGGTATCCAGACATGTCGGCGGATGGATGGGGATTACTGCAGCCTGTTGAGGTCAACCGTCGCGGTGTTTTAATAAAAAAGCTGATCCGTTGGATGTGGTATGGATGAAGCTAAGCGTTGAACCGTGTTGTGGGTTGTGTAGTGGCAGCGGCGGCGGTGGCAGCCTCCCGGTGTCCGATGCAGCAAAGCCGTGAGAAGGAGTCAGACACAAGAGAGCGGAGAGAGGCAGGCAGGGCGGAGGAGGAGGGACCGCGAGCTCAAACAAGGCATGAGAAGAGAGACGCACGGCGCACGCGCAGAGCCTCGCCCTGCTACCGCTGCTGCTTCATTCATTTACAGCAACAGTCTGAGTAATGGCATCAATTGTGTGTTACATAGCAAGTATAGGCCTACACATGCATTTATTATACCATATGACTGCTATATCAATTACTTATACCATATGACTGCTATATCAATTACTATTCATACTCACCACCACTTCTATGAGGAATCAAAACATTAGCAATCTTCCAGCCACATATACTGTTCAAATACCTTAAACTAAACAATAATAAGACTACATACCTTTAACTCAACAGAAATAATGCAATCATGAATCCTCCATTTTTAAATTTGATTGTGAAAACTCAACTATTATTAACCGCCAAAACACAGCCAAAAGTGCTGTTAGTCTTGTTGACAGGCATTTATGGAAAGTTGGAGGGAAAGATTACAAAGAAAAATCATTTTTTACAAGTCTGTTAGCTAATGCTATTTGTGTAGTTACATTATGGCTATAGATGCAAGTTATTTTAATATGGACAACACAAATACATTGGACCACACCAGAGGCATTGTTTTAGCCCTTTATTAAAAATGTCAATGTCCGTCTGCAGTTTTAGGTCAGTGGGACGAGAGTTCCACTTTCTGGGAAAATTAAAGAAGAAGCAAGACTGTCCAAAAGATGTTAGGAGCTTGATGTGATAAGTCCCTTCTGATGAAGCAAAAACAGGTACGATTTGGTTTGACCTTCTTGCATACACTTTTGATTCGACTTTGAAACTTTAAGTTATTATCAAGAATGATTCTAAGGTTTAGTTTCTTTAACTTCTGTTATTATTTTATTATTTATGCGTACCTCAAAATTGTTGTATGTTAGCATTGTTCTAAATGAGAAACAAATAGGGACAGTTTTCTTAACATCCAGGGTTAAGTGGGCCAACTTAAGCCATTTGGAGATGTTAAGTAAGGCCTGTGTCAGCCCTGCACAAGCAGATGTTCTGGCAGACACATGGATGATCGTGTCATCTGTATATAGTTGGCAGTTGACAACATGATAACAGTCGAGAAGGTCATTTATAACAGAAGCTATAAATACAATTCCAAGGGACTAAAATGCATTTTCCAAGACTTCTGCTAAGATGTGTGCTGTCAGTGAGTGGATAGAGAACCAGCATTTACTCTAACCAAGCTAAAGGCTACAAGCTACGAGTCACTGAACCCCTTCAGATTACATTCTGTTGGACTAGAAAGACAAACAACACCTCATAGAGGAGCCAGCGCTATACACCAACTGTTTTAGGACCTGTGCTTCCTCACCAAAGACTGTTAAAGACACTGGGATCTGCCTGACAAGATTAGCATAAAATAAAATATATGACACAAATTCACTGTGACTTTAAAAATGCTTGTTGCTTTAATTGAAGGCACAGAATAAACGGCGTGGGCCACGTCTAAAAACGGCCCTACTGATTTGAAGGATGTGGTGGAAGAGAGGCGCTCATGAAGGAGTGGCTCATGTTGCCGAGGCTAAGGGATCAATATGAAACATGAGACTGAAGCTCACACCATGATCAGAGCTTTTAACAGCATCCTGAGCGTTAACCCCAGGATTCAGGCATTACTCATTAAGTCCACACACTAAAATACAAAACTGGTCATAATCTCATACAATTCAACATTGATTATTGCCAATATGTCTGTAGCGCAGTCACTCTGATCGAGCAGCTCCACCCGCAGTTTTAACACACACATGGGACATTAAACGCACCGCTGCAGCAGGATCACAGCTTCTTTTACAGTAGACTTATAGCAGGATGGTAGAGAGGGGGTGCTTTCTGTTGTGTTCACGGACATGTGTTGTGCCTCTGGAGGCTCCATCTGTCTCTTATCGGTCACACTCAAACAGGCAGGCGGATTTATTGATCTTTGATTGTCTTTACTGCAGCTCCCTGGAGTTACGGGTTAATGCGACAGCAGGGGTCAGAGGCCACTACCAGTAAAATATTAATATTTTTGATAAATCTACAAGAAAAGGGCAGTAAAAATCTGTTGTTTTTTTTTTGGTCAAGTCAAACTGTAAACATTGCATTAGTTACATTTTATGTCATATACAGTTCAATACAGAAGTGTCGATGGAACAGAGACAGAGACCCAACTCAAACCTGATGCTTAGTACATTTAAGGATTTTTTTCATAAATAATACAATTACTGTAAAAGTCAGACTTATTATATTATTCATTTAATCTATACCTAAGTATTATACAACTGTAGGATGTTTAGAACAGTCTGTCCATAATAAAAATAGGTATTGACCAGCAGTGGTCTCAGGCTGTAGACTGCCCACCTAATAGTTACAATCTGTGCTGCAATTTATGATTTGGTGGGCAACAACCAGTTTTGGGTAAACTGAGCCCAATCCTGCCCCCTGCTGGTGCTGGGCAAATTGACCAGAGCCATTTGACATGGTTAAAGCTGGCCGTGGCTAGTACTAAAATCATTATCTCTGTGTTTGAAATGTTGTGCGTGTCATTATTTCACCTACAATCTTTACCAGAACTGTAAAGAGCTACCCTGGCTTCTGCAGGAAAAGCCTTTCTTTAGATAAAAACCTGGCAGCGATTGGATGAACCACCTGCCTCAGAGCTATGTTATTTACACGAGTGACAGTAACACGGTTAAAACACAACAAGACCTGCCACACCATTAGTCCGAACCTGCAGCAGCTCAAATGAAATCCCATCATCAGGTCAATATGGATTTTGGTGAATAATTGAACCCTCAAATCTTACAAAAAGGGGCTTGAATGTTTTTGATTTCTTTTCATATTCAGAAATCTAGCTTTAATAAAATAATAAGGCCAAGATGTCAAAGTCATAGTTGTAATGTAAGACGAGAAGTAGAGAAATAAATGTAGGCCCTAATAGTGTCGTCGTGACTTACATAGTGTTGCTTTAAGGTTTCAGTTGGTGGATGTCCTTCTGGTTTGTAGACTATTATATGTTGCAGTTGTTTACAGGGTGTGGGTTTTCTTTCTCTCTCTCTCTGTCTATAAATCTTATTTCCTTGTTCTTAGCCAAGACTGTGTCATTTCTGTCAAGCACATTGAGTTACTTTGATACAAAATGTGCTTTATAAGTACATTTTCTTCTTCTTAAACTATGCTGCTAACATCTTGCACCACACTCAATCTTTGGGTGGTCATAATGTTTTGGATGATGTATGTCCACTTCATGAATAGGCTAACCTTCAACAGATGCAGGAAAAAGAACTGCCCCTGGTAACAACAGAACATTATGACTAATAATACACCTCACCAAAAACTTGTAACCATGGAAACCAAATAAGAGAGAGGGAGGAACATCCAGCATCAACTGGAGGCAGCCACTCCCTCTGAGTCTGCTCCTCTAGCCTACTGTATGACATCACACTGCATCATGGGAAATGGAGGCGATGCAACTTGTGTCGAACTCATCCTTAAAAATCCACCAAGAATCTCACACGCATTTTCACATTTAAACAAAAAGCACGGCAGCTAAAAGCATCAACAGAGCTTTAGGAGAAACGACACTGTACCCTCTGGTCCAGGTTCTGCAGAGCCTCTTTGCCCGTGCTCTCCCGGATCTCCACCTTCCTGGGCTGGCCGATGTCCGTCTGCCGCTCGATCACACGCCCCTCGCCGCTGCGCCCCGCACGCCCGCGGCACGCGTCCAAGCCCAGTCCCGCCGCGGTCCCCGCTCCGTCCACGGGGCAGAACACGCCGCAGAACTGGCTCTGCCTGGACACGGGGGGGCTGAGGGACGCCACTTCACCGAAACGAGACATCCTGCTGTGAAAACCCGAGAGGCTGTGAGGGAGACGTGGAGAGATGCGTGGTGGGGCTGTGTGGGGTTGGTTTGCGTCCTGTGCGTCTCTTCCCTTGGACAGACACCGCCTTTGTTCGGAGAGATGCTGCGCTACAAACCCACAAAAGAAAGGGAGACGAAATTACGCACTGGTGAAGACACTTTGCCGAGTCATTGGAAAGCGAGACGCACACGTTTTGCTGAGTAACGCGTAAGAATGTGACGCTAGAAAAGAGAGTTGATAGAGGATGAATGAAGATCTACCTGGAGGATGTGTCGTTGTGCGTAAAGCTGTGGAGTTGGTGCCGGAAATGGTTCCAACTCGACTGGTGGCAGCGCATCAGATGGTCAGCTACGGAGTTGGCAGAGAGTAATCTAATGAAGGGTGAGCTCATGGAGCAGCAGCACGAGGGAGAGTGTAGTCTGTGTCAGGGCTTTGGAGTCGGAGGTTTGGGCCGGAGGCAGGGCGCTGTCTTTCAGCACCAACGATGGACTTGCCCGAGCTGCTTTTTGTGCAGAGTTCAGGTTTGAGGCAGATCTTTTTGCGGATCTGAATTGGATTCTGTCTGTGTCCCAGTATTCTATGTGTCAGAATTAATGCACATCTGAACAAACCATGAATAAAAGTGTTAGGGCTGCATCCATTGTGATTTCAATCCCATGGTTTCTTTTTTTTTTTTTTTTTGCCAAGCACACATTTTCTCTGAAATACTGAATGTATGGATGAAATTTATTTTTTAGTAACATAACTTTCAGACCTTTTCCCACTGGGTTTGTTTATGTCCCTGCAGGGCTACAGTAGTTGTTCACATGCTCAAAAAAAAAGGAGCGTGAGGGCCAGAAGTACAATCTGCACAGTCACCACCAGATGCCGCCAAAACCCCACACCCCACGTACAAATACACCCCCTTGAACCACGCACCGTGTCTCAATATGTTTATGGAAAAAGAAATCATATAAATTATTGATTGTTCACTTTTTAAAAGGTCTATATACATTTTTATAGTGATGCAATCCTGCACAACTTTTAGCCTAAAAATATATCTTCTCAAAATCATGTTGATTCTTAGACAGTAGGTCAGTAGAATCATAATTATCTCACTGACACAGTCCCCTCAGCTGGACACAAACCTCTAATATAGCTTTCCTGTCCCGGGACGGTGGCATATGGGGAGCGATTAGTGAGTGAATCTTTACCACACTAAACATATCATTTAAAAAAACAGACCGGTACACTGGACCCTACAGAGTCATATTTGTACTAAAACACTGAAATGACCTACAGTTTCAGAAGACAGGTTTTTTTCTTCCAAACTTGCCGCTTGGATAGTCTCCACTTGTAAACAAACATGGTGATGCTGACAAAGTTAACTGTCCCAGATTATCCAGAGACTTAAAAAAACCTAATGAATGCACCAACAAGCACGGCACATAAGTCAAAACTGCATTCACCCTACTCGTGATTAGTTTGATTGTCTTTGTGTCTCGTTAAAACCATGCAAACCTTTTCAATAAGACGGCCTGATGATAGGATGGATCTTTGTTCATCATGTAACCCCCTCTTTCACAGTCCACTCATATGTTTCGGAATAAAAAACGCTGCGATTGATCTCCTGTGGGAAATATGGAGGGGTTATCAGCAGCCTAGCACTTTTAGAATCTGCTGAGTCATGATGAACGCCCAGCAGCAGCACAGACACAGCCCTGAGAACGTGCTTTTAAACATGAGAGCAGTGACTTTTTGTAACTGAGAGCATCTTGTGGAAGTAATAGCAGTAAATTTATAATTTATTTTTGGCTCATCACAATGTCTCCCTCCAGTGAGCTCTACTGTAAATCTCAGTTTTATCCAGATATCGATTGTTTCTGCTGGATTTGGGGCTTTGCACATTTGACACTTTTAACCTCAGGCCCTACTTTGAAAATTCAAAAACTCTCTCAGAGTCTGTAGCACGATGCATGCCAGCCCCTCAACCCCCTTCTTTTGCTATTGCTGCAGTTCAGAAAGTATTACAAAATAAAAGGATTAAAAAACAATAAAAAATACACATACACAAATCAAGTGTGTAGTATGATTATTAGTGTAAACATAACCAGTGTGTGAATAACCTGTAGAAGGATAACTGGAAAAACTATGACAATAACATGTTGCAATTCCAGTGTCTCTGATGTACGTCACATGACCAAACCAACTTCAGCCGGATTGACACTGATACAGCCTTTGATGGATGTGTGCAGAGTTTAGTCTCTGATTTAAAAAGAACAATATTCCTCTGAGTGTCTGTCAGAGCTGCCCAGATCAATACCAGCTCAGACACCACTGTTAAATCCTCACATTAAACACATAAAAGGCACAAAGGATCATGGGAAGGATCCGGAGCAGCTAGTGCAGTTTCCATAACAACACAACAGAGGGTCTTTAACAGTCTACTCCTCCAAAAAAAGGCCACTTTCATTGTCTCACACTCTGGCTTGGCTCAATGTAGAGACTGGACGCTCACAGAAGAGGGATCAGTGTTTCCATGGAGACAAAACTTCTACAGACCAGGTTCAAAGGTCAGGTCTGGTTTAACTCTTTCTGGACGTTGTTTTCCAAGATGAGAGCTGCTATAGTAATTGCTTTAGTAAGCTGTTGGTGACAGAAGTGAACGCTGACCTCACCAAAAGGCATCAGAGGTTAAAGGTACGCCCCAAAAGTGAGCGTGCCCTCTTCACTGAGCTGACGAGAGCAGCAGAAAAGCAGACAAACGTGAGTGGAGAGGCTCAGGGTTAGATAATGAGGGGAAGGCTGGCAGTGGTCCTGGAGCGGGAGAGGAAGGAAGGAAGGGCCGGGTCTATCTCCTCATGAATGTAGGGCACAGGCATCAGCGCTGGACTGGACTCAGACAGAAACAACAACAGCACTAAGGATGATCACATGACTCTGTTCTGCTGTTTGGCCCAACAATATCTGAATAACTCCAACATGCCCCCAGTGTCCCACTTTAACAAATTCAAAAACCAAGTGAAGGACTCTGCCTGCAAATGTCAGTTATCTCATTTAATCTTATACAACAATTGCTTGTGCCTCAACAGAAGAATTTGGTGACATGGGGTATCTATTCCTTAGAATAAATCTAACTTAACTCCAACATAACTCAAATAATTACCAAGATTAAATTGCAGTTGAAATAATCTTTTGTCCATGCCAGAGAGTATGGTTTGTGGGTTTATTCCAAGCTTTGCAAAAAAACGACTTTTGCATCTCCTTCTCGTGGCTGTAGCTTATTGACTGGCTGACTGACCAAAAACCAGGTGCATTCTGGTCCTGTGGCTATGCGCCATACTTTTATAGCCTGTATGTGCCCATTGTTTACAATAACATAGAGAAAGACTACAAATCTAATCTAAAGTTCATTTAAGTAGCATTTATTTCAATGCTATGTATTTTCTGGTGAAGTTATGTGTGTAACATTTGTCCAGTAGGGGGCGCAGATCCCTCTCTGTGCATCTGGACTGTCAGCAGTGCAGTGTTTGTTTCCAAGTAAAGACCATCCAAGCGGAAAGTTAGGAAGAAAAAAAAAATATGTCTTCTGAAACAGTTGGGTCATTTTAGTGTATTTTTTGACAAATATGACTCTGTTAGGGTTAGGGCTAATCTCTGCTCTCTCTGTTTGAGCCGTAAAGCCGGTCACACTTGTAATCTCTCACAAAACAGGAAAGTTCCATTGTAGAGTTCTGTCCAGCGGAGGGTACTTTATCAGAGAGAGTGGCATGATTTTATCACCCGCTTGCACAACAAAGCTCTCCATTTCAAAACCCCTTTTCCTCACTGCCACAAGAATTTAGGACTTGTCCAACAACCATCTCCATTCATTCACTAATGTTTATGCTTATCTTTCTATATCTTTCTATACTCTCGTCTGATGATGTCTTGTATGTTTTTAATCTATATTTTCTGTCCCTGTAGTTCATCTGTATCCCTCCACTTCCTTTCCCTGAGTCTGTTCTGCTGCAGCGTGGCTCTCCCAGAGGGACAGGGAGTCTCCACTGATGGAGCAGCCGCCACCCCGTCACCATGGCGACAGCGTCAGCTGCAGTGGGAGGAGTCGACGGTCTCTCCCGGCGAGCTGATTGGCTGTGAACAGGTGTGCTGATGTCCACGAGGAACAAGTGGGAGGAAGCAGACCCATACAGACTTCGAGACCTAGTGTCAACCTTTCCCATGAACACACGAGAAAAAAGATTGGAATGTATTGTATTTATTTTAGTCAGATGTGACACAACTAAATGTAAGGTTTTTAAGGAAGCCAGTGTTGGTCTGTCAGCCTGCAGTCTTTGTGTCTCTGGAGAACGGTGCAGTACCAGGCATCTGTCCATGCGTTTAAAAGCATGGACAGATGCATGATGGGAGCTTGGAGGAAGTTTGACATAGATCGTGAATGAGTCCTGACAGAGAGACTTCCTGTGGAGTGGGTTCTCCAGTTTCATAAAGCTACAGCAGCAGGGGTTTTCCAGGAAACATATCTCGTTTACATCTGACTGAATATGGGTTGGACACAGGGTTTTAGGCCAGTTATGCAAAGATATTAATGTTAAAATGTCAGGTCTGTTGTTGAAAAGAACAGTGTTTCACAATGCATCATGAAAAGTAGTGAAAACAGTGACAGCAGAACTATCTGTAAAAACACGTTTGAATGAAACAAAGCGGTTTTGACCGAGGATAAAACATTGTAGGTTGTTTCTATTTTCATTGGTTTATCTTCAGGGTCGGGTCAGACACCTCCTGTTCCAACACCATGTTCCAAAAATAATCCGAGAAGGGTCACATTCCTTTGTCATATTTGTGTTTTTCTTTCACAGACAGTTTCCTACACTTAGAGATGTTTACTTTGCGGACTGTCAGAGAATGTGACCTGGAATCCAGAGCCAGGGAGGGTCAGATTGGTGGAGTGCCTCTTGACTCATGACAGCTGTTCAGAGTCAGAGAAGGACAGATGGAAAAGAAACAGGAAATAACAACTGGGGTAGATAACATTTAAAGCAATGCTCTGTAACGTTTTATCCTTTCGCTTGGAGCCCAATAATTTAACCCTTAGATAGTTTGTGATGTTTTTATCGACATTAAACAGGGTGGTTTTCCCATGTTTTAAGTGCAGTAGTTAAAATAATTGAAATAAGACACAAAGAAAGCAAAAATACTCTGTGTTGATGAAGCAATAGTGCCAAAATGCTACAGCCTTCCCACTCTGTGCATAACTCTAAAGTGTGTGTAATTTTACCAAATAAGCATTTTAAATAATGTCTGTTTACAAAAGCAGCTAAATATTACCTTAATATAGGTTTTGGAGCTCAGACAATCTTGACCTGAGTTGAACGGTCTTTGATGAGGAAGCAAAGGTCCTAAAACCATCCCAGTACAACTATGGAGCCTCCATAACTCAGGTCCTAAACTTCTGGTAACTTGTGGCAAGTAGCCTTTAGCTCATGTAGCCTAAATGCTCTCATAAATAAAGCAGCTGATTATTGAGCCACTGGCAATTGTTCTCCACCCACTTACTGACAGCACACACATGTAGTCTCTAAATTATGGACACTCATTAAGTAACCAAAACATTTTAAATAAAATAAAAAAGGTCCACACTTGTCGTAAATTCATTCAGGTCACCTTTAATGACAAATGTTTTTTCAATGTAGTGGGAAAAAAGAAACTCAAAAGCAAATGTATTATTACAATATCTACGGTTATAGCATCTGAGGGGAATCTCTGCTGTTCACATTTACATCAACATCAACAGAAAAAAGGACTTTTTACACTTTTCACTTCATTCCTTTTTATTTATTTATTTAAATGCACCTCTGGTTCTGTGCAATGTTACCAAAGTAAAAATTAAATGAACAAAAGCCACAGAACAAAACTGAAGCATTAAGTCGGACAGTGTCTCTGCGGCTGGACCAGAGGCAAAAGTCAATACACCACTTTGTACGTCCCTAGTTCTATATGAGAAACAGTAACATAAAGAGGCATGGTACATGCAATATTTGTCATTTTCAGTGCAATAGCAAATTAAATAATTCCTAATCTTGACTAAATTAGACATGCTACTTTAATTTTGCCAGTAACCAGTTATAAATGGGACCTGGACATTTGAGATAAACACTGCTCAAAATTATTTTGGAAAAGCTGCAAATGGCACAAGTTGAATCCTGAGTAAATTTTAGAAGTTTTTATTTGGGTTGTGCTTAAGATCAATACCATTTCACAAGGTAGCTTCTTTATAAATGATAAAAAAGACAAATTAAAAGACACTCAATCCCACTGATATAAAGATGTTAAATAAACTGCTGCAAGGATGTGACACTCTTGTTTCCCAGAAGCTAAAGTCTTAATGGACAGCTGAAAGAATGTTCATTTGTGTGCAATTCTCTCGTGTCCATTAGTTTGTGTTGTACTTCTTCATTGCTTAACACTTTCATTTTTTATTTGCTGTTGTTAATCTAATTCAATTCACCTAAAATAAAGCAATACCTTTCCATTGTCCCAGTATCTGCTACAGGAGGTCCACCAGGGGTCAGATACTGTCCTAGCTCTTTGTGTAAATGAGAAAAAGTCACATCTTGCAAAGTCTCCAAAAGCTGTTCCAGTTTTTAATATAGGCAATTGCTTCACTTGACTCAGGGTCTTTCCAGATCTGTGTAAACCGACGCTCTCCAGAAAGCCATTTTTTCACAGGATAAAGTTTGCTAAAGAATTGCCAAGCAGTAAGTAACACTCAAGGTAACATGAGTCCAGAGAGAGCGTTCAGTGAGATCTAACATGTCCAGCCTCAGAGACACTGCAGTGACACTAAAGACTTGTAAAGAGTTAACGTTGTTAAAAACACGACTATAATCGACACAAAAGGAGCATCAAAAGGACAAATCAGTCAGAAGCTGCTGCCACAAATGGAAAAAAAATATAAAAAAATAAAAAAGCTGATGTCTAAACTCAGTGAACATGTGTTTTATCTGCGGGCGACTGTTTGGCAATTTATTCTTTAAGTGTCTGAATGCAAGGCCGGATTTGTCATTGATTGAATTGCACAATTTGCTCAAAAGGCATTTAAATCATACACTGTATCTAAAGATGGACAGTGGTGTCTCCTCTCTGTCGCCCCCTTGTGTGTGGCTCCAGTACATCACCACTTCAATGCTTTGCAAGAGAAGCCAAAATATAAACTTAAAACAAAACCTCCAATCATGTTTCCCCCACTTGGTTTTCAGCTATTTAATGTTGCCATTTTCCCCAGAATATTTTTTTTTGTTTTTCACTTAGTTAAAACAACAAATCAATAACAGATGCACTAAATTGAAAGTTGTGCAAACTAGTATTTATTAATTTACTACTAACAAGCAAAAATGACCTGAGGTCTGTGATTGCTGCTGCCCTCTGGTGGCTATGCTAGCAATTACTTTAATGGCCTGTTGCAAAACTGCAACTAAATGTGTCCTAAAAGATTTGATTTGGATTACTATGTAAAAAAACATATAGTAATTATTAGCTTGCTGGTAGTTTTTAGCAGTAAAATTAATCAGCATTGAAAATTATTCAAGAAAATAACATTTTCTTTTAGTATTTGTAAGCACATTTGTCAAAGTGGGAGCAAGACAAGGACAAGGATTACAAACTATTTTGAAAAAACGAAAAAAAAAAAAACTTTGGCCATCTTTAACTGCAAAATTAGAAAGTCTGCTAATGCAAAATAAAAATAAAAAAGTAGGAGCATTGTTGTAACATCCATCTTTAAATACAGTCTACTGCTAGAATTAAAAGCCAAAACAAGCATGTACATTAAAGAAAAATTGGTAAAGTTGGTTAGAAGAAACTGAAGAGATCCAATTAAGCCAACGCTAAAGATATGTTCATGGAAATTTGATCACAAGCCCACAATCTGGAGTGGGACAGACATTAAAAAACTATGAGGAGCTTCCGCTTTAGGACCAAATATGAAATAAAAACAAAATACTGTTAATGTAGACCCTGGCTTTCTGCTCCTGTCACTTCAGTAATTATGTTCATTCTCAGGACTCCCCTCCAGTGCAAATCATAAACACTTACGGTTTGGGATGGCCACTACGGTAACTATGATTACAGCATTTTCCCATCGTAAAATAAATAAATAAAAGTTGATATAGCTAAAAAAAAAAAAAGAAAAACAGCTACAAAAAAAAGGCATGATCAGTTTTGAGTCGCCCGTTGTTAAATTTATCCGACCATTTTCACAAAGTCGAGTTTCGGGGCTACTGATGTCGGTGGCACAATCTGTGGTCAAACTGGACAATCCCTCTCTGTTTTCACATCAAAAGGGCAAAGAGTTTGGTTTTGACGTTCCCTGAAAACCCACCCGCTAAAAACATTACTACCCCTCCCAGAAAAAAAGGGTCCTTAGTCATTCCTGGATTTACAAATGAGTGAAGACAAAAGGGGGAGACAATCAAACAGCCAGTCAAGAATAAGGGCAAAACGGGGGAGAGACAAGAGGGGAAAAGGCAGATGCGTTTGACCTGAGAACATGTCATATCTCAGGAACTAAGAGGAAGGGGGAGGAAGGAGGGCAGGCGGGACAGAGGAACACGCTCTTCTCATCGAACCCTCTCCGTTGACTCCACTGTGGCCACTTTAAAGGCACTTGTCTTTAGCTTCTTTCAGAAGGAGCTGGTTGGGGGCGTGGTCAACCTCTTTCCGATGTAGACTCTGAGGAAACAGAGAGAGATTCAAGAGACTAGACAAGACACCATTTTTGGTCGGCAAAAATCAGGGGCAGTGCTAAAAGCCTTCAGCCCATCTACGATGTCCACAGTGAGTCCATGGTCCAGATCGGTGGCTTAGATTTAAAAGTGGTGGTAAAGGCAAGATGTTTTTGAAGGACACATGGCACACTGACTTACAAGATCCATAATCAGTCTATTTCAGCACTTTAAAGCTGTGGATCTTTTACTTTATAACCTACTTCAATAAGTGAAATATGCAGATATCCATTTGATGGAAAAATAAAATAAAAATCACTCAAATTTAAAAAAACTAAATTTCACAGTTTAAATATCTTTAGCATTTTCATGAACAGTTTCCTTGAGGTCGGCTTGTACTTCTGCACAGAATTACAGACGGGACGGTTAGTCGTGAGTGAGACCAGAGTCTATTGAGACCAGGACTGTTCCCAAGTCTCCAGGACCCTTCCTTGGGAGGACTCCTCTGGGGGAAACCAGCTGCTGAAGGTGTGTTCCATTTGTTATCAAACCACACCTCCTCCCAAGGACTAAGTTTGGCCAAAATTCCCAGGATGCATCATTTAGCTAAAGACAATGAGTGACAGCGCCTTTGAGGCAGCTTCCCGTCTGTGGAACGCCCTGCCCAAACACCTCATGGCTCCACAGATGGTGGACGCTTTAAAAATAAAAATAAAAATAAATAAAAGACTAAAAACGTTCCTTTTTAGAAAAGTGTATTTGAACTCTTTGTAAATTATTTTTAAGAGTTGTTAATTTTGACTGTTTTTACACTGTTTTAGCACTTTAAGGTTTGATTCAAACACAAGGTATATTACAAATAAAATGTAGTATTATTATTTTTCTCTGGATTCTCTGTGGTCTTTCCCTTCCCATAATGCACTGCAAGTGTTTTGAAAAAAAGGCAGTAGAAGAGAAAGTGTGGCTCAAAGTGGAGGATTTTCAGTTTAAATACAAGTGTACTTCATGTAAAGCAACTACGTACCTTCTGGAAATCCTGCCAGCAAAACAGCTTAAAGAACTGTGGCCCTATGTAGGGCAAATTATGTTAAACATTATAAACTTGTCCCTGTCTACTGGCACCGTTCCTTCCCTCTTCAAACAGGCTGTGGTCAAACCCCTACTCAAAAAACCTACTCTGGATCCTGGATGCCTAAATAATTACCGTCCGGTCTCCAATTTACCTTTTCTATCTAAAGTCCTCGAAAAAGTTTTGTTAAAACAACTTACTCTATATCTATCGGAAAATGACCTCCTCGAGCCGTTTCAGTCTGCATTTAGGGCCTCTTCCACTGAAACAGCTTTAGTTAAAGTGACTAACGATCTCCTCCTTCAGATTGACGAGGACTCATCGGCTCTACTGTTATTGCTAGATCTCAGCGCTGCATTTGATACGATTGATCATGCAGTGCTAATCAACAGATTAAAGAATGTGTTTGGCATCTCTGGGTCTGCTCTTGCTTGGTTAGAATCCTATCTGTGTGATAGGTCTCATTTTGTCTCTTTTAATAAATCCTTCTCCTCCACGGCACCAGTGAAATTCGGTGTGCCACAAGGGTCTGTGCTTAGTCCCATACTTTTTTCACTATATGTTACACCATTGGGACAAATCATCAGAAGTTATGGAGTAAACTTCCACTGTTATGCTGATGATACACAGCTGTATCTACCAATAAGCGAATAATACTACTGACATCAAGCGCCTAGAGGCCTGCCTCGCTTTCAATTAAAACATGGATGTCTCAAAACTTCCTCCATTTGAACTCGGATAAAACAGAGCTCTTGTTAATTGGTCCTGCCAGTGATCGGCACAAGTTCAACAATCTTACTGTCTCGATCAACAATTGTGTGTTGGAGCACGGCAACACTGTGAGGAACCTTGGTGTCATTTTTGACTCCACACTATCACTGCAGCAGCACATTAGTGAGGTCACTAAACTAGGCTTTTTTCACTTGAGGAATATCTAAAAAATTCGCTCCTGCCTCTCTTTAGCTGATGCTGAAATTCTCATTCATGCATTTGTCACATCCAGGCTGGACTACTGCAATGTGTTATTCTCTGGACTGCCGAGGAAAAGTACTCACAGACTACAAATGGTCCAAATTACAGCCGCCAGACTTTTAACAAAGACCAGGAAGTTTGATCACATTACTCCGGCCCTGGCTTCATTACATTGGCTTCCTATTCATGTTAGAGCAGATTTCAAAGTTCTCCTGTTAACATATAAAATCCTTTGTGGACGCGCGCCCTCTTACCTATCTGACCTCATCACCCGGTATACTCCAGCTCGTACCCTTCGCTCTCAGGACGCTGGCCTCCTTCAACTTCCTCGAGTAAAGAAGAAGTCTGCTGGCTACAGAGCCTTTTCTTATAGAGCCCCATTTTTATGGAATGGGCTCCCGGTGGAAGTGCGGCAAACTGACTCTGTTGAAGTTTTCAAAAGTAAACTCAAAACATACTTATTTCACCAAACGTATGGAGACTGATTGATCATAGGTATACGTTTACACTGGTTGTAGCTGTAGGTACACGTTTACACTGGTTGTAACTGTAGGTACACGTTTACACTGGTTGTAGCTGTAGATACACGTTTACAGTGGTTGTAGCTGTAGGTACACGTTTACACTGGTTGTAGCTGTAGGTACACTTTTACACTGGTTGTAGCTGTAGGTACACATTTACACTGGCTGTAGCTGTAGGTACACGTTTACACTGGTTGTAGCTGTAGGTACACGTTTACACTGGTTGTAGCTGTAGGTACACGTTAACACTGGTTGTAGCTGTAGGTACACGCTTTACACTGGTTGTAGCTGTAGGTACACGCGTTTACACTGGTTGTAGCTGTAGATACACGCGTTTACACTGGTTGTAGCTGTAGATACACGCTTACACTGGTTGTAGCTGTAGGTACACGCTTACACTGGTTGTAGCTGTAGATACACGCGTTTACACTGGTTGTAGCTGTAGATACACGCGTTTACACTGGTTGTAGCTGTAGATACACGCTTTACACTGGTTGTAGCTGTAGGTACACGCTTTACACTGGTTGTAGCTGTAGATACACGCGTTTACACTGGTTGTAGCTGTAGATACACGTTTACACTGGTTGTAGCTGTAGATACTCTTCCCCACCGCCCCGTGCTCCAGTGTGAGGGCCCCACCCCATCTGTCATCTACCTTGATGTTGGCTGCAGCCCATCCACTATTGCACACTCGGAGTGGACACTGCCAATATAAATGTTTTTATTTGTGAAAATGTTTGTGTATTTCTATGTATTTTTCAACTGTCCTGGACACATTCCTGCACGGCCTGTCCGTCCTGGGAGTGGATCCCTCCTTCTGTGGTTCTCCCTGAGGTTTCTCTTTTTTTCCCGGCTGGGTTTTTTTGGAGTTTTTCCTCTGACCCTGATGGAGGGTCTAAGGACAGGGGATGTTGTCTAGTGCAGTTTGTGAAGCCCTTTGAGGCGACTGTTATTGTGATATTGGGCTATACAAAAATAAATGTCTCGTCTTGTCTACTTTTGCTGTGTT
The DNA here is from genome assembly GCA_024416835.2 of Perccottus glenii. Lineage (NCBI taxonomy): Eukaryota > Metazoa > Chordata > Actinopteri > Gobiiformes > Odontobutidae > Perccottus > Perccottus glenii. The sequence goes on from CM044547.2 coordinate 43,193,821, forward strand.
CACTGAAAATATTTTATTTTGAAAACATTTGCCCAATAAACTGTGTCGTTCAGTTTTATTTCACGTTAGTGAGATTTGATCAGCGTTGTCATGTCAGTCGATGTTGCTAAAGGCTTTAGAGTCGCTCAGACAAATCACATTCAGCTGCTCTCAAAAAATACACAAGACTTAAATAAATATCTGCAAATGTAACCAATTATTCAGCTTCACAAATGTTTCTGTCTTTTTTCATGAGCCATGGATCAGTATCAGACTCTCACTAACACCAGACTGTGTTTATAAAAATAATCTGCAGGTTTTTCATTGTAGCTATTAGTTTCTGTAAAGGATTTATTTTTTATTTATTTCCTTAACATTGCATTTTATACCATAGAAGTCAAACATTTAATTATCCATAACTTCCTATAAACAGAACTATATAAAAGTTAAGCATTTAAGCATTTTATTTAGAGAATTAAAAAAAACAGTAACAAAACTGTGGACGGGACTTTTGAAACTGCAGCTTAGCCTGAAGCTTGTCCCAAAAGACTCGAGCCTTGACTCGGGAGGAGCCGACTCTTTAGGAAGGATCTTGGCAATTTGGAGACAGCCCATGACAAGGGGAGACTTAGTCAAGACCATCATACATTGGAAGAGATTCCAACAGTTTTAAAATCAGTCCAAGTGCTGTCTTATTATACATTATTGAGTCTTATTTAGCTGTTCTCACAATAAACGGCAACAAAATAATGATCTGTGTTCTTTTGACTTGTTGCAACAGAGTAAGTGGAAGCAGTATTGTTTTATATTTAAAGTTACAGAGCTGATTGAGACGACTGCAGTGGCTTCCTCTAACCCTGTTCTACCCTCGCTGCCGGGTGTGTTCCTTCTTACAGGAGCTGTAAGGACACTTGTTACATGCCACAGATGAATGGAGGAGGTGTTTGGGGTATAACTGTCCTGACATCATATTGAGCGGGGGATTATTTTTACATGTGTCTCACAAACAGAGAGAGCTCCCGGGACGCGGCAGGTGTGCAGTGTTTAGTGAGCAGCTGCTTCACGGGCTGTTTCAGGACCAGAGACTAACAGAGGGACAACAGCTCCCCCTGCAGGCCTCTACGTGTACAGTCTGAACTGTACCTTTGTCAAAACTGCTGTAAAACCTAACATGGACCCAACTCTAATACAACAACTGAATCTAATATCAGTAACTCTAACCATTTTTTAATGTTTAACCTTGAAAGTATTTAAATTTGTTTTTTTTTTTAAGATATCCAAAGAACATGTCCAAAAAAAAATAAAAAAAAAAACCTTTGTTTATTATTGACCAAACACCTACATCTATTTCTATTCATTTTATAATAACTCAGAGGAAACAGAAATTTAAATAAAAAATGATTGGCTTTTTCACACCGTTATTTATGTTAATTATTTAAAAACAAAGTCTGAAGACCAACATAAAACCAATAGTGCTTCACTTTTTAAACCATTTAAACCAACCTTTATACTGTAGCTGCACAATGTATATCTTGTTTGTGATATTTGTACGACTATGTTTTTTTACTGTATGTTTTAGATTGTCCATTGTGTTTTTTCAATGCTACTGCCTCTTGCCCAGGACACCGTTGTAATTGAGATTTGTTTAGTTGTTTACCTGAATAAAAAAGATTTAATGAATAAATAAAAAAAAATAAAATAAACTGTTTCTCTGACTTTTTTGTGGGGACACATATTTCAAAATGCCCAATTTATTTTCATCAAAAACCTTATGATGCTTACAGATGGTCATTTTTTTATAGCTTTGGTCCATCTTTAGGGAAATTATTTTGTTTTAAGTCATTTGGACCTCTGTTTTAATTAATTTCTTTAAACCATTGAAAAAGGAAAAAGACTAGGGCACAATATCTGCAGACTATGTTAAATTAATATGTTCTTCGATAAATAATAAAGTAATCTTTAAACAATCCAGTTTTATCACAACCTGCACCGCTTTTTAAAACCAATTCCAAAACTGAACGTGTAAATCTATACAGAATGTATTCATGCATCACCATCTGCTGTTACCATGGTTACAGCAAGTACGTCCAATATGTAAACTTTTATTTCAGTTCCAACATAAAAAGAAATGCATTAGCAAGACTACTTTTTATTCTAAGCATTGGTCACTTGGGGTTTAGATCTCTGCACACCTGAAAAGTCGACAGGTGCGCTGGAGAAACGACGTCACAGAAGGAAACAAGGAGAACTCACTCTTTCTTTATTAAAATTGAAACTACAGACTAATTCTGTTGCAGTTGAATCAGGAGCTTGTTCAGAAAATGGTAAAGCCATTAATTCTTTCTACAATATAAATGCCAGGTTAAAGGATCTACGTTTAAACAACATTGTAGAATACTAATACTTGTACGTCATGTAGCCTGGTGACGGTGCGGTGGCGTCTTACCCGAGCCCCAGAGCGAGGATGTGTGATAGCAGCAGCGAGGGGATGAACACTTTAAGAAACTCGGCTGAGAAGATGCCTCCTTTCTTCATGGCTCCAGATTTCCTCATGCTCAGAGTCACAGAGCGCCGGGGGTGACGGAAGTGGAACTCCCTGCACACAAAAAACAAAAAAACACAGCTTCACGGTTAAAAGGATGTATGAAGCGAGGTGATGACTGAACTACAGACAAACAGAAATCATATGTTATGTACTGCACTTTAATGTTTTAGGATTACGTCGATGCTTACCTACAGGGCTGTTTAAAAGTGGTTCCAGCTGAAACTAATGGGACAAAGACTATTTCTGTCAATCTGCATAAATGTCATTCAAGTGCACTAAAAAGGCATACAGTTCAGGAATTACATGAATACAAACATTTCCACTCGACAGGTTAATAAGCACATAGACAGCTGACGGACAGGTGCAGTGTCTTCCCACATTATTTTAGTTTTATTAAAAAAAAACTTCTATTACATTAGATCATGTTTTGGACTTTGGAGCTGTGTGTTGAACCAAACTGAGCACTTCATTACCTGCCCTGGATGTCAGGGTAAAGCTATACGTTAGACATTTACAGGGTCGTCATGGTAACAGTGGACGTTAGTGGGGAACTCACTTTGGGGGAATGTTTTCCGGTCGACTGGACCAGTCGGCGACCCAGTCTGCGTCCTTCATCAGGATGTCCATGTCCCGCTCCTTCTCCAGGACGTCCTCTTCTGACTGTGGACGGACAAAAAAACATGATGACCACAATGGAGCTTCGGGGAAAAGTGTAACAAAATGGTGTCACATTTACAAAAGGGCTTGCAGCTGTTGTGATGGTGAGCTGAATAGGATCATTGAGGATAAACGTAGAATATATGTGTTATAATGAAGGAAGCCATTTTTGTGAAAATAGAAAAGCCCTCTTTGAACAGAGGAGGTGGCCTCAGATTCATGTTGCCTAGTATTTATAACAGTGTTTTGAAACATCAAGATAGTAAATGGTAAATTCCTTCAGGTTATAGGACGACTGCTCTACCGCTGAGCCACTGCGCCCCGTCAAGAGTTACACTGTCCTTTCAGAGCTAACCTTTTTGCATTAACCTTTTCTTCACTGTCTAAAGAGAAACAGGAAGCACTATTCTAGGATAAAATGTCACTAAATATCCAAACAGAGATGAACCCTTTCAAAATTGCAGAGTTTTGGTAAAATTACCAAATGGAAATGTTTTTAATTTCTCCTATGTTTTTTATTATAATTCCAGTTTTTTTCTGGGACTTGGAGGAACCTAGTGTTATTTTTCAGGATCCAAAACACTAATTGTATGTTTGTGAACTGACATCTGTTTAAATAATCAGTTATCTGCTAGTATTTACTCACATCTGCAGCTAACCGAGTCTCTCATTTGAGAAACACCATGCAACTGTTAACACCCTTGTGATTTCCGTCTAATTTTGCTTTAATTCTGTATTCACTGGGAATTATTCATCACACAACAGCACACATTAACACATATCCACTTATTACTAAATGCCCTTAGTTTAAATCTAGATGTGACTAGGCGATTATTTTTTTATTTTTATAAAAAGGTGTGGTTTTGTTTCCCAGAATAAGGGCTCACATAACCTTTACAAATAAAAATTAATTACAGACCTAAAGACTATCAGAGCCCTTGCAAGTTGTGTGTCTTGGGCAGCAGCAGTAAGTGAACGGCTTGTGATAGTTAAGTCTTTGTTTTGGGCGTGCACTTTTGATGATGGTTTGCAGAAGTGTATAATCTTTTCTTTTTATCTTATATCCCTTGTAAAAAATGTTGTAAATACCTGCTACAACAATTAATGCTATTGTTAGTATTTGAATGAAAATGTAATAGGTCTAAAGTAAGGACAGGTAACAATAATGACAGCATTGAATCCCTTTGAGCAAATAATCCACATGTGTGCTACTAAAAACCTAAAGAAGTCAGCTGGTGTGGGTTTTAAGTGCACGTGTTGACCCTTGGTAAACACTCTTAGGTTGAGTGTGCTGTTACAACAGCAGCCGCTCTTACTTGGCTGTCTCTTCTCGCGTCCACGTCAAAGATGATCTGTCCCTCGTCCTGGGGGCTGTGGGGCCGCGGCGGGCTGTGGGCAGAGACCGAGAGTCAGTGAAGCAATGCACTTTTGGTGAATGAACTACAGCTCTGTCAATCAAATACTTCAGGAAAAACAAAGACCAGATGTTCTTTTTTAGTAAGTGTAGGGAGTAAGGCTATGTAATGTGGTAACAGCCAATGATAAAAAAATATTTTCACACTAATCTCTTTGCCTTTTAAAAATATTCAGGTAAATTTGATCATCAGGTAAATATAGCAACATAACTTTCAAATGAAGTTGTGAAATTGTTATTACACTCATATTTCTTTATGAGAACACATTCCTGTAAGAAGGATTAGGGATGATATTAACTAAACTGAGTTTGTTTCAGTTCATTAGCACTTGTTTTATCATTAGACAACAGCATGTCCCTGCAGGGCTACCATATCTAATCACATGAACCTTTGCCACCAAATGTCAAAAAGATTACAAACTACAGTATAATCAGTAGAGCCCATAGATTTCTGAAATGGTGCAAAATGTTCAGGTTTGTAAATCGATATCAGAGATGTCTGTATCAGTCAGCCGAGTCTTGGCCTGTTTTCTGCTTCAGACCTGAAGGGACACTGCCCTTTGAGAAATTGACTGACATCAGCTGACCAGAACTAAATGCAGTCGACAGGAACTCCTTATCAATCCAAAAGGTCAAACTATTACACTTGATTGCAGTAAATCAAACAGTTTTCTTTCCCATTCCTATTACTTTCCTTCTAATGTTTAAAATAGTTGTGTTATGCTATGCAAAGGCATCTGTTCATGAAGGACATGACTAATTATTGCTGTGTATTCATTTGCAGAGCTGTGTTGTGGTTTCGGATGGACATAAACAGCCTTGAGTGACTCACGGACAGCTGACTGATAAGCCCTCCACTCTAGCTGTAAGGTTCAAAACAAGCACATGATAAAGAGCAGGACTCAAGAAGGTTGTAAGTTCAAGAAATGTAAGTCTTCAAGTTGAAATGGAGCTGATTCAAAAAATGGCAAGAGTAACCTATGCTGGGACATTAGAGAAAACTTTGTGGAACAAAGTGGAGAAGAGATCTGCTAAAGCAATGTAATGTCATTCCACACAGTCTTAACAACTTTAATTGAGTTTGCTTTCTTTCTGATGTAGTATAAGCAGATTAGGAAACATGCACCAGGCACTGAGTTGAAGATTTGAACGTGTGGTATGTTAATGACATACTGAAGGCTCAAGGCACACACAGGGTTCAGGGCTCTCCTGGATTCACTGAGGTCTGCCCAAAGACCAGCAAAAGGAAACTTTTGTACTATAGCCAATGCAGGGGATGGTCCATGTTGTTCAGTATAGCATTCATCCTGTTGTGTGTCTGCTTAGTTTATTAATAACACCTTTTATGTGCAGAGACAACTCAAAGTTTAAAAAAGACATTGTTACAAATTTAAGATAATACATACATAAATTACTTAATGACATTTTGCTTAATGTCATTAAGTAAAATGTGCAAATAAAATACACACAACATGGGATAATAAATAGATGATTAAATGTAAAAAAAATAAATAAAAAGGTGGTTAAAGGTAAGCTGTGTTAAATGTGAGTCCAATGAATTGATTGATGATTAATTTTTCAGGCAGAAAGCTCCACAGACTGGCAGCATAAAAAGTTAATGATGCTATTGTTTACTCTGGACACGTGTATGTGAGGGGACTGTCCGGTACCAGTCGATCTGAGGGTCCTTTGAGGTTTATCGGGAGTTATTAGCTCAGATAAATACATTGGACCTAAACCATTCAGTGATTTATAGACAAGGAGAAGTATTTTGTAATCCATGTGCGACTGGAAGCCAGTGGGGTGGGTGTCGGAGTGAAATTGTGACTCTGTTTTTTATAATTTCTCTGGCTTCTGCATTTTGGATTTGGATTGTAGCTTTTAAATGGCTGAAATATCTACTTGAAATTAATGCATGGACTACTTTTTTCAGGTCCTGTCTGAACATAAAGTCGCTTTTTAAGATGATAAATTGCAGTTTGTTTTTGCTTTAATGTGACTTTTAAATTCAGGTCAGAACACAGGCTAACACCAACACGTTTAGCTTGATGTTTAATTATCAAAGACTGACTCTGAAGATGTTCACAGTGTGTCGATATAGTCCACCAATGTAGGCTGTAGGCTAACGGTAGCTACACATCACAGGACCACAGTTGTCTAAATCTGGGATTAATATCTAAGGCTCTATCTAAGACCTGGATGTGTGGCTCAGAAAACAGAATTGTAAAGCTGACACTAAAGGTATTGAGAAACTTCAAATTCAAATACAACATATTCAGTTTTGTTTTCAGGCACAAATATCAGCACATGACGCCGACATGTATTAATATTAGTAGTCTGCACATACATATGATAAGAAACCACACTTTTATTATTATATTGGTTAAAGATTGTATTTAGAGATTAAATAACATTAGGCCAAGGACTGAGCCTTCAGGGACTTCGCAATTTACTTACCACTTAAAGCACTGCACATAGTTAATTATGTTGTGTTGTGCAAGGTACACACATACATTGTACATATAAAGAATCCTTAATATATTTGTAAATAAATATATGTTTTTCATTTTTGTAGTGGGTAGATCATGTTTCATATTTTTCTACAATAAAAAATAAATAAAATAGCTGTTTTAGAAATAAGTCTTGTTACAAAAATATAAAATGAAGGTAGAACATTTTACTGTAAATAAAATAAAAAATAAATAAATACTGTTTTTGTCAGAAAGTTTTGTATAGGACAAGCAGCAAATTAACAATTCTAACATAATATCACAAACCCCTTTAATATTTTGTTTTTCAAAAAAATGTGTACAAAATGCAAAAAAAGCAGTAAAGTTCTGGGAAATAAAATATCATGCCCCTCAGTCGCACTGTCCAGAGTCCTTCTTAAATACAGCCATAATGAGCTCAGTCATAAGGTTATTTCTTAATTTGTTGTGATGCTACCATTTTCACAATTCTGCCATCATTTAATAATTCCGTTTTTTTTTAAAGGTTTATATTAATGACTATGTTTCTAATTAAAATGAGTACTATCATTGGACTAGACACTAGTTTGTCTGGGTCGCCATGGTAACGCTTGGGGTTTGGGGATTATAAAATTGAGCGCAAATGCCGACCAAATGACATTAGCTTTCCTTTTGCTCGCTGCTAACAGTGAGCTACTTTCTGAACAGTCGAGCTCACACTGTCACTACCTGTTCTCTGAGTCTGCTGCTGTCACAAAGCACAAACAGATCAGCTAATATCAGCCGATTAATCATTACATTACAAAACTGCATTATGTTGTATTTTTCTATCATTTGTATATAAAGAGACTGAAAGGGTTTGGGTGGTTTGGGGACTATACCTGTCACAGGAGGAGTTGCTGCGGCTGGACTCGTGCTGAGCGTCCAACAGGATCTTCTCCATGTCCCCGTTGTGGATGGAGGACGACGAGGGCACGTGCTCCAGCCCCCCCGCCATGGCCTCCTCCTCTTCCTCCACCTGGGGCAGGGGCAGCAACGGGATCCCGGTCGAGGAGGACGACAGGGCAGGGCCGGACGTTCCTCTGTTCATCTCCAGCTCCACCCAAGAGCCTGCGGAGACACAACACAGGAGTCTATTCGTGAGCTCTTATCAGCACGAGAGAGACAAAAGCCCTGCTGACTTTTATCAAAACAATACGCCTACTGTCTGCTCGGCCAATCAAACGCAGTCCAACTTTTACACACTAACTTTGGCTTCCTGTGGACATGAGCTGAAAAACAAGACAACAAGGCAGTTCAGGAAGCAATGTTTATAATGAGAATTAATGCTGCCAGGATAGGAGTCACCTGATAATCCCAGAGGGTTACTTTTTTACATTTCTTTCAGCACGTCCAATGACAACAAACCTCCACATGGCTACTGTCAAATGCCCCCCCACTGCTCCACCAGTGTTTGAACCTGTTAACACAGCACACACACACTGCCTCTTTAAAGGTGTTCTCTATTCTAATTGGAGAAAAAGGGGGTGAGATACCAGAAAATATATATATATAATATATATATATATGTTCTGTTAAATTTAAAGCAGAGTGACTGGGACAGCTATGTTACAGGCTCAACAATAAAAGAAGAATGTTTATTTAAATTTACAGCTATATTAACTTTTTCAGGACAGGCTCCAGTCACTCGTGACCCCTAACACGACCAAGAGGAAGCTAATGAATGAATAAATGCATAAAACATATCTTCATTCATGTCTTTATCACAATATCAATACCACAAAACAAATGGCACAACCCTACATGTAACTGCAGTGTAAAAATAACAGACTTAAGTTACTTTTACTCCCATTGTATCTGTTAAACTTTACTCCAGGATGAAGTTTGTTTAGTTAAACCTGAACATCATTAAACCGGTGTGCACTTTAGTTAAAATAACAACTTTATCACAAACTAGTGAGAAAACCTGCTTCTATATCATAAAAGTAATACACAAATCACTTTCCTTACAACAAAACTGTGTAAAATGTAGTTTAACAAAATGGAACGGAAATGTTTTTAGTAGTGTATAACTGCCTCAAAATAACCGTCTTTGAATTGTTGATCTTGGAAAGACAGACATTTATAACTCCATAGAACCCATGGCTAGATTTATCTGAAGGGAGTCTTTGAGATAGGGCAGAGTTTGTGACACTGCTACACTTCTGAAGAATGAAATGACTTGGAAAACTTTAATAACAGATAAAGCTGTTTATTATGTATGAACTTCCTGTTCCTTTGTGGGCCCAGAATATCCAAACTGAGCACTGCTGGGGGTGAAGCACACTCAACTCATGTTTCTTTTTTTAACACAATTCAGCATGAAAGCTTAGATTGTGAATTTGTGAACTCGTTATCTGACCGTTATAAAAAGGCATGTCCCAGCAAGGCTACCGTAGCTGCTCACAGGCTGCGGAACTGCTTTCTGTAAAATGACCACAATGTGCTCCTAAAAACCACACAAGTCAAATGTGTCCTGTTACATTACAGTACGTTTGTTTTTGTGGTTTGAGATGTCTATTCTGAGTTATGATAAAAGAGTTGGGGTTATTTCATATTCATAGTGAGTGAGTCAAAAAGGAACATGTGTTATGTTTTGAATATAAATAGCCTTGATACGTAACTACAGTAAATACATTTCTGTGAATCTGAATTCGTCTGAAACAAAATGATGACTTGTTGTTCATGAAAGGCCCTGAGAATCTAAAAGTAGACAGAAGGAACTCAAAACCTGAAAAGCATATGGGATTATAAATTTCCAGGTGTTGACAACGTGATTTCCAGTATTCTGAGCCACGTTGAGATGAGCAGCTTGTGTGTGTTTGTGGTAGAGCGGAGAGTTGAGCTGCGTTCAGAGCCGGGTGTTGAAAGGCCTCGGTCCTCGACGAGACATAAGGTCAGGCATGGCCAGAAGCTGGGGGGGCACAAGACAGGGCTGTGCCTTACACAAGAACAAGAAGACTTTCCTGATTTGACTCATCATTGTTAGACATTATTAATTTAAAATAGTATACATTTTATTTAAAGTAGAAAATTATTTACAGTACTGGCTTGCTTCAATCTCAGCTTTACCCACTACATACAGCTACAACACTTTCACCCACTGAAAAAGAGGAAGCCTGTGCCGACCTCATGACACACACATGAGCTTCAGGAGGAAGGAGGCTGGTTTTAACAGGTCAACCACCAGGACACTTCCCCAAAAACACAAACCAGCTATGGCACAACAACAAGAACAACAAACAGTAGCTTGTATTTCAGTAGACAGGCTAACAGGCTAAATCTGACAAAATGGAATAAAGAGAGACATTCACAGCAAGTCCCAAAGCAGCACACTATATACTGAGAATGTTGTTTTTCTCTAGAATAATTTTATTATCACGTTTTGGGTGGATGCAAAAGATGGAAGAAGAAAAACTCTAGTTGACAAGTGTATGTGACACGTTTAAACTCAGAATACCAGCATAGTTTACCTTGCTGGAAAGAAAACAGACAAAGAAACTCAAGACCTTTGCCAGTGTACAAACTCACTAAAATCTATCTTGTGCTGCTCAGTGTGATGCAACGTCACTCTAGGGCTGCAACAACTAATTGGATTAATCAACTAATCGTTATCTGGGGTTTTCATAGACTCTGAAACATGCCATGTACTGGGAGAAGAGTTTTAGCTTTTTTCTGGTTCAGATTTTGTGAAAATCTTAAAAAAACTAAAAACGAAAAATATAACAAATAGAAATTGATTATTTAAACTGTTTGGCAGTAAATTAAGCCGTTACTAATGTGAGAAACATGGAGTTGCTCTGAATGTGTCCTGGTGATAGGCAGGTAACTGGCAGGAGGTTCATCCAATCATCGAAACAGGTATTTATCATAAGCACAGGTCATTTGCAATGGTTTTCTTAGAAAGCCCTCTCAGATTACTGTGTGTTACAGAACCTCAGAGCTACATTGAGCAAGACTGAGCACTCATCCTGCAGGTTTGGGATCTTTTGACCACACAACACATAACGTACACTAAGTTCTAGTGACAAAGTAGCAAATAAACTTTGATTGACCCCCAGAAATCAACCATTGTATGAGGTAATTGTGGGGAACTTAGACAGGCTACTCATTGTGTGGGCCTTTTAAATGCCTTTTATAATGTGTATGATAATGTTTCCTGTGTGACTGTGACTATTACTTCAATTATTTAATACTTTTGGCTCACATTTGGCAGAGGAATACTTTTCGTTCTACTTTTTCTCATTTTAACTGTCATTTGCATATTTTACCATTTCCATAAAGAACTGCAAATGCAACACTTTCAAATCCAAAAAAAAATCTTTATAGAAGTGCAACATTAGTCAGTGTAAAGAAATATGTTGACTATCTCAATACAGTGTTGAATTGAATTCTAGCACCAGTGTTATTGCCTCAGCCCCCTCCTCACTGTCAGGCTCAGCACTCGCTCTCATCCCTGGATTACGCCTCGTTGTCCGCGACCCATTGTCTCTGCGGCGGGTCACCAGTGCGCTGCTGCGGGGCGAACCTTCTGGATGTTATCATCAGCTGTCGGCGGGATTTTAGACGAGGCAGACGTGATCCAATGATGCTCGTGCCCAGACTGGGGTGGAGGCGGAGCGGTGTGAAGATCCCGGGAATTATGTAAGAATGTTGATAGGGTTTAGGCTCCAGGAAAGACCAGAAATAACATTGTCTCATATTACACGAGCGACTGCAGACCACTGCATCTGATAACTGTCCCTCGAGCAGGGTCTCACTGTAAAACTAACTTTATTTTAATACATTCATTCATTTTCTATCGCTTAGTCCCGTTAGGGGTCGCAGGTGACTGGAGCCTATCCCAGCAGCTTTGGGCCTTAGGCGGGGTACACCCTGGACAGTGGCCAGTTAGTCGCAGGGCTGATATTTAGAAATAGACAGTGACAGACAACCATTCACTCTCACATTCATTCACTAGAGACACTTTAGATTCGCCAAATTAACCTACACATGCATGTCTTTGGACGGTGGGAGGAAGCCGGAGTACCCGGAGAGAACCCACAGTTACATGTGGAGGACATGCAGACTCCTCACAGAAAGACCGGAGTCGGCCGAGAATGTTTGAGTCGGCTGGGTTTTGAACTCGCGACCTTCTTGCTGTGAGGCAGGAGTGCTAACCACTCTGCCACGTGCCTTTTATGAATTTAAGTGTAGTTTAATAAAATAGATTTGTTATGCTCTGCTCATGGCTACTGCTATAATAAAATACTGAATATGGACCAAAAGGAAAGCTAATCTTAAAAAGTAAAATGTAGTATTAAAGCACATATTAACCTCAGATTAATCTTTGGTTTTGCCTGCTTTCAAAGCTGCGTAGAACCGAGTGAAAGAAGTCATGAATTCTACTCATTCAAGTGCCCAGAACAAACAAACTGAAGACAAACTTCTTAACAAACACACAATCTAATCTAACAATGACCCATTTCCTCTGGGTTTGCTCAAAGACAGCAGCATGTCCCTGCAGGGCTACAGTAGGAGCTCACAGACAGTAGAAATGAGGCTCGTGAGCTGTGGAATTCCACACGGCTATGTTGCTACTATATACCATTAAAACTCAACACTGCACATTTAACTGATATGTAAGTTATCAATATCATCCCAAAGACATAAATGTACAGAATCATTTGAATTACCAATGAATTTAAATGATGAAGACTTGTGTATGTAAACTAAACTAAAGTTCATTAGTTTAGCCCTAAACTTATACAAAACAATAAGATGTGAAAAGCTACGTCCACATCTTATTGTTTTTTTCACAAAAAAAAAAAAAAAAAAAAAAAAAAAAAAAAAAAAATTGTATTTATAGTGTTTGGAGTGGCATTAACTGTTCTGCCAAGATCCAGATCCATTAAATATTTATGATGTTAGTAAGTAGAATATAATAGAGTACACATTTTATAACCTATTTATTATGTTGCATTATTATTGCATGAGCCTCCTAAAGGTGTGGCCATTACATCAGTGGAAAGAGATAGAGCTAAGTCAGTCATAAAAAACACATAACTGAAGTTTGATTTAGCATGTTTGTTTGTTGTTATGACTATGGCTCTTTTACTTGCATCAATAAGGGCCACAGGTTGCTGAGTTGCACAAACTGCTTTCATTCGACTCATCATTATATAGACGTTCAGAATTACAACAGTGAAGTTCAGTGAGATGTTGTTCAACACAACTAAACCATCCGAGGTAAGCTGCCAAATGTATGACATCACCCGACCCCGAGGTTTTGGTGCCAGTTGCTAGAGCAGTATCTGCTACTTCCAGATAAAGACACTGTAGTTGTGCCAAACATTCAGACCCTTTTACAAAACAACGTCATGTTAAAGATGCATGCCCACAATGGCAACAAAGGCAGCTGTATTTCCCATACATTTATAGCCAGTTAAAATCCTTAAATAAGAATATTCTACTGTTGGTCTGTTGCACAGTCTGTTGCCAAAATGTGTGATGCAGCTTGTGCTGTTTGCTCACAGTAAAGGGGTCTATTTAACCACGAGTACGCATTGATTTTGGGCCTTTTTGCGTTTATTTGATAGTAGACAGCAGGTCAACAGGAAACAAGGCCATTTAATGCTAAGCTAGACATTATTTCATTTATATTCATGTGATATTTAGGACAAATGCATAAATAGCATGTATTGCTTTTATACATTTGGATTATATTCAGTAGCCCTTCATGGTTTGAAGAATAAAAATTTAAAAAGTATCTGTAGCTTAAGTGTGGCAAGGTGTAACACTTTTCCATCAAACTCACCTCCAGAACATCTGTCCCTATAAATAGCCTGCAAGCCCCCCCTTCCCGCGGTGAAGGTAAAACTTCAACCACAGAGCCCTCAATGGCCCCAAACTAAGCCTTTGTGAATATCTAACAAGACACACACAAAGGTGGGGTTAATAAAATAAATTCTACAGCTACTATTCCACTGTGTACAGTCACTATCAATGTGTACAAAAAGTAAAAGGCATGTTCTTGTTCTGATTTCTTGCCTTTTTCTTGGAAAAGCTGCCAAGAAAAGCTTAACATACCAACATTCTTAGCTTCTGGGGAGTAGGCTATTAACTCAGAAACTTACAATAATCTATTCAGAAAATTACCACGCATTCACTAAAAAGTAGCCCAGAGCACAAAAATAAAAATGATATTGTTTCTTAATCGACATTTTATATAACATTAGCTAAAAGGTGGAACTACAAAGACAAAACTTTAGATTCTTCCACAAAACCCATCCGAAACGGCAACAATAATGAATAAATGACTACATAGGCTTGCTTGTTTTACATTAAGCACGTATTTTTTCCAGCTGCCCCCATTATTGCTAGTTCTTCCATCTCGCCTTGTTGACAACGCTTCGCCCCGCCTCTTCTTCTCATTTCGAGTCGCTGATTGGCTTACTCACCTGTCAGTTATACAACAACGCCGTCTGTTGGCGTCCTATTGGTTTAAACAATGTCAATAACCAACCAGGACACATCGTTCTGCCTTAATGTAGTTTTCACTGCGAAAATATGGAAATGTAAACTGCCTGAGGCGACTAAATAAAATCCTAGCACCGTTAAACACACCTCAACAGGTTTCCCAGTTAGTAAGCCCACTGACACACTTCATAATCATAAGATTTAGTAAAATTTAGCTTACCGTTGAGCTCTCCGTTGTTGTCTGTGGAGGAGGCGTTAGCAGCGGCGGACATTGTCGTGGCTGGAGCTCAGGCCTGGTAACATATAAAGGCTTAAGTCAGGGCCTTATCTGTTCACATTCAGACGTGCGCTATCACCACAGCTGACTCGTTTTTTGGGAGCTTCTGGCTGGGGGCTCAAAGGCTGTCTGTTGTGCGCTGGCTTTCGGCCGTCAGCAGCACGCCTTCCTGGAGCTGCCTGATGACGTCACGACGCAACAAGGCGAGAGCCCGTTAAAATTACATAATACCTGGACAAACTGGACCTGCTGCGACCGACATGCAGCACTGTAAACTGATTAAGAAGGGCCGCAGTGGGGGGTTTATTTCTGACACGTTTGTATGAAGACGTGCATGAGCTCACGTACACACGCACACACGCACACACACACGTCAGTCCTGACCTGACACCATGGGCAGATGTGGCGGCGTGGTGTGTGTTTTTCCAGCAACCAGACACCGCATCAGCTGATATTAATAGGGCCTCGGATCAGCTGTGTGCCAGGGTTTGAGTTGTGGCTGGACTATTGGTCAGTCCACGTTCACACTGCAGTTAAGCGGCCCAGATCTGACTTTATACTTTTTTTTTAAGCCAAATAAAAGTGCTGCTAATAAACAAAGAAAAATGCTGGATACATTTACTTTGATGTGAACCCAGCAAATAAAAAGGCTATTTTTTTTCTTGATTTAAAAAGTCCATCCCTACATATATTATAATAATACTGGTCTGAATATTTATAATTCATGACAAATTTTCCTGTTCATTTTAAAATTAATCAAAATGTACTCCATGTGGTTTGGTTGTTCATAATCCCAGCTTTAAGTTCTTCTGTGAACAGACCACGGGATTCTTTCTGAGTCTGTGTCAGGCCACTTTAACACACAGTGCACATTTGATTCAGATCTCATTTGTAAGTGTTAAAGTTTTCATGCAGCTTCTATGACTCAAAATCAACATTATATTATACACAGCTTATGAAACATACAGTCAGGTCCATAAATATTGGGACCAAATTGGATTTGAAATGAAACAAGATGTGCTTTAACTGCAGACTTTCTGCTTTAATTTGAGGGTATTTACATCCAAATCAGGTGAACAACAGTTTGTATATGTGCCTCCCACTTTTTAAGGGACCAAAAGTAATGGGACAATTGGCTGCTCAGCTGTTTCATGGCCAGGTGTGTGTTCTTCCCTCATTATCCCATTTACAAGGAGCAGATAAAAGGTTCAGAGTTCATTTCAAGTGTGCTATTTACATTTGTAAACTGTTGCTTTCAACTCTCAATATGAGACCCAAAAAACTGTCACCATCAGTGAAGCAAGCCATCATTAGGCTGAAAAAAACTAAACAAACCCATCAGAGAGAGCAAAAACTTTAGGTGTGACCAAATCAACCAAAGGAACATCCTTAAAAAGAAAAAACACCGGTGAGTTCAGCAACACAAAAAGACCCGGAAGACCACGGAAAACAACTGTGGTGGATGAATTCTTTCCCTGGTGAAGAAAACACCCTTCACAACAGTTGTCCAGATCAAGAACACTCTCCAGGAGGTAGGTGTATGTGTGTCAGAGTCAACACTAAAGAGAAGACTTCACCAGAGTGAATTTTTCACCACAAGAGAAAAAAAAGGTGGTAGTGTCATGGCGTGGGCATGTATGGCTGCCAATGGAACTGGTTCTCTTGTATTTATTGATGATGTGACTGCTGACAAAAGCAGCAGGATGAATTCTGAAGTGTTTTGGGCAATATTATCTGCTCATATTCAGCCAAATGCTTCAGAACTCATTGGACGGTGCTTCACAGTGCAGATGGACAATGACCCGAAGCATACTGCGAAAGCAACCAAAGAGTTTTTTAAGGAAAAGAAGTGGAATGTTATGCAACGGCCAAGTCCATCACCTGACCTGAATCTGACTGAGCATGTATTTCACTTTCTGAAGACTGAAGGGAAAATGCCCCAAGACCAAGCAGGAACTGAAGACAGTTGCAGTAGAGGCCTGGCAGAGCAAATACCCTCAAATTAAAGCTAAACATTTGCAGTTAAAGCACATCTTGTTCGTTTAATTTTAAATCCATCGTGGTGGTGTATAGAGCCAAAAAGATTAGAACTGTGTCTGTCCCAATATTTATGGACCTGACTGTATGTCTTTTACATCAAAAGCTCATCATACAAGTTCATTTATCTTTTGTCCAGTGTTGACAGTTTTGCATTTTACGAGTAATATAAAAAAAAAAAAAAATAAAAGTTTTTCAATTCAACTCCACACTTTTACTGCAAAGTAGTAAAATGATATGTCTGGAGTTTGCATGTTCTCCCACTGTCTGTGTAGGTTTCCTCTAAAAACATGTACAATATAGGACTACAGATCACTAATGACACAACATGTATGTATTATTAAAACTTTACAACTGTTAGAAAAAAAAAAGGCCGAAAAAACCCCAAAGGTTTACTTTATCGTTTTGCAACTCATAGCCCAGTCGCACTCCGTCACTCTCGCATGTCACTCAAAACGTGATCAAACAGAAACGTCACAAACAAGAAAAAAAATAATCTAAAGAATTTAGGGATTTTTAATTGAAAAAAAGTCCATGACATGAAAATAATAAACACAACAAAATCCTACCATTTTGTCAGCTGTAGGTGTCCCATCAGCCGTTTGTTTTTACATTGCGCTCTATGGGAAACCCCTTTTGGGTCATAGGTGGGGTTTTGCTGCTAATCTTCAAGTGGGCACTAATCAAATTGGGGAAAAATTCAATCCATGTGCAGCACTGACCTCTCAGCTACCGGTAGCCTCTGGCGGGCCACATTTTGTCCCGGGACACCTGTTTGCAAACTGTTTCTTAAATAAATACACAGAGCAAATCGAATCATTTTTGAAGTTTTGAAATCTCCAACCCACCGTTAGTCAACCACACAGATGCAAAAAGTAGTTCCTTTATTATTATTTTCACCGTCATAGATTAAAACTGTAGTCATACATTACTAGAGGCATCAATATAGTCTGAATATTCCACCTTTTTTTTTTTAATACGCTGTGGAAACATCAAACCTTATATTGTAGCATCACATACAGTAGTGGTATTAAAGCCTGCAGTAGTTCTAACATTTTTCATGACCCAATGCCTCAAATAATACGTTTATTTTTATTTTTTTAATAAACTGCAGACTTAAACACAGATACCTAAGTATTTAAGTTGATAAAAGGAATACGAGTCCAGTGTCAAATAAAAAATAAAAAAAACAAACAAAAAACCTTTCCCTGTTAAGTGCTTGGGAAGACCATACGCAAGATCACTTATAAAAAATAAAATAAAATTTAAAACAAAACAGGTTCCAGCTTTATCTCACGGACGGAACAAATCTGGTGACGTTTGATTTTTCTTTTTAATATAAATATGACGATCATAATAATTATCTTTGAATATCTCTTATACCTGACTATTGTTCAACACAAAGAGGACTCGGGGAAGATGTTAAAAGAGCAGTTTTGACAAAAGTTATTGAATCTCTGGACCTTTTTGTGGCCACTCAACCTGAGGCACAATGTCAGTGAGCAGACGACAGGCTGTGAGCGAGTGTGTGAAAAGGTTTGTGGAGGTGTTTCGTCAAAAGAAACAGAAACTGACAGTTTAACGGATGAATTAATAAAAAGTTCTACAAAAAAAAAAAAAAAGCGTAGAAAAATAAATGCTACAATGGCACAGGACAAAGTGGATGACGACAACAATAACCACAGAACTTTCGAGGGGCAGATGTTTTATATATATATAAAAAAATAAGAGTTTCATGTGAGGAAATGTGTTTTTACCCATATTACCCTGGGAGAAAGAGTGGGCTGGCAAATGAAGAGAACGTAAATTGGCACGACATCGATGAAAGAGCTACGTTGGGGTTTTTAAAGTAGGGATGTATGTACCAGTTGTAAATAGTAGACACCTTTCAGGACAGCTTCTGTAACTAGCACTACCCAGGAGATGAGGCTAATTTGATTTGACTGAAGTTATCTTGCATCAACTGTCGGTCAGACCACATGAGCTTACGAGACCTTTCATGGGGGCTTGTCCGGGAAAAATACACCGGTGAAGCACATTTTCAACACTTAAAAGTAACATGAATGTAATTTTTTTTAGTTAAACATGCGCAATATTTCTTAATTAGTTGACCAAATCAGGAATTATAATACATCTTGTGAATGTTGGGACTATATTCCTGCATTTCTTTCCAACAGTGGTGGAAGGATACAGTCCAATTTAGATGGAAAGCTATAGTTTTCAAAATAACAAGAAATAATAAGTTGTGGTAATAGAGAAAATGTAAAGTCTTTGATTAAAATGCACTTGACACTAAATGAGCAGATATATGCAATCGCACAGCTGCTAGCATGTGCACACTACAGAAGCTACACAAAAAGTCTAATTCACTTATTCACATCTACCACATACAGACCCACTTTAAAAATCCCATACCAACACTTGAAACAACAAGGTTTTCACTCTGCTGCAGATCGAAAGATGATGGGTGGTTTAAGAGCGAGGCTTCCTGTCCACACCAGGGTCAAAAGGGCAAAGTCTGGTCACCGGTAGCAACTAACAGGCTTTGTGCCGGTGTTTTCCACAGACCGGCCTGGATGAGGTCAAGAGAGACGTCACCCGCACCTTAAGATAAAAAAAAAAAAAAAAAGAGGGCACAGAGCTCGCTTGCTTTACTCCGCCCCTGCCGTTAAATGACCTTATCCTGGAATATGTAGAGGTTGTTGGTGGTTGCCACAGCGATGATGTTGTCTTGGGGGTGCCAGGCGGTGTGGAGGATCTTCTTGTTGAAGTCTAAACTGTCCACGCTGATTTCGTCCTTCTTGCGCTTCCCGCCTGCGCACACCTTGCGGGGCTTCAGGACATGCAAGGGCTTGCTGTTTTCCCGGGACGCCTCCAGAGTCACGTCCCGCCGGTGGCCGCGGTCAAACATCCGGAAGAAGTTGTTGTATGAGCCGGTCATCACCACACTTGACGAGAAGGGAGAGATGAGTAAGACGTTTAACTTTCCTACAATACTTTTTCATGGCATCTTTATGACTTCTCCATAACTTTTCCCTAAATGTCCAGCAGCAGAAATCCCACCATTGATAATCCAAACGAAAGGTGTCATATTAAAGTATTACGAGTAAAAGATTAGTTTGGTTATTTAATGTAAAATGTTTAGCAAAAGAATTTAAAAGAGGGCAGATATACATTAAGTCTACATTAACAGCGATATAAAACCTAACAGTCAATCATAAACAGGGTGCATTTGCAAAAAAATGTGGCAACACTTTACAATAACTCACAATAAAACAGTAGTTCAGCATTAATGTGTAATCAACAACACACTTGTTAATAAACTACTTATTGACAATGAAATATTAATATGTGTGAATATATATGGGTTTGTTGAAACATTTATAACCTTGTTTATAACATAAGTGATGATTAATGCTAGATTATTGCTTTGTAGTGTTGTCAAAAATATCGATATTTCAATAAATATCGATACTGAAATATCTCAAACGATACGATACCCATTTCCCGAAGTTTCGATACCGAGTATCGATACCGAGTATCGATATCGAGTTTTTTTTTTGTTTTTTTTTTTTTACTTGCACTATTGGTTTCTGAAAGTAAGATAATCTGAGAGGCCTTTGAACAAGTGAACTACCTCAGGGGTCTTCAAAAGGCGGACCACGATCTGGACCGCAAGACAATATTCATAATTACAAGCGAATTGTGTAAAATTTTTGAACCTGCACTTCTAGGACGGCTACGTCAACACGCGCGGGTCCTCAGGTTACTATGGTTACGGACAGAGCAGCGGGAAATTTCAACATGTTTAGCGTAGCCTGATAATGAGTTAGAAACAACTAAAATTTAAAAGCCTTGGCAAAACATAATAAAGATTCACTGACGTTATGGACGGGAGGGAACGTTTATTTTAATCAGAAAATAATTTGGCTTGAATTGATGATTTTGTATTTAAAATGTTCTCACACATGAAGGAGTACTAGGCATAATATGCAGGATTCCAGGCTGTTGTCATTAAACCACCAGGTCCTGAGCTTTAGCTTCTTTTGATTTTGTAGTATTTTCCTTTTGTCTGTGAGCTGTGTTTGGTGAAAGCTAAACACTCAAACATCCTCCTCATGTAAACAAAGGATAAAATACAGAAAACAGTGGATTATCAACATTCATCTCCATTTTGTTTAAGAGGCTGTAGGTGTGGAATAAATGAGACTTTACTTTAAAGAATTATATTCAAACACATATCCTTTTATTAAAAATTTCCGGACCCCTCACGGTGAGGAAAGTTAACTAAGGTCTAAGCAGACCTTGGCTGATTTTATATTTATCTTTAACTAAAAAATTTAAAATAATAATATTGTGACTTTTTTTCCCCTTTGGTATCGAAAATGGTATCGAATATCGATATTTTTGAAGGTATCGTATCGAAGTTAGAAATTCCAGTATCGTGACAACACTATTGCTTTGTAAATTATAAATTAATGATTAAGTTGTTATAAATACTCAACTAAGGACCTTTGTAGTGCAAGTTATTCGAAAGTGTTACCCAGAATTCAATTCCAAACATATCCTACCACAAAGTGTTCTGAAACTTTTCACCTTTAGGGCTTGTTTACGAGCATGTCCTCACCTGTCGTTGCCATTCCAGCAGCATTCAAACTTGTCAAAGATGCAGTCGTTCTCATAGAGCGAGCACAGCTTGCTCCTCAAGTATTCATGAACCTAAAACAAACAGTCAGGCATTGAAAAAATATTAAAATAAAAAAAACACAAGGTTTACACTCAGAAATCAGATCTATCCTATTTTATAAAGATACAATGGAAGAAGTCAGCAACTACAGTAGTTTTGTTACTGAATGCTTAGGATGTCACCCAGTGGTTATCATTTGTAACTACAAGTAATAATATGCATGATTTATTTGGTTGTTACCCAAGACACATTCAAGTTAAACCAGCGAGACTTCCAGACTAGCTTGAATTTTGATCAGAACAAAACCAGCTCTTTGGGTCTGACCAGTCTGTGTAAACTAACCTACTGAGCACCTGTGAGGGGTGGAAGTAACACAAATACGTGAAATAAAAGGGCACGTGAATTGATAAACTGAGTGAGATATTTATCAGTTTGTGCTGATATTTTTTAATTCCCAACAGCAGTGAATTTGTGTTACTTCCAAACGTCATCAGTGTGTTGAACCTTAATTTTGGTACTTCCTGCTTTAGAGAACCTGAAAAAACAAACAAGGCAAACAATGTGGCTACTTAAATGATTTGTTAAAGCATGACTCAACAGCAACAAAACAGGACAGTATATTGTGAAAAAACTACAATATTGAAAGAATTTGTTGTATTGCAGGCTCAACTTTCGATGAGCTATAACCTGAAGCTGCCAAAAAGAACTGCTCCACAGAACCATCTGGAGGGCTCCCATTAAAACCACAGAAGGGCAGGCACTTTAAAAGAATAGCTGGCTGATTAGGGATGCACCGAATGTTCGGCAGCCGAATAAGTAAAAAGGCTGAATAAATTTTGCCGAACAATGACGTTTTTAATGAAGCAATCAAATAACCCGCGTAGAGTGAGAGGCGCGGGCTTTATGCAGCAAACATGTCAGCAGTGTCAGAGAAAGAGGCAAAAACGGCCGTTTGCAGACATTGTTCTGCTGAATTGTCCAGACAGGGTGCATCTGCAAAAACGTACCTACTTCAAGTGAAACAGACCACGGAGTGAAAGTGAAACTAAAAGTGCGCTCTTAGAAGCTGTCAGCACACGATTTAGTCAGGCGGACTCAGAACCCCTGTACAGCATCGAGACTGTGCTTGATCCACGATATAAAGATCATTACTTGGATGTGGGGAAAAAGATGAGCACATGAGAAATAATCCAGGCCGAGTTGGATTTGGGAAAGCCGCGAGGTAATGGAGACGGTCAGGTGCACAGCGCAGGAGATGAAAACAGCGCAGAGAGTAAACGGGCTCGTACTACAGATGAGCCGCGCACAGTCTCGCTGTCTGACATGCCGCTTTCCCGACCTGGCGCAGATGGTACGCAGGTAGGCTACTTGTATGGGAAATTAATTTAATATTTTATTTATATTTTGGATTATGGTAACACTTTATAAGTAGTTTCTATTTTTAACATTAACTAACAATGAAAACCCCTTATTAACAGCATTTATTAATCTTAATTTTAATACTGTATTAGTAAATGTTAACATTAAGTATCACATTTGTAATTTTTGAATTAAAAAAGTATCAAAAGTGGTAGGCCTATTTGTTAAAATTGTGAATGCACTCATACTAACATGAACTAAATATTTTTTTTATTATCTTACATTAAGGAAGACTAATAAATACCATAACAAATGTATTGCTCATTGTTAGTTAAATAAATATTTTGAAATTGTATTTTTGTTATTTGATTTTTTTTATCTGAAAACCAACACAAAATAGTAAAAAGCAAATTTTTACTATTTAATTATTGTAATGTTGAAAAAATTGGCAAAATAAATGGAAAAAATGTGAAACACCGCGTTCGGTATTCGGCCAAGAATTTCATTATTATTCGGCTTCGGCCAAGAATTTCATTTCGGTGCATCCCTATGGCTGATGATTGGATTTATCAACCACAGTTTAATCCAATCAGAGCAGTACCATGTTGTTTACATTCTTAAAAAGGTAAAACAGTCGCTACATCTTCAAACCTAAAACTCGCCGAGACCTGTCAGAGCTGCCACATCATTGGACACAACGAGCAACTGTGGTCAACACGCGATAGAATAAAGTGTATGTGGAACTAGTTAATTTGTTTATTCCTCTTATTATTGTCCAGTAATTTATAGGGATGTAGCGATGCACTCCGAGTCGGTTGAAAATCGATAATAATATGTGACCATTCGTGTCGGTTGAGATGTTAAATGAATCGCGATACACGTTTTAAACAGCAGGGTGCGCTGAAGCAGTAGCCTATATTTTGACCTCGCTTTGCAGGCGCGATAGCAGTGAACAAGCTGTAACTTTAAACAGTAGCAAAAATGTCGGCGGCAAGTGTAGATGACGTTGATGTTGAGGATGCACCAACCTCATTCAAATCGGATGTGTGGCGGC
Source organism: Perccottus glenii (assembly GCA_024416835.2). Classification (NCBI taxonomy): domain Eukaryota; kingdom Metazoa; phylum Chordata; class Actinopteri; order Gobiiformes; family Odontobutidae; genus Perccottus; species Perccottus glenii. The sequence continues at coordinate 43,217,795 of CM044547.2, forward strand.
ATTTTGGCTTTACGAAGATTAAAAATGAAAGCGGTGAGGTGGTAACGGACAAAACAAAAACTGTGTGCAGATACTGTGCACACAGATAATGTGCAGAGAATGCTAGGCTATACCCACTGCTATCCAGTATAGCAAAAGTATATCTCTCCACACCAGCCACCTCTGTCCCTGGTGAAAGGGTTTTTTCATCAGCAGGGGACATTGTGAATGTGCAGAGATCTCAGCTTTGCCCAGAAAATGTTGATATGCTGATATTTCTTAAAAAAAACATGTAAAAAAAAAAAAAAAAAAAGAAGAGCACTGGCAAAGCCTTAGTTTGTTTATATGAAAAGATTTATTTTATTTGTATTATTTATTTTATTTGGGATTTGTTTTAATATTTCAATTTAGTTTTGTTATTTGACAAAGATATTTCAGTTTCAGAAAGAAATGTACAGCATTTTGTCTGAGTGAGATTGAAATAATTAAAGCAAACTTTTTCATTTATCTTTCTTAAATCTCATTTTGTACAAACAATCGTGAGAAAATCGTATCGTGAAACCAGTATCGTGAATCGTATCGCATCGCGAGTTCAGTGAATCGTTACATGCTTAGTAATTTATAAATCTTTAGGCCCTCAAAGTAATGCTCACCTGGTAGGTCTCCACTGGCCTGTTCTCCATGTTCAAGTCCCAGATCTTGACCGATAAGTAGTCCCGGGTCATCATGTAGCGGCCGTTGTGACTAAACTTGACGTCTGAGATGGATGAGATGATCTCGGAGAAGAAGGAGCGGTTACTGGGATCCTCTGGCTCCTCAAACACTGGAGGAAGAGACAACATTAAACCTGAGAGAATGCCCAGTGGAGATTAAGAACACGGCTGGAGTGGAGGTTTACATTTAGAGTGCTTGTCACAGAGCGCCGACGCCCTCATGTCACACAGGCGGATGGTGCCTTTGCTGCTGCTGTAAACGAAGGTGTTGCACTGATGAGGGTGGAACTCTCCGGCGGTAATCACCTCGGTCAGCTCCTCCATGTTGGTCGGTTTGATGTCAACAATGTCTAAGGTGTAACGAGTTAAAGTGGAAGAAAACTGAGGTAGTTGACGGAAGAAAGCAGCAGATTATCTTTTTTTCACTGAAGCCGAGACTTCTAAATTGTCTTCTAAAACCAAATGAATAACTATTAATCATTCCTTTACATCATGCCATTACGTAAAATAAAGCATACAACTTAAATGTTATTTTCAATATAGTGTATGAATCACATTGAACTAACATCCTGCATTGTATTTGTCACTCTTATTATTCATTACTCATTTAAAGCGTTATTCCCAGTGGGAGGAGCAACTGCACCTCATCTAGATTGTGGTTAAGTGCAGTCAATCTGGTTGGGAGGTAGAAAAAAAAACACCCGACTGTTGTTGATCACGCGATATTATGTCAGAAATACACTTTTGTGTGTTTTTACCCTCAAATAAGCTATGGTCTGGCTACTATGGTCCTAACAGCAGACATTTATGGCCACATTACTCAGGCGTAATATACAGTAAAGTCAAAGTAGTGTGCATAATCTCTTTTTCTTTATATTTGACAGTAGTGCAGTTTTCGTTTAAAACAGCAGTCTCAGTTTGCTTCTTACTGATCTCAGGTACAGTTTGATTAAAAAAAGAACACAAAGCGGACCTCAAACGGACAAAAAAAGCCCAAACAAGAACAGCCTCATGAATTTGTTAAGAATTTCCTTGGTTGGATTCAAAAGTTAGAATTTTCGACATCACTGTGACACCTGCAGGACACCATTTTAATGTAATGCACCGACCAATGCAGTCGCTGTAGTTGCTCCTAATCAACTGCTACTTATTTAAACGGCTGCACTTTTGCCAAAAGGGCCAAAAATCCCACCTTTGATCAGGGACACATGATCATGATCATCATCTGCAGGTTTACAGAAGATTTTTGTGTTTGCTGTGTGGGTGTGTTGGTCTGGTGCTGAGGGGGCGGAGCTCACGGCAGCGGAGGCACGTGCGTCTGTAAAGGTGCTTTTTTTCCTGGGGCCAGGTGGTTGAGAGTCAGCGAATAGCCGCAATTTTTGTTGACCGCCTGAGTTTAACTATTTATCCGTTTTATGCATCCGAATTTCATGTCCATTATCCATCTGCTGCGCTGTACTACCTCATGTCCAATAAACCTACCAAACACATGTTGGATCTCAGCGCATTTGTGAATTATACAGTCTACAAGTGCGTCACAATCTTTTGAACCACCAGGACCCAACTCTGACCCTCACCACGTCTTCAAAGTTTGTTTGGGAAGCCGCTACATACATATTTAACAAATTTGTAACCCAACATGCCTTTTGTTTGAATAAAAGAATCCTTACTTTTTTACTGCACTTTAAGAGTTTGAGTTAATTAGAGTCAGACTGGGATGTGATTAAAGGATACTGAAGCTGCGGTCGGTGATCTCCAGGTGCCACAGATTGATACGGAGGTCGTCAGCTGACAGGTAGGTTTCGTTGTCACTGTTGACGGAGATGGAGTTGATGTGGTAGGTATGAGCGTTGGCGAACACCCTCCGAGGACTGGCCTCCACCATCAGATCCATGGGTATTAACACTGGAACCTAGAGGAGAGGACAGTTTAATTTACAAAATAATGAGTAAAGTACAAATCTACCATCTACTGAGTTTCTTTAGAGAACCTTGTTTTGTTTTATGCCAGTTGTGAACACTCTGTTTACTGAGCTGGACGCAACTAAATATATTTTTCTTTTTTTTGGTGTAAACTAAATGAAGCGGAATGTGTGAATGTATTTGTACAAAATACACTAAGATGACCCTACCGTTTCAGAAAACATGTTTATTTGTCCAAACTTACCGCTTGGATAGTCTCCACTTGTAAACAAATGACGTCTCAGTGATCTGCACTTGCTACTGGCTATAGGTTATGCAGTTCACATTTAATTAGATTATCGTGTAAGGCTCTACATGCTTTTATTTAAAAATCATTGGCAAATTCTCATGGTTTGAGAGTGGGTTGACTTATCTCCAATATATGAATTACACTTTGGGTGAGGTAGCTCTTCCCCTTGTTTAACTCAAAATCCTTTTACGCAAGACTTCATTCTTAAAAGACATTCCTAAAAATCTTTTATGTGATGGCATAATTATATTTGAAAGGAGGATAGTCACACCTTAAATTGTATTTCACGTTTGGCAGTTGTTAAAATCCAACATTAAAAAGGGCATGGCAGCAAAGACAGAGGTCAAACCACAATTACTGAAGGATTATTGTGTTACGTGTTCAGACGCGTTTTACTCATAACTCTATCCCGGCATCTGTCACAGCTTTTCTCCATTTTTTGTGATTTTTAAAATAGAAAGTGTTACAAAGCCTCTACAGATCTAAATTTAGCTTAGAGTCTAATTAAAACACTCTAGCAATAATAAATAAGTGTGTATTGTCGTCTGACCCGCAGCGATGTAATAGTGTTGGGGTTTTTGTAGCGTCCATCCTCCTCTTTCAGATTATAGCCCTCTGGTCTCTTGTCCCGCTCGCTGATTTTCCACAGTTTAATTGTCTTATCTGTAAAAGAAAACACAGACGACAAGTGTGATGTACTGTTAGGTCACATTCAGACGGGACAAAGAGAGGTGGAGTCGTTTTCAAGTGTACCATTAGTCGACAAGAGGAACTGAGCAGCGTTCTTCTGAGGAAGCCAGCGGATTTTGTTGATCTTCTCTTCAATTTCCAAACTCTTCAAGTAGTCGAACTCAGGCTCGTGGCTCTGGAAAGTGCTGTAAACATTGTACTCGCTCCGAAACTGAGGAGGGCTTTTATTCTACAGGGAAACAGAGCAGACAAAGACAGGACGACGAAAGGTTAGAAGCACTGGTCCAAAATGGTTTTCAAGGTGTTCAAGGAGATAGTGTTTCTAGGTAATTGAGCTTTACATTTTGGTGAAAAATAGGTTTAGTGGCTATTTTTACAGATGCCATTTGAAGTGGCACTGAGCGAAACGGGAAGCAGACACTGAAAATAAAAAGGGCCGGAGAAATAAGTTAGAATCAATAAAAATACTTTGGAACACCTGCCTTGAAAACCTTCAGAGCTTTTTTTTTCCTTTTATGTATTCAATGTTTAAATAAACGTAATTTATAGTATCATTAAATCACATAAGAATAAACAGGAAAATGCTTGAAAACTGATGGGCGGAAATGTAAATGAATTCCAAGAAAGAGCTGAGGCGACAGGTTTGGTTAATTCACTGAGCTTAGGTAAAACGTGGTGCATCAGAACTTTGTCGTTCTTTAATTTCAAACTGGTTTAACCTGAATACGTGGGACGCTCTGTGGCTCTCTGGCGAGTGACCAGGGACTGAATCTTGCTTGGGTTTGTTTGGTCCATCATTCCCTCCCTATATTATTAATTTTTATTTCCCATTACTCCCTGCCATTATTTATTAGCTTTAACTCTACCTTTAGCCAATTCATATTCTCCAGAGAGCTAGAAGGTTGCAAAATAACACAGGTGGTGGTTAAAAGCATCTCCTTTCTTTCTGTTGGAGTGCTACACTGAGCACCTAAAGTCACGTTAAAGTCTTTTTGGAGTCCAAAACATTTAGGCGTAGATTTTATATGGGGATTTTACAATTAATGTTGAGGTTCAAGAAATTCTACTGAATAAAGATGGGAAGACTGAAGTTGACCGATTCAGCGTTACCTCTATTTCCTGTTGGAAGATGACCACTCGTCCGCCCTTGTCCCCCGTGGCCAGCAGCTCCCCTGTGTGGTTGAACTCCACTGTGGATATGATGTCCGCTGTGAAAACACAACCGTACGCCGTCAGAGCCATTCACAAAAAAACAACTTAAAACAACAAGGCCTCATCGAGTTAATCCGAATCGAGCCGGGCTTCATCCGTCTACAGGAGAATGTAGAGCAGACTGACAGTGGTGGCTAACCTACTTTCTCCCTCTTTTCTCTCCCCCATTTAGACATCTCTGCAGCAGCTGGATTTGTAAACCGGCCTTGCGCACCCTATTTAACTCTTTGACGTCCAGTGGAGCAGAAGGACAATGCCATGAACAGTTATTGGAGGCAATCTTTGTGAGTAGTGCCTGCCTGAGGTTCAAGAAGGGTGGGGCATTGCATTAAGCCAATCTATTTAGAATTGTTGTGATGGGAAGGATGAGAATTAACTAATTTAGAGATGGACAATATATCGACCGAATATTTTTTTATTCACAGCACAGTGGCTCAGTGGTAGAGCGGTTGTCCTTCAACCGCAAGGTTGGCAGTTCGATTCCCGCTCACACAGTTCATACTGTAGTTGTGTCCTTGGGCAAGACACTTAACCCCCTTGCCTCCAGTGGTGTTCCAGCTGTAACACTGGTGAATGGAACCTTAATGTAAGTCGCTTTGGATAAAAGCGTCTGCTAAATAACTAAATGTAATGTAAATGTCATCTGCATTGGCCCAATGAGTAAAATATGCCTGATGTGTACTGCTGATATAGTCTGTCAACACGTTAGTTTGTACCTGTGATACCGTAGTGCACTTTAGTGAGCAGTGTTGATATGTTTTTAAATGAGAAACTGGAGGGTAGAGATTCATACGGGACAATCAGTTTGGGACAAATTGAAAACCATTCATTTTGTTTTCTTTATGTTTAGCGTTGGGTGGCAGTTGGAAAAGCTGGATTGAAGTGAAGACAAGGTGGTGTTGAGAGATTGATTTGACGTATATAAGATGGTAACATCAGCATAAATGTTAATATGAGATTCACCTGCAGCATGACCAATGTTGTTAACATAAATACTGAATGAGGTTGGGACAAATATGGATCCTTGGAGTACACCCAAAGAGAATTCCAAAGGATAGACAACCATCAGCTCTCAGTTCTAGTGCACGACCCGAACAATAGTTTTTGAACAATGCCAGACTGCTCTCTGAAAGTCTTGAATCTCTTAATCAAGCAGAATGTGATGGTTGAGTCAAATGCCTTGAATAAGTCAAACACAGCAACAGCATAGTTTCATTTTGTTAAGTGAATGGTAGGGAACACATTGTGGCCTTTAACCTGAATGTGTGTTTTTACAATAAATATACAGTTCAATAAAAAAGTATTCATTTTTTTGCATATTTGTCACACTTGTTTCAAAGATATCTCACGTAAACACAACATGCTTTTGTTTAGTGATCATTTACTTAGGGAAAAATACTATTAGAACCTTCGAGGTCCTATGTGGAAATGTGCCCACTTGTCAAATAATGAATTAACTGTGGTTAATAATATTTTTGGTTCAGTATCACTAGACACACCCAGGCCTGATTACTGCCAGTGAACCACAGTAAGAGTCATTATCCACAAATGGAGAAAAATTAAATATGGAACTAGGGCTGGGTCATGTCATATCTTTCACGGTAATTTTGTGTGGCAACGTGAAAATGAAATATTGTGATATAACTTGGGTGAAAAGCGCATGCACCGTGCGGTTGTTTCCATCTAAAAAACACATGGCGCATGAACAGCGCATGAAGCATGGCGTCGGATGAAGAGAGCCGCGAGTAAGCTGAAGAGGAGTCAGTTAGCAAAAGTGTGTAACATCGGTTTTTATGGCATTGGTTTGGGTTTAGGCCACTGGATGTGCAGCAGGGCACAGTTATTTGCAAGTCATCACAGCAAAGGAAGGAAGTGAACTCGTTCATTCTGGTGTCTGTGAATGGCACGCTCTCTCAGGTTAACGTCTTTAAATAGGGTGCCAGATTTCTATAGAGCCTTCCAGGTGAACACCAAATCTGGCAACACCAGCCACCTGTCGCACCGCCGTCTGCCGCATGCGTGACGCGTCATCAAAAAAAAAAATTTTAAAAAAGCATGGCGGCGACAGCAACATGTGGCAAGGCCTATGACCATTTAAAATAATTTTATGATGTTTATGACAAGAGTTCAACCTTAATTTCCTACTTCAGCCTGGTTCCTACCTCAGTTTGTGTTTGTAGAGGGTTTTACTATTCATGAAACTTGTTTGTTGAACCTGCCTGGTATATTTTTCCAGGATTACAATATTCTGTTTTAGCATGTGGACAATGGAAAATTATTAAAATTAAAAAACGTTTGCACCTTAATGATAAGTGTCCTGTTTTTCTTTTAATAATTCCTCATTAAAAAAGACCATTCAAGCAGCACGCTGTGGCAATAATTTTGAAAAATAATAGCGCGCAGCAACATATGGAAAAAAACTATGAACTAGTTCATTTTTTGGAACTGTGAACTTATGGCGCTTTTCCACTACACAGTACCAGCTCGACTCGCTCGACTCGGCTCGCCTTTGTTTGGTTTTCCACTGCGTAAAAGTTGTACCTGTACCTGCTTCCTGGTACTTTTTGTCGTATCACCTCCGGCGAGGTTCTAAGCGGGCTGAGGCGATACTAAATTGTGACGTGAACACACAACAGACTGCTGATTGGCCAGAGAGAATCGTCACTGTTCACTGCGTCATCATTGCACGCGCCAGACGGAGTATCCTGAATAACCCGCCATTTTTAAATAGTTTGGCCAGAGATTGCGTGATAATTTACCCAGTCCCAGACTTTAGTATTATGGCAACTCGGAGAAATGCTCCGTGGTCAAACGAGGAGGTGCAGACTTTTCTTTGTTTGGTTGCCGAAGAGAAGATCCAGCGAGTTCTATGTGTGTGAGTAGCGGGTGTGTGTCGCGTAGAAGATTACGTCACGACAGGTTCTTGCGGCGTCGCTATGACGACTAGGTACTATTGTGGAGGTAGGCTTGGGCGGTATTACGGTAATATCGTATACAACGTATCTAAAGATAGCAACGGTATCAGTTTTAATACCGTCATATTTAAGCGCCAAAGTCGCACAAGCAACTTATCAAGAAAAAACAGCCGCTACTTCCGGTTTATGTGCTAAATTATGCTTCCACTCCCTTCCACCAGATGTCAGACACCCTTGTGTTGCCATTAAAAACAATTGTAGAAGAAGACCTCAAAGACGCCTCTCAGTGGGAGTGTCAGAACGGCTCAATAGAAGCTTCATTCTCTACACGCAAGCTGATAAACATGAAAATAACAAATAAAAAATACACCTGTGATGAAGTTTTGGTATTAGTAATGGCTGACTCTGATTCTGAGGGAGAACATCTACCTTTAGAGTCTTTTCAGCCGAGTGAAAGTGAGAATGAGCGAGAGTGAGTGCATGTGTAACTTGGACAGCGGCGCCGCTGCTCGTGCCTTTCTCAGCGTCTCTCATAAAGCACACGCTGTTTTTCCCACATTTTGCCAAACATCAGTGAAAGAAATGGTAGGAAACTAGTCGCTCTGGCCGCGGTAGTGAAGGGTAGGGTTGGAAAGGGAAGCCGTGAGCACGTAGCACCTGCAGCTTTACCTTTAGCACCTGCAGCTTTACCTTTAGCACCTGCAACTTTACCTTTAGCACAGATAGAAGCCGGGGCGGGTGTACTGCAGTGGCCGCGGTAGTGACGGGGGTGTCGGGAATAATGCGGCTTCTATTGACAGCTGTTTGGGACTAATACGTGTTGGTCATCCTGACACTTTACCCAGTAGAGGAGGGAGAGGAAGGGGTAAACAGTCAGCGCAAATGCGCTAATCAAAGCAGCGATCGTAATAAAAGTGATGGCTGTGTACGGTGCTTTATGAGAGGTCCAACACTCTAAAAAACTACTAAACTGTTCTGGATGTTTATGTTCATTTAATTCTGTTTGACTCTTGTATTTGCACTTTTTATAAACTGCTATTTGTTGCTAATAAAAGTTGTTTATATTGTTGTGCATGTTATTTTGTTATTGTTTCAGTATTAGTGTTTGGTATTCAGTTTCTGAACAGTTTAGGCACAAGCCAACAGTTTGGTGACGCTGTCTGAGCCTTACGTCATATTTTTTTTAATTATTCACGGTAATACCGTATACCGAGGTAAAATAGGGAGGAGGTTTGACGGTATCAAAATTTGGATACCGCCCAAGCCTATGTGGAGGTACTATCTGCAATGGAAAACGGAGCGAAAAGCGAGCCGAGTCGAGGCGAGTCGAGCTGATACTGGTAGTGGAAAAGCGCCATTAATTGAAAATTTTGAACTATGACTAAACTAGTTCATTTTAAAATTTGTGAATTGAACTTTGAACTAGTTTATGTAGAAAGTGAACTTTCCTAACACTGCACTCGGATGGCATCGAAAGAAGTGGTCTCATGTCGGCAGCAGCAGAGCTCAGTAGAGTGGACAGAGTCTGAACCCTTCACAGAACCAACATGAAGCACAGTTCAATGCAGCAAACACTTGAATATGAACGCAATTTACCATTGCAACACCCAAATGTTTTATTACGGCTATAGACTATAGCGGCCCTGATTAGTCCATGGCGGCACATCATAGTCTCCTTAATCCGTGGGAAGGATCTTCAGTGTTTCCACTACCATTATATTAGCCCCTTCTCTTCTGCGCTCTGTATTGCACATGGGCGGACCCCGATACGCACAGACATGTATTTGCTCTTTTTCAGCGCCCTGTTGCACAGACCAGAAACACATCTGCACGTTAAAAAATGTGTCTTAAATAATCATCTCGTTTATGCCTAGGGATCTTAATAACCAGGTTTCTTTTGGTGGAAAAAAAACTGTAAAATAAGAAAACTTCAGGTTTCAGAAGAAGCAGTAAAGGTTGTAACGTGTGATATCTAAAGTGATTTCTTTTGGTAGACATTACATGTTATGCAACGCTCTCCTCTGCTAGTATTTGAAATATTGTGTGTCATGTCAACATCTGATATGGACGTCAGAGTGGTGCATTGGCACATTTTGGTTGAGGTTAGGTCAAGCCTGTGTGTGCTCTTTAACTCTTTTATTCCCATGCTTCTACTTAGGCGGCCTCATCATGTTATTATTTCTGCATACCTTCAGCTACGTCGTCATCGATGGCTCCTTTCACCTGAGAGAAGCACCACTGCATGTCACCTCCAGGTCCTGCACAGACACACAAACATTCAGACTTAACAGAGACACCACTCCTTTGCTTTATTATTATTTTCTAAAGCTTTAGCCGACAGCAGTGGGGCTTTAGACCACATGAATTTGTTGGCTGAAAATAAACACCTCAGAGAAGCTGCTCAGGTTTCAGGTTTTTTTGCAGCTTCAGACTCTGGGTCATAAACACTTGGAGGATGTTGCAACGACAGCAAAGCAATCACAAAACCTGCCCGTCATCAGTGTGCCCACAAGAACAAGACACAACATCAGTGTGGGCTCAAGGCAGCTACTGACCTTTGTTTTTTTAGAAAAGTACATTATTTTGTAGATTTTAGAGTAATCTAGATAAGGTACAAGAAACTAATATATACCACAAATACCTATTATCCATGTTTCCTTTAAAGATAGTCCAGTATTTTGTAAAAGGGAGTTTATGAAATATGTACTTATTTCCAACACTAAATACGTTAGCCCTAATCTAGAGAAGGACATATCACAAACTTTACATGCACAGCTTAGTCATAGCTCGATTAAGGGGCTGTTTACACAACCACGGGTTTTGACAAACGTAATGATTCTGTTGCGAACAGGCCTCTTGTTTACAGAATGCTAGAGTTTTTATTCGAAATCGCAAACTTTTTAATCTGGCCAGGGAGGGGTTTTCATTTCGTTGGGGCAGTCGCTCTTCTGTAAACTGTGCATCCTCTCTGAAAACAATATCATAGGCACAACATGCATGCTCAAGCAACGTCTTGACAGAAGAGGGGGTAACCAAAAGAAACCCCACCCCCTTCTGGTGTGGCATATGTACTACGTTGTTTTGTGAGGCTCTGTGTGAATGTGGATCCCATTGCAACATTGTTTTATCAACGCAAATTTCTAGACAGCATGACTGTTGCGTTTTTCTGATGTTTACTTATCCTTTTGACAGCAAACCCAAGAAGTTCTCAGACAGTTCCCCCAAAGGGTGACCTTGTTTATGAATATGATACAGTTTCTTCATAATTGCAGCTCGTTTGCACAACAAAACTAATGTTGTTCCACATACTTAGCAAACACTTATATTATTCCACAATGAAAACAAAGCGGCAAAAACATCAAGGACACCTCTGAGTCTTCAAGCACAGTTTTATGAATCACATTGTGGAGCTGTGGGTTTCTTTAGATTTCCTCAATAAGTTGAATTTTTTTTACTATATCAAATGGCATTTTAATAACGCACATTATCTTGTTATCAAAATATTCGGTTAGTTGTTGCATGTTCTATTAACGTACAGCCCTAATTTGTGGAGTAAGTGACGAGGAATTCAAGGGTAATAACATTAAAGCACTTTATAAGACTGCAGACACAAAAGTGGGAAACTAAAAAATATCAACAATACCACGGTGCTTAAATCGATGCAATAATGTTTTTTTTATACATCTTCATTTAAATATCTGACATGTGTTATTTAGTAACGCACCGTTCTGCTGCCAGCTTATCGTAAACAGAAAGAGGGCAAACCACAGACAAACATGGTCTAAATGTCTTTGTTTAGCAGCTGGTATTCTGTGGTATTTCATATGTAGCTTCTGTTGTGTCATGCCTCACTGCAGAGTGAGTGAAAGGAGTGAGTAAAGGAAAGCTGGAGTTTAGCATGAGCTGTGACCCATTCACGTCTCTGTTGAGAACAAGTTTGTGTCAAAAACTCAAACCACGTCATATGTGTTGATTAATAGTTTATATTTGACAAAAAAGTGTGTTACAAGTCTGTATTATTGTAATAACGATTGTAAGAGCGGGTCTTTTAGCAGCTAATTAGCGTTACAAACCAGGACTGTATTTGGGTCTGACAGATCCATTACAGAACCCCAGGAGAGAGTCATTACAGACAAACTAAACTTTACAGGAAATACAGGACGTTTGTCAAAAAAAAAAAAAAAAATGTAAATACATTTTAATAAATGGGTGAGTGATAGTAAACGTGCTTCTGGTAATGAGGATATGCGTAACACACAAGACTTTGTTTTTTATTTTTTATAGTGTTGTATATTGACAGTGTACAAACAATAAATACTAGTTTTTCTCGAATGTGCGTCCTGAGACACTCATTACGATTACATACAGTATTTTTAAATGCATCTACACAGAAAGGCCCTGCCCTGAATGGGAATCGAACCCAGGACCTTCTTGCTGTGAGGCAGGAGTGCTAACCACAACAGCACAGTGTCCACTTGGGCTGATGCTGCATCAATGTGTCCTTAGTATTTCACAACATGAGGTCGTTGTTACAAGGATAAAACACACATTAAACCTGACTTGTTTTTAGTGTTGAATCCAAACAAATCAGGCCAATTTGTTCAGTAATCATAGCAGTTTTAATAAATAAACAGTAACACACTGTCTTAGTGAGTCGTCAACACAAACTAAGAACGCATTCAAAAGCCTTGGTCGTCCTTCAATCGGAAGGTAGGTGGTTCGATTACCGCTCTCCCCGCTGTTCATACTGTCGTTGTGTCCTTGGGCAAGACACTTAATCCACCTTGCCTCCAGTGGTATTCCAGCTGTAACACTGGTGAATGAAACCTTAATGTAAGTTGCTTTGAATAAAAAAAAAATAATTTACGCCATGACAAATCTTAATAACCGACTGTTTGTGCCCAAGAGCAGTGGGACCATATATCTCTTTCTTGGTCTATAAATTAGTGTTTTTTGTGTTTTTCTGTTTGCGTGTGTGACTTTGTGCTGCTGTCCGGCTCAGCAGCACGCTCAGTGTCGTGTTGACCTTAATGTGAGTGAGACCATAGATTGTAAATAAACATGGATGCAGTGTTGTGCCTGAACGCGTTCATTGAACGATAGTTCATGAACTCGTTCATATTTTGGGTGAATGTGAACTGAACGTGCTGTATTACTGCCTGATGAACGTTACTGTGAACTCGTTCATTCTGGTGTCTGTGAACGGCACGCTCTCTCAGGTTAACTTCGTTCAATAGGGTGCCAGATTTCTATAGAGCCTTCCAGGCGAAAACCCGGCTAAAACACACCGCAAACGGGTTTTAATATGTAGCGGAAAAACACCAAACCTGACAACACCAGCCACCAGTGTCGCACCGCCGTCCGCCACATGCGTGACGCGTCATCAAAAAAAATAAATAAATAAAAAAAAGCATTTAGGCGACAGCAGCATGTAGTAAGGCGTATGATCATTTAAATTCATTCATGTAACTTGTTTGTTGAACCTGCCTGGTCTATTTTCCAGGATTCCAATATTCTGTTTTAGCATGTGGACAATGGAAAATTATTAAAATTTAAAAGCGTTTTCACCTTAATGATTACTGTCCTGTTTTTCTTTGAATAATTTCTCATTAAAAAGACCATTCAAGCAGCACGTTTTCCTCATGTTCTTGAGAATGTACTGTAGGGTTGAAAGCTGCAGCTGCTACTAGTGTGGAGTGAATGGACAGCAACAAAGCATTAAAGCAACAATGTCCCCTCAATGCTAATGTAAACCCTGGTTGGATAAGGATTGAAAATTGGATATGAAAATTAAATCTAACGCATAGCTTCATTGTTAAAACTGATAAAATAATTGCTGTCTGTGATTCTACTGTATATGGGCTGTGGCAATAATTTTGAAAAATAATAGCTCGCAGCAACATATGGAAAAAAAGAACTATGAACTAGTTCATTTTTGGAACTGTGAACTTAGTTCAAAATTTTGAAGTTTGAACTATGAACTGAACTAGTTCATTTTAAAATTTGTGAACTGAACTTTGAACTAGTTCTTGTAGAAAGTGAACTTTCCCAACACTGCATGGATGTAATCCACACATTGGTCCCCTATTCACCAAAATTGTCGTTATAAAAGGGCATTAAAATGGCAGTTTTATCAGGGCTTTTTGGCTTTTACCGAGATGCTAATTTGCATAATTTACAAGCAACAGCAAAGTCTCAAACTGACAAAGATGTTAAAGTATGGATCTGTCATTGAAGTAGGGCTGAAACGATTCCTCGAGTAACTTGATTACAAAAAACGATGGAGGCAAATTCCTTCTTTTAATTTATTTTAAAGCTCACGTCAGTTTGTTTCGCAATGATTTTTTTTATGCGATACAACGCGTTTACGTCACCCACAAAGCGGAAGGAGACTGGAGGAGTTAGCGTTAGCGGTGTTTTGATATGAGGGTGCGCGGGCAAGCTGCAAAATGGAAGAGAGCGATAACAATAGATATGAGCAAAGATTAGAAACAAACTGGAGAAAACGACTCAAACTGTCCGAGGTTTGGGATCATTGCTTACACTGTAAAAAAAAAAAGAGTATTTTTCTGTTATTTTTAATTACATTCAAAACTCTGTAAAATTACAAACAATATCTGTAAATTAATGAATTGTCTGTTAATTTAAGGATTATATCAGTAATGTCAAATTACAGTAATGTTTATTTTTTATACAGTACAATTACTGTATTATTTATACAGTATTTTTGTTTTCTTAAATTACGTATAAAGTAGTGTAAAATTACAATAATAAAGTGTAATTAAATGTGTAGCTCATTATATTAAAGGTTTATATCCATACTAATAATCTAACATATTTCCTTGTTATTTTAAAGTAAATATTTTTTTTTATACAGTACAATTACTGTATTATTTATACAGTGTTTTTCTGTTTTCTTAAATTACATACAAAGTTGTGTAAAATTAGAATAAAATGTGTAGCTCATTATATTAAAGGTTTATATCCAGTTTAGATTAAGACAGGATTAGACCTTAGTTTAATTAGGGCATGCGATTAGCTTTTAAAAATGTGCCTTAGATAAAAAAATACATTATGTGTGCATCTTGAGACAAAACAATGGCACTGACATATTTTAAGACATGTCAGTGCAAGTTGCTTTCAGGTAAAACAGCTCAAACATGCATTTTAGTCTGAGACTACAGGCTTAATGATTGGTTATTCTGAGTGTGATCCAGGAATCTGGCCAATAACAACTATGCGCCTTTACAGTTCAAATTTGAATACGTCAGTTGGAGTGAGTGAGTGAGTGAGTGAGTGAGTGAGTGAGGCGTGCTGCTGCTCGGGATATTCAGTATTAACTTACTTCTGTTCTGTGGCTTTTATATTGTTTAAACTTGGATTGGTTTACATCGGACTGCTACATTTTTATTTTGAGCGAGTTGCAGGATGTAAATGAAGAACAAACACGGAAGATGGACAACGATTTTTTTTAACAAGGCGTAAAGGACATAATGCAATCTGCGAAGGTAACGTTAAATAACTTTTTATTTTATAAAAAAAATCTGCTAGCCTTACATCAAAATATAGTGTGTTAAGTTGATAATCTAAACGCGATTACATATTTCAATGTAGTATGCTAATGTGTTGTTTGCATGTGTAAATATTGTCAGCTAACAGTTATTTAGATTAGCATAGGAGCTTTACAATGAGTGAAATGAGAACATTGTCTTTTTAGACAGAGAGGAACTCGAACCATAACGTTACTCCTTGACTCTAGAAGAATCTGCAAACTAGGTTTTGAATCTACTGTTGATGGCGGGATATAGGCCCATATAGTTGCATGTGTGTGACTCGCTAGCCTAGCCGGTGCTAGGCTAAGCGCGAGTCAACTGTAGCCTGCCATTAAAACAGTTTTACCAACTCCACAGTACACCAAAAGCAAATCGATTATAACGCCAGACTACCGATGTAAATGTCTGTTGAGAGAATAATGTTAGAACCAGGGGTTCCGTTGTCCGGTAATTACCGGTCATTGGCCGGGAAAAAAATGAAAGGTCCGATAAAATTAAATCTCTCCGGTCAAATTGTCCGATTAAATCTGCCTTATAATCCCGGCCCGGCCCCCCAACACAATCTGAATCGACCGTTTGAAAGTTTTTAAACAACATCGCATGTTGCATTTCAAATAAAGCGCACGCCTAACGGCTATAATATAGACTGTAGTATATAGTGCCGCGTACATATACTAATGTTAAATAGTGCCCGCTTAGAGGCGGAGTGATCTGAGTTTGTTGTAATGTGTTAAGGAAGCTGTTGCAGTGCTTGACGGTTATTAAAAAGAGTTAACGGATTAACTTCAAGTCATTCTTCCTCTCACCACGACGCACATGGTAAATGAACATAAACAGAAAATACTACATAGACCTAAACCACGAACTATTGAGCGTTTCAAATATGGCCAGGCCCAGGCAGACTAGCCTTAAAAGTTTTTCAGAGGCCAGGCGTGAAGGAGGATACTGAATCAGGAACGCCTGAAGCCTCAGATGTCCAGAGCCAGACAGCTCGCGGCGGAGGCTCCGCCAGAGCTCAGGCGGAGCCTCCGCGCCGGTGGTGGCGGACCCTCCGCCACCAGGCAGACTAGCCTCCGCCACCACCGGAGAAAAGCCGAAGTGTAGGCGTACATATACGGCCTGATTATGTAATTTTTAAGTTACATAAACTGCTTTCAGTTTTCCTCAACTTGACTAATTAAGAGGCGATAGTTGACCGGCATATCATCAAAATGTCCGGAAAACGAAACCTATGCCGGTCACTTTGACCGGCACCATTTTTTTCTAGCGGAAACTCTGGTTAGAACTCAAACTACACTTGCATCTCAATGTTTGCATTACATTTACTGGAACTAGTTTCTCAGCAGCGCGGAATTATACTTTGCTCCGGTTAGTACTGCGCCGGAAAGTAAACAGAACAGAAGCGCACTACAGTCGGGACGGTAGGTTGCCTAGGTAACTTAATATCACTCCTCCGCTGCTGTAGACTGTGCTAATAAATACAGGGAACAAAGTCTAACTATTACAATGTGATGCAAGGTTACACTGGCCCTCCAGGAGTTTGGCACATTCTCCCAAATAATTTACTCACCCTCATGTTATTCCAAACATTTATGCATTTTGATTGCCAACATTCTTCAAAAATATCTACTTTTAATGCTTGACAAAATAGAAATTTCAGGTTTGAAAAGACATGATGGTGAGTAAATGATGACAGAATATACATTTTTGGGTGAACTATCTCCAGTACTTTAATAATCGCACTCAAGGAGATTAGACCTTCTTTTTTTAACGCATAATCATCATCAATCCTTTATTGAGAAAATTGAGAGAAATAATCCATTGTTGTTGTGAATCTACATGTTCCTTCTTTTGGTGATGCACATTTTTTGTCACATCAGACACAAGTTTTAGATACCAGACAAAACAGAAGACAAACAGACAATTTAAATACAATTTATTAAGCTTGTTTAAAGGAAACAAAAATAATTTAAATCATCCTTTTAAGAGAATCATAGTGTGTTTTTTTTTCCTCCCAGATGCACCAAGGATCCAGTTGATTACTGGCCGCTTGCAGGATTGCTGTGACGCTGCTGAGTCTTGAACGCGGATTGACAACAGACCCGAAGATACAATGCTGAATAACGTTTTTTTGGACAAAACTTTATTTTCGATGCTTCAAAAATTCTAACTAACCCACTGATGTCACATGGACTACTTTGATGATGTCTTTATTACCTTTCTGGACATGGACAGTATACTGTACATACATTTTCAATGGAGGGACAGAAAACTCTCGGACTAAATCTAAAATATCTTAAACTGTGTTCCAAAGATGAACGGAGGTCCTACGGGCTTGGAACGACATGAGGGTGAGTCATTAATGACATAATTTTCATTTTTGGGTGAACTAACCCTTTAATGTTTAGAATCAATAGTGGTGTGAAATCTTGTATGTATCAGTTTTGTGTAGAGTATGTTTAGAAAATTTCACTTTAATCCTAAAGTTTGAGAATTTGATAACTGTTCTATAACTACTACTAGTTAAAATGTTGTATTTAATTTAAGATATATACTGTAATTTATCAACTGAATCATTCCATTTAATTTAGATCAACTGAATCATTCCATTTAATTTAGATTATATGTTTACGGAAATGATTTAAATCCGTTTTATACAGTTTTTTTTTACAGACTTATTTTGTCTTCCAAAATAAAACTGTTAATGTACAACCTTGAGCACGTCTTGACAAGTTATTGAATGTGTTTGATCGTTATAATTTAGCAAAGGTCTGTTAAATAACAGTGTTTGTCATTAGAACCTTTAGTGCTGTCACTTTATTGAAGGTGTTTGATTGTAATAATTTAGGAAATACCTGTAAAATAACAGTGTTTTCCATAAAACTATTAGTGCATCACTTTATTGAAGGTGTTTGACTGTAATAATTTAGGAAATACCTGTAAAATAACAGTGTTTTCCCATAAAACTATTAGTGCATCACTTTATTGAAGGTGTTTGACTGTAATAATTTAGAAATACCTGTAAAATAACAGTGTTTTCCCATAAAACTATTAGCGCATCACTTTATTGAAGGTGTTTGACTGTAATAATTTAGGAAATACCTGTAAAATAACAGTGTTTTCCATAAAACTATTAGTGCATCACTTTATTGAAGGTGTTTGACTGTAATAATTTAGAAAATACCTGTAAAATAACAGTGTTTTCCCATAAAACTATTAGTGCATCACTTTTATTGAAGGTGTTTGGTCATTACAATCTAGGAAAAATCCATAAAATAACAGTTTTACACTGTAAAAAAAACCGTAAAAAACGGTCAAATGACTGGCAGCTACGGCTGCCAAACAAAAACCGTAAAATTAAAGTATTTGCACTTTATTGGATTTAAGATATTTTACTTTAATTTTACGGTTTTTGTTTGGCAGCCGTAGCTGCCAGTCATTTGACCGTTTTTTTACGGGTTTTTTTTTTACAGTGTATTAAAGCGTAAAGAGAACAGTGTGGCGTGTGTCCATTGCAAGATCGAGCTAGCATACTACAACAGCACGAGGTCCATGCTGCAGCAGCAACAGAAAACATCCACTCTACTCAGAGACCGGAGGACGTCACTCGGGACAAGGTCAATTCAATGCAGCATTAAATAAATGTGATATTCAAGATAAAGGCTGTTAAATCAAGTATGTTAACTATGTAATATGCAGTATAATTATGTAAAAATATACTGCATGCGGATGCGGAGGGGCCGTTAAACCACCAGATTATTTAAAAGCAGTTTATACCACGGCTACCAAAGGACATAATTTACTGCCAAAAAAAAGTTGTGATTGGCTTTTACGATGAAATATACTAGATTTATAATGTAAAAACATGCATGTTGGTTATATCATTTACAGTTTTTAAATATACATTTAAATTTATTTTACACACACAAAGCATTATCCCATGATTGTATATCAAACATTGCATCTTGTTAGTTATCGCACATCACATTTTTCTTCACAATCGAGCAGCCATAAACAAATTATTCTAGTGTTTACAAGTATTTAGTTTGATTGCCATGAATAGGATTTATAAATACACAGCCATGAACTTGCTGTATAACAATGATATTATAGCTTACTTAGTAATAAATATCAATAATTATTTTTTCACCTCTTTTTCAGTAAATCATCACAGCTTCGTATGGACAGATATGTGCGGACAGCTACTTCATGTTTCACTGAGCATCCAAGAAGATGCTTCTTCTGATTCCAAGAAGAAGACATATGTTCAGAATGTTTAGTAAACTTTAAGTTCTGAAAGTTAAGTTGCATGACTTGAAGGCAGTGTTTTTGTATTATTATTATTATTATTATTATTATTATTATTATTATTATTATTATTATTATTATTATTATTATTAATTTAATGTATGCCTTAGTTTTGATACTTTAAAAAGTAATTAATATTATTTGTTTTTGCATCTCAGAAAATTCTTTTTTTAAAAACCCAAATAAATGGCACTTAAATGCACTTTATTTTTATTGTTCACAGTACAAGTACAGACAGAGAAACAATGGGTAGTATGTAACTGTTTATTTTTGATGTATGCATTGCATTCTATGCATTTAAAAAAAATATTTTTTTCTAAAAAAAAGGAAACGTAGTTGTTCTTTTTAAGAGACCTAGAGTCTTATTTTCTCTTGCATATTTAATATTGCACTTTAAGTTAAAAAAAAATTAACCGATTACTCGATTAATCGATAAATTTTTTGGTAGAATACTCGATTACTAAAATATTCGCTTTTTAATGTAGTTTTTAATCTGAATGTCACTGGCATTTGTCCCTCACTTGTAGACAGTCACCAGAGCAGAGTGTGGGAAATATTAAGTCACACATTCCCTTTGGGGAATAAGACGTATCTATTTTAACCAAAATTGTTGTAATCCTTGGCTGCAGTAAAAAGTTGCATATTACAGAATTATAGAATCAGAGCTAAACAGTGTGGCAGGAGCAAAAAGAGAAAACATTAGCAATCATTCTAGTATCGGCATTGTGATACTCAAACCAGTTATTGAATTAAACTCAAAATATTAGTATTGTGACAACACTAAATATACGCGAATACACTGTACATGTATTACTGTAATTGACAACATGCATTTGTATATTTGTCAGTATATTTAATGCATATTCGAATTGAACTAAAATGTCTAGAAACACAAATACAATAAAACAAGAGAATACAATGTGTAGTGCTAGTTATATATTTTTGCATTCCTAAAACAAAGAGGGTAGAAGTGCACAAGTTTGCACTTCTTCCTACTCTTTTAAAGCATCCTAATGAATTTGATCAATTTAGAAAAAAAGAATGGAGAAAAGTGGGGCATCTGTTTTCATAGCAAAGGTACCAAGCAAATGATGGACACAAAAATTCCCTATACCATAAGGTTTAACTACCGTTTTAAATTTACTGCTAGTAGTTTCAAGACAATGAAGACGTTTCCCCGCCTTAATAGTCTATAAGCTTGCACCAAATATACAACAGCTACACGTGTCTTTCCACTTAAATATCCCAAAAAACTAACAAATATTCTAAACATGATATTCTAAACGTTGTGATATTTGCACAATTTCATCCATTAGCTAATTGGATAAAGTGAAGCGGGCAGAACAAATCCGTCAGCACCTACGCTTAGTTTGTGCGTTTAATCTTGTAAATTTCTCTTAATAGACAACCTTCAGACTGCCTGGAGAGGAATGTAACAAACTGTGTCACAGCTTATCCAACCTGCAGCGGGCTTGGCATGCTAGCCACATGAGGGCAATGTCAAAACTTGAGCTAACGTTAGCTGGCCGATTGTCAAGCCAGTCATGGCATGTTTGAGAAATGTGTGCAATGGAGTGTATTAAGGTTAAGCTGTCTGTATCTTCGATTAGAATGCTGAATGAATCGACTTGTAAAAAACTGTTTGTGGCATATGTGCACAGCTTAGACAAAAGGTGGCTCCACCTCCGTGAAGTTAAAACATTCGAGGGAGGCTATATTTAGCTAGCCGAAGTTAGCCCGGGCCGGTGATAATGGTAAACAGCGGCCGTTTGCTAATAAACGGCTAGCATTAGCATTAGCCAGTGTTGTAATAATCTAAGCACCCCATAGTGTGCGAGTCTCCGGCCTCAAAACAAACTACATTATTTTACCATTGTCTGAACATATAAGTTCATTATTATATTATTAAATAATAATTATATATAATAATTATATTAATAAATAATATGCTTGAAACGTTTCAAAGATAAAGTATGGTTTGCTGTAATTATTTAACCTTAACACCCTATTTAATAGCTACATAAGCACTGATCACGTAGCCTACATACTACACTCGTCTATTGTTGTATTAAATACATTTTATAGGATTTTCTTATTGTTTATTTTAATAATAAAATATCCACCACCTTCTGTCTCGCTGGTATATTTTCCATCGGCGACTTTACCGTATGTATAATATAACAAATTAGTTACTTTATGTTGCTATAATTCTATAAGGTGACATGCATTAAAGTAATACAAACGTTTATACAACAACAACAAAAAGCAAAGAACAAACAGAAATGTGTCGTACAACTGCGGATTGATTGAGATTCTTGCGGGGTGCTTAGAATGGCACAACACTCAATGGGCGATGACACTCGGCTAACGTTAGCACTGGCTAACTTTAGTTCGCTAGCTCCCTTTAGCGCCGCTTACGGCCGCACAATTAAACATAGAGCAACGTATAATAGCAAGCTATGTTGAGGTGTTGTTGTGTGGTATATTTCCATTGAATTACCTGCCATGACGAGACAGACAGTGGGGCTTGCCTCAGTCAGTCACGATCCGGTTCCCCACTCCCACGCGTTGGTTTGTGGGATCTCAACTTTTCCACCCTTCCCTTCCTTCCGCTGATTCTCCAATATCACCGCTTTTTGCGCAAAGCCCGGCCGTGGATGAGTAAAATGCACCGCGGCGCCGGTTCTCACCGCCAGCTGTTTAGCGTTTATTCCTCGCTGTCTCTTACTCCGGGTCTGTGTGAGGAGTTGCCGCCGGCGAGTCGGCAGTTCGCATCCCACAAGCCACTTCTTCCCCGCCCTCTGGCCGCGTGCGCGTACCTGAAGCATGGGCTTTTACAATGCGCGCGCACAGCTGGGCAGATGCTTTGAAATGCGCGTGCACGTGAGGAGGCAGGGGTGGCTGAAAATAGCATCAGATTTGTCCCAGTGAAGCTCACAGGATGGAAACATACAGATGTGGACAAAAATGTTGGTACCCTTCGGTCAATAAAAGAAAAACTCACAATGGTCACAGAAAAAACTTTATTCTGACAAAAGTAATAATAAATAAAAATTCTATGAATGTTAACTAATGAAAGTCAGACATTGCTTTTTAACCATGCTTCAACAGAATTATTTAAAAAAAATAAACTCATGGAACAGGCCTGGACAAAATTGTTGGTACCCTTAGAAAAGACTGTAAATAATGTGACCAAAATGGACATGTTAATTCAAGGTGTGTGCACTAATTAGCATCACAGGTGTGTACAATCTTGTAATCAGTCAGTGGGCCTATTTATAGGGCTTCAGGTAGTCACTGTGTTGTCTGGTGACATGGTGTGTACCACACTCAACATGGACCAGAGGAAGTGAAGGAAAGAGTTGTCGCAGGAGAATAGAAAGAAAATTATTGACAAGCATGATAAAAGTAAAGGCTATAAGACCATCTCCAAGCAGCTAGATGTTCCTGTGACTACAGTTGCACATATTATTCAGAAATATAAGATCCATGGGACTGTAGCCAACCTCCCTGGACGTGGCCGCAGGAGGAAAATTGATGACAAATCAAAGAGACGGATAATCCGAATGGTAATAAAAGAGCCCAGAAAGACTTCTAAAGAGATCCAATGTGAACTCCATGCTCAAGGAACATCAGTGTCAGATCGCACCATCCGTCGTTGTTTGAGCCAAAGTGGACTACATGGGAAGACAACCAAGGAGGACACCATTGTTGAAAACATGTTGACAAGCCACAAAGCTTCTGTGAGAATGTCCTATTGACAGGTGAGACAAAAATGGAACTTTTTGCCAAGGCACATCAGCTCTATGTTCACAGACGGAAAAATGAAGCATATCAAGAAAAGAACACTGTCCCTACTGTCAAACATGGAGGAGGCTCTGTTATGTTCTGGGGCTGCTTTGCTGCATCTGGCACAGGGTGTCTTGAATCTGTGCAGGGTACAATGAAATCTGAAGACTATCAAGGGATTCTAGAGAGAAATGTGCTGGCCAGTGTCAGACAGCTTGGTCTCAGTCGCAGGTCATGGGTCTTGCAACAGGACAATGACTCAAAACACAGCAAAAAAACACCCAAGAATGGTTAAGAGGAAAACATTGGACTATTCTAAAGTGGCCTTCTATGAGCCCTGACCTCAATCCTATTGAGCATCTTTGGAAGGAGCTGAAACATGCCGTCTGGAAAAGACACCCTTCAAACCGGAAACAACTGGAGCAGTTTGCTCATGAGGAGTGGCCAAAATACCTGCTGAGAGGTGCAGAAGTCTCATTGACAGTTACAGGAATTGTCTGATTGCAGTGATGGCCTCAAAGGTTGTGCAACAAAATATTAAGTTAGGGTACCATCAATTTTGTCCAGGCCTGTTCCATGAGTTTATTTTTAAATAATCCTGTTGAAGCATGGTTGAAAAGCAATGTCTGACTTTCATTGGTTAACATTCATAGAATTTTTATTTATTATTACTTTTGTCAGAATAAAGTTTTTTCTGTGACCATTGTGAGTTTTTCTTTCATTGACCAAGGGTACCAACATTTTGTCCACGTAATTTTTAATAATTTCTGCTCCAGCTTTTTAGAACCCATGTCATTTTACCAGGTTATAGCACTGTGCTAATTTACACCTGCAGTCCCTGGGCAGGCTGATGTAAACAAAACATGTTAATACATTTATCCAAATATTGATAAAAATAACCTGTTGTCACTGCAATCATTCAAATTTATTGATACAGCATATTTTCAGAAGCAGAGGGTGTAGTCTTATAAAGGAGGAAGAGAGCCATTGTTTAACAGTGTACCAAGCTCACAAAATAAGTGTACTATAGTGCCACTGAGATGACAACCTTTATTTTCTGTCTTTATGCAAAACAGAGTTAATATAGTGAGCTGGAATCTGGCGTAAAGGTAGTTAAATGTTGTATTGACATTGCTCTCCACACATGTTCATACAGTCGTTGTGTCTACACATGCACATTATCAACATATTCTTTTCAAATTATAAAAGTATTGTGGGACTGTAAAATTGTTCATTATGGACTTTTTATTTGGGAGACTGGGTTGAAAACATACACGTCTTTTAATATGAGTAAAGCCAAAACATAAAGACTTTTACAGTCACCGGGCTGTAGTATGTCTGCCAGACCAGATAGAGAACCCCACTGCATAGATCAGATCAATACCCACAGGGAAGAGTAAAGATGGAGGTTGTTTCAGAGCTGACATTTCCCGGGGCAGGGATGCTGCAATTCTATGTTGGACTTCTGAGTGATTCTTGTTTAGAACTTTCAAAGAAGAGGGAACTTGAGAGGCAAGAGAAACATTTAAACAAAGCTTGGGACACATAAAGATATATGATAATGTTTTAGAGGGTCCATCCCACAAATAAGTGTAATCTCCTGTATTCTGGTTTATTTTAACAGCTGTTATGATATTACTCTGTTAAAACCATGTACAATTTTGCTAACTATGCAGTTTTTACTGATTCACATATTTAAAGATAGTCCCCCAGCAGTGTGTGTGTGTGTGTGTGTGTGTGTGTGTGTGTGTGTGTGTGTGTGTGTGTGTGTGTGTGTGTGATGTGTGTGTGTGTGTGTGTTTGATATGTAGGACCAAGGAGGATCAGAAGCTGCACTTTCCAATGTTTTACCTGTCAGCTGCAATCACTCTGTGTCTCTAACTGTACGAAATACCTTGGGCACATCATCACTGACAAGATGGAAGATGATGCTGATATGTATAGGCAGAGACGAATGTTGTATGTCCAAGCAAACATGTTAGTCCGGAAATTCCATCACTGTTCTGATGATGTGAAAGTAAGCTTGTTTCGTGCATACTGCACCCCTATGTATGCAGCACCATTGTGGGTCCGCTACAAAAAAGAGACCCAGCGCAAACTTCAGGTAGCATATAATGACTGCCTGAGGATACTGCTGAAAAAGCCCAGGAGTAGCAGTGCAAGTAAGCTTTTTTGTGACTTAAGGCTAAGCACTTTACAGGCTCTCTTGAGGAACCTAATGTTTAAGTTCATGTCCCGACTTGATGAATCTCAAAACTGTATTATAATGATGCTCACAAGGTGTAGCTCGGTCAGATATCAATCATATTTGTGGAAACATTGGTATGGGTGCCTGTTAAGGCTCTCATGAATCAAAGTATGTCTGTAGGTGTGTACGTATCTATGCCTCTTTTTTTTTTTTTTTACTTGATGTTGTATGTCTTGTTGTTGGGCCTAGAGCCTGTAATAAAGTTTATATATATATAAGTCAAACCCATGGAGGTCCTACGTGTCCCCTGCCATCACATTCCACAGGATTGGTGCTGATCATTAGACCTGAAGGCAGGACACATCAATAACATCATCAAAAATATGTATCTTTTAGGAAAGGACAGTTTGAAGATTTTTTAATTACAAAGAAACAGCCCATCTTATAAAAATAGACAAAAAAATAACTAAAACAAAACTTTTTTTAGTTAATCATCTGTAAGAATAGGGCTTTATTAGTGCTGTTCATTGATTCGAGTAAAAGTTTTGACATTTGAGTATAAAGTGTATTCATGTGCTGCCCTCTTCAAGTTACAACTGGATATGCAGGAAGATCTCACATAAACTTCAGAATTTTAATTTAGTGTGATCTGAATGTTTGCCAAGAATATCTGTTACATTTTAAATAAACATACATTGATATATGACATTCTTTCTCTTTATTTTGACAAATATAAGGTTCATAAACAACAGGACTTAGAACATTCACTTTAACAAGTTGGAAGTGTGAGTATTGAAAACATCAGGATAAAGTATATTAGCATTTAGTTAGCATAGCCAATTGTGCCTTTGTAGCTCACACATCCCCCAAAACATCAGCTCCACCTCCATATGTCACAGCAGGAATAGTGTATCTTTCATCACAGGCCTTGTTGACTGCTCTCCAAATGTAACATTTATGGTTGTGGCCTAAAAGTTTAGTTTAGGTTTCATCACTCCAAAAGACTTTGTTCCAGATGTTTGTCTCTGAGCTGTTTGACGTATTGAAAGAGGGATGCTTTGTGGCATTTGTGTAGTAATGGCTTTCTCGACCATACAGCCCATTTTTCTTCAGGTGCCTCTTTATTGTGCATCTTGAAAACAGCCACACCACTTTTTTTCAGAAAGTCTTATATTCCAGCTGAAGTTATTTGTGGTTTTTTTCTTTGCATCCAAAACTCTTTTCCTGACAGTTGTGGCTGAAATTTTAGTTTGTCTACCTGACCTTTTTATTTACCACTTCTTTATTTGATTTTGAACACTTCTGATTGGCATTCTCAATTCCTTTGGATATCCCATGACTCAGAAAACAAAAACGTCAATGCAGCACTGGATAAAAAGATGCAAGGGTGTGTCAGGAGCCCAGAAACTCACTGACCTTTTATACACACACACACACACACACACACACACACACACACACACACACACACACACACACACACACACACACACACACACACACACACACACACACACACACACACAACAGCCTATCTTTAAATATGTGAATCAGTAAAAACTAATAGTTAGCAAAATTGTACATGTTTTATAGTAATATCATAACAGCTGTTAAAATAAACCAGAATACAAGAGATTACACTTATTTGTGGGATGGACCCTCTAAAACATTATCATATAACATTCTCACCACACTCAGCCTTTCCAATTCTAATTTTGGCCTGATCCCTGATTCTCTATCGTCCAATCAACAGTCAGGCTCGGTGAAAAACCTCCATCTTTACATTTACCCTGTGACGCTATTATCAGCAACTTAGCAGTGGGGTTCCATTCACCAGTGTTACAGCTGGAACAGCACTGGAGGCAAGGTGGGTTAAGGGTCTTTGTGTATATTAACCCTGAGTGTATATTTTCAACCCAGCCTCCCAAATTAAAAGTCCATAATGAACAAATTTACAGTCCCACAATACTTTCATAATTTGAAAAGAATATGTTGATAATGTGCATGTGTAGATACGTACTATTTTTTACATTTGTGGAAACGTGTCATTCAACATTTAACTACCTTTACGCCAGATTCCAGCTCACTATATTAACTCTGTTTTGCATAAAGACAGAAAATAAAGGTTGTCATCTCAGCTGCGTGTTGCTACGCTGTAAATAAAAGTGTATGAGGCTCCGTTAAACAGTGGCTCTCTTCCCCTCTTTATAAGACTACACCCTCTGCTTCTGAAAATATCTGTATCAATAAATTTGACACTTAATCAATATTTACTAAATATAGTTTGGTTATAGGCTGGGCCGGTCCTGGATATGACTGGCCTGCCATAGTTGTAGACGGTATACTCTCTTCCAGAGGTGTCCCGGGGTGGAGCGATGTGGAGGACGACACACCACTGCTGGAGCATTTCGGGGCTGAGCTGTAAACCCATAGACGATCAGATACACACGTGGACAAAAATGTTGGTACCCTTCGGTCAATGAAAGAAAAACTCACAATGGTCACAGAAAAAACTTTATTCTGACAAAAGTAATAATAAATAAAAATTCTATGAATGTTAACCAATAAAAGTCAGATATTGCTTTTCAACCATGCTTCAACGGAATTATTTAAAAAAAAAAAAACTCATGGAACAGGCCTAGACAAAATTGTTGGTACCCCTAACTTAATATTTTGTTGCACAACCTTTTGAGGCTATCACTGCAATCAGACAATTCCTGTAAGTGTCAATGAGACTTCTGCACCTCTCAGCAGGTATTTTGGCCCACTCCTCATGAGCAAACTGCTCCAGTTGTTTCCGGTTTGAAGGGTGTCTTTTCCAGACGGCATGTTTCAGCTCCTTCCAAAGATGCTCAATAGGATTGAGGTCAGGGCTCATTGAAGGCCACTTTAGAATAGTCCAATGTTTTCCTCTTAACGGATGGTGCGATCTGACACTGATGTTCCTTGAGCATGGAGTTCACCTTGGATCTCTTTAGAAGTCTTTCTGGGCTCTTTTATTACCATTCGGATTATCCGTCTCTTTGATTTGTCATCAATTTTCCTCCTGCGGCCACGTCCAGGGAGGTTGGCTACAGTCCCATGGATCTTAAATTTCTGAATAATATGTGCAACTGTAGTCACAGGAACATCTAGCTGCTTGGAGATGGTCTTATAGCCTTTACCTTTATCATGCTTGTCTATAATTTTCTTTCTATTCTCCTGCGACAACTCTTTCCTTCTCTTCCTCTGGTCCATGTTGAGTGTGGTACACACCATGTCACCAGACAACACAGTGACTACCTGAAGCCCTATAAATAGGCCCACTGACTGATTACAAGATTGTACACACCTGTGATGCTAATTAGTGCACACACCTTGAATTAACATGTCCATTTGGTCACATTATTTACAGTCTTTTCTAGGGGTACCATCAATTTTGTCCAGGCCTGTTCCATGAGTTTATTTTTTTAAAATAATTCTGTTGAAGCATGGTTGAAAAGCAATGTCTGACTTTCATTAGTTAACATTCATAGAATTTATATTTATTATTGTCAGAATAAAGTTTTTTCTGTGACCATTGTGAGTTTTTCTTTCATTGACCGAAGGGTACCAACATTTTTGTCCACATGTGTAGACTGTGTGTTTGGTTTTGTATGAGATATTTTCAGAAGTGGCCATTATCAGAACATGAGGCACAATAGAAATCAGGGTTCAGGAGTGCACGTGGCAGTGGTTAGTGCTCGTGCCTTACAGGATAAAAGTTGTGAGTTCAAACCTTGGCCGACTCTGGTCTTTCTGTAAGAAGTCTGCATGTCCTCCATAAATGTGACACACTATCACCACATTTAAAATCTGTCCATCAGCGTTGGCCACTGCTGTGAAAAATCTGTAGCATTCTTTACATTTTTACTAAAGACAAGGCAATAAAAAATGTAGTATGTAGTATATGATGAAACATTTACAGAGTAAACAAAGACAAACTGAAAATACATTTAAAACACTCCTCAATGGGGTCAAAAAGGGGAATAAGGTGAAAGGGGAAAGAATCGAAAAAACGGGTGAGTATGAGTTTGAAACCAAAAGACCAGCTTCTGTGATCAGACTCTGACTTCAGTTCAATCCAGATTAATCAGATGTGTCACACATGAAAATGGTGTTTCATTGGCAGTGTATGAAAATATATAAACATAGTCTCACAGTTTTGACTGATGTGTTTTGTGATGCTTAGATTGTGTATAAATCCACCACTCCGAGACTAAGTTTAAAAATGTGTGCATTTATTGTCACTTTAGTCTAAATTTCCAACAAATATAAATTTACATTGAATTGATTTCTTATTTGTGTTAAAATGTCTTCTCGTGTGTTCACGTGGAGAAACCAGAGTGAGCACAAGTCTGGCAGCTTCTTCATCACTTTATCTCCCTCTGATGGTTTTAGTGTCCAGTGCTTCACAGCTGGACACTAAAACAGATGTTCTAAACCGAGCTTCAAAAACTGTCCACCAGCCTGCAGTAAGCCTTCAGAGCCACTAGAGGGCGGCACAGCAGAGCAGCCTTCATAGACCCGTCATTGACCTTGTGGAAAACCTGCATAGCGGCCGCAGAGGGGCTGTGTCCAGGGGGAGTGTCGTCACGGGGAGTGTCCCGGGATCTTCTTTTTTCCGCTGCTTCACCAACTCGACGCCTCTCTGCACCGGCTCCAGCTCCCGAGTCTCCACCGCGAACCACAGCCTCTCAGTCCGTCCCTGAACCCGGAGCAGGACCGTCTCTTTCAGGTACGACTCTGCCATATCTGTCTCTGAAAGCTTTAGCACTGATTAGTTCAAACATGACGCCTGTGTCCAGTGTGGAAGGAGTTAGAAGTGTTCAGAGAGGCGTGTATCAGTTACAAATGACACACTGCTAAAGATAATGTCTTTTTATGAACGGACTGCACAAAAAGGAGGCAGAGCTGCTTTTATTTCTACCTTATTAGGACAAACTGGCCTTTACAACACTGCAGGGATCCTGAACTGCCAGGTCAGTCCTCTGGGGGAGGTTTAATTGTTTCAGTCTGCAGTTTCACCCACTGACACAAAAACCTGATGAGGTTGACTGTAGGCCTTGGACTAGTTTATAAAAGGGGCATAAATAAGAAGAGATGGAGTTACAACAAGTTAAAGTTTTACTGTTGAAGCTGAATTAAGTAAAAAAAAAAAAAATCAATACATTTTGGGATAACAATATGACCTGCCATATTTGAAAACACAGAGTAAAAAGTGATTTAGAAGACATATAAATAAATATAAGACTCTGAACTAACTCAGTTGTCATGGCAGGGGCTTAATCAGTAATAAAGACTGAACCTGGACTAAAGCAGGACTAAACAGGTCTAAACTAATCCAGGGGGAGTGGACTAGAAACGACCCAGCTCTAGGCGTTGTTTGGACAATGGCTCGAGTCAGCTGTGAGCCCTAATGGGACGAACAGAGAAAATGTATAATTCTACTGAACTTTATTAATCCCATAAATAAATGAATTCAGACTTCATCTTCCACTGACTGTAGGTCTTAATGTTGGTTGTTTAGAAGGAGTTCTTGTGTTGTCCTGTCCAGCAGCTCACTGATCTCATCCACCGGCTGTTGTTCAAAAGCACAATGCAGGGGATGGTCCATGTTGTTCAGTGTAGCATCTGTTCTGTTGTATTTCCTCAGAGTCTCTTAAACTAAGATCTAAAGTTGAGTGAGCCGTCTCTATTAGTTTTTCAAGTTGCTAAGGATGTCTTTTTCTGGGACAGCCTCCAACAGACTGCAGCAGAGTCAGCACTGCATGACTAAACAGAACAAGGAACCATCTCTCGACTTATTTTAGCTTGACTTTGCCCCAACAGCAGAGAATAGTGTGTTTATGTTAAAAGTGTGTCCTGGATCCTGCCTGCTCTGGCTTTAATGCTGACGTTTGCTCCAGAATAATACAGTTTAAGAGGCTAAAGGTCTGAGCATGAATTTATTTTAATGTTTAAAAATGTCCTGTTGTTGCCATAGCAACACACATCCAAACAGCAGGCGCCCTCAGACCATAGTTAGTCACAACTTCCTGTTCTCAGCTGATGAACGCTGCAGTCTGACAGGGCGAATGTTGGACAGTGTTCTGGTTGTGTTTGGACGAATGGGAAGAGAATCAGGAAGTGCCATGTCAGGACCTTACTGTGATTATTATGGGATGTAGGGGTTGTTAAGTAAACATCACCTCAGTAAACATGTGGCCTAAATAAACCTCACAATAGTCTTTAGCCTAGTGATAATAAAAGGCCATTGTTTATTGCCAAACAAAAGAAGCTCATTATTAGTTCCACACAGCAGTTTCACAGACGTTTTATTCAGATTGTCCTCTGTGTCTCTCTTATTTCTTGCAATACTTTTAGCCAAGATAAGCTTTGCTAATGTACAACCAGGTAAGTACAGGTATCTCTCAAACAAGTGCCTATTCTCACGTGTTTGATTTGTTGTGTTAAAGTTATAATGAGTGGTTTTACTCGGTCCAGCAGCAGCAAACTATAACAGGAGTCGGGCAGAGGACAGTCCTGTGCGTCTGGCTCGAGGGCAGCTGCAGGGCGTGGTGCTACAGACAAAGCTACTGTGGATGCTATTTAATTCTTGGATCAATCATAGCTTGTGGTTTGAATAAGTCCTACAGAATTCAGTTTTCGCTGGAGCCACAGTCTGTAGTGAAGTCAGACAGGAACACGTTTGTGAGTTTGGAAAATATGTGCACAAAAAAAACTGCAGGGATTTCCCATTTATGGAAATATTCATCTGCATTAGTCATCGACAGCACACCACGTTCCTTCTGCTGGCTCAAATGTTTGGTTTAGCAGTCGAGAGTTTAACAAAGACACATTTAAAAATGGTTGTATAATTATCTTATTTAATGCTTCTGGTATTTTTAGATATGCCATTAAACATACAGTACTGGAAAAAACAAACACAATCTTGAATGTGTATTTTATTTTTATTTTTATTTAGACCTATTTAGATCACATAAAGTAATAATAATAATAATAATAATAATAATAATAATAATAATAATAATAATCTATGTATGTGTTGGAGGTTTAATGACATGTTTACGTCACTAAACACAAACGTAGCCTCACAGAGTAGCTCCCAACACATCTGAGAAAACATAATTATCACTGTGTATTATGATTTAAATTATATGCTTTAAAATAATAGGTGTTTCAAATAAACAAGAGCTAAGGAGGAAATCTTGTTCCAGTTGAACGTTAACGGTGCAGTAAAGTAAACCTGGAGAATTGAAAGGAACTTAAAGACATTGAGCTTAACTTGACGACACTAGTGTTAAGTTTAAATCTTTTTTGCTAAACCCTGCACAGTCCCTGTCTCTGTGCAAAGCTGAAGTGTTTTCAGATGAGATGCTCCTGAAATAGCACTCCATGATCAGAACCAGTCATACATCACAAGTGTGTTACGTCATAAACAGCTGTTTTAATAACTTATTTTCTGTGAATTTCACGTTGTGCAAACAGACAGGAGGGACTCTGGCAGCTGTAAACGTTATCTGAAGAGCAGTGAGCGAGTGGTGTGGGCAGTCTCGGAGAAAGTGAGTCACCAGGAATCCAGAAATCCCCCGGGATAGTTCAGATTTCCTGGGATATGGAATAAGTCCTTTTAAAGATTTTAATAAAGACAAATAAATGTGATTGACAAGAGTTCTGACAGGGTTTATACAAAAGTTTGTTAAAGGTCATGTTTTAGTTTCAAAAGATGAAAACCTGAGACTGTTGCCATAGCAATTAACAATTCAAAACACTACTGTTCTATGTTTTGATTGGTCAAAGGCCTCAAAAAGACGTCCATAACAGGAAAGCGTTATGTGACTGAAACTCATGAATGTCAGATATTTGCAGTGTTTTTGCTGAACCTAATTAAAGAATATAATAACATGTAATAAAAACAGTAACTTTTAGGGAGTGTAGTTTTTTTTTGCGTTAACATACAAAGTATAATTGTTGGACCAAAGGATCAGAGACAGCTTGTATAAAGTGAGGGCTGGATCCAAGAAATGTCTCAGGTCTTATTAGGTTTTTATTATCTTTAAATGAACTCTGTGTCACTTTTAATAGGGTCCAGCAATAGACTGGTGCTAGTTTTGGGACGTGACTGATATAATATGATGGACAGCTTGTTGATGCTAGTTTCAAAGATGTATCTCAGCATAAGAATAGTTTTATTGATTATTAACTCTTACTTACACAGATTATTACATTCCTGAGCCAGATTCTCTGTAATGTCAACACCGAACTGACAAACACAGAATTCTACTTTCTTTATATCTCTTTTCTTTAATAGAAAATAAAAAGAAAATTTCTATCCTTAGCTTTGTTTACTGTTCTGGGCTTTAACAGATGAGTTTTGGTGCACTTGTGCATTTTTCTACCTTGTGTTCCTCATTGTTTACTCATTTCTAAGTCGCTTTGTAAAAGGGACTTAAAAATGACTAAATGTAATGTGTTCATTACTGATAAAATTCAGTGTTATGTTATCACAAGCTACATAGGCTGTAGCTACATGTTTTGACCCCTATCTGTAGGATCTACCTGTTTTGGCTCTAGTTTGTTGCTGTTGGCTCTCCTCTCTTCCAGAGCTAACCCAGTCAAGATGATAAAATGGAGGAGCTGTCTGTGGAAAAATGGGTTTGGCAGCCTCAGCTTTTGTTTGGGCTGATTGTTTTGTTTTGACATTCACACGTACATGCACCTGCCTACACCGATAATTTACATGTTAGCTTTTGTGTTTTGTTTACTTTTAATAAATTAGATTAGAAGTCTTTTTAGCTTAGGACCTGTCTTTTGACTTGTTTGTTTGTATCTGGAAAGAAACTTATTTTTTAGTTTGGGCCCATGTGACTGAAAGGGTTCATCTGTTTGGTAAGTCTATGCTAACTCGTTGTTTTGGGAAATTCACATGTGTTTGTAGGATTTGAGAGATTTTGTTCAGGATGTTCTCAGGTTGGTGTAGGTCCAGTTTTTTTCTCTAAGCTCATATAGTTTGTGGTGACCATTTGTTTAGCCTTTGTTTTGGAGTCTTTCCCCCTGGTTCTACCGAGGCCTGTGTGGTATGGGGTTATGTGGCTGTAAAAGGGGTCCATACTTACTTGGTCGCTGACAGCTGTCTTAGCTTTTGGTTCATGAGCACAGCTTTTTGCTACGATATATGGAAAGTGGTAAAGTAAACTGTTAAAGGTTAAATGCTGTTAGGTTAAGCTCGATGAGAGAGGTTTGTCTGGACTATGGCTTTGACCACTCACTTTGAGAAAAACTGATTTGTTGTTTGAGGGGCAGGTTTGCACAACTTGTTCTGAATTTGATTGTGGGTTTGTTGTTGGCGTAGTCGTCCAGACTTTCTGTAGAAGCTAAATCTAATGGAAGCCTCTGAGATATGTAACACCTGGCTGCGATGGTTGACGCGCTACCACCGGCTATTACTGACTTTACCGTTGTGTGAATAAATCGTCCAGAAGTGTTTCCTTTTGCAGCAGATAAAGCGCTTTAATGTCCCGTTGCAAAGGTTAAAAGTACATCCATATTACCACGGTAAAACAGAGCACACCTGATGACAATGGTGACTGAACAGGTATTTGGCTCTAACGGCTGCAGTACATTGAGGATATACCAGTCTGGGCGGCAGTAGCTCAGTGGGTAGAGCGGTCGTCTTTCAACCAGAAGGTAGGCGGTTCGATTCCCACTCTCCCCACAGTTCATACTGTCGTTGTGTCCTTGGGCAAGACACTTAACCCACCTTGCCTCCAGTGACTGTAACACTGGTAATGTAATGTAAGTCGCTTTGGATAAAAGCGTCTGCTAAATGAATAAATGTAAATGTAAATGTCTTTGTCTCAGTCTTCAGATCGTGTTAGCCCAATCTGTTGCAGTGACTGAGAGAAAATTGGAATAAAAATTGTGATTTCTTGACTTCTTTCTTGAGTAATGGCTGCCATATTATTAGGCCTAGTCAAGAGTCCTACCATCAGTATTTCTCTTAAAGAAGCTCCTTGGTGTTTCTGTATTAAAAGTCCAAAACTGTTTTTGTAAAACTGTTTAAAATAATGTGGTAACACTCGATTAGATTCAGTGTTTTGACCCCCACATGTACATTCTGCATGTTTTGACTCTGTTCCTCCTCCTCTTCTTTCCAAGCCTCAGCTGATTAAGAACACATGCACCTGTTTGTCCTGACACTCACACACATCCACCGCTTACACCACCGTTTTACACCAGTCTTTGTTTCTGTAATTACTTCTCATTCAGGACTGTTACAAGTTTACATTGTTGCATTACAGTTTTTAAATAAACTGCAATTGTCTCACATTTCTTCAATATTTATTTTACAAAGTTTCTATAATATTATCTTATTTCTGACTTCTATTTAAAGCTCAGCATGGCCTTGTCTATCATTGTAAATCCCCATTTTTAATTTCTGTTTATAGTAATAAGCCATCTTTATATTATGTACAAAATACTTCCACAATACTAACTTATTTATTTATGTACATACTGGATAACCTGCACTTCTGGTTAGACCTAAACTGCATTTCTCTGCATTGTACTTGTTCATGTGTAATGACAATAAAGTTGAATCTAATCTAATAATGGCTAAAAATAGTGAGCTCAGTGATCGCTTGAACGGATCAGCATTAAACACAACAGGACAAGCAGCACAGAGCATTCCTCTGGGCTCCATGTTTTTAGCACAGCAGCAAATATTATAGATGAGAAAAGGAACAAACTTTCTCCCAGAAATGCAGAGATGCTCATATTCTAGAAGAAATTCTTGAAATGAATGCTACATTAGTTTGAGAAGTCTGTATTCTATTTACTTTTCTGGTTTAGGTTCCTGTTCCTGTCGAGCGCTGACTTTTGGACGGTTGGATGTTATTGGTTGTTTTTTGTTGCCGTTGGTTATTGTGAACAAAATTTACCGGCTGGATAAAACTAAAGTTAATAAAGAAAATAAAACATTTTCAGTTGATTACCTTTTCGTTTTAACACCACTAATAATAAATAATTAAAATATGTTTATGAAGGTACATAATCAAACAGAGCACCCTTAGTATCTTTCTCTCCTATAATCAAGTATGGCATTTCCAAACCCAAAATTATATCTTTAATATCAATTTATGGCATATGTTTCCCTGTGATTCATCGATATATTAGATTTGTGAAAGACCTTTGCGTTTGAAAGCACATGTTACTGTCGGCACAGGCCGGGGCGGATTAACCCACTGCATTAGTGTTTGTTTAGACGAGAATGTGGGGCTCAGACTGCGGGGGGGCTGTGGGGCTGACACCAGCAGGCCTTTGGTCACGTGACCCGTTCTATTTAGGCTAGTGTCTGTGGTGTTTGGACTGTGTTTAACGTTCAGAGTAAAACTTGAACCAGAAGTGAATGTATTTTTGCTTGTATTGTATTCTCCCAGTTAGACCTTTGACCTCTGCTTTGTTCTTACACTGACATGGGTTTGCGGTTTGAGTTTATAGATATTAAAAACATGTATATAATCTATAGTTTGAGAACATGGACTGGTTGCAGCGTGTGTTGATACTTCCCCAGACACTGCTCTCTCGAGGATGAGGTCATGACAAGACAACAACGTTGCATCAGTGACTTCCACATAATCCGTTTACGCCTGAGTGAGGGCTGTGCAACTAAGCAACTTTTCAATTTCAATTTTGACTCATAATCGAGAAGAAACTATTATTTAGTCACATTCTATTTTGGCCTGAACTCATTATGTGAAAGATTGTGGACGTATTTATTTATCTTAAGTCTGTTTATTTTTTAAGGTATTTATTTATACGTTTGAATGTATAATTTATTTTAGGAGAATTCATTGAAACTCTTGACCTACAAACACAAACTCATCTGGGATGGTTCTTTAGCATCAAACAAAATTCAACTTGTTATTTCCAATATCGTCCAAATCGACATAACTCTAGAAAGTTAGATGTTCAGGCATGTTTTTTTCTCCTCTTCTTGTTGAAGTCTCTAAGTCTGGCTGTTACACAAACCCAGTTCAGGGGAATACTCCAGATTCCTGCCGTTTTTGTTGGCAGACTGGAGTTTGAAGAATGGACGATTGTTGCCCCAGTTTGGACGCTTCATTTTGGAAATTAGGGACGGCACATTCCTGTGGAAAACAGTTTTAACCATGTGACCTCCAGTTTACACTTGAGGCATTAGCTCTAGAAACAGTTTATAAATGCTCCGTCAGTGATCCAATAAAGAGCAGTTGAACTAATGTGTTTATTAGGGTTGAAAGGAAGGCCAAGGAACAGTGCGTCGATTCAGAGACTGTTGGCGCTTTCTGTAGCGTTTTCTGAGCCACAAAGTGCAGGTAAACAGCCCAAATAGTGTTTAAGAGGTAAGATTGTGTCATTGAATAAAAAGGACCTACAGATGGGTTACAGACGTAGTTTACAAGAAGCTGTCTAACAGCTGCTCTCTGTAGACAACTGACTGAAATCACAAACACGAATAATTCCACGGTCGACAGCTGCAGTGGACGGACTCATACTCAGCTGTTTCACTGAAACTAGTCCCATCCAGACTCACAAACTGAATTTACATTTTTGCAAAATTAATAGCAGCAGGTCTTATAGGATCCATAAGATGTTCCAAAGGAAAAGAGCACTTGACAATAAAACTGGTCTTTAAGGGATTAAAAATTAAAAAAACTTAAAAAAAAAATCAATCTTTTGCCGGTTTTAGTTAAACAAAAGGTAGTTTAAAAAAATAAATTCTGGCTGTGCTTGCTTAAATAATAGCGGGTGAAATGTGTGGCTGTAAATAAGAGTTATTCTAGTGTCAGAGGTGAAAGATCGTGCTCATTGTGCACCTGGGAGTGTAAATGCTGTGAGAAGTAAATCACTTTTCTTTTGTTGCATGCACTATCCACTGAGCGTGTTTTATTTAGTGAACCCAAGCTTTAGTAAATCTGGCCTTTAATGTTACAGCATGGGTTCCTTTGGTTGTTTTTCGCATGGATCTGATAATCTAGGTGTTACTTCGGTCAAATTAGTTGTTACGCCTTTAATAAGCTCTCAGCTTTTACAAAAACCTATTGAATATTTTATAAAACGAGTCCTGGGCCACATTTAGGCTCCCTTGAAGGTACTGGTCTAGCCAAACTCCTAAAACAACATGATACAAAAGCCCTCCTGTGTTTTTTTTTCTGTTTAGAAGCAAAGAAGGCGTGACTCAAATGCACTTTGCCTTGTGGGTGTGACAGGTTTTGTCAGATAGCTGTGTTACTGAGGCCTGGGGCAGGGATCTCATCTGATTAAGGACACTCTTAATAAGACGCCACAGCTCCTTTAGTCTCAGCTGCGACTGAACTGTCTGCTGTGTGTTTATCTGCAATGATAGTGTAACAAGAGGTGACTTAGGGACCGTGTTGTGTATTGTGTATTAAAGATTGTGTATCTTTAAAACAATCAAGCAGACATTAGACAGTGTTTTCTTTATTTCTTTAGTTTTTTTGGACCCTAAAAGCAACATATAAAAAGAACCGAATGGGGCCCGAAATGGATCCCTGGGGCACTCCACACAGTCAGTTCTTTATTCTCTAATAAGGGTCTCACAAACAGTTTTGTTGTTGCTAAAGGAAGCTGTGAGCTATCGGTTTATATTTAGGTTATATTTCTGGTTATGGGCCGTTGTATAAAACTATACACAGTGTTTCCTTTTCACACGTCTGAGGCAGATCTGAGTCATTACATCCTCCTCCGCCTCAGAAAGGAAATGGTGTATGAGGCCCGAGCAGATGGGACTCACTTGTGCATTAATATCTAAACCCAGCTGTAAACGTTATCGCTGTGTCCATAGCAACAGGACAAAAAAAAAAAAAAAAAGGAGTGGCACTTTTTTTTTCAAACTTTATAACCCCACAGTGTTTGTGACCTAATATTAAAATAGTCTGTTGCTATGACGACAGTGTGTGTCAGGTCATTTTATTCTATTTAAAATGCTGCTGAGATTGTATTTACATTTTTTTTATTCTACTGCATGCACACCTTTCTTTTACTTTTGGCACTTTCTCCTATTTGTGGGATCAATAAAGTCCTATCTTATCATAATCAAGCTTTAGAAAGAAGGACCAAACCTGTCAGAATTATGATAAAAATATGTTAAATGACACTAGGAATCAGGTTAACAACAAGTTGACCTTCTTTTAGTTTAGGCAAGAAGGGTTTGGGATTACTGATATTATCGCTCAAAGGTGGACTGTGGAGTTTTGGCCTTCTGGTGGCTTCTGGTAAAAAAGCACACTATTCCTTTATAGAACACCTACAGTAGCCCTGGAGGGACATGCTGTGCTAATAGTTCTGACCATTGAAAAAACAAGATAAGTCAAGTCAAGATAAAAGTCTAAAATATGAGATGTACTTAATAATGGCATTCACAAGCAATGTTTATGTTCAAAAAGAAATATGAAGGTGCTTCTCCTGCAGCAGAGCTCTATTAGTCCTCTTTGTGCTCTTTGTCTTTCTTAGACCATATTTAATCAGAGTTCTCCTCACATTAACTACATCTGTATGTGTTTGTTTTCTTGTTAAACCGTAGATTTTATTTGAAAACTGGTGCTAAACTTTGTGTGTGTTAATAAATATAATATTCTTTCTGTTTCAGGATGTCAGTGCAGCACCCCGAGTTTGACCGCGCCGGGCAGAAGCCAGGCCTGCAGATCTGGAGAGTGGAGAACTTTGACTTGGTCCCGGTGCCTGAGAACCTGTATGGAGGTTTTTACACCGGAGACGCCTACCTGGTCCTCAA
This sequence comes from Perccottus glenii, assembly GCA_024416835.2. Taxonomy (NCBI): domain Eukaryota; kingdom Metazoa; phylum Chordata; class Actinopteri; order Gobiiformes; family Odontobutidae; genus Perccottus; species Perccottus glenii. The sequence goes on from CM044547.2 coordinate 43,258,168, forward strand.
CACCATCAAACAGCGCTCGGGAAACCTGCAGTATGACCTCCACTTCTGGCTCGGTACGTCTGAGAAACAACTGAAAACAGAGTTAAAAAAACTCTGTAAGTTAGTGGAACTGACCCGAGTTAAACCTGTAACATCCCGACTCACTTTTGGGAAACAGCTTTAGTAGAAAATGGTAATGAATAGATTGATTTTGAGTTCATTTTAGAGCCGCGAGACCCTTCACATTCAGCTGGAAACACTAATGTTTCTCTCATTGACTTCATGTGCTTCAACTGCGTGTGATTGATTATGGAAACAACCTTCTCTCACTTACTGAACGGGACTAATGTTTGGGACAGACCTGGAGTTAACATGCAGCCTGTCTGTCCTGCTCCGTTCTCCGCAGGTGACTTCTGTACGCAGGACGAGAGCGGCTCGGCGGCCATCTTTACGGTGCAGATGGATGACTTCCTTGGAGGGAAGCCCATCCAGAACAGAGAGGTCCAGGGCTACGAGTCCAAAACCTTCCTGGGATACTTCAAGTCTGGGATAAAGTACATGGTAAGCTCTCAGTCGTAGTTAAATGTGGAGTTTAAAAACGTCTAGTCTGACACTTTGGATGGATGTGTTGTCTTAAAGAAAGGAGGTGTTGCATCAGGATTCAAACACGTCGTCACCAACGAGGTCACTGTGCAGCGGGTGCTCCAGGTGAAAGGTCGCCGTGTCGTCAGAGCAACGGAGGTTTCAGTCAGCTGGGACAGTTTCAACCAGGGAGACTGCTTCATCCTGGACCTGGGCAACGTGAGTCACTGTAATCCTGGATGAGTAACACAACAGATACATGAGGCCTTTCTCAAATTCTGTTTCAGCAGAACTCTTTTTCATGATAATAATGATTTTAGAGTGGCCTTCATTTCAATGGTTCTGAAACGTCCCAAAAACCTACGCACAGATTTAATTTGATGATTTTAGCTCAGCTTTTATTAAAACTAAGACAGATGAATGTATACTTGTTTTTACTTAAACAGTATCATCCCTTTTAAATCAGTTAACATCAGCAAATTAAAATCAATCACACACTTTCAGAATCAAAATAAAATATTCTGGGTGTCCAAGAACAGTAGAAAAAAAGTGCTAAATAAACTGCTCCAGGAATGTTTTTGTCTACCCCATGAACCAGTCCCTTTGTCAGGACACGCTCTGAAGGGGCCAGAGAGTTGGTGTTGGTGGAATGTTTAAGTCCTTTTGTGTGTCTTGTTTTCTGCAGGAGATCTTCCAGTGGTGTGGCTCTCAGAGTAACCGCTTTGAGAAGCTGAAGGCCACGCAGGTGGCCAAGGGTATCCGTGACAACGAGCGCAGTGGGCGGGCCCGAGTCTACGTCTGTGACGAGGGCTCAGAGCGGGAGAAGATGATCGAAGTCAGGCTGGTTTAATGGAGTATTCAGCTGTGTTTTTGGTGAAGTCCAGTCTAATGGTCACTACCTCTGTCCCAGGTGTTAGGCCCCAAACCCGATCTTCCTGAAGGAGCCTCTGACGACATCAAGGCGGACGCTTCCAACAGAAAGAGAGCCAAACTCTACAAGGTCAGCAAAGAGGGAAAATTTATAACACAAAGTTTTGGATTATTACATTTAACCTGCAACTGTTTCTAAAAAGAAGATAAGCAGCTCCAACTGGAAACATATTCATCTGAAAGCATATCGTTCAAACGTTTCCTCATGTCTGCTCTGTCTCAGACCAACCCCCAAGAGACCTGAACCTAAATGGACTTAGATCACAAACAAATACTTGGTATATTTCATGGCTTCATGGTTATTATCCTCTTCAGTTAAGGCCCTCCTCTCTCGCTGCAGGTGTCTAACGCTACAGGAGACATGGCCATCGCCCTGGTCGCTGCTGAAAACCCCTTCGCTCAGAGCGCCCTCGAGTCTGGGGACTGCTTCATCCTGGACCACGGCTCTGACGGAAAGATATTTGTCTGGAAAGGTTTGTGCAGACGCTGGGTAGATGTAGTTTGGTTTTACAGAACTGTCTGACGTTTGATTGGTCCAAAATAGAATGAACTACTATGGTTTTTTTGTCACACTGTCCATGCAACATGTACGAGACAAGAACAGGAAGTACAGAACGACACAGCTTCTCTTTTTCACGCTAAAATCAACACACATAATTAATGTAATTTATGGCACCAGATGTGACTTACCATCCTCTATATCATCTGTGAGTGTCCTTCTGCCCAGCTTCACACCTGACACTGTGGCCTGGGTCAGAAGGTCAAGACAGTTTTGAAGAATATGCTGTATTTACTCTGGTGAAAATATGTTGAGTACTCATACATCTCAGATTTATTTCTACTGCCAGTCCAGATGCCTGCTTAGAAACTAGATCTAGACAAGAGCTGATGGATGATGGAGATCAATAACAATCTTTTTTCTTTAAGTCTTCAGCTCCTTGTCTGCTTAGTGTTCACAACAGCATTTTTAGTTCTGCACCAAAGGACATTAAACTTCATAATGGCTCCATGTTTAGCCTCTGCTCACGTTGTTTTAATTCCAACAGACATCTTTCTTACTGCTCTATTGAACTATTTCCTCTCCTGTCTTGCTCTCAGGGAAAGAGGCCAACATGGAGGAGCGCCATACTGCCATGAAGGCGGCGATGGAGTTCATAAAGAAGATGGGATACCCCAAACACACTGAGGTGCAGATCCTGCCGGAGATGGGAGAGACGCCGCTCTTCAAACAGTTCTTCAAGAACTGGCGGGACAAGGACCAGACGGAGGGACTGGGTGTGGCCTACATCGCCAACAGCATCGCCAAGATCGAGAAGGTGTCGTTCGACGCCGCCAGTCTGCACGAGTCGGCCGCCATGGCAGCGCAGCACAACATGGTGGACGAGGGCAACGGGGAGAAACAGGTCAGACCATTGTTTTTGAACATTTATCCTGCTTTAACTGTGTCTTATATTATTTTTTTCCTAAATGCAAATTCCCATAAAAGAAAGAAAAATGTCTCCAACTGAAAATAATTTAGTGTCAACAAAGATGAATAGAGTAAAGAGACTGAATAAAAGAACTAAGGCCCTGCTGTAGGATTGTCTCAGGTGCTGCTTCACTGCATCACCATCTTAAGAAAAGTCTGAAGGCACGTCCCTTTTTAAACTCTCCTTTTATTCTCTGTTTTGTAATCATTTGCAGATCTGGCGTATCGAAGGGGCAGATAAAGTGCTTGTGGACCCCTCCACCTACGGACAGTTTTATGGAGGAGACAGCTACATCATCCTGTACAACTACAGTCATGGAGGACGACAGGGACACATCATCTACATGTGGTGAGAAAACACTGGTTAATTATAGTGGAGTCTATGAGGAGTCACTGCTTTGAGCTCAGAACATGTTTGGTTTGTCTGGTTCACATTCACAAGGACCTTTTCAGCACGGGACAAAAAAGACCAGAGTTCAGACCTGAAAACGTTTAGTGTAAACTCACAAAGATTCATAAACCTGCATCCCTCCTGCTCTCGCTCTGCCTCAGTCCAGAAGTTTAATGTGTGTTTCCTCAGGCAAGGCTCAGACTCCAGTCAGGACGAGATCGGAGCTTCGGCCATCCTCGGAGCTCAGCTGGACGACAAACTTGGTGGTGGTCCCATCCAGGTAAAGATACATAAAAATAAATACACGTCTTTGTTTTCAGGTTTATATCCACGATCCATCTCAGCCTCCTCCTCCTCTTCTGACCTGTGTCATCTTCTCACCATTCTTTCCCCTTTTGCTTCTCCTTTCATTTCAATGGCAAACGTCAGGTTGTTGGGGCCCCTATAACCACTCAGGTATCTCCCACTTCATCGTGCCTCACTTGTCCTGCAACAAAACTAACCCTCGGTTCACTTCCGTACTTCCGTTTGTCTCGTGAAGCTGGATGAATGTGATTATCTGGTGAATTTTGGTTCTTTGTCCCGGTGCCTCTTTGAATGACAATAATGCATATTGTAAATAAGATTCTTAACAAGACTGTAAACTTTGACTAATCAAGTGAGCGGTTTGTAAAGAGCTCAGAAGACGTTTGTGTTAGTCCCTCACTTTGCTCTGTTGCTTATTCCACCAGCATTAAGAAATCCCAATGTGTCAGAAAGGATTTTAGACTTTCAGACAGAAACAGCTGATGAACACATACTTGTTGAATATAACGTCATCGCTCGCTCCTGCCTGTAAACCTGGTCAGAACCGTGCTGCTTCTGCAACAAAAGTAATGTTAAACTATGGCTAACTAGGAAAACTAGGAAGGCCACACCTTTTTATTTCTTTATTATTGTTGTTGTGTGGACGATCCAGGTCTAATAATACATCCAGGACCATAACGCACTGTTTGTATTATGGATATATGTTAGTGCACTGCATGTGTATCCATTTTATTTTCAACGTCAGAGCATGAAGTTGTGTCTGTATGCATCTCTATTATAATATTTTGCAAAATAGTACATTTAATTGTGAACATGGTGTAAAATATGGGTTTTTAGTTACATTTAAACAAATATCCAAACCAATAAAGATCTTGCAGAACGTAAAAAACATAAAAAGCATGTATTTAATGTTTATTTTAATCATTTTTGACAGTTTTAATAAACAAAACCATGTGAGTGTGCCTGATTCAAAACTGTAATAATGACAACTCAAACCTTCACATCCACTCACAAAGAGAAGATCAGCCCTCTAGTGTTCACATAGAGTACTGCAGTCACCTCCTTTTCTGTCCAAATCTGAAGCAGCGCCTCTAGAGGCCTCTGGATGTATTACACTGATGTTAATGATATTGTTCCGGTTGTGTCTCAGGTGCGTGTGGTGCAGGGCAAAGAGCCGGCCCACCTCATGAGTCTGTTTGGAGGAAAGCCCATGGTGGTTTACAAAGGTGGGACGTCCCGAGAAGGAGGCCAGAGTGAACCGGCTGAGACCAGGCTGTTCCAGGTCCGCTCCAACTCGACGGGACACACTCGGGCTGTGGAGGTGAGAAGACACGTTAGAGACTTCGACCGGTGTGTCCCTTAAATCCTGGAAAGACACATTTTAAATGATACACCCACATTTAATTCCTTGTTGAGCTCTTTAGATTTACTTTAAATGAATCAATATAAACTCAATATAAGATCAATTTGATTTAAAAAAGACCATTCCATGGAAATTCAGTTTTTATTTTATTTTTTCACTCAAACTGTGAACCTGACTTGAGTCTTCTCCTCTGCTGTGTTTGAAGGAGCTCCCTGATTGGATAATCCATTTTCACATCAGGACTGTGAAGATTTAATTAATATATTTCTACTCTACATTTACTGTAAATATTCACTTTAAATATAAGATTCTCAGTGTTTCCTGCAGGAAAGCTCTTCCGCTTCATGTCATTTATACACTCTATTAACCTTGCCCCTGAATAAAAGATAATATGATTTCATTGGAAAACATGATATTCTTTGTGAACAGCAACAGACCTGACAGCACCAGTGGAGAAAATATGATGCAATAGAAAAGTATGCTCTAGGGGTGTTCTTTGACTAAAACTGTACAGATCTCTCGGATCAGGAGTTATTAAAAGTCAAGGTGACCGCTGTAACTAAAGAGTGCTGTGGGAAACTGATGGACGGATAAATTACTTTCACTCTGAATATAAATATGTAATTGAGATATTTTAAACATTACACATTTTGAGGCTGTTAAAAGCTCAGCTGAGTAACAGTGTTTCTGAACTGTTCATTCAGGAAAATGTTAAAATAAAGTGCTGTGCAGTATTTAAACCTCCACAGACGGCCTCATTGAGCTCCATTATGAACGTGATTGAACAAATATGATTAATAAATCAATGTTATTGATCAAAACCATTAAAAACAAATGCTGACAATCAACTGGACCAGAACATGTATTCTTTGTGAAAGGAGTGGGACAGCCATGTTACTGACTCAATCTAAAACAGTTTGTTTTTGTGTTTCTTTTTATTCCACATACCACTCACTTCTCCTTTAAGTCTTTACGTTTTATTTCCATTTGTATGTTCCAAATTAATCATGTGATCTTTTCTGTTGAAGGTTGACGCCATTGCCTCCACCTTGAACTCCAATGATGCTTTTGTTCTGGCGAGCCCTGCAGGCTGCTTCCTGTGGCTGGGACAGGGGGCCTGTGACACGGAGAAGCAGGGGGCCCTGCAGCTGTGTGACATCCTGGGAGTGAGCCCCTCGGAGCTGACGGAGGGGGGAGAGAGCGGTGAGGCACATGAGATCATGACTTACATTCAGGGCCAATAACGTAAAGACTGATCTATGATTCTCTATCGTCCAATCAAACCACCTTTTAGTGACTGTCAGACCCAGCGCTGAGGTGGTGTGACCAAAGTGACCCGGTACAGTACACTTACTCTGGGAGCTTGGTACACCTTTGGACAATAAAAACCTCTCTTAAAACATGCTGCCCTGAAACAAAGGACAGACAGGGATTACACTTTTGGTGCCTGTCTGTTGCAACCAGGACAGTGAGATGGGAACTAAAAGGTGGAGCAGATTTCCTCCGAATGAAGCCGACTGTAGCATCTTACAATCTCAGAATTGTGATTGAAAACTTGTCCATTCTTTGTTGCTTGTTAAAAACTGGACAAAATATTGCAACATTCGTAAAAACCCAAGTGCCCAAACACTGACAAAGTTAAAAAAAAACACTGAGAAACTCCACTAGAAACCAGGTGTTTAAACCCAGCGCCGGTCTTCATCCATTTTACAGCAATGGAGACAGAATTGCATCAGGCTTTTAGTGTTTCTCTGTCATCTCTGGAGCCCAGGACCTCGGGCAACAACACAACACGCTCAATATTTGATTCACAAAAAAAAGAAAGAAAGATTAAAACTGGCTGAGTTAAAGGCAGCTCGAGACAAAAAGTCAACCTGTGATTTTGAGATAGGCGTTTTATTATTTATCCAAAGTCTACAACATCTCAAGGCTTGTTTTGAACTCCGAAAATGTTCTGTTCTCCTCTTTGTTAGATCGTAGCCTCACTTTTTAAATGTACTATTGATAGAACTCCTCTGTGAACTTCTAGATTCAACACAGTGGAAAAAACAGGCTGTTTAGTTTGAGTTGTGAAGTCCAAAACCCAACTGGAGACCACGGAAGCCTTCAGAAAAATTCAAAATGGCCAAGTTTTTATTGTATTAGGCTTGTTTTTTTTTTTTAAGCAGAGAGAACAGCAACAATAGTCATTCACAAATACACATACATAGAACACATCCATGCTATAATGAAAAATAAAGTAGAGCACAAAAGAAAAGCTTCTGAAAATGGTGACACAAGATTGAATATTTACAAATTTATTTTCAATTTATTGGGCAATTAATTATTAGAAGGTGTTAAAAGGTTTAATAATAAGATTAATAATCACTACTGTTCAGTAATCTGAACTATTGCCTTTATTTATTATTTATAATTATGGAGTTTGTCATAATGGGCTTGTTTTAAACTATACCATCCTCATTTATTACATGGTCACTTAATAATAAATATTGAAACTATAGTTGAGCATGTGTTGAGTATCTTAGCGGCTGAAAAGAGAAAAATGCAGTTGAGTGCAAATAATAACAGAACAAAATTTCACGCCTGGCTTGAAACACACAAAGGGCTGACAATGCTTCCACAGGGAAATGTTTATAAAGGCTGAGACCAGGCCCGAAGGCTGTGCTTCAGCTCCAGCCTTGGCAGGGGAATGGCTTTGACAAGGGAAAACCAAACAATTATATGATAACTTAAATGTGGGCCATAATTGAGGGTAAATGCAGATCGTTTTCTTTCCTGAAAATCCGGACCAAGGGCCGCACTAAGAACTCACAAATTGTTTTGCAGTACTTGTTTGGTTCAGTAACTTTATATCGACAGTTTTTAAAAGTGGACTATCGTACTTTCCCTGACGCTGAGTTCACTGTTGCCATGACAACGGGGTGCCTTCTGTGGGGGGTGTTTACTGTGCTAATTGGACAGTGATCTGGGTTAAAGAGTTGGAGTAAAACTAAAAAAACTTTATTGTAAAACATAAAGTAGACTTCTCTCTGATCCGAGAGTCTGTTCTCTCCTCCACAGATGAATTCTGGGAAATTCTGGGTGGAAAGACGGACTACCGCACTTCGAACCGACTCAAAGACAAGATGGACACCCACCCGCCTCGACTGTTCGCCTGCTCCAACAAGACCGGCAACTTCATCGTAAGCTTTATTATTATTATTAGGTACTAAAAGTGAGTACTAAACATAAATACTAAACGTGAGTACTAAACGCGAGTACTAAAGATAAGTACTAAACGTAAGTACTAAAAGTGAGTACTATAAGTGAGTACTAATCATGAGTATTAATCATGAGTACTAATCATGAGTACTAAACGTGAGTATTAAACATGAGTGTCTAAACGTGAGTGTCTAAACGTTAGTACTAAACGTAAGTACCAAAAGTAAGTACTAAACCTGTGTACTAAATGTAAGTACTAAAAGTGAGTACTAAACGTAAATACTAAACGTAACTACTAAATGTGAGTACTAAACGTGAGTACTAAATGTGAGTACTAAACGTGAGTACTAAACGTAAGTACAAAACTTAAGTACTAAATGTAAGTACTAAACGGAAGTACTAAAAGTGAGTACTAAACGTAAGTACTAAACTTGAGTACTCAACGTAAATACTAAACGTAACTACTAAATGTGAGTACTAAACGTGAGTACTAAATGTGAGTACTAAACGTAAGTACTAAACGTAAGTACTAAATGTGAGTACTAAACATAAGTACTAAATGTGAGTACTAAACGTGAGTACTAAACGTAAGTACTAAATGTGAGTACTAAACTTGAGTACTAAACCTGTGTCACAAATAACCAAGAAGAAAACAACAGAAAGTTTGAAATATAAGTCTCTTGAAGTATAGTTTGGGAAATACTGCTCTCAACGACTTTTTTCTTGGCATTGTCCCAGATCGAGGAGGTCCCCGGAGAGATGACCCAGGACGACCTGGCCACTGATGACGTCATGATCCTGGACACCTGGGAGCAGGTACAGATCGTGAGAATAACCCATCATCGTTGAACTGAGAGGACAGAGCAGAGCTTAATATGTGCTTCTTTCAGGTGTTTGTGTGGATCGGTAACGAGGCCCAGGAGGAAGAGAAGACTGAGGCCATGGCGTCAGGTGAGAGAGATTCATTTTTAAATAAATTAAGCTTAAGCAACAATAAAAAGGACCAAAACAGAAAACGATCCATTTAGTTCGTACACTAGGGAACCGTGCTAAACAAAGTTTTTTTGAACCTCTCCAACGAGTATAACGGCTTTTAGCTGACCTTGATCGATTGTAGGAATGAGAGACAGAGGGACAAAGAGAACAACTTAGTAATGGCAGTGCTGGTAAAAGTAGCAGACAGATCCAAAAGACGTCTACAGAGGGAGAGTTAGAAGGGACAGAGTCTTGTGAGTCTTCCAGATCGGTAATACCATGGTAATAGTATCACCAAATAGGTTAACCATGTAACCACCAGGTACTTATATAGTAGTTAACCATAATTACTATAGTATTACCAATGTCTATATCATGTTAATACCACACTACAATGCTATTACATACATTAAATATGTAAATAATTCTTCAATATGGCAGAATAACTAGCTTTTTTTTCTTGGATGTCAAAGTCATGAAACAGTTGATTTGTACCAAGCCTCTCTCATGGAACCCCTTAAAAAGTCCTCAAGTAAGGTCAGCAATATACAGTGATATACCTCTGTCCACCAGAGGGCAGGCTCCAAAAGCAGAAATATAAGGAGAAACCAATGGTGACTTTACAAGAGTAAAACTCATGTTTACAGCCTGGTACAAAAGATGGCTCCGGTCTCTAGAGCTAAGATTTTACTACGTGACAACTCTGGGAAAATCTTTTGAAATTTTTGATTAATACGTCCGTTTATGCTATCTGATAACTATTGTTTTATATGCAGTAAAAGCCGAAAAGCCCGGCTGTAACCGTCATTTTATTGCCCTTTCATAATGACAATATTGGTGAATAGGGGACCAATGGGCGGAGGTTTTCCATATTTTTACAGTCATTGGTTTGTACAATGCCTTTAAAACAAACAAACAAAACAAAAAAAGAAATAAAAACAAGACCACAGTGAATAAGTGCAGTTATATAAGCTTTAAGTTACAGACTCCACTTCGTCCAGAAACCGTTCAGTGTTTGTGAAAGTGTAAGTCTTTATGGAGGAAGTATCCTCTGCACTTACTTATACCAACTCTCTACTGTTGTTTTTAAGGAAGACACTAGATGGTGCTGTTAGCCCAAATGCTAATAGTAACAATTTAGCTGTTCAGTGCTTCACATTTGACCTCTTCTCATTTTATTTAGTTGGACAATAATGTTTTGGTCTGTTTTCTTTTCAGCGGTCCGTTACATCGAGACCGACCCGGCCATCAGAGACCGCCGGACCCCCATCGTAAAGATTAAGCAGGGCTTCGAACCGCCCACCTTCACCGGCTGGTTCTTGGGCTGGGACCACGACTACTGGACCAGCGACCCTCTGGAGCGGGCCATGGCTGAACTGTCGCTGTAAAACTGCTCAGACCCTACGCTCTGCTGCAAACACCTGTCTACGACTGTCTACACAGACTTTTTTATGTTGCCAATACTTTTTTTTTTTTTCTATTGTTTGTTGTGTTTTTAAAAGATCACGTCACTTGCTGCCTTTAGACTTGTTTTAACACCAATAGAAAACAGTGGAGTGGGTAACTTTCTGTAGAGTTGCACTGATTTTAGAGTGACTTTGACCCATAGACAGTATATTATTGGACTGAGGAACTGAGCTTTTGTTTGAAGTGAGGGCCGGCTCCAGGAAGCATGGCTTTGATTGGCTGCCATTTACAAAACACAACAAAATACTTATCTACTTCATCAAGCTTATGCAAACACTTTTCTGGTTTTAAAAACATTAGTTAAGCCCAATGCGAAGAATATCTGCTTCTTACGACATCAGATCTGTTATCTGCCAAATAGTGATCCAATACTATATGAGAAAAAGACCTTTAAGATACACAGCTACACCTTGGTTCAGTATTTGGCAACAGGTCACCTCTGCCTTATGTCATAAAGACCCTCATTAAGACCTCCGACAAATAACCAGTTAATTCTCCAGTTATTAAGAAATATATAAACCCATTTTTAATAGTTGATTTTTAAATATAACAGTAATGATGGTGAGGATGGGTTCTGTAGTCTTTTTGTGTTTTCTGTAGTTTTAACCTTTCATTAGCATTACTAGCTATATACAGTAGGCAGTAGCTAACTCCCAAACTTAACATTTTTCTCAAAACACAGCTTTACTTCCAGCTCCATAAATTATGCCAACTTCAGATGTTTATCAATCCAGTAATTGTACTGTCTATGGTTTTTAGTTGAACCATGTTTACTCGTGATGGAGAAGAAAAGTCATAACACTTGGTAAACCCACTGCCAAGACTTCACTCTGCTCAAAGCAATACAGCAGATGCCTTAACACCCTTTTCTGTAGCGCACAGAGATCCCACCTTACATTAAAGGTACCGTATGATTTAAAGGTGCTTTGAAAGTGACTCCTTAGCACCTTTTTAATTTATTTTGTAGAAGCCTGTGTGATGCTGCGGCGGCCGACACTTTAAGGGAAACTGGCGCTTCGCTGCTTGACTCCGGTCGCCATGACACTTTCTCAGGTTCCCTTTTTCCCCTTCGCTGTCTTTCATTTCAATAAAAACAAACAGAAAATAGATGAAAGTGTTGGTGTTTTTCTCTTTGCAGATGTACACTGTTGAAAGTCAAGTAAATAATTTCACATTTTTATGAAGTTTAGGCTAATGTTGAAAACTAAATGTTGGCATCAGAAACGTTAAAGATGCAGTGACAAAAATGTTGCAGTATATAAATGGACAGAACGGAACACAACAAACTAGTGTATAATCGTAAAAAAATAAATAATTTCATTACTGTTTCTGGCCAGAGCAGACAAACTGTTTATGTGGGTTCAAGATGAGCCAGGCGCAGGGTCAAAGAACACAGTAACTTTCATGTCACCAATTAATGTTACTATTTTACTACTTTTTACTGTTTCACTTTGATTCTGACCTAAATTCTACTGAAAATATCAATAATTGTAGAGTAATACTTGTGTAAGAGTAATCAAGCAGCACACAGAAGCATTTACAACACGTTCTTCTGATAATACATTTATTTAAAGGAAGCAAACTTAACAAAATGTAGCCACAAAAGACAAAATGGCAGTAACTCATAACAGTCTTGAGTTTCCCTCCTTCTTCCTGTTTAAGTTGATATTTAGTCTTTTAGCACTTATATACAGAATAGCTTTTAACACAATCATTAACTGTGCCTTAACTCTCGCAGCAAAACAAAACAAAACAAATGATGTTTCTCGCACCATTTCTTTGACCTAAAGTAATTCTATAAAACAAACCGTTATATAACATGAGCTATCAAAAAGACCTTTACCCTTGAGCGCTAGCATGTATTGTAAAAAAGGAAATTACAATTGTAACACTAACAGCCTCTGGAGTTTAAGGAAAACAGCTCAAACTAAGCTTTTAGCTTTAAACCAAACAGCACTATTTTAATATAGACTTTTAAATACTGCAGTGACAAGTTCTGATACATTCTTGGAGTTAATACGAGTCATTTACCAACTCACCCAGCACTCAGGGAGCTTGAGGGGTGGCCATTTTGGATTTGTGAACTTTAATAATAAGCTATTAGTAAGATATGGTCTCTTTCATTCTGTATTAGTATAAAATTTCACACCCATTACTCTTAAAAAATGGCGTCTTGGTGAGTTGGTATTTGTGACCTGCTTTTTAAAAAAAGAAAATATATTACACATCACTTACAGATACACACAGACATTTGTTTAGTGATGACAAAATACTGAAAGGTGAATATGCATAGAGTAAAAATGAAGTCAGTTTGTTAAGGCTTCAGGCTGAAAAACTGCTGAAGTAACTGTTTGAGGTCAGTTCTGATCTTGTTTGTCTTTATTTCTAAATATTAAATGTGTAAATAAATGTCCCTCCGCTGCAGCAGGAACCAACAACACACATCTGACATTTGACTATTACATGACTATTATAAAGAATAATCTTTTTTTTTTTTTTTTTTTAAACTCTAAAGTATTTAGATTCATTGACAATTTCCCAATATTTGCTTTTTCTTTCTTCCATTAAAACTATAATAATCATCTATTTAATATCTCAAAACTAAATTAGTGCACTTAACAGTTTTTAGACCCAACAACTACAGATGAAACGACAAAGAGCAGTCACTAAAGCACACGGGGACAGACAATGGGCTCGTCCAGGAGTTGAACCTAAGACCTCTCGCACCCAAACAAGAATCATACCGAGTCTAGAGCAATGTATTTTAAAGCTGTTTAGTGGTTTGTGATGTTGAAATAAAAAGCATTGATGCTGGCAGTGGTTAATGTGAAGCCTTTTTAACCGTTCTCAGACTTTTGGGCGGTTACACAAAAGGACAGAATGTGACTAAGATAAATCTTAATTTACCCTAAGTTTAATTTGTATTGGTTTGTCCTAATATTAGTTTCATATCCTTCAGAACACACATATTTAGTAAAATCCTTTATAATTACTTACTTATGGATAAGTGAACCCAATTTAATTAGCACTTAGTAAAAGAAAGAGATTTAACTAATGTCAACTGTTTCATATTTCATATTTTATTTCATATATTTGACAGCACTATCTTGATGCGTGTTTTGTAACTATTGACAAAGCCAGTATACTTCTAACGGCAGTACCCTCCTTTTGGGGAATATGTTGGAAATATTATAAACCTGAACAGGAACTGCTTTTGATCGTCTCTGCTCAAGTCTGGCTCATTTCAGTTGCACCTTATTTAAAAGAATACACATTACAGATCGACCTACAGCCACTAGCTTCTCCGAGTTTGTCTGAACTAAATAACCCCTCTCACTCACGACTCTGACCTGTCCTTTCCTGTCGGGCCTGAGCTGTTGGTGCAAAGGGAGAATGTTGAATAAAGGCCACATTTCCAGCAGGCACTTCCCTGTGACATGAGAATATGAATGGAGCTGTAGCTCTGTGGTCTTAGTACCTGCTTTGGTTAGTGCTGGTCATAAAATGTCAGGGGGAGCTCTGATTGGCTGAATGGGAGAGTGTGGGGTTCCAATTAGTATCTGAAGGTGTTCAGGTGAAGGAGCTCATTGTTTGGTGAAGCCCCTCATCAACTCCATAGGCAGGGGGAAGATGATAGTGGAGTTCTTCTCGGCGGCGATGGTGTTGAGCGTCTGGAGGTAGCGCAGCTGAAGAGCGGAGGGCGACTCTGCGATCACCAGAGAGGCCTCCTTCAGGGCCCGGGATGCGTTCATCTCTCCCTCCGCAGCGATGACCTTCAATGACAAACAAGGTGGGGGTAAAAAAACAGAAAAAGAGGTCAGTTACATAAATATGTCAGAAATTTGCCTTTCTACAATACTCTAGTATACACGTCTAATCTACATCCAGAGCCTGCGTCTGAGTGGCTAGTTCAGGTTTAAAGGAGACTTTGAATTTTTCAATGAATAACACAGTTCCTTGTGAAGTGTTTTTTACATGTTTTGAGCAAAATGTGTTATGGTTGAGGTTTTACAGCACCCCAAAGCACTTCTGTTATGAGCGCTGGCCCTTTAACTGTGTAACTTTTTTTTCAGTGTTTGTTTTCAAGAGGAAACTATAAAAACCTGCAAGTTTGGAAGAACAAAAATGTGTCTTCTGTAACAGTAGGTCATTTTAGTGCATTCTGTACAAATACAACTCTGTAGGGTCCAGTGTATCGGCCTGTTTCTGCTCCATGTGTTTGAGGCGAGCATGTCTCAGGAGAGGCCTGTACTGTCAGTGAAACAGGCATTTCTATCTGGACAACACAGTTCTATTCTAGAAATAAATCAAATGCAATAGTTTTCAATTCTCATAAATTCTCCTTGAGGAGGACTCTTTTTTAATGACCAGTGTGAGAGTCTGTGGTTACCTTGGCGCGGGCTTCACGACTGGCCTCGGCTTCAGCAGCCATGGCTCTCTGCAGCTGAAGAGGCAGCTTCACGTCTTTGATCTCCACACGCTCCACCTTTATTCCCCAGTCGTCCGTGGCATCATCCAGAGTGGACTGAGGACAGAGACGCAGAGTTAACCTGGGCTCACACTTCACTTTCACAACACGGCCCGAGGAGGTTGATAATGTGTTGGCCACAGTATCTGGTTAAATACTGGTACACAATCGTATCATCTTAGACTTATTTTTATGTTTATAGTATTTGTGTGAATGTTTTGAAAAAACGGTTTCAACAATAACAAAGGACTGTAAATACAATGTCTGCATTTCTATTGTGTAAAAAACAAAAACAAACAATAAAATACAAAATAATTTGGTGCACTTTCTTGAGTCACCAGCAGATGGAGCCTCACTGTGAAGATCTACTTGGAGCATGTGGAATGTGTCCTCTGGGTTTCGGGCTACAAATAAATCTAAACTTCAGAGACAAGAGGAAAAAAATATACAGTATGGTTATATAGTTTAGATCCACTTAATACATTCAACACTAACAAAGAACCAATGAGAAAGAAAGGATTCAAATGTAACTGGTCCCTCTGGAGGTGATCAGTTTTAAACTGCTGTAGACACCTCACTCCGACTGAAGGGGGCAGTCATTTGAACTTCTCTAAATCGGACTAACACACCTGGATAATGTGGTTCATTGTTGGATTACTGCTGCATGTTTACATCTAACTCTGATTAAGATCAACGCACTGAGCGTGCTCCTGAGCCGGACAGCCGCACAAAGTCACACACGCAAACAGAAAAACACAAAGAACAGTGTTTAGAGACTCACTTATTTTGAGATCAACAAAAATGTATATATATGGTCACGTTGGGTTTCCTGTTTGTCGGTTATTGTGCTCTGTCATGTTGTAAAAATCTTAGAAGAACATTGTTCTTAGTTTGTTTTGTTAACAACCTGTTAACTGGCAAAGCCTGATTAATAAGGAGACAACGCTACAAACCAGTCAGGTTTAACGTTAGTATTTGTTTTCAATTCTTAATCACTTCAGTCACTAACATTTACATTTATTCATTTAGCAGACGCTTTTATCCAAAGCGACTTACATTACATTACCAGTGTTACAGTCACTGGAGGCAAGGTGGGTTAAGTGTCTTGCCCAAGGACACAACGACAGTATGAACTGTGGGGAGAGTGGGAATCGAACCACCTACCTTCCGGTTGAAAGACGACCGCTCTACCCACTGAGCTACTGCTGCCCCGCACAACAGGTTTGTGCCAGTTAGAACCTGTTATTGTTTATCACCTACATAATCCACAGTTCACACCATATTTAGTGGTGCTGATCTGAAACGAAACTGCACTTAAAAACCACAAGGACTCAGTAAACGGGCCTGCTGCTTCTGCTCAAACACCAAGGGTCTCGTTTATAAAAGACTGCGAAGGATCTCTCTCATGCCTCCATTCAAATAAAGGATAATGTAAATTTGTTTGAGAATTAATTTTGCCTAAACATGAGCCACTGATGGTTGGGTTTAGCCAAAAAACCTGGAAGTGAGGACGAGCCTCCACACAGAAAACCCACCTGTGGGTAGAATTTCCAGCAATGCTATTGTGACATGAGTAAAGAGCATTAGACGGAGCCGTCACACACACGGACAGACTTGTACAGGTTGTGTGTCTGTGAGGGGTGGATGGTGGACAGGCTTGTACAGGTTGTAGATGTGCAGTAGAACAGGAGGAAGATGGAGGAGTACAGGTTGTGTGTCTGTGAGGGTGGATGGTGGACAGACTTGTACAGGTTGTAGATGTGCAGTAGAACAGGAGGAAGATGGAGGAGTACAGGTTGTGTGTCTGTGAGGGGGGGATGTCGAGGGTGTGTGAGACAGAGTGCCGTGTGTAATGAGAATCATATTGAACCTCAGTTTGACACAGCGCTTTTTAAAAACGAAACAGCGCTGAAAGGAGCGTTTGTAGGAGCTGCTCGTGTCCAATCGTTTTTTCATAAATTCTGTCACTGATTGATTGGAGTTCTTTCCACCATGACACAGAGCACTGTGCTCCAGCAAACGTGTAAACCAGTAAACCACTTTGTTAAGGTAAATATTGAGCCAAATTATGAAAAAGGTAACAGCGTCCTTATTATTTTAAATAATTATTTAGCTTAATGATTAAGTTTATGTGTTTTTAAAGAACTAAAGTGAAATTAATTTCTTAAACCTGCTGCAGTTGATCACCTTGTGGGTCCCCTTTGTGCCAAGTCTCCAAAATGTGCTCTCGCCAGGGTCAGAGCTAGCGCAGGACTTTTATAGATCACACCTTTGGCGTGGAAGGTGGCACAAGTTTCAGCCTCACTTTGAGCGTAAGCTTTTATACATGAGGCCCCTGGAGTCTAGTGCACCACAGCAGAACTAAAAGAAGCTAAAGAGACTTTTACAACAGTGGGACAGATAGACTTCATTAAGATGGGCTTAGGCTGGTAATGTTGCATGTTGATGACAGCAGTGAACTATATTTATATTTTATTATTTCTTAATACATTTTTGAAAGATTCATGGACATTATACACAGCACAAGTCACATTTGATATATTAAAATGATAAATGAAAATAATACACAAGACAAATGTAGATACTAAACCATGCAACAGATCCTATTAGATATAACATAAAGGTATTATAAAGGTATTATAATCTAGTCATACCATAGTTAGTTTAGAAAACACTGCTTCAATGAACTGCAACTAAAAGTCAAAATATAGAATGTAAACATAATAATAATAATAATAATAATAATAATGGATTGGTTTCTATAGTGCTTTACAGAGTCCATTATTCATTCACTCCACAGTCACACACTGGTGGTGGTAAACTACTTGTGTAGCCACAGCTGACCTGGTAAAAAAGTTAGTATTTATGGTCAGAAAGTGTTAGCATGAGCTATATCTGACAGTCTGTGGTTCCAAAACCACAACCAACAACACTGAACACCCTGCAAGAAATATATTCATAAATATATATGAACATGATAAATATATTTATATATTCCTAGAATGTAGCACAAGTAGAACCATGGCCATGTGATTAACGCCGCTTGTTCAAATCTGTTCAAATGTGCTCAGGTTAATATTTCCATATAAACTAGGACCTACAGCCAATCACGATGTGCGCTCAACACTCAACACCGAGCGCCTGAAAGCTATTGCCCTTTGCGACTTGTGTTGAAGAAGGAGCCTTACAGCGACACTGGGACCATCACAGCACTGTTCCTGTTGAGTTAAATGACATCAGACAAATGTTCCTGCTGTGAAATATAAGTCACCAGGAGCCGTGGCCCTCGCTGTGTGTCTCTGTGAGAACCACTAAGTTTAGTTCGACTGGGGCCTCAGAGGAACAAGTGGGGGAAGGTTTACAGATCGTGAGAGAGTTGTTAAAAAACACTGCAGTGGACTCACAACTAGGTCTGACGTACTTGTGGTATTCAGTAAGTCTGAGTTTCACACTCACTCTAACCACAGTCACTTCCATTCTCTGTGCAGCAGATCTTTCAATTGTTTGTTTGTTAGTGGTCTGTGTTTCTAACCATTATTTCAAAGTAGAGCTCTACCGCTACATATTTATTTATATTTGCCTTTAAAAAAATATGTTAATGTAAATCAAGGTGACAGACATTGGGCAAATTCCTCTATTCTTTGCTAAAGTGCCATCTCCTTCCAAAATCACAATGAAAAAACATCAGAAAAATCTGCATGGCTGTGCTATCCAGTTAATGGCTCTTTAATATTAAATCCTAGTTTTAAATACTCATAATCATTCAGGAACTTACGTTGTATTATCCATATGCAATACTTTTTGAACAGATGTCGGTAATGTGGATATAAATGAATCATATAAACAAAGATAATCATAAAATTTAATTATGAACAGCAACATTACAGAAGCATAATGTGGCCTGGTCATTAAACATGAATTTGATCCATATCACGTTATGTTTCCTGTTAGAACAAGATAATTATTATGGTTTTTACAAGATAAAGTTGAACATTTTTACATAGCAACTTATGACATTTCATTATTAAGACGTTTCAGGTTTCTACACTTTTGTTGTAACGTCATAAATCAATATCAATCACTATTGAAAGCAACTTTAAAGAGCTCAGTATAGGATTTAATGCTCTTGAGTTTAAGTAACACGTCTTTAGTGCTTTTACTGCAAAAGGACTGGAAATGTCTGGTATGTGAGAAAGGTTTTCACTGTGACGGTCCAGCAGCGTTCACAGCTGCAATTTTGAATTGTACCAAGCAACAAAAAACAAGGCCTTTCTTCAGAAGCATACTAGATAATGCTCTCAGTCCAAATGTACCTTCTCAATTCTCCACATTTTCTCATTTTGTTTTGTTGATGGACAATATTGTTCTGGATAACTGAAGCTGTTTTCACACTGGCACGGTTTAGGTCGGCCCAAAGGAGCTTTCGGCCCGAGTACGGTTCGTTTGGGTCTGTGTGACCACAACAGCTGCACTCTGGTGCGCACTAAACAGCACTCTGGTGCGGTCCATCTGTGGAGAGAAAGCTGCCCAGCCTTGGGCCGAATCAATTACAGAAAGTTCTCCTCATTTTTGAACCACTGGGCTTCTGTTGTGAGCGGGGTGTTGTATTGTGGGTAAACAACAAACATAACAGACAGCAGGTCTGTCTCAGAGATTTGCTGTCTCCAGGAGGTTTGGGACGATGATTTCATAAATGCACAGCCATGAGTTACATAAACAAATTATATAAGAACAATTGGCCAGCGCCAGGGTCAACAGACATGCTTCATTTATCTCCATATTTTGCTTCACGTCAGGCTGGTTGTTATGGAAACGTGTGTGTGTGTGTGTGTGGGGGTGGGTCATTGGGGGTCATTGGTCAGTGACAGCACTGACAGTTGTCACATTGGTGCGGCGTTCGGGCTACGATAAAAAGCACATTTATGAACTCTAACCAAACTGAAAAATGACACGATGCGCTCTGAGGCCGCAACGCATTACGTGTCATTTTTATTGCCAATTTACATCTGCGGTCCACAATGGAACTGGATCAGAGTTGAGCAGGAAGTGGGTCTCGGAACATGTTTGGTGTCTCTGAGGTTTATATTGCAGCATTCTCTGAAGTGAACTGCACAGAGTAACATTAGAGTTTGCTTCAACTGCACCAAATAAGGCAAGTGT
Organism: Perccottus glenii; assembly: GCA_024416835.2. Classification (NCBI taxonomy): domain Eukaryota; kingdom Metazoa; phylum Chordata; class Actinopteri; order Gobiiformes; family Odontobutidae; genus Perccottus; species Perccottus glenii. The sequence continues at coordinate 43,278,458 of CM044547.2, forward strand.
GAACAAGTGTGCAATGCAATGCTGCTATACTGCTCCCCAAGTTCAACATCGCTCATTAGAAGTCGTAAAATATCAGGGCTTAACATAATACCCTCTGTTGCACTATTTTTTTTTTATTTTTTTTACAAACCATCACTCCAAACATTACTTTTAGTATTTAAGTTAAGTCTGATTTAAGTCTGATATACCAGACAATACACCAACTCTTCTTTGGATGAATTTTGATGTCTATAAATTCTAACATCTATCTTCAGATTGAGCTGTTGTTCTGACCATCACTAAACAATTTGAGTCCCATGTGAGCAATATGTGTCTACACCACCAACCGACTACATCGTAATCTTTTACCAGATGATGGCAACAACGCTCACATTTGCCAATTTAAGACCGGATTTTCAATTGGTATATTTCTGTATAAATATAAAACATCATAGAACTGTTTGGTGGATCCTCTTATGGATAAACAGAACGTTGAATGAATATGTGCTCTGAGAAAGAGACCACTTCCTGTTGGAGTTCCAAAGAGCTGCACCATTAGGAGTGTAATAACGTTAATTGACCGTTTCACAACAGCCACATCCTACTCTCCACAAAACTGTGGGATTGATTTATCATGGCTTTATCTTTTAATGACTCAATGATCCATTAATTCCTACAGTCGTGTGGAGGCAGATTTTATTTTGCTACTTAGTTTTGAACCAAGTCCTTTGCCAGATTTTTTCCTAGGAATCAAAAAAGGCCCCTTTTCGCCCGGCAGCCTCGGCGGTGGGAACAGATGTCACAGATGCCTTTCAAACCCCTGAAATTAAAGAGCCATCTGGAGTCGAGGTTATTGAACTCCTCGCTGAATCACTTGCAAACCTTGCCTGTCTGCAATAAATATTTAATCGTTTACAGTAGCTCGGCGCAAAGTTTAAAGCATGAAGTGAAGAGGCCAACAAGCAGCTGGGCCCTGAGTGAAGGCGAGGATTAGAGGGGAGTTTGCCGACAGACCCAGGTTTAAGTGCGGTTTGTCGTAGGACAGTTCAGGTGACAGTTGCATTATGCAGTTTGCGAACGTGACGCTTTAATCCCCCATCCTGTCTTCTGTTGTGCTCATTTACACTTACTGTCTACATCTATTTTTGCTCCTGGGCCGCGCTCTGTTTGCAACACAATGCCTTATGGCCTTTTTGAGGAGTCCGGCGCTCCACGGTCTCCGCTCTACAAAGGTCTCCACACAGTCCGAAATCAGTACAGATTATTATCGTGGCCAGACAGAGATCCTTTATTAAAACTAGGAAGGAACTACCCATTTGGGTTTGACTTCTGATATATGGCTGTGAAGGTTCACGGTCATCCAGGTCATCTTGAAGAAAAGATTAATGGCTCTTGTTTCACTGTGACTAAAATTGATACATCGTTAAATACTGAGTTGGCCCTAAAGTAGGGCTGTGCAATTAATTGCAAAACAACCGCAATTTGAGCACATGCCATTTCAAAATCGCATTGCATGGCTGCAATTTTTTTATTTATTCTTTTTAATTCAGAATCAGAGTTTCCATTAGCTGGCATATACTAGTTTAGCCATTTTAGTTTGTAATTGGGAGGTAAATTAGCACTTTACTGGCAAATGCTGTGCGCAGTCCATACACAAGTGGTGCAGTTTAAATGTATATAAAGGTTATGAAAGGTTTTGTTATGCATGTCTTGTGCACTGAATACATTTAGAATGTAGCATGCATTGCAATATTTAAAAAATTGCAATATGATTAATTTTGTCCATATTGCACAGCCCTACCCTAAAGGGTTTTTATACTGCAGGAGTAGACTCAAAAAAAGAGATTGCTGGTGCCATAATAAAACTAATAGAGAGAGATGGTTCAACAATGGGAGAGGAGCAACATGAACACAATAGATGCTATACTGAACAACATGGACCATCCCCTGCATTGGGCTCCAAGAACTCCTTCTTCCCAACTGCAATAAGACTGTAAAATCAATCAGTCTGTGGAAGATGAATCATAAATCATTTGATAGACTAGACTGCTGTTCTAGACTATGTTCTTAACTCATCAACCCTAGTGCAAATAATATAAACCTGCAAATAAACCTGTCAGTTCAGAGTACATTACTACAAAATCACTGTACTGTTGACCAAAATGATAATGACACTGTCCTCATGCCTTACCTGCATGCTGTGAGCAATCTCCTCTCGGTCGGACAGGATCTCCGACAGGTTCTTGGTGCCGAGGACGTTCCTCAGTGTGGTCTGAGCCAGGAGCCGAGTGGCAGCGTCTGCGTTAGTGATGTTAGCCACGGCCAAAGTAGCATTCTGCACACGATAGTACACCACGCCATCCACACTCACGGTCACCGAGTCTTTGGTCAGGACCTGGCACAAGAGGAAGGAAAGGAAAAAAGCAAATCAATACACACATGTGTTTGAAGCTTTCTCAACCCTTATAACAGGCCCCCATAGAATTCCATTTATTCCCAAATGTATTTATTTTTTTTAAACTTCTTTAAAAGGCAAGGCAATTTTATTTATATAGCACAATTCAAACACTGGGTAACACAAAGTGCTTAAAAAAGATAGCATTTTTATACATACTTGTTTGTTTATGTCTTTTTCTCAAATGAAAAAGTTTAGGATAAAGCAGCTTCTAAATCATGGAAGATTAAAGTGGATGTGGTAAAAGTGCTTGTGAATGAAAAATTGACAAGTGAAAGATTATGTAAACTGATTTTAAAAATGTGTGAATTAAACATGGTTGTGATAAACTGACCAGTGAAAGTTTACTTTTGGTCAGCGGCATAGGTTTAAAGCTCCTTGGTCTGATATTGTTTTTTCTGCCCAACACTCATTTCCTGTTTCTTATATTTAAAAATATGTTGTAGCATTGCCAACATTTATCAGCGTTTAATTTGCTGACCTTTTCTCTATTTTTTTAATCTTTATCAGATTTGGCAATAGAACACTTCCTGGTTTATTTTCTTGATTCTTCGTTGTTGACTTTAGTGTCAACCAATGGGAGTGCTCCTTTTTCACAAAAGTGAGCAGTGATTGGCCAAACTTCCGCTGTGGGTTGATCATTCTAATCTATTTAAATCCTTAATTATGCAGCCTAAAAGATGTCTTATGGTCTAATTTTACAGATGATTCCAGTTACAATAAACTTTAGGAGATTAAGTTGTTAAACTAAATATAAGAGTAAAAAAAAAAAAAGGTAATTCCCGTTTCAATGGGTGGTAATTTTTGTACTTTTAAGAACTGAACCTAAACAAACATCTCTTTTTACTTTGTAGTCTTTGTAGAAAAAAGTCTGTCATCCAGCTCTTGTAACAAATGCATAGTTTTTGAAGGTGTTAGAAAGGTATGTTTACTGACCCAATGCCTGGCTAATCTTGTCTAAAATGTTTGCTGACAACTAGTGCCTGCAGATAGTACATTAATTATAGTTGTTCATATAACCCCACTTATCCTTTGAAAAAGTGTTCATATTAGTTGTTTGATTGTCAGTGGGTTTAATGTTGAATGAAAATGGCAGTGCGTTACCTCCTGCGGCGGGATGTCGAAGGTGATGGTGCGCATGTCAACGTTAATAAAGCTGTCAGTGCACGGCAGGATGAAGAACAACCCTGTGGAATCACAGAAATGCAAACAGTGTGAACAAAGACTAGAGCCACAGTAAACACAATAATGAGGCGGCTCCTGCACAAATCTTTGAAAACAGTGGGATAAAGGAAGCACTGGCACGAGGCCAAGACGAGCTCCGTCTTTAAGGCTGCAGCTGTGCCCGCAACCAGGCAAAGCTGCTCCTGTTTGCAGCTTTCACTGGCCTGTTACAAGTCAGGATGATTGAATTAGTGCATTAAAGCTCGGCGGGCGTGTGCCGCAGTAAAACAGACATGTGCTTATTGTGCAAACATTTAGCAGACATAAATGCCACGATTGTTAGAGACGGCAGAGCTCAACTTCCTGTCGAATATTGTGCACTTAAACGAGAGATCACAACCATCTGTTCAGGTGTGGGCAACAGTGGTGGTTTCACGCAGTTTCCAACATTTCTAAAGCTTGTTGGACAAACAAGCTTCTTTTTAAAGTGTTTGAGATTATTGAAGAAGGGCTGTAATGGGTATGTGTACTGTCAGTGCATCCTCCATCCAGTGGTTGACTTTAAAGTCAGGAAAAGAGTGCATTTTAAACAGTTGAAGTCCTCTCTCCACAATTCTATTCCCATTCAGTTTGGGCTGAGCAATATATTAACATTTAAGATACAGTTGTGCTCATAAGTTTACATACCCTTACATACCAAGAATTTGTGAATGTTTGGCCATTGTTCAGAGAATATGAAAGATTACCCAAAAATATTTTTTTCACTCATAGTTAGTGGTTGGGTGAAGCCATTATTTGTCAAACAATTGTGTTTACTCTTTTTAAATCATAATGACAACATAAACTACTCAAATGACTCTGATCAAAAATATCAATACTATGTATTGCCACCTTTAACATCAATGACAGCTTGAAGTCTTTTGTGGTAGTTGTGGATGAGGCTCTTTATTTTCTCTGATGGTAAAGCTTCTTCTTGGCGAAAAGCCTCCAGTTCCTGTAAATTCTTGGGCTGTGTTGCATGAACTGCATGTTTGAGATCTCTCAGAGTGGCTAAATGATATTGAGGTCAGGAGACTGAGGCCAGTCCAGAAACTTCACTTTATGCTGCTGTAACCAATGACAGGTCGACTTGGCCTTGTGCTTTGGATCGTTGTCATGTTGGAACGTCCAAGTACGTCCCATGCACAGCTTGTTCTTGTTCCAAAAGTTTTGAGGCTTGTCTTTGTGTTGTTTGATGTATTGTAAATTAGATGCTTTGTGGCATTTGCGTAGTAATGGCTTTCTCGACCACACCACTTCCTGTCCTGTATTTCAGATGAAGTTATTTGTGGGTTTTTCTTTGCATCTTAAACTATTTTCTTGGCAGTTGTGGCTGAAATCTTTGTCTATCTGACCTTTTAATTTTTCACTTCTTAATTAGAGTTTGAACACTGCCGATTGGCATTCTCAATTCATTGAATATCTTTTTATATACCTTTCTTTCCCCATGACTCAGAATACAGAAATGTCAGTGCAGCACTGGATGAAAGATGCAAGGGACTGTCAGGAGTCCAGAAACTCACTGACCTTTTATACACACGCTGATTATAAGCAAACAGATCACATGTGAGGCTTCAAAATGTGGTTACCTTTAGAAGGCATTCAAACCTGTTTGTGTCAAAAAAAAAGTCTTAGAGATATTTATAATTTACAACTTCAGATAAAAAAAAAAAAAAGAATTCTAATTAAAAAAATTAAACAACTTTTATTGACTTAAAATAAAAGCGTTTGCTTTCTGGTAAAAATATATCGAGATATAAATTAATATAGAGAGATCATTTTTAGTCCATATCGCCCAGCCCTACAGTCAGTAGTGTGTTACATATGTTGTTTATACAACAAAGGCTCTTTGGGAGCCATACACAAGGATATTCAATTTCAAAATCACATTGGTAAATCCCTAGGGGATAGTGATAACGATCAGATCAATATAAAAACGATCAATATAATTTAGACTAGGTTTAGCATGTGAAGGCATTAGAATGCTTTCCATGTCTCAGCAGGCTTTTTAAGACAGGGTGAATGTCTGAATTAACTAAAGATACATTGTGCTGCCCAAGTTGAAACTGTGTCAATATTAGATGTAATGACAAAGATTTTAAGGTCTAACCACTGAGCAAAACATCCAGTTGGGTCATGTGCACTTGGTATTAGTTGTTTGTTGAAGTTACGAGAAACATATATTGGAACATTTCTGCTTGCAGCCCAAAAAAATGTAGTAGAATATATAACATAGCAAAACCTAACCCAAATCAGGAGGTTTGTAAAGCTGATGGGAAAGTTTATATTTGCCACTGGCTTTTTGAGCTGCTCGGGAATGTGGGGTTTACATGCAGTGAGCTATTATTACTCCACGTTGTCATAAACATGTCTCCTCCTGGCACTCACTGGGGTCAGATTTCATGGTTTTGTTTGGACACCACTAGTTTTTTTTTTTGTGGGGGTATTTATTTATTTTGATCGCGTGGGACAAGAAATCAAATGACAAAATGACAGTGATGTATGAGATGTACTGTATGCTAATGGTTCCTCTGGGGAGTTATTTATTTTTACTCCCCATATTATTTACTTTTGCTTAAATAAACAGTAGTCACTAGTCACATCACTGAGTAGAGGAAACGCAGGGCCTGAAACAATAATCAATGGGAATAATCAATAATTCAATGGGAGAGGTTACGTAGGGGCTACATGCGCAAAATAACAACCATAATGTTTTTGTTTAGGGATTTCTTTCATGGTTGAACTGTGATCTAGGTTTAAGTTTAACATGATTCTGCAGAATGTTTAACTTTTAAACTGCATTTTTAGATGGATTTACCGATAATCTTTTATAGTTTCTTGGTGCTACTGAGTATCTTTATGGCGCTATGGCAGTAGTTTGTCAATAGATATGCTGCAGGTAGGATGATTATTGGGGGCGCAGTGGCTCAGTGGCAGAGCGGTCGTCCCGCTTCTCGCTCTCCCCTGTTTGTTGTGTCGTTGGGCAAGACACTTGACACCAGTGGTGTTCCACATTCATACACACTCGTGTGTGTATGAGTAAATGGAAGCTTGAGTGCCTAGTAGGTAGAAAAGTGCTATTTAAATCCATGCCACTATAACTTCTGTCAGTCCAGTCTTATTGTGAAACTTAACTTTAAATCTGGTTTAAAGTAAATGTTACTGACCAGGGATTAGCACTAATCCAAGTTTAAACCCTGTGGGGGTTGGGCAACAAGCCCAACATAGACATCCAATCTATTTGAAAAAAGAAAGTAAGAAAGTATTTACTCTTAGCTTGGTGTCCTCTTTAGTAACTGCTGAAGCTAACAATGTATAAAAAAAAGAGTTTCACTACCCACCAGTTGCGAGCAGAGACAATAATAATTGAGTCTCCATGTTGAATTAACAGCTGTTGGTCAAAGCTGCTCTGGTTTAGTTGAGGCTAAAGGAATGACATGTAGAGAATAATGGTAGGCACGTAGCCTCTGGGCAGCAACCTTGACATTTATGGTCGTTCACAGTATCAAAGTTTGCAGAAATAATGTTGAAGCAAATTTATTTTATTGTACTTACAAACTTGCAAACAGGTTGTACCAGTGAGTAAGCAGGCACTACACTGTGGTAATGCCAGAATCTTTAAGAATTTTTTGTAATATTTGCTTCTTATACCTCCACATTATTAAAACACATTGTGTTTGTCTGACCATTGCATTACAGAGCAACAAGTCCACTGCTCGAGTGTTGAGCCTCTGAGTTGTCATCACAACCAATGTCATTTGGAAAAGCCTCCATTTATTAGGAACTAATAGAGTGAATTAAAGTGCTGGTCATGTGGTGGTTAACTGACCATTTACTTCAGAAAGGATAGACAAACAAACTTCTCACGTTCTGTCAGACGTCAGATGTTGTGATAATGCCAAAGAATTTATGAGAATTATCTTAAAAAACAATAAATCATAAGTGCATGTTAAAATGTAGATTATCTTTAAACCTAGATAAAGCCCTAAAAATGTCACATTGGTTGCCTTCACTTTCCTGCAATGTTTTATCTTAGTCAATAAATATTTGTTAGTTAGGGTTAAGAAATGGATTGAAAATTGGGGACAACAAAAGTGAAAAAGTGCGCTAAATGTACTTTTTTCAAACAGCGCCTGTTTCCAGGATTTAAACAGCTCACGCTTTGTGATTTAAGCCGCCTCGTACTGTACCACTACAGTCGTTTAACCAAGAGTGGGAAAAACTAGTTGCATTTTGATTGGTCAGTAATCTAATCTAATCCTACCACAAGACAAAACAAGGTCATTCCCTGCCTGCGCCCTATAACAACAAACTGTAAACCTTTAGTAAAAAGCTTTTTGTAGTCACATCTCCAAACTCAAACAGAATGGTACAAAGTTTGTGATTTAACACACATAATTGCCTATCATTAGTTCACACTGTAGAGCTCAGTGTGCACCTTGCTGTTTATTCATTCGTGATTTATTGTAGTTTGTGCTTTCTCAAACACAGTTTCCCTCCAGAAAACAACTTACAAATGAAGGTCAAGTAGAAACTGCGCTTTTACACAATCATTGTTTAAATGTTAGCAAACGTAGCAGGGAAACAGCTCATGAAACAACAGTGAGGGCTTTATATAGTTTTGTGATTATTATTGGTTTTATTTATTCTTCTTTTCCTGCTGCACGCTACATTTCCCTTTACTGACGTGACTGAGAGAAAATGACTTTAGAAATATCAAACTAAAAATGCCACTGGACATTAGGCGAAATGTTTGAGATGACATTTATGTGACCTCGGATGGAGCAGGGGTTATCTAAACGCAAAAAACAGGATGTAAGTGGATTTATCTTAATATGAGCCATGTTTCTGACCTGGTCCTTTGGCTCCTCCTCTCAGGATGCGCCCCAAGCGAAAGATGATGGCTCGCTCATACTCCTTCACTATCTGCGCACAAGAAAAGCATAGAGATGTCAGCACAAAAGCCTTTTTTCTTTTTTTCTTTGTTTGTATTGATTACATGATGAGAAACGTACACCAGAGGGGAACATTTAATTAAGTCAATACACAAGAGCAGCTGTACCTGAGAGAGAACGAGGAATCACAGATAGATAACGTGTGAGGACTGACAAAACATGAGACATAGAGCTGAGCCAAAAGTAAATGCCACTAGCTCAATAGAAGAAAAAAAGTCCTCATTGATTTAAACCATTCAAGCTGTGCCATATTGTGATATTCAGGAAGAGTTCTGTTTGTATCTAGATACTAACAACACAGCATCATAAAAAATTACCTAAACCCAGGGTATCTGCAGGTTTCTGAGATTTAAATTTAAGATTTTTAAGACCTTTTTAATACCATCTTAAATTAAATTTAAGACCATTTTCATAGCCAAAAATTTGCAAACAGCAAACAAAACCACTCAAACTTTTCTCCATCTGGTAATGTCCAGTCCACGCACCTAACGAACCCGCTGCAAATGGTTAATTTGTTAGTTGGTTCCGCCTATTTTGTTCTGCGTAACAAAGACGTAACGTTACATTATTTTAAGACCTTTGAAACATGGATTTAAGACATTTTAATGATAATTAAGGCCTTATTTTTACATTTTACCTTTTAAGACTTTTTAAGGATCTGCGGACACCCTGCCTAAACCTCACTTGTAAAATTCTAAACTGCATTTAAATTATGTTAAATATTGATAAATAAATTCTCAACCAGGTCTATGCTAGGACTTTCTGCAGCTTTTTATTTAGACCAAGCCTCTCTCATGGAACCCCTTAAAAGGTCCTTGAGTAAGGGCGCCGCCATTCAGCGATATACTGCCGTCCACCAGAGGGCAGGCTCCAAAAGCAGAAATATATGGAGAAATCCAATGGTGACTTTACAAGTTTAAAACTCATGTTTACAGCCTGGTACAAAAGATGGCTCTGGTCTCCAGAGCTAAGTTTTTACTACATAACATATTGATTAATATGTCTGTTTATGCTCTCTGAAAACTTTTGTTTTACTATGCAGTAAAGCCGAAAAGCCCGGATGTACCTGCCATTTTATTGTCCTAGTATTTTAAGCAAGAAAAATGTTATAATTTACATAGGGATGCCTAGAGTAACATATCATTGGTATCATTGCGTAATAAGTTCCCAAAAATATATGTTTGTATTCATTCATTTTTCTACCGCTCTACCGGTCGCGGGTGACTGGAGCCTATCCCAGCAGCTTTGGGCCTGAGGCGGGGTACACCCTGGACAGTGGCCAGTTAGTCGCAGGGCTGAAATTTAGAGACAGTGACATACAACCATTCACTCTCACATTTATTCACTAGGGACAGTTTAGAGTTGACCTGTACATGGATGTCTTTGGACGGTGGGAGGAAGCCGGAGTACCCTGAGAGAACCCACAGTAACACATGGAGGACATACAGACTCCTCACAGAAAGACCGGAGTCGGCCGAGAATGTTTGAGTCACAAACTTCTTGCTGTGAGGCAGGAGTGCTAACCACTCTACCACGTGCACCCTTGTTTATATTCATTGCTCAAAAATATTCTCAGATTAATTTAATGATTCTTAGACACAGATTGGTAAATCATGCTTATCTCACTGGCACAGTTCCCTCCGATGGACAGAAAACTCTGAAATGATTTATAATTCCATGCCACCGGGACGAGCAGACCTCTCCTGAGAGACACGCTCAGCTGAAACATAGGGAGCAGAAAGGCTGATACACTGGACCCTAGCAGTGTTGTATTTGTACAGAATGCACTAAAATGGAGCATGTACATGACTGCGTCCTCCACACCCATATTCTCTTAATAGGCAAACTGCAATGGATCGAGTGCTTCCTGTACTTGAGGTTTCAGAAGCCGTAGCAGGAGCCTCTCAATGGTCTTCATGATCACAGACGTCAGGGCCACTGGTCTGTAATTCTTGACCTGGCAAGTCCCCCTACCTTGGGCACCGGGACATGGCATAAGGTCTTCCACCTGACGAGGAACCCGCCCAGTTCGGAGTCTCCAGTTAAAGATGGCTTGCAAAGGCACAATCAGTCACAGGGTCGAGCAAAGCAGCAGGTAGCCGCAGAGGTGGTACACAGTCGCAGGGTGAAGATGATAGGGGACAAAGGCCATAGCAGTATCACCAGGCATCATACTTCCCCTCTACTTGTAGCCAGTAATGGCTCTTATGGCCTTCCACACTTCCTTTGTGCTGTTGTTCCCTTTTAGTCCCCTCGGGCCTAGCACCTCCACATGCTGAAAGCAGGACTTGTGTTTCACGGTAATGTGACTGGAATGGCACCATTTATTATTCACGAGCAGTGCAAGTCCCCCTCCTTTGGTTTTGCCCCTCGTCTTAAGATCTCTGTCCACTCGTACCATGCCAGGTATGCTAAGAGTAGAATAGAGATGCTATCAGTAAGCATTGTCTCAGTAACACGGTACAGGCTGCATTAACGGTAGTCTGTCTGTTTTCACCAGGGCCTCCATCTCCTCACATTTATTGGATAGGGGGAGTTGATATTCCCCATGATGATTGTTGGTAGGAATGGCTTATATCTTCACTTCTTAGTCCTCAGCTTTTTTTTTTATATAGCGCTTTTCCACCTACTGTAGTAGGCACTCAAAGCGCTTTACATACATTAAGCTATTTACCAGTGTTACAGAACACTCACTGGAGGCAATGTAGGTTAAGTGTCTTGCCAAGGACACAGCAACAGTATGTGGGTGAGAGCGGGATGTTATGATGTTTTGGGATGTTTCGAGCTGGGATCAAACCGCCCACCCGCCGGTCGAAGGACGGCCGCTCTACCCACTGAGCGCATGATCCTCCTGCAAATACTACTATCAAACACATACTGACAATACAAATCATAAACACATTCAAAAAACATTAATTCCAGTACAAACACGGAACTACTCAGACTTGCTGCCTCGGCAGTTGGCGCATGCGCACATGTAATGGGACATGTACAGTGTTTATTTTGTGCCCAATCAGACAACTACAGAGGACTGTGCACTGACCTGGGCTTGGACAACCTTTAATGTCAAGACCTGTTAAGCCTCACTTTGGTCTTCCAGAAAAAATACAAAACATCTAAAGGCTTCTGTTTGGTATAAAGAACTGCCAAAAAGACTATAAACAAAATTTTCTCAAACAGAGAAATACACTGACAGTAACCCAAACACAGAGATTTTATTAAATCTTTACTGGGATCAAGACAAGAACCAAAAATCTAAACTGTTCATTGCTTTTGAGATGCTCTGACCTGATTTGTTTTTTCCTCTCCCACTGACAGGTGCCATGGAAACCAGATAATCGATGATACACATTTATGTTGACTCCCCTGAGAAATTATGACGGGGAAAATAGACCCTGACAAATGCCAGCTGACCTTGATACACATCCAGACGGAGATGGGCAGTGTGAGCAGCATCAGGAGTATAGAGAGCAGCACCAGGAGCCAGCCGCAGAGGCCGATGTCAGAGTTTGGGTTCTCCAGAGCTGAGGAAAACAAACAGGAACAATTGACATGCCAATCAGACCTCTAATAGTGACGACCAGTTACTTCCATCAACACTCAAAACTAAAGCAGCTCATAATTACAAGAAGGTAAAATCAATACATAAAAAAGCTCAAATTTAAAAGAATCAAGTTACATTGTTATTGCAGTTCATTATTTGCTGCATTCATGTGGTGTTGGAATTCTATTTGATCAAACCTAAAAATGCACATAAATATTCAATCACATGGAAACCACCATCTTGGAAACTCTTGATGCATTATGGTATGGACTCTTTGCATCTGGATCTAGTAAAATGTGAAAATGTGTCCAGTTGAAATGGACCACTGTGCTGTACATATAGCAACTGTAGTGCCTGGCTATTGAGAAAAATATATACATTTTTCTTGCAAACATGGTGCAATGAACTAAACTTCTATTTTAAACACTTGAGAAAAAGTTGATCCTTGTCATGAATGAATGTAAAACCAATTAATGTTGGACATAGGCCTGCAGCGCATTATTGTTTTTTTCATATCGGTTCAAATGTTTTGTTTTGGCATTTTGAATGGTTTAAACTAGAACACGGGGGGAAAACCAAAGTTCTCGCTATAACTTCAAACCTAAAACACGCCCAGGACTGTCAATACTGCCACCCCATTGGACAAAAAAGAGCCTGTTGGGAAGCAGATATATAGATTCGAGTAGTACAAGAAGGATTTTCTTGAGTTTATGAACTCACAAACCTTGCGAGAATCCACCTGCTGCACACGGTAAATAATCTTTAGAACTCCCCAGGAACCCAGAGCTGTCTCATCTTTAACTTCTCCACAGCTGCCTGAGCAACGAGTGGAGGCAAGCAGAGAGACAAAGGAGTGCTAGTAAAGTACATGCACATTTATATTCATCAAAATTACTTGTGGCTAATTTTACCAACTTCCTGTCTCGGACTGAGGTCAGGACCATACAAGGACCACGTGAATGCAGCAATATTCAGCTGAGGAAACAAGCGTATTCAGAAGGGTTCACGTGACCTGCAACATAACATCTGCAGGCAGTCTAATCTGAAAGCCTCTATTGATTCCAGTAATGAGCATTTGTATGTTTGCTGTCTCTCGTTAATGACGTAAATTGGGAAAGTACATTCTAGTTAGTCCATTAGGAAACCACCAGAAAGATTTCAATTTTTTTAAGATGGTGCATTAGGCGTTATTAGAGAAGAGCAGAGAAGCCAACACAACTAAAAAACATTCATGTCCAATAGATTGAGTGGGTTCATAAAAAAATTTATGAAGGCAACTTTATTGAATATGAAGCATTTTAAAAGAAATGTGCATGTGGCAGATGGCAGCTCATTGATTTCTGGATTTGTTTATTAATGTTAAATCATAAGACATCCAAAGAAACATGCATGCAGAGCAGGTTGTGAATGAGTGTCGTACCTTCAATGTCATTTATGACACGCTTTGAACCTACAGACAAAGTTAGAGGTCAAAAGGCCATTGGACAACATACATGAAGGTTTGTTATCAGCCAGTGATAATCTAGATGAAAGATTAGTATTATTTAGGAGTTAACCTTCAACAAACCTTTTGATTGTTATTTTAATATGTGTGGACAACCATCTGCTTTTCAGGTCACCATCAAGATGAACTGGCTTTGATTATGGCCTATTATGGCCTACCAAACAAGACTTAAGAATAAATCAAAAACTTATCTTTTCTTTAGTCTTGTTTGGTAGACAAGCTTCTTGGAGCCAACCCCCAAGTGTTTCTGGCTAAAGTTCTCCTACTTATGGTAAAAATTGATATGTGGCTAAAAAGTAAATGCAAGACTAAAAATACATTTTGTGCAAACAAAAAGAACAAGATTGTTTTATTATGTGTATAAACAATATGCTAGTTGGCTATGTGTTATACTAGATTACACAAAATACAGTTTATCCTGGAGATTGTTTGACACAGAATCCAAGCACAAACCTGTTTATATCCACACCTTTCTTCTTACTCCACCAAGCAGCCTCACAAATGTTGAAACCTTCAATCATTAGCAAAGGAAATCTAGCTGACATGACCACTAACTAGAATTACATTAAATTTTCCAGACAAGAATAGCCCAGAAAGTAATACATCTTGAAGGGAACCGACAATGGTATAAGCGAGTTGTGTGTGTTACACGTTTTAGGCTAACCCTTCCATTTTCTACAATATAAAAATATGTCTGTGGAGGTTCTTAGTCATCCAGGACATTTCCAAGAAGGCTTCTGGAAATTGTTTTAAAGGTAAAGACATAAAAAGGTAAAATAAAGGTAAAATCGTGTCTATCTCACTTACATAGTACCTCCTCAGCTATACAGGAACCTCCAACAAAACTTTTCTGTCTTGAGGCAGCAGAAATAGACCAATACATTGGACCCAAGCAGAGTATAGATGTTTTTTTCCAAATTTGCTTCTTGGATAGTCTCCACTTAAACAGATCTGTAACAATTGCACAGCTGTTCTAACAACACTAGCACTACTAAAGCTAGAATATTTAAAAAAATATCTTTCCAAGCCTTTAGGAGCTCAGTAAATATGTAATGTGTTCACACTTTGTTCAAAGAGGACAACGGTGTGGTCCACTGAAGAGGCACGCCTAGCTTTTTACCTTTTTTTTTCTGCCCATTATACAGTATCTTGGAGTTAGCTTTTAATAATTCTGTCTGGTTCTACCACTCAACTATTATTAATGCAATTAAAAAGCACCATGTAACATCACAGACTTACCACCAGGACTTGACATTAACTTTTTTTCTCAACAGCCACTGTGGCTAGTGGTTTTCAAAAGCTACTCTCAAAATTTAGTTGATGATTTTTCAAAATGATTAAACCTATGACTTATGCTTGTGCAATGTATATACATTTTCAATCATATCAAATGTACACCACTATGAGCTGACAGTTTTGAGCCCATCCATCTTCTTCTGCTTATCCGGAGCCGGGTTGCGGGGACAGCAGTCGCCCAGACTTCCCCCTCCCCAGACACTTCCTCCAGCTCGTCAAGTGAAGGTAAAATCCCATCGGTCAAAGTGGCTATGGAAGTGACTGAGTAACCCCCCACAGCAGAAATTAGTGAGTGTTAATATCCAGCCCTGCTTACCATATATTGCTGATAGTGGACGTAACTGCGTTTGACCGTTAAGTCTCCTACGCAAAAGGTTTTATTGGAAAACCACCACTTACCTGCTAAGCCCGCGAAAGAAAACACAAACACTGTTAAGACATACGAGCCCAGTAAGCAACGTTCTTGTCTAACATTAGGTGTCTGTTCAGCATGACTTCTGAGCCAGAGCAGGAGGCACACTGTTAGCCCCTGTAAGCTAACTTTTGAGGCTGATATTTCATATGTACATAACCCTAAGCACAATTTTAGTGAAAAGCAAAGCATTACATAGGGAAATAAAATAAAAACTAAAAATCTGGTTACCTGACGTTCGTTCTCGTCTTTTTGTATCTTTCATTGTGATGTTTTCGTGGTCATTCTCCATCGTTAACGGCGTAAATACGTGGTAATAAACGGTGAAGACCCAGCAGCAGATGTCAGCTCGTGTTGTTTTTACTCTATGTCCAGTAAAGCTTCGTCGGAGGGAGGGGTGCAAGAGCATCGCCCAATGCGCAGACTCCCAGGCGCTGTGACGAACTAGTGACGTTGCCTTTACAAACGGACAGCGTGCGTGCATGGATTTATGATTAGAACTGATACTAATAGTAATCTAATTATAACACATCCATGTGTAATAACCACGGACATTGTGTAGTGAAGAAGTTCTAAAACCTTGCATTTAAAGTACCGCCTCAAAAAATAAGTGTCTCTGCAAGTACCACCTTCTCACATTTGGAGCCTCTAGAACCTTTTAAGTTAAAATCAATAGAGTTATATTTTGTAATTGTTTTGTTTGACTAGAAAAAGCAAGCACAAACCAGAGGTACCTGTTCCACAATGGGTGGGTGGATGCCTTATGTCTAAGTTTCGGGGTCAAACATAACTGTTAATTCAAAATGACTTCATTAATCCCTGTAATATTTCGTTACCATAATGTATAAATATAACTTTAAAGATACACTTAGTACTTTTAAAGTAAACAGCACTTTATACAAAATCGAATTTGCACTTAAATAAAGACATCACACATAATTGGATAAATAGTTTATTGTTACAATTTCCCCTGCAGATCTCGTATGTTTGGTTTTAAGTGTTGTAGTGTAGTATGAGTGTGTTTTAAAAGGTGGTTTTAGTAATATGTCCAGGTGTCTGGCCTAAAAAGACTCCAGAGAAACAAACACACTAAAAAGGTCCCGGGTCAGACCAAGGATAAAACAAAGTGGGTTGTTTAATGGTTTAGGGGTTTCAGTGAGTACAGGTGTTTGGTTTTTAGGGTTTGTAAATCGTATTGGTTTTTACATATGGTTTATGGTTTTGGCTTATTTTATGGAGGATTTTAACATAGTTATTGTTAATAACTTTTTAGAGTTTTAATGTTTTTTACCCAGTTATTTAAGCAGCTGTTACTTAACAATTTTTTGTTCTGCTGCTGGAGAGGACTGAACTCCACCAGCCTCCTTTGCACCTTTTGCACATTGTGCACTTTGATATTTATTGTAAAAAGAAGCTGAGGGCCACACCAACTTCTGTTTTCTGCTCATTAATACTTTTAATTCACAAACGTCCAGCCACTTACCAGTCAGCCTACGTAACAATCCCCTTTAAACTTTATTAAAAAGAAATTCAGTTGTTAGGGCTCTCAAAATCCTTCATCTTCCACAGACTGATTGTAGAGTCTTATGTCAGTCAGATAGAAGGAGTCCTTGTGTTGTTCTGTCCAGCAGCTCACTGATCTCAGACGTCCACTTGCTGCTCTCTCTTTCCCTGAGACTGTATGTGGCCCCTGAACTAAAATGAGTTTGACATCCCTCCAACTCATTTACATGAGCCTCGTTTCCACTGGAGCAGTATGGGGCAGGTCGGGTCAATAGTATCTGACCCATCAGATGCACTTGTTTGATTTGTTATTCATGATTTTTAGGCTCTGTATGTGGTGTGTGGTTAAAAGAAACACAGCGTTGTTGAAGAAAATTAAGTAAACATTTTATTGTTTTTATATTTTACATTTAATATCTAGAATTTATTAAAACACAGCATTTAAAAATTAATAATAATCATTTACAGCAACTATTTAATTATTAAAACAGATATGTACAAAATGTAAAAAAAAAAAAAAAATTAGATTAGATTAGATTAGATCAGATTAGATCAGATTAGATCAGATTAGATCAGATTAGCCATGACTTTTCATTACTACACTGTCTCATCACTGGAGTCCACAGAGTCATTTATTTGCTGTCCATGGTTGGATCTGGTCTGGTTCCTCTGATTCTGCTCCTGGTCTTGTGGGCTCCCATAGACCTCCTCTTCCAATACAAGACAGGCTAGTTATGCAAGGTTATAATTGAATTTTCAACAAAACAAGCTGGATTTTTAAAACTATATCCTCTCTATAATATGTCCCCGAAGTACACGTTTAAGACTGACTGTGGACTACACTCAGGGCTTAAAACGAGTCACTTGTTATTTTTGTAACCTTTTAAACCACAATACAACATAATAATAATAATAATAATAATAATAATAATAATAATAATAATAATAATAATAATAATAATAATAATAATAATAAAAACATACCATTTGACTTGTAAATGTGATGGGTGCTTTTGTACTTACATCCGTGCTCTCCTCTTGTGCCTGCATAATGGCGGCCACTATCAGGTTGACCAGGACAAACTGGACCATTATGACAAAGGTGCTGAAGCACAGGGGGGCAGCCCAGGACAGGTAGGTTACGCAGTCCTTGTCGCCCGGTCGACACTCCCTCAAAGTATCCTATAACACGGAAATCATTGAAAAGACATCAAAAATTATTGTAGAATTAAAAATATTGTAGATTTAAAAAAAAAAAAATTATTTAATGTAATAACAAAGTAGTAACTAGTAATGGCTCTCTAATTTAAAATAAAATATGGGTTGTTCTCAGGCAACATCATGGCTGGCACTGCTGTGGAAATACAGTTACAGTAAATCAGCAAACATTTAGCCACATATAATCAATATATTTAAAAATTAAATTTTTGGATTTTTGTGTTTTGTTGCATCCTGATATTTTGTTGAATGATACACCATCGTCTCACTGAGAACAGTCTATACATCAGCTTTTAATATGTTTTTAATGTTTTCCATTTTTGCCAGTTACTGATTTTTGCTCTGTGCGTTTCATGGCTAAGAAATAAAAGCCCCATCTGTTCAAAACATCACAGCAAAAGAGATTGCGAGTAATATTTTTCAGCTAAGTCAGGTCTGATGAAGACTTGCTGGAAGTGTGAATAAAAGGATCAATGGAGTCTGATTGAGAGCAATACTGTAGCATTGGGACATACTTCACACATGTACCACTCGGAGGGAACACACACATTACAGTGCGGGCATTGGGACAGGGTCATACATTGATTGGCACGTGGAATACCATGACATTATTGTAGTTCAAGCTGTTTTTGCAATGTGTATGTTGTTGAACTGATAACTTTGATTTGAAAACTTCCACAATTGCAAACTATTGTAGAACGTTACTTACTTACATTTACATTTATTCATTTAGCTGATGTGACAATAACAGGGAGTCATTTGAGTCGTTAGGAATACATGTTTTATAGCCAGTGCACTGGCAATATTATAATTTGGACAAAAAAATGCTGGTGAGAATTTAGTTTTTGTGTTGTGGATGTGTGCTTGTTCTTGAGTTTGTTTACCGTCAAAATGGCACTCCAGTTGTCGCCTGTGCACACTTTATAGAGCGTCAGGAGGGCACTGGCAAAGTTTTTGAAAGTTGCAGTAGCGACTCAAGCCGACGCAAGGATACTCTGGAGTACACTCTTGTCACGAGAAGATCAAACAATAAATATATGATAATTATATAAACAATATACACATATTAACAATGTATTAAATACATACAACATGCAAAATATGTGTATAATTATATATATATATTGTGCTAGTGTTTATGACTGACCAAGTTTCCCAAACAGCTCCACAGTCAACACAGCATAGATGAAGAAAAAGAAGGCAAACAGCAGGCACAGATTTCCAACCTGGAGGAAAAAGTAAGACACTCAACAACCTTCCTCCTGCTCACTGCTCATGTTTCTGTTTTCTTATTGTTGCGGGTTAGTTTAGTAAATATTTAAAGTTAGGTCATTTCATTTACACACAAATCCAAAAATAATACTATAATGGTTTACAATGTGGCGTTATTAGGAAGGATGTTGCATTTCTGTTGCTCGTGTTACTGTTCAGAGCTCTGTTCACACATCATGTCTCCCTCTGTTCCTCTGAGCTGAGTCTTTCTGATCTAATTATAAGGCTACTTACATGTTTGTTGTAATTGGCTCATAAACCCTGACTTTTAGTGAAAAATAAAATTTAATAATTATATTTCTGCTTTTGGAGCCTGCCCTCTGGTGGACGGAGGTATATCGCTGTATGGTGGTGCCCTTACTTGAGGTCCTTTATAAGGGGTTTCAGGTAAGAGGCTTGGGCTGAGCACAGACTCAGAGAGAGGCTGGAGAAAACGTCGGTGGATTTTAATTGAATGTTATTAACTTAGGTATGTTTAATGAGTTTGGATAAATCCAGGACAGTTCCTCTGAGCGCTGCAGGAGTCTTAGCCCCTGATGCTCTCATTGATTGAGACGCAAGATGACACATACTGCATTAATGCGAGATAAAATGATTGTTGCTGTTAATTAATTTATGCATTAACGTGATCTTAACGTGTTTACTTTCCCAACCCTAGTTTGAACACAAAAGATTTTTACAACATAAATATTTCTTTAGAGCATGGTAATATCTCAGAGTTGACTTTCATCAGTGATATGAGTTCTTGTCTTCTGATAAGACTTCAGAGAAGAGGGAAACAGCTGAGTAATGTGGATGCAATGCCAAAATGCTCATGTTGATAAGATGTTTTAAATGAAAATTGAATTACCTGTGACAGAGTCTTCATGATAGTTTTTACCAGCACCTGGATCTTCTTGGCCTTCAAAACTGAAAAGACATGCTGCATTAGTCACTTAAATGGTCTCATTTTCTATTTGTAAGGTGTTTAATGATAATGACATCAACTCCTAGCGTTTCCGTTTACAAACTAAACTAAATCAATGTTTCCCACCATAAACAAATGAGCCCCCCATAGACCAAAAAGAACCCAAAATATATAACAACATTCGAACTTGGAATTTGACCTGAGTCCAGCTGTGGCAAAATTCAGTCGATTGGACATGATTTGGAAAGGCACACAGCCAAGATAACAAAGAAGTGGCTACAAGACAACTCTGTGAATGTCTTTGAGTGATCCAGACAGAGCCAGACTCGAACATCTCTGGAGAAATCTGAAAATGGTTGTGCACCGACACTCACCATCCAACCTGATGGAGCTTGAGAGGTTCTGCAAAGCTCATAGCATTAGACTCAAAAAGACATGAGGCCAAAGGTGCTTCAACAAAGTTTTGGCAAAGGTTGTAAATAATTATGTACATTTGCAAAGAATTCAAACCATCTTTCACTTTGTCATTACGTTGTTTGTAGAATTTTGAGGCAAATAATGAATTTAATCCATTTTGAAATAAGGATGTAACACAGGCCTATTCACCCCCATTTTACACCAACTCAAAAACAGCGCCGGATGACACTGTCATGTCTCCCGGGTGTAAACCACCTTTTATTTAAGTCTTTACACCGGCTACAACTTGAGCATGTCACAGGAACGACTCACTGCTCCACTCAAGATAGACTGCAGTTCTATTTTTCGAGCAGTTTGGCGACAATCTGCTGAGCTACAGCCGGGAAAACACAGGAAACAGGCACCAAGTGTCAAAATAAACTTCTGCTCTGTCAAAATAGGGCGTGGTGCTCAATAGCTACAACTCTGGCTCAATAACCTATAGTACAGCACGTCTCTGTGAATGAGTTCACAGGTGCGATGTTCTCAGATAGTTCTCGGTGTAAATTTAGGGTTTGACTATATACAAAGATATTTATTCATTTACGTCCAGTACTAACTAACTTACAAATACCTTTTCTTGAACCGCTACTAATACCTTATTGACTATAGGCCTATTAACTCATTTAAATTACCATCAAATATAAATAGAAATAACATTAGCACGATGGTCTTATTGTCCATCTTCCTTGTTGGATTGAATGTTCCAACCTTCCGAGCTGAAATCACGTGAACACATTAAAGTCTCTCGAATACTCCTGAGTTTCCGAGGATCACACCAAACAGTTATGAGAATTTTTTTAGAAATGACAAAAAAGTTGCATGTGTGTATTACTCTGTGCAAGGCTGAGCACTCTGCAGGTTCGGATGAGGCTGGGATTGATGGGAAGTTTGTCATCCAGGCGCAGCACCGTGAGAACGAGGGAGATTATAGACACCGCCAGCACCAGCAGGTCCAGACGATTCCAGCTAAAAGTTCACGTATTACATTAGATACAAATGACAAAACAGACTTATGCTTATTTATGTGACTTACTTGTTTTGTATAAACCTCCGTCCGCCAAACGCCACAAGTTTGAGCCCGATTTCGACGATGAGGATGGCAGTGAACACATAGAAGGTGTAATCTATGAGATGCTCTATGTACTAAGCAGACAACAAAAAACAAATAAATCAGTACTGCCCTTGTAGAGATGTTCCTGAGGCAGTGGGTTGACATTACCTGAGTCTGATTGTAATGTTCCAAAGTCATGATCATCACATTGAGAATGATCACCAATGACATGAACACCTCCAGGATGAGGCTCGTGCACAGAGTGTGGATCAAGCGCCGCAGTCGAGAGTAGTGGGTGTAATATGGCACTTTCTCTGTCAAAAATAAAAATAAATCAACAAAAGGCCTAACAAGCATAAGCAATACTGGGCTCTGTGGCCTCGATGTGACTAACTGTTCAACGTTGGGTCTCCTTTTGCGTATGGTTTCACTTGGATTATCCTTCTTCTTTGCATTTTCTGTTCTTGCTGGACTTCGTGGAAGGTGTCGACCATGATCCCGATGAACATGTCCAGCAGGAAGAAGCTCATCATCATGAACGATATGAAGTACAGAGCCAGCCAGGTCTGGTGGTTTGTCACAGGCTGAGAAACAAAACACAACTAATAAATTCACAATGTACTGTCCACCCATAAACCCCCTCTTTGTTCTTCCTCTCGGCCTCCTGCCTGACAGCTCTAACCTCAGCATAGATTAAAATATAACCGACAAAATAAATTAAAGTGATAAATCAAAGACCCAAAGACTTTGAAAGAGTTTAAATAACATGTTTAGGTGTTTCATATATAATCAATAACTAATACTATTCCTGCTTAAGGTTGTGTTTTGTATAAGTTACTGACACAGTACAAAAATACATTTATTAATAACAATAAAGATAGTTATCAGTTTTATTGAGTCATGGATTTCTTTAAGTGTTGTTATATTTATTTATCTACACCAATCCTTATAACAGGATTTTCCTTTGTTTATTGTCCCCCCCCCTGCTGTAGGAGCAGGGGAGAGGGCATGCCACAGTTTAGGCTGACCACAGAGATGACTTGGTCTCCTCTGGTTTTAAGTCTCGTCTTGTTTAATGATAATACCTGAAGGTCTTCTCCAACAGCGTCGATGCCATCGTACATGAGATTCACCCAGCCGTCCTTCGAGTACATCACAAACAGTGACATCAAGGCCTGGAAGAAAACAAAAAACTACTGTACAATACTACTTTTGAATATGTTTAGTCTTGCTCCAGGCTCCTTGTTCATACCTGGAAAATGTTGTCAAAATTGTACGTTCTTCTTTCCCAGCTAAAGTTTGACATCAGGCATTCGTTCTTGTTGGTGATGTTCAACATGTT
This sequence comes from Perccottus glenii, assembly GCA_024416835.2. NCBI lineage: Eukaryota > Metazoa > Chordata > Actinopteri > Gobiiformes > Odontobutidae > Perccottus > Perccottus glenii. Next base: position 43,301,558 of record CM044547.2, read on the forward strand.
TCTGACATCACGGAATTCTTTGTCCACACAATTGTAGAAGGCTCCCTTGAAAAACTAGTTGAAACCAAGACACATAGGGTTGCAGTGATATGGTAAATACTTTGGCTGAATTCAAATACTGTTCCTTAACCTTTAAATACAACGTCCTAAAGTCAACAGTAAGAGGTTAGGAGGGTCCTTGTCATGTTAGGAAAGGAGCATCAGCGGGGTTTTGACACGTCTGATTCCACTAACCTCAGCAGGAAAGTTGCACATTGACGTAATAAAAACTACACATCCCAACAACAGACTACAACAAGCACAAGCCCCAGCGTCAACAAGACGCTGTTGCTCTAGAGCAGTGTCTTTTTCAGTTGCTGCAGAGTGACTTTAAACTCATCACAAACTCTTCACATGAAACTAAATTTTGGTCGTATTCAGAAAAGATTGGGGGTTGGTGGTGCAGTGGATTGTGGGAAGCCAGTAAGCTCCTAACCTTTCAGTGGAACATCCAGAGGTTTAAAAAGAAGCAGTGGAGATCCTATCTTAGCTCCTTTCCTAACTAAAGTGAGAACTCAGACAGAGGCATTTAGATTCAGCCTCATTTGGGGTTTAATTCTCTTACCTGCACACCAAGGATGCCATAGAAAAAGAAAAAAACACCACTGATTAGAACAATGTTAGCAATGGGTTTGACTGAAGCTAGGAGAGCGTCCACGGCCAGCTTAAGTCTTGGTGCGTGTTTGAGGACCCTGGAACAAAAACACATACAAAACATGCATCTGTTAAGTGCCGTGTAAGAGCCACTCGCTGAAAAGCCTGGCTGCTTTAGGAGCAGTACAAGTCAGGATCACTTTGGGGAATGAATCGTCCTAAATATGCATACTCCACTGTACTATTTTTGCAAACCCTTGGCAATATTAAGAAACAGTTACTAAATGGTGGAGTTAAAAATTTAAAATCTGCCATACTGACCCAACCCATAACGGTCAATGGAAACATGGCTCATCTCTGAACGCCTCTAACTGACTTACCTCAGGGGACGAAGTGTGCGAAGGAGGCGTAAAACCTTGAGGATCCCCAGGATTTTTTTGTCGTTATTGTGCTGTGTATCGCTCAGTGAGACTATAACATCAGCTACAGACAGTATCACCAACAGTCCGTCTATGACGTTCCAGGGGGAATGGCAGTAGCTGTCTTTGCCAATTACCACACCCAAGGCTATGATCTGGTGTTAAAGAATAGTAAGAGTCAAATCAAAAATAACTCAAAAGTAAGCTCTTTTTTAGAATTACTTGTATATTGTTTACCTTTAAAATCATTTCTAGTGTAAAGAGGCCAGCAAAGACATAGTCACAATAAGTCAGCACAAGTCGCTCCTAAAGACAAAGACATATATTTTTTTCTAATAAGAACCTATTTCAGATTTCCCAGGTTCTGAAAAAATAGATGTATTTGAGAATGCATTTGTCTCACTGTGCTTGTGACAGAGATGCTGGGTCTTTCCAAAGCCAAGGTGATACAGCTCAGACCAACAAATAACAGGATGAGGCGGTCGAAGTAAACAGAGACAGTGATTCGATTGAGGACGACACGGAACCTAAACAAAAGCACTCAATTACCTCAGGACTGAGCTGTAAAAGGAAAAGTGACAGACCTCTTCAGTTCAGTTCAGTTATCTGCCATTTGCAGATTAAAACTCTTCTATCGATATATACTGTAATTTCACAGATAAAAAAAACTAAAAAAACAGTGAAAGATGTTTTTAATAAACATCAGGGTTGTAGTCGAGTCACCAGTTTTTTTAGTGCAAGGCACTTTCAAATCCTCAGTGTTCAAGTCCAAGACACCAAAGACTAGTCGAAGTCGTGTCAGAAACTAGAGTCGTCAACATGGTTATTTGCATCATCAACATGGTGGAGGAAAGAAACGTTTAAGATATTTAAGTCATACAGCTCTGAAAAAACTTAAGAGACCACTGCAATATTTCCATTGAATCAGCCTCTCTACAAGTCTGGAAACCATTCCATTCCAATGTCTGTTGAATCCCAACACAGGCACAGCTCAATCAGTAGACTGGTCAACTGAACCAAATCTTATTTAATAAGGAAAAAAAAAACACTTCTGTGGTCATCACTATCCTCTTGCAAATAAATGCTCTAAATTACAATATTTTTATTTGGAATTTGGGAGGAATGTTGTCAGTAGTTTATAGAATAAAACAAAAATGTTTTTTTAACCAAAACTCATACATATAAATAGTAAAACCAGAGAAACTTATATTTTTGCAGTGGTCTCTTAATTTTTTTCAGAGCTGTATAAGTCATTTGAGAATATTTCATACCAACTGTTTTGCTGTTACTGTTTTACACAAACACATCAAAGTTAAAAGAACAACTTCCTAACTGGGATACTTTGATATTCCAAGGACCATGAATGCACCATAAGTCACCATAAAAATAAAAGGTTGAGTCACCTTCAGTTGATGAAACAAGTTCAAGTTGAGTCCAAATAAATTTGAGTCCATTCAAATCACCAAATGTTGTACCAAATCATCTGATCGACTGATACATTGATTGCTCTGGCTGTAGCATAATGATAAAAAAGCCAGTGCTTTTGTGCTTCAATAAAGCCATGGTTGTAAAAAAAATAATAATAATGTTGGTAGATTATTCATTCGTTAGTAATGTTTTAGGAAACAAGCCCAAATTATTTAGACAATATTTAAAATATTTCTAATTTATTTAACATATTAAAAAAATCATAGTATTTAATAATTACCAAATCTTATACATTTGATTTATTTTAATTTTTATTATATCAGAGCATGTGAATAATGATAAAAATGTTTACGTCCTAATTGAATTTACCGATGTCTGCATCTGTCTGTGCATTGACTAAGATCAGCTGTTTTACCACGCCACACTTTTTAACCACCTCTCACGGCGCTGGCAGAGCCACAAACGAGCACGAGGAAGCTGCGTCGGGTACAAGATATCAAACATACCTCCGTCTTGATCACCACCAGGCCTGTTTTACCGCAGGATATGGCCCATGGAGTTTTAGTAACAAAGAAGCTCCTGCTACTGGGAGTCTAACAAAACCATTATATCCTCTAACATAGTAAGGTTTGCTTTACTTCTTGTGGTCACAGTGTTGCTGAGCTGATCGATGTGCTGTGTTGTTCTACTGCAGCGGCTCTTCCCATCGTGCACAAGTCTGAGTCATCAGTTCTCAAGTCTGAGTCATTTCATCAGTCCTTGTGTCTGAGAAAAAAAGTCTGAACCATCAAAAACCAACTCCAAGTTCATTGAGGCCTATGCCTGAGTCACCTGCAGCCAGTTCATACCTGCTCAAACTTTACTTAAACCCAATGAGAGAACAAAGCCTCTGCTCCTCTGATTGGATTAAAGAGGATGAGATACCAGAAAATTGATTCTCTATTTGTTGGAAAGCAAGGGGACTATACTGTAACAATAATGAATACGTACTTTCTCCTTATTACTCTCCTTGTCTACAATGGCTAACACAGCAGGTATATGAATAAATACAAATATTAATGTAATGCCAGTTGTGTGTGTTTGCTTTTTGTGTTAAGTTTACTTGTTCTGCGGAGAAAACAGGAAGAGTGACCACTCCTTACGATCTATGCACCATTGTGGAATACATCTCAGAAACCAAGGTTTCTGCAGGAAAAATAAAAAATAAAACAGACATGTTAAGGATTACATCAACATTAAAGCTTGATTAAAAGTGGTAAGGTGTATTTCTTAATGTCTTTTTGACATCTTACTTCTTCTAGTGCAGCGGTCACTGAAGTCTTTTCTGTGGCTTTGTGTGAGACTATGGATTGGGCCTAGGACAACAAAGACAAGTTTAAGCAAAGACATCATCAAGCCACTATACTACATGCACAAGTTACAAATAACAGATTACAGATGTAAAAATTTAAATAAAATGTATTTGAACACTGTGTGATTTGAAGCCATTTTAAAAGACTATTACAGGTAACACTGAACAACTTCAGGTAGATCTGGCGTTCAGATGTGAGTCGTACTGTGATGAGAGAAGTCTGTCAAAAACAAGCATGTGTGAAAAAGAGATGCAAAAGAATGGGGGTACATTTGCTGTTTTCAAAAAGAGGAACACACCCAGACTTTCCTCTCCCCAGACACTTCTTCCAGGGGAATACCAGGGCCAAGCCAAACCAGCCTTGAGATTGACCTTGGCCAACAGGTCAACAGGTAGGTCTTTCCCGGGGCCTCCTCTCGGAACAGATGCCCGAGCCACTTCAGCAAACTCCTCTCGATGTGGAGGAGCAGCGGTTCAACTCCAAGCCCCTCCCTCCTCCCGCTCCTCACCCTATCTCTAAGGGAGCGCCCAGCCACCCTGCGGGGAAGCTCATTTCGGCCATCTTGTTTTTTTGTACATGACCCAAAGCTCATGACCATAGATGAGAGTAGGAACGACCAGTAATCACCGCATCACCACAGAAGCTGCACCGACAACAAGACCCCAAGATACTTGAACTCCTCCACTTGAGGCAGGAGCTCTCCACCAACCTGAAGGGGACAAGCCACCCTTTTCCGACTGAGAACCATGGTCTCAGACTTGGAGGTGCTCATCCTCATCCCAGCCGCTTCACACTCGGCTGCAAACCGTCCCAGTGCACACTGAAGGTCCTGGCTTGATGAAGCCAACAGGACAACATCATCTGCAAAAGCAGAGACGAGATCCTGTGGTACTCCCTCCGGCCCCTGGCTGCGCCTAGAAATCCTGTCCATAAAGATAATGAACAGGACCGGTGACAAAGGGCAGCCCTGCCGGAGTCCAACATGCACTGGGAACAGGACTGCTAACTACTGTTTCAGCTGTAGAAGCATTTAACAGACTCTTTGGTGTCACAAGCATCAGATCTGCTGCCTTTGATAATTTCTTACTGTGTGCTCTATGTCACCGGTCTAAGGTCTGATTTATGTTTCATTGGCAAAGAGACAAAATCTTTCAGTGAGATTTTATGTTTTGATTTTGTCCAAGGCTTACATGAGAGAGCAGACGACCTGGATGAGTGTGTCGATGAACAGAATGAGCGTGGAGTTGCACCTCCCGAGTTTGAGCTCCCTGAAACAACAGAGAAATAAAGACTTGATCACTCACTGCAGGGAGAACCGGTGAGCCGGGGCGTTTATGGTCCACTTTAGTGATAACGCGACAAATGGAATGGATTTTTATAAAGCGTTATAATGTTTGTTCTGTGCAGCCTCGTGGTTTTATTTATGGGAGTTTTGTTAGGCTGATGTTTGTAACACCAAAACAACAACAGTTACATGCGTTCAGTCACTGAGTTCTTGCGCGCTCTCACCACGTGCCACGGTGTAAAACAGCGGCCGAACCGAGCAACACACAAATCTGTGGCCTGTGCTCTGTAAATATTTACTGTAGACGTCCCGTTTAGCCCCACAGCCTGTCCCAGCGGAGGACAGTGGGGCTGCTGCTGCCTGTTGAAGAGGTTAGTCTCAAAACAGAGGCTGTGGATGTGATGGGGTTTGATTGGCATAAAGAGCAAAGGGCAGGTAATATAAAACATTTTTGACCTTTCTGTTTTAAAGTCTTCAGTCTCTGATGTTTGGCCCACTCAAAATGTCCAGCTAAAACACTAAAACATCATCTTAAAAAGGGAATTACATCGGTTTTGACTTTAATTTTCTTTCTTTCTTTTCTTTAGTGAAAGATTCAATAAGACCTGGTCTAAGACATCAAACATCCTGGCCCTAAATCACTGCATATCAATTATTATGCATCAGTCATGTATGAAAACAAAAATGGTTCTTACCTGAACTTGAAAATTATGAACCACGATGCTCACAAGAACGTTCAGGAGTAAATGTTTCCCCACCATTATCACAGCAACAAAATAAAGAGAGGCCCAGGGGCTGGTGGCGACTATGCCGTTGTACAACACGTAATTCCAGTCTTCCTGGGTCAGAATCTATCAGAGAATAAGACACAAAAAAGTTGTGAGCGCAAAGGTGCATCAGCAGGGGGCCTCCGGGAGTTTCCAGGGGAACATTTTAAGGGTCCTTTTAAATAAAACATTACATTTACATTTACACTTACATTTTATGTCCATATTGCCAATACAACTAATGACAAGACAATCATTTAAAATCTATTACAATTCAACCTAGATTTCTATGACTTTTCCAACCCAGATCTAAATAATAAATTCAAAATTATTATATTTATCCATTAAAGAACAAAATTACAAAACACCATGGTCAACAAAATATATGCAGCATTCATGGGATTCTCAAACAGTCTTATTTGTTTTGCTGTCATTTTGATCACCCTTAACCTTTTTCTTTTTTGATTTGATCAGTGTGGCTGTGTTACAGCTTATGGCATGAATTTCTGCAGAACTTTTGTTTCAGTGACTCTCACAGATCTATTACACACCACTGACACTTTCTGCCAAAAATACATTTTTGTTCTGCATGAATCTCTGAAACCAAACCTACCAAATATTCAGAAAGTTTCAAGATTAAACTGATTGAATATTTGGTTGCATGTATGTTTTTAATACTTAATAGTACTAGGAGCAGGTAGAGACCCCAATTAGTTCTGTTACAAAGCAGACCAGGCTCACCTGAAACACAGTGACCATCGACCACAGGATAGAGTCAAAGTTTTTCCGTTTATGCTCATCTTCTGCGTCAAAGTTGAACTTTGCAGCCAAAGCAGTGCATCCCCAGTAGACTGGAATAACAGAGACAGAGTCAGTAAACCTGCCCTGGTAGAACCTCTATCTCTCTGTTCTGAGAAAAACATGCCTGAGCACAAAAATGAAAAGCAGCAACATGAAACAGAGTGTAATGGCCTCTCTCATGGTGTTCATCAGCACTAGAGCTTGTCTCCTCAGGTAAGGAAGGAACTTAATGAGGCGCACCAGACGCAGCAAACGAAAGGCCCGCAGCACAGCCAGCCGGCCTTCACCTGTCGTCAGGAGCTCCACACAACTGGAACACAAAGAACCTTCAGCGTTTCGGGACAATTCTTTAGATTACATTTAGGACGTTTACATTACCTTGCAACAACAATGATGAAGTCCACCAGATTTTTCACCTCTCTGAAGTAATCAAATGAATATGATAATAACTTGAGCACCATCTCCATGAAGAAGATAACATTGATTAAAGTGTTACTGATGTGGAGTATATTTGTCAACAAGAGAGGCTGCGAGAAAAGACACAAAGGAAAAAGGAAATCAGGGAATACATCTTTGTATTTACTTTATGGATGTATTATACTGTTCTGTTTAGTGCACATTTTCATTTCATGGGCTATAAAATAAGTACAAATTTCAAAAACGTAAGGGTTCAAAATTAAAATAATCTTGCATTCATCCAGGCATTCTTCTTAAGCAAACCTGGAACACCACTATGAAATAAATGATACGGTTTATGATATCACTGCACTGTCCCAACTTTAAGCCCCTGGTCAGAACCAATCCCTCATAAAAGTGATGACAGCTGAAACTACAGACAACAGGTCTGCTCTGGACCGAATCAACAGTGGCTATGACGTATTCCACAACCAGTTCTAATTATACAGTTGTGCTCATTTTATTCATAGTTGGGTGAAGCCATTTATTATAAAAACAATTGTGTTTACTCTTTTAAAATTATAATGACAACAGACACTACCCAAATGAACTTGTTTAAAAGTTTACACAAACAACTACAAGTCTGTGAAGGTTCTCAGACATCCAGGACATCTTGAAAAAAAGGTTGAAGTAAAAGCATCTAGACTGACAGATGGTCAGCAGTTTTCTACAGTGAGGTCCAAAAGCGTCACTAGTACTACTAGTACTGCACACAAAATATCTACTAGTAGCACCAGTCATAGTAGCTTTCCATAGATAAACTAAGAATGCGTCTCACCTGTTGGTGGTGCTCCACAGCGATGGCAATAACACTTAAGAAAACCACAAACAGGATTGCTCGGTCAAAGTAATCTGTGGCAACATATTTTTTGAGAAATCCCCTTAAACAGGAATATACATTTTTCTGGATCTCCATTTGGCTGTTGTCTGATGGGGACACTCTACGGGACCTAAAAAACAATCTGAAAAAATGCAGTTTTTTAAAGTGTGTTTACAGATTTCACTGTAGTTCAGACACCTGCGAATAAACCAGCAGCTGTAATAATCGTTCTTAGGTTATGTCCAAATATATTTACACAGCATTGTATTTTCTCCATTCCTAAAAGTCCCTATTGATATATTATTTGAAAAAGTAAGGTCATGAACACAAAAAACACAGTAATACAGTAAAGTCTCCGTCTAACCTCAATTTCAAGTAGACTTTTTGTAAGAATCTATTTGCTTGTTCTTTTAAAAGCTCTTGTGTTTTGTCCTCTTGTTCTTTTGGCTTCTCCTCCGCGCATTTCGAGAACTGGGTTGCAATCACCACAGCGCACACGTTCATCATGACAAATGCCCCGATCTGATGTGAAAGAAGACCAGTCACTTTAAAACCACAACATAAAAGACAGTAAGTAACAGAAGAATAAGAAAAAAAACAGACCGCTTCAGCGAAAGTCAGTCTGAGTAGAGTTCAAATGAGTAACTGAGTTTGGGAAAAGATTCCAGTGGGTTTCAGTATCACAAAGAGAGTTTGGGGTACGTAGCTAGCTTGTTTCCGTTGGCATTTAAAAAAATACTCCAGAGCACCTGTATGAAAGTGGCTGTACTTTAAGAACTACAGGGCTGAGACCTGTACCCTGCCAAAGGGCCTTTAGTAGCTTATTATATTGAGTTTGTTCTGGACTTAAGCACAGTCCACTCATCATTCACATCATTTATTATTGTTATTATGTGACTTTAAAAAAAACAGTAAAAACCTCTATCCTATTTTAATCACAATATTTCAATGTAATGTGAGTCTGATAATATTATTAAAGAGCATTAATTTGTAGGCTTCACCTTGTTCTTTCAGAAGAACGTTTTTCAGTTAATGAAAAGAAAATGGTGAAAATCCTATTTCTACAAAAGAAGCTTCATGAATGAGGCAACCATTCTTTTGTCCTAAACACTTTCTGGTGTTAATGATGTTGATTATGCTGTTCAGAATAAAATCAGCAAAATGACGTTGGGTGGTCAATATATTCACATTAATATTATTTTAAATCTTGTTATTTTATATTCACTGACTTCCATTACTGTGGCTTTATTGGGACATCATAATTTATCAATTAATTTAAAATATATGCAAATATGTTAACCAAAATCAAAGGGCATTATGAATTAGTTTTTTTTTCTATAATTGACTTTGATTTGAAATTTCTCCAACGACAGCTTTCGGGTATATACTGTAGCTTAAGGATATATGCTCTGTAAAATAAAAATAAAATCAAAGGGTACTTACCACAGTCACAACTATAAAAAATAAAAAACTCCAAAAAGAAAAGGCATCCATAACAAAATACATAATCTCTGACCATCCTTCCAGTGTGATGACCTGAAGATTTTCAAATAAAAAATACACAGGTCAATAAAGAGTCCAAAGACAAATCTGTTCAGATGAGTAGATACTCAAGATATTAAAAATAAAAAACACGCTCAGACACGATTGCGTTCATAAGTTTACATATTTCAGAATTTTAGATTTTTCAAAGAATATGAATGATAACACAAAAAACTTTTTTTCCAGCCCAGTGCTGTTTTTTTAAAATAATTTTAACATTTAATTTAAACTTTTCAAGTTTTTATTGTCGGGTATTGTTTGTAGAATTTTGAGACAAATTATGAATTTAATCGATTTTGGAATAAGGCTGTAACATGACAAAATGTGGAAAAAGTGAAGCGCTGTGAATACTTTCCTGATGCACTGTACAAGTTATCTTACTGTTTACATAATTGTTTATTGTTTTATTTGTGTGTGTGTATTGTGTATGTAAAGCGTCTTTGCATCCCCTGAAAAGTGCTATTTGAATTTGATTTATTATCATTACTCACCTGAAAGATAGCTATCCAAGCATAACCAATGTCATCAAAGTTAATGGCTCCCTCGTGAGGGTTCTCGTCCCCGCGTCGGCATTCACTGTACAAACTGTTCCAGTCAAAACAGCTGTGAGAGCCATTAAACGAAGGCAGGGCCTGACTCTCAGGGGAAACCATGCACTGGGTGTTATTCTTGACGGTAGACGGTACGTTACTGCAGTGCTGACCATCTTTGTCATGTGGTGAACAGATGAAGGGTGGGTTGTTAGGCTGTGAGTAGAAAGGATGCATGGTCTTGTTGTACATTCTGAGGAGAGACATAGAGACACACTTTGTTAATACCTTGTTTCTGTAGACTATGAAGACAAAACCAAATCATCTGATAAATACAATACAGAAGTCTAGCAACAGCCCAGTGTGAGACTAAAGCCATTGCTCCATGCTTATAGGTCCTGTTGCATAATATATATTTAACATGTATTCAACTCTCTATATCCATACCACAAAGGACTGCTGGAAAAGCAATATTGTTAGTATTCCATTTGTCCATCATTCAGACTTTAAATGATGGAGATGGTGAACTTTCAAGGGAGGAAAATGCCCCTAGACTAGAAATCATAATATTATTTTTTAAACTTACGTCACATTATCTCCGAGAAAACAGCGGTTGCGTAGCTGTCCCTTCCACAGCTGCACTGCTGCGATGCTGAAGATGATGATGAGCATGTTGCAGAGCAGAAGGACATTAGCGAACATGAGCAGGGTTCCTAAGAGGATCTCCACAGTTCTCCGCAGACCTGCTCAAACGGGTTAGATAAACAATTTGAACTGCACTTGACTGTGTTGTCTCAATTTTATTGCAGTGTTTATAACACTATGTGTGTGGTTTGGAAAAAAAGACTTACTAGTTATCCTTCTTATCACTCGCAGTGGCCTCAGAGAATCTAACAACCACGAGATGTCAATACGAAAAAAACTCAAAACATATCCCAGCAGCCTTAAAGGAACACACAGACACAGAGAAAATATCATTCATAGCATATTTGCAGCAGTGGTTGATCACAAAGCGGTGTTGGTGTATAATGTTGTATGTGTGTTTATTTGTTGGATACTCACTCAACAGCAATAATGAAGGCATCAAGACGGTTCCACTTGTTTTGCAGATAACTCTCTTTATGACCGAAGAGTCCATGAGCCAACACATTCATAATGGTTTCAATCAGAAAGAAGCTGAAGAAAGAGTTATCCAGAAACTGGTCGAACAAATAAAGAGGAAAAGAGGAAGCAACTTTAATCTTCATTGCTGACCCGTTTTAACATACAAATGCCACACGTTACATTTTAGTCATTTAGCAGACGCTTTTATTCAAAGCGACTTACATTCACCAGTGTTACATTTACAGTCAACGCAACTTACATTAAGGTTTCAGGTGTTACAGGTGGAACCACTGGAGGCAAGGTGGGTTAAGTGTCTTGCCCAAGGACACAACAACAGTATGAACTGTGAGAGTGAGAATCGAACCGCCTACCTTCCGGTTGAAGGACGACCGCTCTACCACTGAGCAACTGCCACCCCAATGACTGTCTCACTGTGATAAAAATGACTGAGCAGATGCTAAATGAAAAGTTATACATTTTGAAATTACATTAGTCTGGACAGTAGCCAATATTTTGGAGTATTCCAATGTTTTAATAAACATACACTGCAATGCTGTGGGGTAGAGATTTGCCCAAATGATCCTGCTGCTTTCATTTAAAATGCAGAGTAAAATTTTAAATTGATTTATGACAAGTAACATGGTTTTATAGCAGTCGGCAAGGCCGGACTTACCATTGGGCTTGACTGGGCTCAAGCCCATGGGCCCCGCCCAATAGGGGGCCCCGCCCGTTTACGTTAGATTTTTTCAATAATATGTCAGTCATTTAATTTTTCATTTAAAGTTTGTTGATTGGTCTAGCATTGTTACCTGGTCCTGCCCTGCAATGAAAAATGTAATTTAATTAGCTAAACCTCAGTCATCTTGAGGTTTGCTGATTGGTTATTGGCAGTTACGCGGTGACTCGTTTACTGCCGTTGAAAAACCTGTCTGCATTAGGGAAAAAACCTGTCTGCATTAGACAGTGATGTAATGGCGACAAACGGTATCAGAGTGGCGCGCTTAAAAGAAAATTAAAGAATGAAAGACAGCAACGCAAAAAGGAAGTTATTAGTAAAATGAAAAGGATTACTGATGATGAAAGCGTGCGTGCTTATTGGGCGCGAAAAGGTCCGGAGTCCGCTCAAAATAAGGATGCTAATGTCAAGGCTTCTGAACGCCACTACAAACATCAGAAGAGACTGTTTTCTAAAACTCATTTCAACGCAAGCATTTGAAGGGTGAGTACTTGCCCAGAGAATGGTTGCTCTACTCACCATCCACCGGTTGTGTGTTTTGTTGCTTGCCGCCTTTTTGGCGATGGTGACGGTCAATCCCTTTTTGAGTCTGGCTATAATGACTGGAAACATGCTACCAGATGCATTGCCGAGCACAAGAATAGTGACAGTCATAGAAAGGCTATGTTTAATTACATCAACAGAGCAGCAGCTGACGGAGTTATAGATTCTCAACTTAAAAAGCAGTTCGAGTCGCAATGCAATTATTGGAGTGAAGTTTTGCAAAGAGTGGTTGCAGTTGTAAAATTTCTGTCTGGTTTAGTCTGGTTTAGACCTGGTTTAGTTATTATTAGATTTGTTTATTTCTTTAGGACAGTGTACAGTCTACATTAAGCCGGAGCAGAGATGCTTGTACCAGATTATAGCTTAACAGCTAATTTCCATCTGTAGTCCTATATTGTACATGTTTTTAGTGGTAGGGGAAACCGGAGTACCCGGAGGAAACCTACACAGACACAGGGAGAACATGCAAGCTACACACAGGAAGGCCCTGCCCTGGATGGGAATCGAACCCAGGACCTTCTTGCTGTGAGGCAGGCGGTCCTGGTATAGACCTGGTTTAGTCCTGGTTTTGACCTGGTTTAGACCTGGTTTAGACCTGTCTTAGACCTGGTTTAGACCTGGTATAGACCTGGTATAGACCTGGTTTAGTCTTGGTTTAGACCTGGTTTATATCTGGTTTAGTCCTGGTTTAGTCCTGGTTTAGACCTGGTTTATATCTGGTTTAGACCTGGTTTAGACCTGGTTTTGACCTGTCTTAGACCTGGTTTAGTCCTGGTTTAGACCTGGTTTTGACCTGGTTCAGACTTTGTTTAGTTCTGGTTTAGACCTGGTTTAGTCCTTGTTTAGACCTGGTTTAGACCTGGTTTATATCTGGTTTAAACATGGTTTAGTCCTGGTTTAGACCTGGTTTTGACCTGTCTTAGACCTGGTTTAGTCCTGGTTTAGACCTGGTTTAGTCCTGGTTTAGACCTGGTTTTGACCTGGTTCAGTCCTGGTTTAGACCTGGTTTAGACCTGGTTCAGACTTTGTTTAGTTCTGGTTTAGACCTGGTTTAGTCCTTGTTTAGACCTGGTTTAGACCTGGTTTTGACCTGGTTCAGTCCTGGTTTAGTCCTGGTTTAGACCTGGTTCAGTCCTGGTTTAGACCTGGTTTAGTCCTGTTTTTGACCTGGTTCAGTCCTGGTTTAGTCCTGGTTTAGACCTGGTTTAGTCCTTGTTTAGACCTGGTTTAGACCTGGTTCAGACTTTGTTTAGTTCTGGTTTAGACCTGGTTTAGTCCTGGTTTAGACATGGTTCAGACCTGGTTTTAGACCTGGTTTAAACCTGGTTCAGACTTTGTTTAGTTCTGGTTTAGACCTGGTTTAGTCCTGGTTTTGACCTGGTTTTAGACCTGGTTAAGTCCTGGTTTAGACCTGGTTTAGTCCTGGTTTAGACCTGGTTTAGACCTGTTTTTGACCTGGTTCAGTCCTGGTTTAGTCCTGGTTTAGACCTGGTTTAGTCCTGGTTTAGACCTGGTTTAGACCTGGTTTTGACCTGGTTCAGTCCTGGTTTAGACCTGGTTTTGACCTGGTTCAGTCCTGGTTTAGACATGGTTTAGACCTGGTTTAGTCCTGGTTTAGACCTGGTTTAGACCTGGTTTTGACCTGGTTCAGTCCTGGTTTAGACCTGGTTTTGACCTGGTTCAGTCCTGGTTTAGTCCTGGTTTAGACCTGGTTTAGTCCTGGTTTAGACCTGGTTTAGACCTGGTTTTGACCTGGTTCAGTCCTGGTTTAGACCTGGTTTTGACCTGGTTCAGTCCTGGTTTAGACCTGGTTTTGACCTGGTTCAGTCCTGGTTTAGACATGGTTTAGACCTGGTTTAGTCCTGTTTTTGACCTGGTTCAGTCCTGGTTTAGACCTGGTTTAGACCTGGTTTAGACATGGTTTAGTCCTGGTTTAGACCTGGTTTTGACCTGGTTCAGTCCTGGTTTAGACCTGGTTTTGACCTGGTTCAGTCCTGGTTTAGACCTGGTTTAGACCCGGTTCAGACCTGGTTTAGTCCTGTTTTTGACCTGGTTTAGTCCTGGTTTAGACCTGGTTTAGACCCGGTTCAGACCTGGTTTAGTCCTGTTTTCGACCTGGTTTAGTCCTGGTTTAGACCTTGTTTAGACCTGGTTTAGACCTGGTTTAGACATGGTTTAGTCCTGGTTTAGACCTGGTTTTGACCTGGTTTAGTCCTGGTTTAGACCTGGTTTTGACCTGGTTTAGTCCTGGTTTAGACCTGGTTTAGTCCTGTTTTCGACCTGGTTCAGTCCTGGTTTAGACCTGGTTTAGACCTGGTTTATATCTGGTTTAGACATGGTTTAGTCCTGGTTTAGACCTGGTTTTGACCTGGTTTAGTCCTGGTTTAGACCTGGTTTAGTCCTGGTTTAGACCTGGTTCAGTCCTGGTTTAGACCTGGTTTATCCTTTTTTAGACCTGGTTTAGACCTGGTTTAGTCCTGGTTTAGACCTGGTTTAGTCCTGGTTTAGTCCTGGTTTAGACCTGGTTTAGACCTGGTTTAGACCTGGTTCAGTCCTGGTCTAGTCCTGGTTTAGACCTGGTTTAATCCTGGTTTAGTCTTGGTTTAGACCTGGTTTAGACCTGGTTTTGACCTGGTTCAGTCCTGGTTTAGACCTGGTTTTGACCTGGTTCAGTCCTGGTTTAGTCCTGGTTTAGACCTGGTTTAGACCTGGTTTTGACCTGGTTCAGTCCTGGTCTAGTCCTGGTTTAGACCTGGTTTAATCCTGGTTTAGTCCTGGTTTAGACCTGGTTTAGACCTGGTTTTGACCTGGTTTAGACCTGGTTTTGACCTGGTTCAGTCCTGGTCTAGTCCTGGTTTAGACCTGGTTTAATCCTGGTTTAGACCTGGTTTAGTCCTGGTTTAGACCTGGTTTAGTCCTTGTTTAGACCTGGTTTAGACCTGGTTTTGACCTGGTTTAGACCTGGTTTTGACCTGGTTCAGTCCTGGTCTAGTCCTGGTTTAGACCTGGTTTAATCCTGGTTTAGACCTGGTTTAGTCCTGGTTTAGACCTGGTTTAATCCTGGTTTAGTCCTGGTTTAGACCTGGTTTAGACCTGGTTTTGACCTGGTTTAGACCTGGTTTTGACCTGGTTCAGTCCTGGTCTAGTCCTGGTTTAGACCTGGTTTAGATCCTGGTTTAGACCTGGTTTAGTCCTGGTTTAGTCCTGGTTTAGTCCTGGTTTAGTCCTGGTTTAGACCTGGTTTAGTCCTTGTTTAGACCTGGTTTAGTCCTGGTTTTGACCTGGTTTAGACCTGGTTTTGACCTGGTTCAGTCCTGGTCTAGTCCTGGTTTAGACCTGGTTTAATCCTGGTTTAGACCTGGTTTAGTCCTGGTTTAGACCTGGTTTAATCCTGGTTTAGTCCTGGTTTAGACCTGGTTTAGACCTGGTTTTGACCTGGTTTAGACCTGGTTTTGACCTGGTTCAGTCCTGGTCTAGTCCTGGTTTAGACCTGGTTTAATCCTGGTTTAGACCTGGTTTAGTCCTGGTTTAGTCCTGGTTTAGTCCTGGTTTAGTCCTGGTTTAGACCTGGTTTAGTCCTGGTTTAGACCTGGTTTAGACCTGGTTTAACCTGTAGAAAGAAAACCTGTAAGTCACCTGGTTTAGTCCTGGTTCAGTCCTGAATTTTGACCACCAGAGGCCAGACCTGGAGAGGCATTTTTAGACCTGGTGTGTGTTCTTTGTTTAGCACAGGTTTAGACCTGGTTTAAAGCAGGTCATCCATAGTGCAGTCTTGGTGCTGGTTTAAGTGCTATCAGTCCTGGTGCTTAATAGGAAATATCAGATCAATTAATAAAATAAAAGTTAGTAAAAATAAAACCTGGTTAGTAATCACACAGTTAGTCAAACCATTGTCCGAGACTTGAGGTGGATTGGTAATGGTTTAGACCTGGTTTAGACCTGGTATAGACCTGGTTTTGACCTGGTTCAGTCCTGGTTTAGTCCTGGTTTAGACCTGGTTTAGTCCTTGTTTAGACCTGGTTTAGACCTAGTTTTGACCTGGTTCAGTCCTGGT
This sequence comes from Perccottus glenii, assembly GCA_024416835.2. Lineage (NCBI taxonomy): Eukaryota > Metazoa > Chordata > Actinopteri > Gobiiformes > Odontobutidae > Perccottus > Perccottus glenii. Next base: position 43,318,028 of record CM044547.2, read on the forward strand.
TTAGACCTGTTTTAGTCCTGGTTTAGATCTGGTTTTGACCTGGTTCAGTCCTGGTTTAGTCCTGGTTTAGTCCTGGTTTAGACCTGGTTTAGACCTGGTTTTGACCTGGTTTAGACCCGGTTCAGACCTGGTTTAGTCCTGTTTTTGACCTGGTTTAGACCTGGTTTAGACTTGGTTTAGACCTGGTGTAGACCCGGTTCAGACCTGGTTTAGTCCTGTTTTTGACCTGGTTTAGACTTGGTTTAGACCTGGTTTAGACCTGGTTCAGACCTGGTTTAGTCCTGGTTTAGACCTGGTTCAGACTTGGTTTAGACCTGGTGTAGACCCGGTTCAGACCTGGTTTAGTCCTGTTTTTGACCTGGTTTAGACTTGGTTTAGACCTGGTTTAGACCTGGTTCAGACCTGGTTTAGACCTGGTTTGGACCTGGTTTAGTCCTTGTTTAGACCTGGTTTAGACCTGGTTTAGTCCTGGTTTAGTCCTGGTTTAGACCTGGTTCAGACCTGGTTTAGACCTGGTTTAGACCTGGTTTTGACCTGGTTTAGTCCTGGTTTTGACCTGGTTCAGTCCTGGTTTAGTCCTGGTTTGGACCTGGTTTAGACCTGGTTTAGACCTGGTTTAGTCCTGGTTTAGACCTGGTTTGACCTGGTTTAGACCTGGTTCAGACCTGGTTTATGACCTGGTTTAGACCTGGTTTTGTAAAACTGGTTGACCTGGTTTAGTGCCTATGATTTGACCAGATAATCTTGAAGCGCCTGAAGGCAGAGACAATGCGGTATTGACAGAATGGCTGGTAGTCTTGTTGTAGGTGTGTGAAGGACTGTTTAATTGTTTTGTGTAGGTTTAAGATTGTGTGGGAGAATGTGGTGATAAACAGACCTGGTTTAGACCTGGTTTTAGACTTGGTTTAGACCTGGTTTAGACTTGGTTTAGACCTGGTTTAGACCTGGTTTAGACCTGGTTCAGACCTGGTTTAGTCCTGTTTTTGACCTGGTTTAGACCTGGTTTAGACCCGGTTCAGACCTGGTTTAGTCTTGTTTTTGACCTGGTTTAGACCTGGTTTAGACTTGGTTTAGACCTGGTTTAGTCCTGTTTTTGACCTGGTTTAGACTTGGTTTAGACCTGGTTTAGACCTGGTTTAGACCTGGTTCAGACTTTGTTTAGACCTGGTTTAGTCCTGTTTTTGACCTGGTTTAGACTTGGTTTAGACCTGGTTTAGACCTGGTTCAGACCTGGTTTAGTCCTGTTTTTGACCTGGTTTAGACCTGGTTTAGACCTGGTTCAGACCTGGTTTAGACTTGTTTTTAGACCTGGTTTAGACCTGGTTTAGACTTGGTTTAGACCTGGTTTAGTCCTGTTTTTGACCTGGTTTTGACTTGGTTTAGTCCTGGTTCAGACCTGGTTTAGACCTGGTTTTAGACTTGGTTTAGACCTGGTTTAGACCTGGTTTAGACCTGGTTCAGACCTGGTTTAGTCCTGTTTTTGACCTGGTTTAGACCTGGTGCAGACCCGGTTCAGACCTGGTTTAGTCCTGTTTTTGACCTGGTTTAGACTTGGTTTAGACCTGGTTTAGACCTGGTTTAGACCTGGTTCAGACTTTGTTTAGTTCTGGTTCAGACCTGGTTTAGACCTGGTTTAGACCTGGTTTAGACCTTGGTTTAGAGTTTTTTTAAATAAATGATTCAGATTAATTAAACATTTTTATAGACTTAAGCAATTAACATAAATTATGTTATTTGGTTTAGTTGTTTGTTCAGAATCGTGATCTCTATTTTTATTCTCAGTTTATCCAGAATTGTCTATACATAGCTTGCGTATGTATCATTTTGTTCTATTTAAAGTAATAGATAGTATAGAAGGTAGGGCCCTGGGACTCAAGCCCAGGGGCCCCCACCACCCTAAGTCCTGCCCTGGCAGTCGGTCATCTTGGTTGGCACACTCTTTTGTCACTGCCATAGGAAATGATTAAACCCAGTAAATACAGTATATTTGTACATCTCCTGGATGCTCTGGTGCGCATCATCAGTGATGTATCCTGGGGTCAACAGGTGTCAGTTTACTAAGCCAGTCAAGCTATTTATGTTTTTTTACAAAATATTTTCAAAGACAGAATGAGTATTCACACATTTCTGATGAAGAAGGATTGAGAAAAGTGACATGAGATGGACAGTCACAGACTTAAGTGTATATGTTGTGCCACCTGTTTACAAAATACTATCTCAAATTATCAAAGTTGTTCTACCTGTAGAATATGTTTCCAAACCATACCTGTCCCCCCAAACAATAACAGATGGTGCAATTGAATCTTTACTAATAATGATGAATAATAAATCTTACCACTATGAGGAAGTCCCTTTCAGCTTTGCAGGGGTCGTACCAGCTCAGTGCCACACAGTTCAGGAGGACCATAAGCAAAGACAGAAACCTCCAGCCGGGGTGGTGCACCACTTTCAGGCACCACCTGCGGGGCCAGGTGCTCTGTCTGAAGCCCAACACCAGAGGTGCCTCGTCCGGGTACGGCAGTGACGGCTCTCCAGCCTCAGGATTCATGTTAAGTTTTTAACTAAAACAGAAAGGTACATCCTTAGATTCAATGCAAATAACTTCCCATGGACAAATACTTCAAATACTTAGACTGGATCTGCATGACTTTAGGAACAGAGGCAATATTACAATATGAATATCATTCATTTTTACTCATTCTCATTATCACTCATTTTAGCTTTTAGCATTATCCTACTTTTGTTGGTTCTTTACAAAATAATGACACTGGTAAAAGCAAATGTGAATAAATTACGCTCAACTTACCAAATAAAGGTGAAGTTCCTGTTGTCGTTAAAAATCTAAAACTGGTATTGACTGTTATTTGTTTGTCTTTAAATGCTTGATGCTCTCAGTTGCCATAACACCTTCCTCACACATCTGTATTCTGGAATCAATGTTAAAGTTTGTTTTTAATTTGTAGTTCAATTGTTTTTATTGAAGCAACTTGAACATTACAATGAAATAGGACATGTTAGTAGATAAATAATCACAAACATATTTTACAAAACATAACCTACAAAAGTAGAGTGGGATGATATCAAGCCATTACATCAATTCATTACTTTACTTTAGTATTTTTATCACTTTAATCAGATTTTTGGATATGTCAAATGTCTATCTGAATCTAAATAAACTTTTTTATTCTTCTTCTGAATTGAGGACCATGAAAGTGCTGGAACGGTGTGGTCTGGAAAAGGGTTTATTTAAAAACATTATTTGAAGACTGCTGACCCAGGTCGGGGCCTCTGCGTTGTTTTTAAGTGCGTCCATATCTCTGCTCCACTGGGAAAAGGCCCCTCCTCTGTGACAGCTACCATCTAATTAACCAGCACTTTAAAGGAGCTAATCTCAGCTACTGCCAATTTATAAACCACACATACCAGCCTCCGTTCTCTTCCTCTGTCCTCATTTGCTCTTCGGCACATTACAAACCAGTCACATTAGTGCTTGTCAAGCAGGAGGACATTGAGCAAATTTAAACTTGTGCCTCTAAATATAGCAAAAACGAGGGGTTGGTTAGTCACTGACTTTAAAACCGGTAGTAACTTTTAGGAATGTGCAGAAAACAACTGCATAGGCCTACTGTGGCCTGTGTTTTTAGGATACTCATTAAAGCTATAGGCAAATAAATATAGGAAACATCTGTTAAGTGCTGATTAACTGTATATATTAATTATTATATATTAATATTTTACAAAATGCATTCTACAACGCTAAATGTAAGATACAGCCTATACTAATGATATTCCAGTATTTAAAGCTATACCTATATACTATATACTTAGTACTAAGTAGTTCATATATTCACTCACTTAAATATAGCATACCTTTTAATTTAATGTAATTTAATTTTACACAATAAAGAGACCCACAGATTTGTTTCTAGGGCATTTTATTTATAAATTCCTTACAGTAATATAACTTGTGTAACAGGTTCATTAATAATAGTATAATTACACAAAATAGTTTTTTTGTATTGTGTGGTGGTTCATACCTGGTATTAGACTTCTGTGTTGTTTTGGTCTTTCACCTATTTTTCTGTATTTTTGTTTTATTCTTCTTCGTTTGTTCCCCGTGTGCACCAGTATAAAAGCAGGGTTCGCAATTTCCTCTTCCCTTTTGTAAATTCCGTGGTGGAAGAGGTAAGTTAGCCAGTGTAATCCTCTGTTTTAAATGGCATTCTTTTATTATTTAGTTATAATTTATCATTGTTGTAATGTTATATTGTCAATTAAGTTTATATTGAGCATCGATGTTGGTCCAATGTTTAGTTTATTGTGAAAAGGAAGTTACAAGGGTTAGCTAACTCGTCCACTATTTTCTACAGTTTGGGCTGGACCGAGTAAAAAGCACATGTTGATCAGTATTTCATTATTTTCATCCAGATTAAACGGAGAAAGTCTCCAAAGTTCCCACCGTGTCTCGTGATCCCTAACGCACCACATCGCTCAAATAACACAACGCAGAAGGACAACGGTTACACTTGGCATCCAGTTTCTACCCTAACTTTTGAGTGTTATTCAATTTGTTTATAAATGCCTTCATTGGGGCCATATTCACCCCAGAACAGGTGTAGTTTTTGGTCTTTGGTTTTTATTTTTACAAGAGCGGGTGCTCTTTAAGAAACATGAATGTACTTCTCCTCCAGCAGTGCTCAGTTTGTCCTCTCGTCAGTTGTGGGAGCATGAGCAGGAAGGTAAGCTAATGGGATTTAGACTGAGTTAAAAGATCTTTTGGAATGATGTCAAATAATGTTGTTATTGCTTTGTCCTTTTAGTTGGCTCTACAATAATTCAGTTCAGGTTCAGGTGGTGGCTACAGAAAAACAAACTAAATCCCAGTGAGGCTGATTGTCCTGGGAAGGGGCGAGGACAGCAACTATAGACGCATGTTGGAGTGGCCTTGGAGATCTGTCCCGTCTAATCCTCTTTTAATTAGGGCGAGAAAAGATGCAGGACCCCTGCTGGATTAGTCACAGCACATTGACAAAGCACCAAGCTGGGACCAGTTTTTGGGACTGCTGGCCAATGTGACCAGTTAGGTCCTGCACAGAGGCTGCCGAGCGTGACAAAACGCCCTGCCATGTCCCTAAGGCTACCTGCAGCCAGCCTCCCTTCTCCTAAAGCGGGTCTCTGGTGGACTGCAGGATAAGTTACAGCCTATGATTTGCTCATTTACAATCCTTAACCACAGTTTTGTTCACTCTGACTTGTTCAGAGCGTTCCTTCTCTTTATATTGTTTGTTACAATATAAAGTTCCTTTGAAGAATTGTTTTGTTTGTTTTTAGACACTTAACTTTGATCCTGTTGATCCTGTTGTAACATATTACTTTAAACACTGTTTTGTTTTTGCAGTGTTTTGATTATTTTTAAAACACCTTGATCCTTTGATGGATTATTTTGATTCAATTTTTTATTTATTTACATATTTTACAATAAATGTGTTTACCTTTATATTATGTTACCTTTTTTGTAATTGCTTCGGGGCTCAGTGGTAGAGCGGTCGTCCTTCAACCGGAAGGTAGGCGGTCCGATTCCCGCTCTCCCCACAGGTCATACTGTCGTTGTGTCCTTGGGCAAGACACTTGGAAATTACAATGTAAGTCGCTTTGGATAAAAGCTAAATGAATAAATGTAAATGTAAACGTAAATTGCTTATACCTTAATGTCAAAATAAATGCAAACATTTAAAAACTGGACACCCATTGAGCAAAAGGTGGCACAACAACACACATTCAGCATCACATTTTTGCACACATTATACACAATTTTCTTTGTTAGACACATTAACACATTTCTGACCAAATGGACTGCACAGAAATCAGAGCCTTAAATATATAGAAAATACTAGAAATACAATGCCAGTTTTCACCGAAGCTAGTCTTGTCCCAAACTGTTTTTTTTTTTTGTTTATTCCCTGTTTTTGAATTTTCTGTGCCCGGTGCTGGATGAACAAGCCAGGCTTGGAGGCAATAGAAGCAGCCTGTGGAATAAGTTTGTTGTGACATTGACGAGGCCCTGTGTCTGATCCACGCTTGAGATTGTAGGCAGTAATGTCAGAATTGTATTTTTCATATATATATATATATATATATGTATGCATTCTTTTTCTGCAAGTCCTTTTTTTTGTCACTTGAAGATATAGTCTTGGAGTTTGTGTGTAAACATTTGTCACACTAGCTCCAAGTTTTCAAAAATGTGCTTTAGCAATTATTAAAAACTGTTTTAGGTGTCACTTTAAAATTAAACTAATCCTTTGCGGCATTGTTTGGTTTCTTTTAAGTATTGTTTTGATAATTTAAAACAATCTTTTATCATAAAATAGTAACTGTTTAGTTTTGTTTTATTCTTTAGTGTTTGTTACATTGCTTTGATCCTGTTCAGAGTTGTTTTTGTTTTGTTTAGAATATTTTTTTTTTGCACTGTAGCATTACTTTGATCCTTTGCATTGTTTGGCCCCTTTATTTGTAACATTTTAGCATAAAAAAGTTACATTTAAGAATTGTTTTGTTGCTCAGTGATTCATGTCTTTGTTACCAATGCTTTGCTTTTTGACAACATAACATAAACTTAGTCTTTTTCCATCCTTATCTCTGGGCTCTTTTGTGAATCATTTTTGCTCATCTTTTGCTACAGTTTTTACATTCTGTTAACTATAGGTGCAAAAGTCATGACTATTTAAAGGTTTCCAAATGGCAAAAAAGACAATTTGGTCCATGGATCTTGAGTGTGGGCCACTGTATCCATGGCTTACTATTATCCACCCTTTTTGCTAATCCTGCAGGGTATTTGCCCCCCTCGTTATCTCTGCCCATCTCTAACTATCTCTGTTCATGCTCTATCTGTCAGCGGCTTCATCCTTTCAATAATGTAGGTGGGAAGCCTCATGTGGATGGGGATTGAGGTGAACAAAAGAATCAATTAAACAGGCTTTTCTTTTTCTACTCACAGCTGACATTACCTTCTCAGAAAACCCAATCAAGAGATAACATGTTACAACTACATATCAAGAGTTAAGACTTTGTAGAGGCAACAACACATCAAGTTTGTAGCATAAACAGATTAGTGGACTGAGAGCTGGCTCCGAGAAGATCCCATTGACTTTTGTTTAGTCAAATCTTCAAATAAAGTATTGTGTAACTGATGTACTTGAAGATATTCTTTACAGTAAAGACAGGTTGCTTTGTCACGAATATTAGGAGAGTGTTTCTGGAGCCATTTTCACTCATGAAATTTAGTGTTAGCATTACTAGCTAAATTAACAATAATGGCATGACCCCTCCTAAAGTCAGGCTTTTTTCCCTTAACCCAAATTTGATTAATCCCTTATAGTTTTTCTACCAGTTTGACTTAATAATAAAATAAAAAATCAGTACTAGAAAATGATGCTATGTATGCTAATATAATGCTAATATATATTATGATATAATAGAATTTAGCTAATATTATATTACAAAGTATATACTGTATAGTAATGCTGGTGGCATTGGAGCAGTGGAGTTAAGTTTTGAGTATATCCTTCTACAAAGGCTCTGAATGTGACAAATATTTGGCATGAATCAGATACTTTATATCTGACCAAAATATGGTTGTAAAATAATTCATTATAAAAACACAATGTCAGAAACATGTTTTCCAGATTGATCAGACTGCTGGTGTGCATGTTTCTGTTGTGAGCACATGTCGACCACTAGAGGTCATCCAGGTGGTGTGAATGAGACTCAGCACTGAGCAGACAGACCTACAGCTCATCTGTTCCAACCAGACAAGGAGTTTTATATAAAGTTCAGTTTAACAGGCAGTTTAGTTTATTCTAGATGTTTTATATAATGATGTTGTAATCCTTTTTTAAAGAGGAACAGCAGATACACTTTTTCATTTCGGGCTTTATTTGTATTTAGGCCCTGATGCTGATTTTATTTTTTTTCACAGCTTTAGAAACATTCACATTTATATTTATTCTTGTTTGTTGCATTTATGCAAATCTGGGGAGCTGTAAATATGAAGTGGTTATGCATTGTACTTGACTGTTTTTGTGCATGAACCTAGGAAACCTTTATCTTCTGGTAATAAAATGCTCTATTTCTTTCCTAAATGTAATTGCACACAGCATTTTGTACTGCCCTATGAGCGAAGTGTCACTACATTATTTCAGTTAATGAAAGAATATTATAATTTTGGACAGGATATTGTGCATTTTTGTGGGAAACACATTTCAGTTGTTTTGCCCACATCTGTGTGTGGATCCACTCCTGAACTCTGATCCACTCAGACGTGTTCAAATTATAAATGTTCTATAATAGATTTGAATTTAAACAATGGACTTCTGGAGGCTATTAGTCCAATTTTATGAAGATAGAATTGGGTATTTTTACACCACAACCACAACAAATACCCAGTAAAAATGTCTCAAGTAGGGGTTCTCAGAATGTGTACTTAGCGGTATGCAGCTTCTTTCTCGAGGTAGAGAAACTATTGCTTATATGTGAATGATAACTCTTTCAACACAGATGAAATTATTTTGCAGCAATAACCAGCAGCTATCTACTTTGTGTGTCAGTTTTAGTTTGCTTGGATGGATCCGCACAAATGAACTCGAGTGGATTTGACAGTGTCACAGGAGCCAACAGCAGGTGGCAGCGTGTCCCAGACAAACTATTACAGAGGAAAGAGATTTACGGAAGGCCTTTGACCGTGTTAAACTTAAAATAAATGGGAAAAAAATAACCCCTATTCTTTTTCTCTTGCGCTTTCTAATAATAACATTCAGTCTGTATAATTTACCGCCAGGCCTAAAGACCAAAACAAAAATTACCTTAATTTAAAGAACAGTGTGTGTATCACTGAGTGCTATTATCTTAAAGTTTAAACAGTCCTCAAAATGGAAGAAGCCAAACCAACATTCATATATATATTTTTAAAATACAGATTTAAAATAAAAAGCCATTCTGGAAGTGTGTAATTCAACTCCACAAAATGCATTATTCCTCCAAGAATTATTAGTGACACCTTGAGTTTTTAAGCCTAAAATATAGTTAAAGCCAGTGTTGTTATTCAAATCCACCATCGCTGAAGCAGCTTTGGATATACTGTAGTTCATAAACAGATTTCCGAGGGGCTTTTGTTTTGTTCCCCCAGAGCTACATCCCAAGCAGACGTAATGTGTTTCATATTCCGCCGCATTACGAGTCGGAGGAGGGATTTATCAGCTTTGCACGACGGAGCAAGCAGGGTCAATTATAAACTCGCACTATGCTATAGATTTCTTTAGCTCTAGCGCCGTTCCTCAAAAGCAAATGCGATGAAGAAAACCCCCTAAAAAACAAAACAATTTACATTAGGATACACAACACTAGCTTATCCTCGGAAAACTCTGCAACAACTGCCAGTAAGCCTCCAAATGTAGGATTTTACTCCAAAAGTTCACAGTCAAGATAGAGGTCACAGAGGTCACGGCAGCAAGATAAGCCCAGGAACTTGTAAATCCCATCAATCTGTTTTCAAATTATTGCGGTAACAGCATGCAAGGTGTTGTTGCTTCCCTGTATTATGGAAATGTAATAGCCCAGACAGGCCTCGGGTTTGTTCGCAGGTACACCAGCGCCAGCGTTTGGTATTCTGCTCCACTTCTCCCGCCCGAAATGAGTTCTCCGTTGAAACTTACTGAGGATGCGAGCGCCCTACACAGCTGTTCTCCCCTGAGCTGGCGTACATAAAACATAAAAGGCAAGCCTATATGAAAAATGCACAGAGCGCTGGAATATAATGTGCTTGATACCCCACTGCTGTCGGGCGGGGGGCAGATAAAAAGAAAGGCCTGCCCCGGATAGATATATATTCCTTTTTCGAGGATTCGTTTGACTGTCGGGCTTGGATGGATGCCTGCGCAAACATTTACTCAGCACGCTCAATCCGTGGATCACATTACAAAGATTGATTGTTCGCTTGCCTCTCAACCCTCCACTGTTTCATTGGCCGATATCAAATCAAATGGGGTTCTTTCAAAAGAGGAAAATGTGAAAGGTTTGAGGATGCTGTTATGCACAGAGTAAGTAACTCCCAAATCAAATGTAGCTATTTCTACAAACCATTGATACTGGAATAGACAATCAGTCAAATCGAGTTTTATTGTCCCTGAAGGAGAATTAGATTTGGGCTAAAGTGTTACAGCAGCTGCAGAACAGAACATGGCATCATAACAAACAACTAATGACAAAACACAAGGGCATTCATACAAAGCACTGTATACAGTAACAGAAATGTTGAAAAATATCTTTAAGAGTTTAGAAAACAATACAGTTTGCAGCTAATTTAGATTCTACATCTGTGCATGCATTTAATGTTTTAAATTTAGTTTTACATCATGGACTGGATAAATACTCTTATCTAGTAAATTGGTTATTATTTAATTGTTAATAATTGCTTACGATCTAGATTTTAGGAAGTACTATTTAATATTTGTCAAAATTCATATCACACTTGCAATATCTTAAAGAAGTTTCATAAATTATAGATGAAAAGTGATAAACTTAAACTGCTGAAGTTGCTCACGGAGCTCATAGAGCCAGAAGTGATGACTGTAATTGGAAGAAATCTCACACTGGTCTTCATGTGCAAGAAACTCACACTGATCTTCATATGCAACAAACTCACATTGGTCTTCATATGCAACAAACTCACATTGGTCTTCATATGCAACAAACTCACATTGGTCTTCATATGCAAAAAACTCACATTGGTCTTCATATGCAACAAACTCACATTGGTCTTCATATGCAACAAACTCACATTGGTCTTCATATGCAACAAACTCACATTGGTCTTCATATGCAAAAAACTCACACTGGTCTTCATATGCAACAAACTCACATTGGTCTTCATATGCAAAAAACTCACATTGGTCTTCATGTGCAACAAACTCACACTGGTCTTCATATGCAATGAACCCACACTGATCTTCATGTGCAAAAAACTCACATTGGTCTTCATGTGCAACAAACTCACACTGGTCTTCATATGCAATGAACCCACACTGATCTTCATGTGCAACAAACTCACACTGGTCTTCATATGCAATGAACCCACACTGATCTTCATATGCAACAAACTCACATTGGTCTTCATATGCAACAAACTCACATTGGTCTTCATATGCAACAAACTCACATTGGTCTTCATGTGCAACAAACTCACATTGGTCTTCATATGCAATGAACTCACATTGGTCTTCATATGCAACAAACTCACATTGGTCTTCATATGCAACAAACTCACATTGGTCTTCATATGCAATGAACTCACATTGGTCTTCATATGCAACAAACTCACATTGGTCTTCATGTGCAAAAAACTCACATTGGTCTTCATGTGCAACAAACTCACATTGGTCTTCATGTGCAATGAACCCACACTGGTCTTCATATGCAATGAACCCACACTGGTCTTCATATGCAATGAACTCACATTGGTCTTCATATGCAACAAACTCACATTGGTCTTCATGTGCAACAAACTCACATTGGTCTTCATGTGCAATGAACCCACACTGGTCTTCATATGCAATGAACCCACACTGGTCTTCATATGCAATGAACTCACATTGGTCTTCATGTGCAACAAACTCACATTGGTCTTCATATGCAACAAACTCACACTGGTCTTCATATGCAATGAACTCACATTGGTCTTCATATGCAACAAACTCACACTGGTCTTCATGTGCAACAAACTCACACTGGTCTTCATATGCAACAAACTCACACTGGTCTTCATATGCAACAAACTCACACTGGTCTTCATATGCATCAAACTCACACTGGTCTCTGAGTCCTATCCCAGCAGCTTAGGGCCTGAGGCGGGGTACACCCTGGACAATGACCAGATAGTCGCAGGGCTAACATTGAGACATAGACAGTGACAAACAACCATTCACTCTCACATTCATTCACTCAGGACACTTTAGATTTGCCAATTGACCTAAACATGCATGTCTTTGGACGGTGGGAGGAAGCCGGAGTACCTGGAAAGAACCCACGGTTACACGTGGAGGACATGCAGACTCCTCACAGAAAGACCAGAGTCGGCCGAGAATGTTTGAGTCGGCCGGGTTTTGAACTCACGGCCTTCTTGCTGTGAGGCAGGAGTGCTAACTTCATATGCAACAAACTCACATTGGTCTTCATGTGCAACAAACTCACATTGGTCTTCATATGCAATGAACCCACACTGGTCTTCATATGCAATGAACTCAAATTGGTCTTCATTAGGCAGCAAACTCACATTGGTCTTCATATGCAATGAACCCACACTGGTCTTCATTAGGCAACAAACTCACATTGGTCTTCATATGCAGCAAACTCACATTGGTCTTCATATGCAACAAACTCACATTGGTCTTCATATGCAATGAACCCACACTGGTCTTCATATGCAACAAACTCACATTGGTCTTCATGTGCAACAAACTCACATTGGTCTTCATGTGCAACAAACTCAACTTAAGATGCTAAAGCTCACACCATGAATTTCAGAAACAACACACTCTAACATTGTTAAAATAGTGTTAATTTTAACTCACTATTCCACAAAATAATATAATAGCCATATGTACCCATTGGTCACACAAATGTTAAAATATCCTAATGTTTTGAGCTGGACTGACGGCAAAAGTAGCTCACTCTGTTTTTTTGATATTTCTGGAGTACATCACAACAGTGTAATACCGGATTATAATATTACAATATTTGAACATATTAAATATAGCCCAACATTAACTTTGTTTGAGGGCAAAGTTTAACTCTTTGGTAATATTTGTCGAACGTGTAACTGAAAACACTGTTCTTTTATGTTTCACACAGAACTCATGTGACATACACACTGTTTATCTAAAACCCGTCACATCTACATCAGGATGTGCTAATAGCAACTGTAGCTTACCACTCACTATATTTCAGAATATGTTTTTATTATTACATAATAGCCTCTTTATCTTGACATGAATCCATAATACTGCTCTCTGGTAATATTTGTAACTTAAAACTTTAAAAAAGTAATTTATGTATTTCAGAAACAGCCCACTGCAGATCTTAGAATTACAAGTTAGTAAACACATTTTTATCTAATGCCTTTCATGTCACACCAATGTTACAATCTTCTAAACTCCAACTAGTAAAACTAATTGATATAGCAGCTTACCATCTTTGTGACTGACCATATGCTTTTGGGATATTTCAGAATATTTCAAAATGTTACATATAGTCTAACTTTAACTCTGCCCAACTCTTGCAATTTTATCTAAATAAATGTTTATGCATCTTACTTACCTTTTAGTGTGTTTTTTGTAAATTATTATAGCTATAGTACCTGTCTTAGTTGTTTTTAAAATATCTTTTTACTTTATTCTACAACTTCCCTGTATTGTGTAAATGTTTTCACTTTACTTGGCAATAAACCCGATTCTGATGAGGGCACAGCCTGACTCTCTTGTAATATTTGTTAAAAACATTGTATTTGTAACTAAATACATTATTATTTATCAATAACACCTCTCTTGTCACACCAACGTCTCAATGTTCTAATAGATCTATTCCTAGATCTATTAGAACATTGTGATATCACATATTTTTCAAAATTCAAGATTAGATTTAGTTCTCATTTAACTTAGAATAAGGCCACAATTCTCCACTCTGGTATTATTTGTCAAAAATTTGGTATGAAAACTATTATTCTATTTACTTATAGAAACTTTATATTTCTCTGATGCAAAGTTGCTCAGAAACATACAAACAGGTTGCATGTGTGTCTTGCAGTTCTGTTCTTGTGTATTCGGGCTTCGACGCAGGGAAAACAAGCAAATTGATAGTAGCAGTTGAAAGAGTGACACGGCGTCTCCCCCTCTCTCATATCTCCATGTAAATGAGCCGCTCCAGCGTGTGAACTCCGACGGCAATTAATTCACAACACACAGGTGTGACGCTACCCACCTCGCTGTAATTGCAAAGTTCACAAAATTAAACAAGGGAAACAACGCATAGCTCTCTTTGGAGAATTTGTAGTCCAATTAAAACTCATGGCGGCGGCGCAGACACATCCTTGGCTGGTAATCATCATTTCAGCTCGAGCAATTGCCAAATATTTGCTCAGTTGTTTTTTAGGGGCCTGTGGGTACTGTATCAAGAAAGACTAACTGAGAAAACAATTGCTCAGGCGACGCGGCGAGGGGAAGGAGGGGAAAACTCATAACGAAACAAAGTGGCTCTCGATCGAAACACATATTACTCTCGGTTCAAGGTGACCCGCACCTTTTAGCCTGGACTTTTCCACCCAACTACACCAGCCACAGACAATCGGATCTGTAGAGGGAGATTGGATGCAGCAGGAAAACCACTCTCCTGATGTTTTAATCAATAGAAATGTAGAAGTAGCTACTGTCACCAGACTTCAGAAACAGTACATTTGAAATACTATAATCCAATGATACGTGAAAAAGCATCAATGTAGGACCCAGAATCATTGACCATCAAAAATCTATGCTTCCATTGTTTGGGTTTGTATACAAGATGACAATATGACACTGTAAAGGTACTTAACGTATTAGTCTCCAAAGACCTAACTGAGATTTTTCATGCATCTGTTTATAAAAATATCTCTGTCCAAACTGTACTACTAACTGTTCTCCACTGAGTAAAACGGTTCAGTTGTTACCCATAATGCACTGGCAGATGTTACAGACACAGTATGCTGCGTGAATAGTTAGTTACACTAGTTAAGTTATTTTACGTTGTCAGCTAATTCCAGATGTGTATTACTCCATTACATTGTCATTTAGCTCAACACATGTACAGTAAACATACATTCACAGTTACCCAGTAATGCCATAATAGAGGTTAAAAACAGAAATACACTGCCCACCTTGTGCTAGAAAATACAAAACACATATACTCGAATGAGAGTACTGACAAGTGGAAACATACACAATATTAACCCAGTTACATGGGTCTACAATAAAGTGAAATTGTTGTTAAATGTTATAAATATAAAGCAGAAAAAATTGTATGGTTTAGAGCGGATTTTTAACCAACAATACCGAGAGAGAGTAGTTGCAGATTACTGAAATATTGTAATAACGCAAAGTAATTACAGTTATGTAATGTAATTAGTTTCAATAGAAGCAAATATATAAAACCCAGTTCACAGCTGCGGCGGCTCTTGTTGCCGTAACCATGGATACAAACATGCTCATCACCAACACACATCAACAAAGCTCCGTGTTGTCCGTCCACTCAGTCTTACTGCATCTGGAGTTCAAAATCCCACCTTTAAGATTATTAAATTATTGATTTTTAAAAACATCTTAAAAACTGCATTTACCTGTGGACGAGAAAAAAATGTGTTTTAAAAAATACATGTAGTTGGTCAAACGAGGTAAGGCCTTTGAGAGTTTATCCACACATGTGGACAGGGATCAAGTGGAACAGACAGGACTTTATGATTACATCTGGAAGACTCAGTAGAAGCTGTTTCAATAACTGCTGAGAAGTATAAAACCAGAGAAACAAACAAACATCAACAAAAAGGATTAACCGTTAAAGCTGTAAATTATTTATGTCCTCAAAAAAATCTCCAATTGGCCATTTTTTTTACGATTCTATTATTTTGTAAGTTAAATTTGCTGAAACTGTAAAAAAACAAGGAAACATGTTTGTAAACTGAATATGATGTTAAACTCTTGTTTATCACATGTTGCTGTTCTACTGGAGAAGGGCTCATGTGGAAATAAAGATGTGGGAGTTGTATTTGCAAAAGAGGGACTAATCACAAACGTAAAGAGCCTTTAGCCACTAGAGGGCGCAGATGCCAGCAGACTAGAACTCCTGTGTTGCTACGACAGTGGACTATTCACGGACATCAATCATTTACAAGTGGAGACTATCCAAGTTTCTAAAAACATGTGACTCTTCTCGGGTTGTGGACTGAAAATAAGTTCATTACAATGATTAAAATTCAAAGAATGAAAGCACCAAATACACTTTTTTGTTTAATCCAGGTCTATATTTCCACTACATTTTCACGACATTGACTGTAAATAAAATGTTTGCAGAGTCACTGGAATGAAGACAGTGTATCAGAAATCGTACCGTATCATGTGACTCCCACTCGTAAAAATACCATGATCGGACTATTCCGTTACCTAAAAAACAAAACAAACTGAGAAAATATAATAAGCCAACCACAAAAATGGTAACAAAAGTTAAGGAACAGCACAAAATAGGAATCACCCGAGCGTCACTTCATTAGTATCTGACTGAAAATTGATCCCACTGACTCAATCTGGATTATGCCATCTCCACATTATTATCTGCTATAAGAGGAATGTTGGGGAATGTCTCATTTAGAAGACATTTTACAAGAATCCAAGAAAAGATATGTGGTGAAACAAAATCCAACTCAAACTTTATATTAAACTTATATTATTTAGCTGTAACCTTATACACTTCTTGAATTGTCTGTGATGGCGTCTCTTTAAAGGCCAGCTCAGGGACGTCCTGGGTCAGGTGGCCATAATGTTCTCTTACATAGGGACCCGGTTTGAGAAAATGTGAAGCGTTGGAGGAAAATAGACATAGTTCAAAAGCGTCAAATGATTTCCAGATGCTTACTTTTAAACTACTGATGGATGATAACAGAAATTCTAATGTTTTTATGCAAAGGTCTAATATATTAATCTTACAATATCTATGGGTTCCAATATAAAATTATTACTTTTGTATTCAGTTTAATTTTATGGCACCAAGATTTTATTCTAGTTTAAATGAAACAGTTTAGTTTTCTCTTTCAACTAAACTGATTGATTCCTGGTGCACTGAATTTAAAATGTGAGGTACATTTCATTTGTCCATAAAACCCTAACAAGTGAACAGCCGTATATGTTTTTTAAAAGTACATTCCATTCATTTAAATATTGCTTCTATTTACATACTGTACATATCTAGTATTGATTTTACTAAATTATTTTTTATTATACAAACTTTAATTTTAAATGGTGTATCAATTTAAAAAGCATAACTAGAATGACACGAGCCAATGAGAAAACGCCAGTCTACTTCCTCAAGAACGATAACTCATATTAAACTCCAGAACTGGTTCAAACCCCACATTTCTGAAACCGAAACGTCAGCTTACTCCATAATTTTCTGGTGATATTTCAGGGTTGGGCTGTGAGTAGCAGGGCACACGGTTCCCCTCTTGTTTTTAATCAATACAAACTCATAACGCATCTGAAGCTGGAGTTGTCAGAGTGGAAGTAAAGCGGTCAGATCAGGTGCTTTGACCCCTGGGACCGCAGGAGTCTTTGCTCGGTTTTAAAAATAACCAGCGGAGACCTCTATCAACCGGAGTTTAGCCCCGTCTCTCTGCTCTCCCGCCTGCCATCCATCCGCTGGCGTTTTCCTGTCCTCTGTGTGTCTTCCTGCCATGATTTCCATCTAAAACAAGCCCCCACCTTCCCTCCCACTCCCTGTCGCCCCCTCCTCGTTAGCATTTAGATAGTTGAGAGCAGAGGAGCTTGGGTAATAGGCTTTTCCCTTTTTCCCTTTCCATCGGCGTGTCTTGCTCAAATCAGCTGAAGTAAAAGGGATTAAATCAAAAGAACAACAATGATGATGAGAGATACGGTATGTATGAAGGGGGTCCTTCGAGGAGGAGGGGGTAGTAACGCTCGAGCTGCTGTGAGCTCATTAACCCGGGCCTTGACAGAATTGATGTTAGAGGTGATTGGAGATTATCACATTTAGAGATACTTATTCCGGCGTGGTTCGGTTTGATTTTATCCGGGTCAGCTGTCCCAAGGTCTATTCCCCTGAGTGCAGACGTGAGGAGTGAGTGAGTGGGGAGGAGGGGTGTAACGTGGTATCGACACCAACCCCTCCTCCACCCCCCCCTTCCTTGGCTCTCTGATCTCCTAATTCTGCTTCATTTAAACTTCATCAACTCTTCCACTGGACCGGAAGCAGCAGAAGAATGAGAGCAGCTTGTGTGTAAGCAGCCTTTTCTTCCCCATCGCTCATTTTTTGTTGTTCCACCTGATGTTGTGATGCCCCCAAAGCTGCTGCTGACCCCCGACCCAACACCCCCACCTTCCGACCAGAGGCCCACACAGACACTCCAGATTTGAAGAAAAACACAGACTTACACCTGATCTTGAAGATAGGTCCATTTTGGTCCAATGGGATTAGTCCAAAGTCAACCCCATCTCAATGTCATATAAAGCAACAGTGAAGCAACATTTTGAAATGGGACAAAATATAGATGTTGATCTGAAATACTTGCTTTTCTATAAACTTCTAAGACGTGGTTAAGATCTTGTACTCATTTTCCAGAACTAACTCGATACTTTAGCCATTCTAATGATTATCCATGAAGTGTCTCATGTTAGTTCAACTGGTCCTGAAGAAACAGAGCAGTATTCAGCAGATCAGATACTTTATATTACCACTAACATTAGTTAAAGACTGAAGTAATTCACAATGTCTTACAAAATAAAATAAAGTTTATTTAAAGTGTCTTCTGTTGAAATTGTCTTTTTGAGGCAGCTGATTACAATTTTTTAGTTATTAAAAACAAACACATAAAAACAGAATTGACAGTGTTTGTTCCTTAAGTGAATGCACCAGATGACGATGTACTGAGGGCCATACCACAGCTGCAGGACCCGTGTATCTGTATATGACTGTCTTTTGTTCTTAATGCATTGTACAAGATATTAGGTTCTGAAGCCAGAAAACAAAAAATGTTTTGAAAGATTTCTGTGAATTCTACAGAATTTATAACCATTTTCCAATGAAATGTTTCAAACACAAATGTAATAATATTCTAGATGTGTGACTTATTTTAGCTTTTTCTTTAATGTCAAAAATGCAAATGAAGTACTGCCACTTTGTCACATTCTACTGCGCCATAATGTTTAGGACTTTCAGAACACAGGAATTTACAATATAATAAAATGCTGTTAATATTTTTTATTTATTTTTTGATGTCTCACCAAAACTCAAAATTTTATTAGTTTAAAAATTTGTTGAAAATGTAATATTTGAACTATGCTACACCCTGACTTTATAAAACTAGTCCCAGTTAAGGTCTAGTTTTACAGTGCTGTTGCCTCTTAGCTGTATTTCTAACTCATGCAAAGTCACATATTGGGCCCCCCCCTCGGCCTTCACACCAGCACATTTAGCATGGCCTGTCGGCTGAGGCAGAAAATGAGATTACTGTATTTAAATGACTATGGTGCTGGTGAGCGTGCTGCCGGGCCCCTGTAGGACCAGGGATTTCAGCACCGCTCATTGTTCGCAGTTTTGCAAAGTGCCATCGTCCTGCTCTGCCACACAATGGGGATGTCATTTAAAAGACATTTCTCTTTCTTTTTTTGGGGGCTGCTTTCATGCCCCCTCTGTTCCCCGTTGGCCGTGTAGCGGTCCCCAGGAGGGCCCCCTTTTTTCCGAGTCTGTGTGCGTGATTCCGCCAACCAACATAAGGTGAGTATTCTCCATTCAAAGCACAGCTACAGTGATTGGACACGGTCAGTCTGTTTGGGAAGACCTAATCCAGTCTATGTTTGTGATCAAGTGGACTCTCGTAGACCGGCGCCATGTGGTGGAGACGGAGCGCAGGAGGCAGGTGGCCCCCCCAGGTCAAGTGCTCACTACAGACCTACCTGTGTGTCTTCCATTTGATGTGAAGTGACTTATGAGCAATTTTTTGAAATGTTGTAGAAAGAAAAAAAAGGTAACTTACGAGCGTGTCCATGCAGCAAGAAGTGACTACACTCTTCTGTGATCAGTTCAGAGGTCAGAGGTACTGAGGTCAAACCATGCTAGAATAAACCACTGGGACTATTGAAAGGTTTCTGTTCACATTTTTAAAAATTATACTATTAATTGTTATTGTTTTAGAAAAAAGAAAACCAACAAAAAGATTTGTCTTTCATTGCTTAATGAATAGTTAATAGTTAGATTATTTGTTCTGAGCATATCCTTACAAAAAGTTACAAAGTTATTTTAGTATAATGTTTTTGCTTTTTAGCTCTTCACTTTATAGGTATTTACTGTTGCTATAGTTTTAAATGAGAACTTTTAACAAACTGGTATCCCACTCCGACATATAGTGCGTATCAGCATATTGTCTGCTTCCCTACGGCATCAACAGCATGCAAAACATAATGCTGTTATTTTACTAACTAAGAACTCACAAATTATTATGGAGTATTTGTTAGATTCAGAAAGTTTTGCTTTCTCTAACTCTACAGTTTTTAAAAGCGGTCTATCGGACTTTCCTTGTGATTAATGTTGTTGTTACAACAGGGGTTTTTTACTGTGGTGAATGTCTCTGCAGAGGCTCATTTTACAGTTAAACTGGAGAAATACAATAATCAGACTGGAGTAGGGTCTATAGAGACATGTTATTATTAATATAGAATTAATACAAACAGCTGAAACTTCAAATGCACTGTTTAAGACATGATTTAAATCACTATAACAATCTGTAGGAAATGTTCGGCTTCACAGGAGGCATCTGAGGTAGTGGAGCGATAAAAATAGAGCCACACACAACATAAACCAATGTAATCTATGTTTTTTAAAACCTAAACGATATCTGTTTTTGTTTTTAATGTGTTTAGCCGACCGTGACTTCCTTTGGTCTGAAAATCCGAACTATCAGCAAACACGCTTTCACAAACAAACCGGACCTTGGTTCAGTCTGGGCCACAGGTGCAGCTGTGAAAGGTCAGAGGTTGTGACTGTATCTGGTGGCCACACTGCAGGCTTTGCTTCTTCACTTCTCCTTTGTTTCTGTCTCAACCTATGGTAGCCCTGCAGGGACATACTGTGGTCTATGACAAAAATGGAAAAAATAGGTTAGTGTACCAAAAGAAAAAGGGATGTGCTTCGCCAGCAGTGCTCAGTTTGTCCTTTCTGGGCAGTTGTACAGAAACAGTAAGTAATTGAACTTTTACTGGAGCTTAAATGTGAATCTCACTTTTAGTGACGACACAGCCACATTTCTTCTCTGAGACACATAAAATGCAGCAGGTGCACCTCATTAACCCTTAAGTTTTTTCACCAAAACCATTAAGTGTAATAAAACCAGGCCACTCTGGAGGAGCTTTTGTCCTCATTAGTGATCGTGCCCTGGCCTTGTTTTAATTCACTGGTCACTGAGTACCAGCCCCTGATCCCACATAATCTCACAAATGCATGTTTAGACTGAGCCCTGAGGAAACAGAGAAGATTTAATAAGACATGTCCTAAAAAAACTTACTATGGTGGGTTTTTTGTTGTAATAAGGCACTTTAATGTCCGGGCATAGATTTTTGGCCAGTTGCATTTAGTGTCTGTATAAATCTTATAAACCACATTCTAAGTGCACCAAAGACAGCTGTGTTTCCTTTTTGACAAATTAATCAACAAAGCATCCACAAGTTGCTAAGGACAACAGTTAGCGTTTGTGAGAAATGACGTTGGATTACAGATACAGATACAAATTGATTAGATAAAAGTATCAGGGCTCCATGAAAACTCAGTCTCCAAAAGCAGAAACAACTTTACAAGTGTAAAAAGCCATCTTTTGTACCAGGCTCCGATCTCTAGAGCTAAGTTTTAACTACATTTTGAATAATACGTTAGTTTATGCTATCTGAAAACAATTGTTTTACTTTGCAGGAAAAGCCGAAAAGCCCGGATGTAACACACTGTTTCCAAAACCTGTCATGTTTCTTAACATGTGGAATAAAGTAAATATATCAGGATTTTAGGTTGACAAACAAAACCATCGATATACTGTATGTTGGTAAGGCGTTGTGCCACTGGGGCAGTCAGAGATACACACTGATGTTATACACTGTAGTGTGTGTTCTTCAAGACTGTCCCATCCACCTCCCCAACCTTACCTATCCAACCTTTATTTAACCAGATAAAAAGACTCATTGAGATTAAAAATCTCTTTTTCAAGAGTGGCACATTCTTTAGCCTAGATGCAACAATGTATTTCCAAAAGCAGCAGATATAGTTTTTGAATGAACTTGTCAGATCTTCACTGACACGTGCTTGTCAGTCACAGAAAATGTTGACTGCTGCTGTTTTCTTCTTCTTCTATGCATCGCATGGCACTTCATCATAGATGGATTTTTCTCCTCTCCCTGCCTCTTCACCCCTCCCCGTGTCCCCAACACATCCTCCCCGCTGCCTCCCGGGCTCCCCGCCGCAGCCCTGATCTATCGGTTCCCAGCAGCCCACGTGGCGATAAATCATGGGAAATGGGGTCCGCGATGATTAGGTTGGAGCAGAGAGAAAAGAGCGGACGGATGGATTGCAGAAAATGGTGTTTTTTTCTTTTTTTCTCGCAGTCCTGGCGCACGGCAGACAGGTTACTGATGGTGTTTGTTTCTCCCAGGCCTGTCTCCGAGCAGGGGGCACTCTCTCCTGGGTCTTCCATAAAGGAGCTGAGTCTGCCGAGGCCCGACGCAGCTTCCAGGAGACATAAAGTGAACTAGAATTACCCGGCGCACAAATATATACTCAGAGCAGAGCATTGCTTATTCTGGCCCTGGCCCATTAGAGCGGGGGACTCAGGAGGGGCGCAGGGGGGGCCAGCCCAGGAGAGCAGCCAGGGTAGATTAATACGGTTGCATATTTTAGCACAATTAAAACTTCATTTGTCTAAATCGGTGGACTTTAGCCTCATTTAAGCCTTGGTGGCTCAGTATTTATTTTTATTTTTTTAAACAGGGAGAATTAAAAGATTGAGACAGGAGTAAATAGTTTGTTGCTTTTTGAAGTAACGCACAAAGAGGGCGTTTACCTCCAAACGTTTTCATACAATACCAATTTCATGATTTTAATTTAGAATGCACATTTATGTGTTGGATAGAGATCCACATGTTACTGATAGTATCCCATTAATGGTCATCCACACTAAAAGTGGTTGTGTATGAGTTCGGCACAGTCTGTAACGTAAACTGTGACGTCACACAAAAGCTTCTAAATGAGATATAAATCATATTATTGAAGCAGATTCTCAACAACGTGAATATGTTACCGATATAATGGAAAGAATAACTGTTTACCACATACAATGAAAATGGATTTTGACACCAACACTCTTCCATGTTGTTGTTGTAGTGCTGTAAACAAGTGTGGCATTGACATAGGACCCTCCTGCAGCAGACTGAACACGTGTCCCTGCATGTGAACACCTGTGTTACAGACGCAGGTTTAAAACAGAAACTCAGACATATTTTATTTTCCATGCATCAACTTGAAACGGGTTGTTTTTCAGGCCACAGCCCACAGAGAGACGCAGCAGGGACCCCCTACACCACATATATACTGTAAAAAAGTGTGTTACATATTAATCTGAGCCTGCGCTAATATGTAGGCCAGTCTATAGAGCCGTGACACAGAGTCGGGCTCATGAATTTACATAAAGAAGATATGTGTGCATTAAAGAACAGCAGTTTACCTTCCTCCAGACTGTTTTCTATGTTGATGATGCATTGACACAACAGTGGTGTGTGATTTGACCCACTATTGTGCAGATATACTCAGGTTGTCTAATGAGTGTTGAGGTCTGGAGGCCAGTAGTCATAACCTCTCATAGCAAGATGGCTATGAACGTTAGGGCAGAACAATTAGACACAATATTAAAAAACGATTTTGGTCATGTGACATGTGTTGTGGGAATTGCAGCTATATTTGGTTCAAGACTGTGTTGACTCTTCAGCAGCGTTGTCTGAAAGATGTGTTGTTCTTTCTGAACATGAGCATCTGCAGGGTCGGATCTAGGAAGGTGGTGGCCCATGGGCTACAACCATGTTCAAGGCCCCTGGGAGGTCCGGGGCCCCATGACAATCACTGTCAGGGAAAAATAAAGTATGCCACGAGAAGACAGAACAACGTTTAAATTCTCCAAATCCGGTTCTGTGATTTAAAAAAAGAACTGTCATTTAAGTAATGCATCATATACTTTCTTAACATTAAAGCCTGACCAACAAGAAACACAGGTTTTTTGAGTGTGTGTGAATGTGTTCCTTTATTTTTTTAGATAATGCATAAAGAAACACATATATCTTATTGTGTCTCACTGTTGACACCATTACTGTACTCCAATGTTAACTATTTATGTAAATATTTTTCACATGTATTTAATATAAAAAGTTAAAGCCCTTTATAAAAACCTGCCCTCACTACTTTCCGCTGTTGGTGCGACATGTATTAGAAGCTGATTGTAGCCATTTGTGTAACGTATTCTTTACTAATGATCTTAAAACATTAAAGACAATTGCACTGGGGGCATAAACCTGCTCAAAAAGCTTCGGGAGCTTTACAAACTGTGCACTTGGAAGGTGACCTCTACACTCGTCAAGCAAAGTCAACCAAAAACATGTCTCATTTGTCGTTGGATTTTGAAATATTCAACATTTGAAAGTAATTATTAATTGTTGGTTTGTAAAGACCTGCTGTATAAGTAATTACATATCCCAGATGTATGAAAATCTTGCACTTAACAAGCAGCCAAGTGTCTTATAGAAAACTCAGCCCTATATCTGTAACAATGAGCGTGCTCCCACAACAGTATTGTGAACACTGCCTCTTGTAACTTTGAGCACACTTGGACATATTTCCCTCTAAAGACATAATGCTGCTCCATGTTTTTCAGTCCCCGAACACCGAAAGTACATAGTTACAGCCCATTTGGTCCAAGTGCTGCAAATTGAGCTTCCTGTCAATTATTGATCCCGGATTCAGGAGCGATTTTTTTAAAAACATTGGCCGACGCTGATGAGATTTGTCTGTGACTCAGGCCATACTCCACTTTATTGCCTCGTTTGGAGCGATTTAGCACTGAACAGCCTTTAGCCTGTCACCTTCCCTCAGGTAACAACAAACCCCCCCCACACACAATGCAGTGCCATGTCTGCCAGCGCAAACAACACCAACACGAGGCGGGCTGAGATGATAACAAACAAGCGCTTCTTCTCACTCACTGCGCGCCTTTACAGTGTTTAATAGCTGCGCCCTGTTACTGTGTGTTTCATCAGCGCCGAGCGTGGCAGGTGGGAGGGGTCCTGTCTTTGGAGCCGCCAGAGGGGCTTTGTTTGCTTTAGTTTACACGCTCGCTGCTTGTTTGTTGCATGTTGCCGCGCCAGGCTCTTCCGCCGTCAGCCCGAGCGATCATTGAAGCTGACAGCTCAGCGGCCATGTTGGTGGAGAAAAGAGGGGGTGGGAATTAAAGGATAGAGATGGTTTGGAGGGAAAAAGAAAGAGGGAAAAGGGAAGATGATTGTTGTGCTTAACTGCGTGTGCCAACAACAGTGGAGACTTTGAAAGTGCTAGAGACAGAAAAGTCTTTACAGGGTATAATGTAGAATTCTAAGAGCAGACTTCCTCGAGCTTAAGCATGTGTCCAAAGGCTGGTGTGTAACGAGGCTGGACATGCCACAAAAAGGCCAAACTGAAAAAAAATTAGAAAGTAGGTTTGCTTTTACCAAAAGTGCAAGAACATAGCAAATATCTGGTCATTACCAATGATTTAAATGGCTAATATCTTTAAACAGGACTCACCTCAAAGAGACAATAAATGAGTGAGATACAGGTTCATTTTTAAAGTTCGGCCCATTTTTAAAACAGTTCAGCATTTCACAAAACTAAAAAGAGAAAAACGTTGTGGTTCACCTAAACTCTTCACCACTTATTCACCAAAAACATTTAAGTTTCAAAAGATTGTTTTGTTGTCAGAGCCTTGAATGTAAAGTCCTTTTGTGATTTGATCTGATTTTGAAAACTTCACTTTAAAACTGATTTCACTAAGAATCAGATTTTCGGTTTTGTTCAGTGACTTTGAAACATGCTGCAAAACAATTATATTGTTAGAAACAAAAACTGTTGTGAGCCACACTAACTTTTTAGAAAAAACTGAAGAAATGCTTTTCTCAACATCTTTGATTTACTGAGTCAGAAAATGAAAGAAATGAAACTCTCATAGTGACATTTATGTGAGTTTGTTACCTCACACACCTTTTAGCGCCTCAGAGGCTAGGTGCATTATTTGGATTACCAAAGCAGTTGCGGCAAAACTCATTTTCTACAGTGCGACGATAACGGTACCTTGAACTTTGAACTTCAATGCAGCAGAGTACACTTTTTGGAAAACTGACCCAAAGTGAGCTCATCAATGAATGTGTTTACATACACTGGAGTATCACACTTTTAATGGGGGTTTTAGGTCCTGTTTTTGTCCATATCTTGATTTTAGAAACAAGGATACGCTCCTGGAGAACGCTGAAAGAAACCTGGATACTGTATATACGCTGTATCCCAGTTTCCAGCGAACTGAGCATGTGCAAGTTTTGTCGTGTGACACAAACAAGCAAGTGGCCGCAGTGGCTCAGTGGTAGAGCGGTCGTCCTTCATCTGGAAGGTTGGTGGTTCGATTCCCGCTCTCCCCACAGTTCATACTGTCGTTGTGTCCTTGGGCAAGACACTTAACCCACCTTGCCTCCAGTGGTATTCCAGCTGTAACACTGGTGAATGGAAGCTTCATGTACGTCACTTTGAATGAAAGCGTCAACTAAATGACTAAATGTAAATGTAAGTGGCAACTCTCACACCAACAACAGACTATTACCGTGATTTCAAACCTGCAGACTGATATTACCCAAATGATATTTTAACAGTGCAACTTGTCCTTGACAATGGCCACTTTCGTACGTACCACAGCTCATTTTTGTGTCAGAGTTTTCTGTATTCTTCACAAAGTTTTTTGTAAACCTGTAAACCTCATCCTGCTCTGAGACAGCAGCTCTCTCCAGTCACAGCTCAGGACGTGTTTGTTTGACTCTTTTTTGTCCTTCTGTTGGAAATATGGTGAACAAGCCACGCCTGTTTGTTGTGTTTGGATATTAATAACCATGTTTTTCTCTATATGTATGTAAAAGTTATAACCAGAATATTGTCATAACTGGGATAAGGCTCATAACTGGGATATTCAAGTGCTTGTAAACCCACTCAATGAGTCACAACAAAGCAGCTTCAACACAAATAATCACAACAAGTAATTGTTACTACTTATTTTCACCACATTTTAACAGCAGCTCATTCACTTTTTGGTTCCACGTCTGTCCTTGGGACATTTTTCAACATTTTTTTTACATCAGAGAAACAGCTTTAGTTCACCGTCTGCCTTTGTAAAGTGGACCAAGACTCAGATTTTTAGGCGGATAAGAACGTTGTTGTTTGCGCTGCAGCTCAGTTTGATCGCACATTCACAGTGTCACGAAGGGACCAGACTTTTAGAGTTTATCTATTGTGGACCAAACAGGGCTGATGTGAACGCACCCTTAATCAGTGTTTATGACCAATGTACTTGCTAATATCTGGAAATGTTCTTGTATTTGGACGTCCATCACAGTTCTAGCGTGGATTACATGCAAAGGCTGAATAACCCACAGTTAAAACAATGAATCTACAAAATCAATGACTCAATTAGACATCCAGACTCTAAAGCTGGATCTTATTGGGAACTCTTGGTCCCGTCCCAACTGTCCAGACAGTCTTTACGCCCCTGCTGCTAACATCTTACACAGTCTCTTTAAGGCTGGAGGCTACAGAAGGCCCCTCGGAGCTAATGTGTGTGATTCACTTCTCTTTTGGGGGGGGCAGGGGGATTACAGAGATGATCCTGCCATTCATCCTCGCTCTAAACACACCCGCATCTTCCCTCCCCAAACCCTGCTAATTCCCTTTTGATGAGGCGTGCTAAATAAATCCTATTTCCACGCCTTTATTCCCCGTCGACTCCTGGAGCGCAGATCAGGGGCGCAGATTTCGTGGGGGCTTCTGCCACCGTTTGGGAGCTACAATAGAGACCGTCTGCGTGGCGGCCCGTTCCTGTCCAGTCCGCCTCATTATGTTTTCAACCAAAAACATGCCCAGTGGCAAAGCCGTCTCGGAGAATTTGCCTTGTTATGTTGCCAGTGTTTCCCGGGACGCAGAAAAAGTGACGTGACACGGCCAGGAAAAAAAAAAAAGTGTTGTTGATTCCTTTTTGAGTAAAATATCATAAGGCTAGTATAATATAGCTATAAACAAGAACTGAAGTTAGACCCTATCATCACAAAGACACATGCCTGAGTCAGCAACAAAAGTATCAGTCATTTCTGTTTATTTAAGTTAAAATCACTAAACTTGACACTTAAAGCTACTCCATGAGTTTATCTTTACCCTCCCGGACTCACCCCCAACAGCTGCACAGTCACCACTCCTACTTGATAAAAAAAATATAAAACTGAACCAACTTTTCCTCCGCAAAATAAAAAATGAATACATTCCATCAAACCGAAGTTCTTTGAAGTGAGTAAAGTCGATGAGGAGATAAACTGAGGCAGGTTTGACAAATTTATGTGTAATGTGCGTTTCATATTAATCGGTTAATCACCTGTGCACATTACCAGATAAGCACATTATGGCTCCAGGTGAGTGTAGCAGGGTTTTGTTAAGCTGGATATATTTAGTAGAGATCCAACGCAGTCGTTTATAAATGAAGGTCCTGGTGATTTTTGGTTGGTGAGCTGGAATGGACAAAAAGCCAGTTGGAGACCAGAGTCTTGATAAAAGCCTATTTTAGTGTTAAAGCTGTTCTGTCTCTACGTGCTAATCAACCTGTCCTTCAGTTCTGTTAAATGAATAATGTAATGGTGAAAGTTATATCTCAGTCATCCGAGGTTGTATTTACTTCATAAGTATCATCACATCTCAGTGTTACATCAAGTCTTTTGTTTTAAAGTCATCTAAATGTTTTGAAAAGAACTGAACAAAGCATGTTTTCGATCATTGGCTACAGCCCTTGGACCAATATTTTTTCTTCTTGACAAATCACTGCAATAACTGTGTCAGTAAAATGTTCCTGAATGGCTATTTCCATTTTTTTTTTCCGATTATTTGTCCACATTCAATTTGTGAGCCAGTGTTTCCAGTGTCCCACAAACAAGCCACTGCCGGGCTGACACCCCCTCCACATGATGGCTTTGTGCAATTGCCGGGACAAATGCCGGACATCATGTCATGTTCTTCAAATTTGCTCCGGTGTCGTCGTGAGAGAAGTCCGCGGCTGCCTGTTTGTGTGTTGTGCAGCCGCTCCGTCTCCCTCCTGTCCCTGTCCTGTCGGCCTCTTCCACTCTCACACGCTGAGCCCCGGCGCTGGGGATGCTCGGCTGTGACGCTAACAAGCTCCTCCGTCTCCCGCGCTTTGTCTACACCGGGGCCCTGTTATTAATGGGGACCAGCTGGGAGTGGTGAAGGTACATGCACAGCCAGACAAAGGCCCATATATAATCATAAAGTCATAACAAACGACCCGATGTAAATGAGGATGGGGGAGTTTTTTTTATTTATTTATTTTTTTCTGTTCTTTGTGGCAGAGTTTCTTTTCGGTTTGCAGAAAATAGGGTACTTTCAGTTACTCATCAGGCATCAAAATGGCCAGCGCCCTCTTGTCCGGCTGGCAGTGACCCTCCAAGATGAACCCTGACCCTCTTGTGGATGCTCCAAACAGGGGGTCAAGTCTTGCGGGGCAGCCCTGAATGCCTCTTGGACGGCTCATTTCTCTGCTGATAGCGCGGTTAGGCAGAGCGCTGGAACCCACCGGACGTGCCCGTGCACACAGAAAACGGCTTACACGGGACGTCGGCCTCTTCCACAAACAGAAGGGCTGGTTAAATGGACTCCCACCTGCAGACGGTTGACTTAATGAAGTGAATGTGAGATAATTAAGTCTTCAGATTTGAATGTATCATAGCAGTGGTTCTGAGAACAATGTTTGAAACAAAGGCTCCTTTGCTTGAACGTTATATGACATCTGAGGAAAAAGATTGGTACAAATTGTGCTGGAAACATCTTAAACAACCCATGGGTGAATCACACAGGAAACCTCTGAAAGGTCATAGTTGGTTGTTTGTATATTAAGTGAAATAGCAAAAACATGGGACAACCGGTCAACAGCCAATAGGTTGTTGTTCTTGTTTTGCTGAAAGCCCTGTATTTAGTGTTAACAGGACAACTGAGTGAATGGCCTTCTCAAACAAAACACCTCCATCTTTACTGTAAATGGGATTATACACAGTGATATGAAAGCTCTGCTGGCTAGAAGTCACGTAGGGTTGCTTTAAATAATGAGAACTGCTGAGCTTATGACATCACACAAAAACAAGATATTTCCAACTGGCGATGTTCTGTTTGTGACTGTAATGTGATTGTTCTACGTGTTGCCGAAGTTGAGTTAGCACTAATATCTGACTGACGTAAATAACCTATCACAGATATGGAATGGCATAGGTTCACTTCTTGCCCTGGACCCTTTGCGCCATGACATTTTCTCTCTTGTCCATCCTTTCTGCCTTTTTCTGCCTCTCTTGAGATTTCCATTTGTCTTGAATGTCTATACCATGTCAGCCAAGAGACTGAAAATACATGTGTCTATCAAACACAGCTATGTCCTCAACAAACCAACTAGGTACACTATGACACTAGCTGAGAAACAGCTCACACATTGGACGACCTTGTAAAATCCAAACACTTGGAGAATCCTTGTATTGGTGTAAAATGATGATTATGATGTTTTGCTACAGGCGCTGCGACGCCGGCTGCTCATCTGCAGTGTGTCTGCATCAACGGCGAGGCTTACCCAGACACATGCTTCCAATTAGCCAGGCTTCTTCATGTAAATGCTTCATAAATTATCCCCCTGCCCCAGGATTAGGTGCTCATAAAGAGAGCTAGCATCTCAATAAACAGCAAAGGTGGTTGTATGGAAAACAAATTAGGGGAACACAAAAAAAAGAGCTGTGGTGGGGGTGCACAGATGGATTCTTATTAAAACTAAGAGAAGGTTTGCTCCATCACAGCAATTCAAAAGGTGTCATGTAACAGGGAAGTAGCTGCTCAGCTCCAAACTCTGGTGAAGTCGAGGCAGTTTCAGTCTCAAGTTTTAGGGGTGACCAGGTGACATTGAGGTCAGAGAAGTAAATTTGTTCTGTTACAAAAAAGCCTGGCTAGTATTTTATATTCCAGCAGAAATACTGTAGGATATAGAATAAATAACATGATAATTAAAAGGCCCTTCTGAGATTTCTTACATCTCACGTCATCCTAAATATATATTTACAGTATGACCTTGGTTCACCTGGTAAAGTGCCCACCACATAGAGCAGTGTTTCTCAAAGTGTGGGGTCCACTAGTGGGTTTTAGAGGTATGATAGCTCAATGTATGTAAAGCACTTTGAGAGCCTACTACAGTAGGTGGAAAACCGCTATATAAAAAATACTGAAAATATATATATATTTGTGCTGCTGTGGCCCGCCTGCTCCTCTCGGAGCTGCTCTCTTGTTGAGTGTCAAATTAAGACACATGCTACTACTCTGTGTACAGCCCCTGCTTTGTGCTCTACATGACCTGTTTATATCAGCATAGACTGTAGCACAGGTCTGCAACCTTGGATCATTGTTGGGCGGTGATGGGACTAACAACCTCATAAATAAATGGCGTTACTAACAACGTAACTTTTTTCAGTAACGAGTAATCTAACGAAATACGGTTTTCACCCAGTTACAACACCATATGTAAATGGTGGGATCTGGCTCGTTTTATTTATTTGTGTAAAGAAATACAAGGCAGAATGATGATGATCTCTGTGCTACAGGTGCCTCCTGCAGTGAGTCAACTACAGTAGATGTCACATGCTGCTGTGTAACCAATTGTGACAATAGACAAGGGTCAAACCATTAAGCAGAGAGGGGTGGGGCTTATACACAGATGAAAAGGATGGAGGGAGTTGTGAAGGAGAGAAAAGTGCACCAATACCAAAGTGAGAGACAGTAGGAAAAGAAGCAGCATTTGGATGCATTTTAATCAGTGTGAAAACACAAATTGTCTTGTAAACAAAATTACAAGATTAAGGCGTATTGGCATATTGAGCAATATCTTTTTTAAATACTTAAGTACAAACATGTCTGTGAAGGTTCTCAGTCATCCAGGACATCTTGAAAAAAAGGTTTAAGTAAAATCATCACATGCTTTTACTTAAACCTTTTTTCACTTAAGTACAAAGGATGAATTATCATTTATTATTAGTATTTATTATTAATTCATTTATTTAATTGGGACAGTGCATGTTAATAAACATGCATGAGACATAGCCACATGAATGTAAACAACATTTTAGCCTTAGGTTAATTTACATACGTTATCCTAACATTTTCACACATTCATACACCAGAGCAAATTTCATACATTCATACACCAGAGCAACATTCATACACCAGAGCGACATTCATACCCCAGAGCGACATTCATACCCCAGAGCGACATTCATACATTCATACACCAGAGCGACATTAATACATTCATACACCAGAGCGACATTCACACATTCATACACCAGAGCAACATTAATACATTCATACACCAGAGCGACATTCACACATTCATACACCAGAGCGACATTCACACATTCATACACCAGAGCGACATTCATACATTCATACACCAGAGCAACATTAACACACATTCATACACCAGAACAACATTCATACATTCATACACCAGAGCAACATTCACACATTCATACACCAGAGCAACATTAACACATTCATACACCAGAGCAACATTTACACGTTCATACACCAGAGCAACATTTATACGTTTATACACCAGAGCAACATTCATACATTAATACACCAGAGCGACATTCATACACCAGAGCGACATTCATACCCCAGAGCGACATTCATACACCAGAGCGACATTCATACATTAATACACCAGAGCGACATTAATACACCAGAGCGACATTCATACCCCAGACATTCATACATTCATACCCCAGAGCGACATTCATACATTCATACACCAGAGCGACATTAATACATTCATACACCAGAGCAACATTCACACATTCATACACCAGAGCAACATTCACACATTCATACACCAGATTAACATTAATACATTCATACACCAGAGTAACATTCATACATTCATACACCGTAGCAACATTCACACATTCATATACCGTAGCAACATTCACACATTCATACACCAGAGCAACATTCACACGTTCATACACCAGAGCAACATTCACACATTCATACACCAGAGCAACATTCACACATTCATACACCAGAGCAACATTCATACATTCACACACCAGAGCAACATTCACACATTCATACACCAGAGCAACATTCATACATTCATACACCAGAGCAACATTAACACACATTCATACACCAGAGCAACATTCATACATTCATACACCAGAGCAACATTCACACATTCATACACCAGAGCAACATTCATACATTCATACACCAAAGCAACATTCACACATTCATACACCAGAGCAACATTTATACATTCTTACACCAGAGCAACATTCATACATTCATACACCAGATTAACATTAATACATTCATACACCAGAGCAACATTCACACATTCTTACACCAGATTAACATTAATACATTCATACACCAGAGCAACATTCACACATTCTTACACCAGAGCAACATTCACACATTCATACACCAAAGCAACATTCACACATTCATACACCAGAGCAACATTCACACATTCATACACCAGATTAACATTAATACATTCATACACCAGAGCAACATTCACACATTCTTACACCAGAGCAACATTCACACATTCATACACCAAAGCAACATTCACACATTCATACACCAGAGCAACATTCACACATTCATACACCAGAGCAACATTCATATACATTCACACACCAGTGCAACATTCACACATTCATACACCCAGTGTTGGGAAAGTTCACTTCATTCACACATCATTAAGGTGAAAACGTTTTTAAATTTTAATAATTTTCCATTGTCCACATGCTAAAACAGAATATTGGAATCCTGGAAAAATAGACCAGGCAGGTTCAACAAACAAGTTACATGAATGAATTTAAATGATCATACGCCTTACTACATGCTGCTGTCGCCTCCATGCTTTATTTTTTTTTTTTGATGACGCGTCACGCATGCAGCGGACGGCGGTGCGACACTGGTGGCTGGCGTTGCCAGGTTTGGTGTTTTTCCGCTACATATTAAGACCTGTTTGCGGTGTGTTTTAGCCGGGTTTTCGCCTGGAAGGCTCTATAGAAATCTGGCACCCTATTGAACGAAGTTAACCTGAGAGAGTGTGCCGTTCACAGTAACGTTCATCAGGCAGTAATACAGCACGTTCAGTTCACGTTCGCCCAAAATATGAACGAGTTCATGAACTATCGTTCAATGAATGCGTTCAGGCACAACACTGCATACACCAGAGCAACATTAACACGTTCATACACCAGAGCAACATTAACACGTTCATACACCAGAGCAACATTAACACGTTCATACACCAGAGCAACATTAACACATTCTTACACCAGAGCAACATTCACACATTCTTACACCAGAGCAACATTCTCACACATTCATCATACATTATCGGTCCTATTTGTGCGTGAGGAAGACCTGCTTGACATCGCAAATGACGGTGGCCTGAAAACTATATTAATTCCAGAAGACTTCAAAAGTCACAACATTATGGAAAAAAGTCAAGGCAGAATATTCAGAGATCATAACAAAAACTCCTACTGACTTATGGTGAGTTTTGTTAGATTTACATTAAGGGTAGTAATTTGATTGACTGTATGGCTATTTCTTTTTTAAAGCAATCATCAAGATCAGGGAACATATCAACACAGCCTTCATCCATGACTGATGTTTGGGAAACATTGCAAAGCTCTGGCTTAAGACATTTACTCGCAAGCGATTCCCTGAGGATCAGTGCAAAAACTTAACACCAGCTTCGTCTTTGGACACAGACACAGCTCTCCCACCGCAGTCCAGCTTTTTGCATGTCATTGTCCAACTTGTTGAAAATTTCCTGTCCTGTGCATGTTGTCTCTGTGTTGTATACTACACAATACTTAAAGATTAACCCTCTTCCAAAGTGGGGAATGGCAGAGAAATTTTCAGAACGTGGTAGCAAAGCAACAAAGAATAGATATTTATATCCAGCCCCTCTTTTTTTTAATCAAAGAAACATGCATTTATTATTTACATTTACATTACATTTATTTATTTAGCAGACGCTTTTATCCAAAGCGACTTACATGAAGTTTCCATTCACCAGTGTTACAGCTGGAACACCACTGGAGGCAAGGGGGGTTAAGTGTCTTGCCCAAGGACACAACGACAGTATGAAGTGTGGGGAGAGCGGGAATCGAACCACCATCCTTCCAGTTGAAGGGCGACCGCTCTACCACTGAGCCACTGCGCCCCACAATTATCCATGCTTTTTTTTTTAAATTGGTTTTTCTCTGAAAGTACTGCCTGAGCCTCAGATGGTCCCCTCTGAACTAACTGAACCAGCCCAGCCTGAGACTGAACTACTGGTAGTAGCCAGCCCAGTAGTAGTTGAAGTTTACGCCATGCACCCTGGGCATTCTACCGAGGCCCAGGGTGAATTGAAGATGGAGGCCCAAGTATCAATGAAATAACCTGTTGACCCGTTCACTGGACCAGCTGATCTGCCTCAACTCACTGAAAAAGGTTACTCCACCAGCACCAAACTGGTCGATGATGAGACTGAACCTGAAAAGCCTCACGTCAATGACACTGAGCCGGTCAGGCCAGTGTCAAAGTGATCCATTCAACAGAGCTCCAAGCCATCGCTAGACAGGCTGAAGTGGCAAATCAATGCAAAAAAGTGATTCCACTGGCAAAGATGACCAAACTGACCATACTATCCTTAAGATTAAAGTCACCAGAGCCCAAGGTAATTCAGAGATAGATCCTAAAGTTTCAGAAGAGAGCCCAGCTGACCCATGCACTGGACCAGCTGATCATCCAATAATACCACCTGAGCTTGAAATCATTGTGGCCAAAACTACTCCGAACAAAACCAAAGCTTTACTAAACACAGAACCTCAAACAGACCCCCAACCAACAATGGCGCAATGGCGTCTGATAATGTCTGCAAACCTTTATTAAATAGCTTTCATTTAGTAATTTGTGACCAATTATTATTAATAAAAACAACCAAATTAATGTTTTATTTTTCTGGCTTAGGCTGTATGACAAAATGTGGAGGGGCTACAGAATCTGTCAAACTTAAGCCCTACTGTTACATTAAGGAAACCCGCCACTGTATACATGTGTAAAAAAAAAAGGAAAGTATGTTTACACTGAGATAAATATTCAATAGTCAATATATCTTAAAACAACCAAGTTTCAAACTAATTTTTTGTTGAGAAACTGTAAACTATGGTTTGTAGTAAATGCCCAACAACAAGTAAAGCATGTATAAGATAAGGTGAGTAAAAATATCACCAACATAATGGAAACATAGGTAAAAATGACACTTTCAAGCTTGTAGACAATGGATGAGATGCATTAAACATTCATTGTGCTAAATAAACTATTATCAGACATCTGTTAGAAAGTGGCTAACTGCAAACATCCAGAATTGATATGACTGGTTGAATTTATCTGTGGTTTGCAGAAATGTACATTGACATTTCACTCTGGCCAAGGACTCGTGTTTGACGGAATAATGATGCAGACAAAGTTGAAGTTGCTCCGTTCTCCTTCCCGTCACCAGTAATACCATCCACCACTTCTCTTCCTAAATGGCCCCAGCTGTCGTGGAAATACATGACGGGGGATTATACGATCAAGCCCGGGTTCTCTCTGCGACATAATAGACGGGACATTAGGAAAATTAGGGGACTGGCTTTATCCAAAGGTGTGGTCATAACGGGGAGAAGCATCTGCAAACACCGCGCACAAAGACCACTAAACCTCAGGCCAAACTGGACTCACAATGGCCTGTCAGTCTGAATCGGCCCAGAGCTGTGAGAAGGGGATCTGTTAAAGTGAAGACAGAGCGGGCCCGGCGTGACAGACACTTGTCCATGTAACAGCTCTGCAGAAACTCTCAACAACACTCGGCTTTACTGTCGATCACGCAGACACTCGGCAACACCGCCTGTCACCTATACATGTAATATAAATGCAATCTCGGCGGATCTTTGTGATATAGAGCAGCGGGCGGCTCACTGGGGAAGACAGACTGACACACGAGCGAGAGTTTATGGAGTGTATGATGATTCCACTTGAAATAATTGTCATTGGGGTATGTTGGGCGCCCCCTGTCTTGGTATAGTGGCATGTATCTGATTGAATCCTTCATAGAAAGAAAAAGATAAGCTTGTTTTTATGCCCTCAGAGTAATCTACCAAACATCTTGTCCAGTGTTAGTCAAGTGGTCAAAGTTGTTTTATGCATCAGGAGAGTTCTATATGTCATGCAACGAGTCAACTATACATGCACCAAACAATGTGTGTTCAAACATTTTCATGTGTGTTCAAACATTTTCATGTGTGTTCAAACATTTTCACAAGGATAGTATACAAAATGGATAGTATACAAAATGTCTACCTGGGATATCTGAACTGCTCAATGGCAGCTAGTCATGTCTGTTGGTTTATTTGTAATATTGATTATTTCTACTGGCCATCTAGTAATTCAGTTCAATTCTCAGGTTGCTCTGACTGGCTGCAACAACCAGAATCACACACATTAGTCTGCAGTACCTTACAGAATGGGTACAAAGCATTCCAAAAAAAGCATGCCATTACTACTTGTTAGTGCTACTTGCTACTACAGTTTGGTTTAGGATGCTGTGGAAACACATCTTATCTGTTCCATTCTAAAAAACCCTTTGAGTAATATTCTTGTAATAAACAGAAGATGCTCAAAAACAACTAACTACATGTCCTTTATTCACACCTTTGTAAACAGGTTGGTTAAAAGCCACCTGCCAAGTACAAAGGTATTTTTCAGAGACTACACTTGAGCACAAAAGACACCAGTCTCCCAGCCTTCATTTAAAACACAAGACTGAGAACAGCTCACTCTGCGAGGCTCTCTTTTGAATACAGCACCATACAGACAGTCAATAACAGAACGGCGCGAGAGATTAAGCCTAAGCCCACCTTCTTTTCAAGTGGCAGAGCAGCCGCTGCCCCGCGATCTGGCACCAGATGGCGCTGTGCCGGTCGGTGCCAGGAGATAATCGGGACAGATCGGGCCGCATTACTACCCATTATCTTCTAATTATTCTTGTGTGGAGCGCTGATCCTGCCGTTTGTGTAAGTGGATGGCACAGAGAGCCTGTCGCCCCCGGCAGCACGAAAATCCTCCCCACTTTCCTCACCTCCTCTGGGGATAGAGGGAGAGATCAGCCCGGGAGGAGGAGGAGAGGAGGAGCTGGTGGTGGAGCAGGCAAACTGATAAAAGGATATACAACAGGGTGTGATGTTCATAAAGGATGGAGAGGACATGGAGATGGCTTGTGACCTCTGTTCAGGTCATGTAAAGATGATTATCAAGACACTGTGGCATGTCTGGAATGTGAAGCAAGCATGCAGCCAGGGGCCACAACTTTGACTTTTCATGTTCGTGCTGTCATTTATACACTGTCAAATATAAAGAGACAGTGTATACAGTAGTGTTTTGAGTAAAACTCTACTGTTGATTTTGTGTAATTGTCCTGTGAACTGAATTTGCCGCAAAAATGGTACGGGACCAGGAGCCCACACATTTAATAATAATAATAATAATAATAATCTTTATTTTTATATAGCGCTTTTCCACCTACTGTAGTAGGCACTCAAAGCACTTTACACAGATTAAGCTATTTACCAGTGTTACAGAACACTCACTGGAGGCAATGTAGGTTAAGTGTCTTTCCCAAGGACACAACAACAGTATGTGGGGGAGAGCGGGATGTTATGATGTTTTGAGGTGTTTCGAGCTGGTCGCGAACCACTCACCCGCCGGTCGCAGGACGGCCGCTCTACCCACTGTGCTACTGCCGCCTCGGTCATACCATGCAATTTAGACATTGCATGGTATGACAAGATAATCTATCTTCATCTTTCGTATATCATCTTTACAAAAAAAAAAAAAAAAAAAAAAAAAAAAAAAAAGTGTCCTGTTCAGTTGTTTACTGTACGTTTCCATTTAGATCACACATGTCAAACTCAAGGCCCAGGGGCCAAATGTGGCCCTTTGCAATATTTTATGTGACCCTCCAATAGATTTGGTAGGTGTTATTTTTGGCACTAGGTTTTAGTTGGATTTGAACTGTTGGCTTCATCTAGCTTGACCACAGCTACATTCTGACGGGCATTTAATACAATTTTAGGACCCAATCACATGCTCATTATAAAAATCAGGGATGCTCCCATTGGTCTACACTGATGTCATCAAGGAAGCACTGGCTACCAATAAAAGGAATCAAAGTGAAATGCAGATAATACAATATCTTTTACAAGGTGGAGATAATCGTGGGATTGCAACACTGAACTCAGAGCTCAAACATTAAGGTCATTTGGCACTTGGGATTCGGGATACCTTAAAGCCTTGAAGCCAGCACCAAAAAAGCCCACACTTTACCAGCCCACATGGGTCAGATGATAGCAAATGTGGGAAATGTGTTTTGCAGAATATTTCAAAAACACCTTGTAGTATGTGATTACTACTTTCCATAGACCGCACTGGGAGCATGCATCCCAAATTAAAATTCTAGGAGTGAAATCCTAATATTAAGATCAATCACCAGGTCTGACCAAACGTGGAAAAACTCAGGTCATTTGTGCTGTAAATATTGTACGCCTGGTGAAGCACACAGACATAAAACAGCAGTGTAAATTCTCAGATTAAGACACATCCCCGTCTCCTTTTGTACAGTGACTGTGTTGAAACCAGCCCCCACCCCCTTTACCCCAAAGGATAGTGCTAACTGCGCAGAGGCATATGGCTTACCATGTGCTGGGTCCCACGTGCACACTCTTAAGCGCGTTTCTACCCTGAACATCTTCGCTTAATTATCAGCATTTTGTTCAGCATACTCCTGTTTTGCATATTAATATCTGTCAGCTCTAGACGTAATATGAGGCTTGCTGTGCGTTAAAACACCACCGTAAACCGCAGAATATACAGTCAACTCCCGCAGGAGGCGCAGTCGGCGATGATGTGTGGCTTTGTCGTGCCATTTAACGGAGTCTCCAGTGTGTACGTATGTCTATATGTCGTAAAGAGTGTCAAGAAACAAGGGAGGGCCTCTTTGTCTTGTTTATTTTCAAGATTTAGGAGTTTTGCAGTATGTATTGAGTGTGGTAATCAAGACCACAGTAACCAACACCAGGCCTCGCCAAAAAAAGACCAAGACTTTCAGAGACTATCCAGAGAAAGTGGATGATCTACTGAATATCATAAGATACCACATACACCCATGACAATGATGTTGGTCTCAACTTCAGCCTTCAAGGACTTTATCAAAGACAACATGCTTGTGTTTCCACTACAGGTGTCTCACTAACCACAAATCTATGTCTATCTAACCTTTTCTGTCTGATGCCGGTAAATTCAGAGCCCCTTCTTAATGATTACCATGTTTCTTTTACTATTTAAAAAGGTGCTGTGTGATTCTATGAGCTGTAGGATGTAAATGTACAGTACTTTCTTTTGTTGGCCTTCCCTCAAGAGACCTCTCCCCCAGCCAGGTTTGCCTGTTGTAAATGAGAACTTGTTACTAATGACTTACACTTGGTTAGATTAAGGTTTTCTTGACGGGACGGAAAAATCTGAATGCCATCCGTCATTTTGACGGTTTATTCTGAGGGTAATCTATTGTAATTCCTACTCCTGACCTGTTGGTGGGGAATGTACATATATCAATCAGCAATTATTTTGAATCGTGTTGTCTTTGTCGCGCTGCATTCAGTTGCAAAAAGGTTACAGCAGCGAGTGCAAGTAGTTTTTTCAAACCGCCAAAAAGTTCTTATACTGTAAATAAAGGTGAAAAAAAAGGACATAATGCAGTGGAGGATGAAGGAGGACAAACGGAGAACACTGAGCAGTCACCGACAGGTGTTACGGGACAAGCAGCAAAAAGGAGGTGAAGAAGGGAACCGAAGATTACGTGGCTGCGGTTGGAAGGAGGAAAAATATTCTGCGACATCTGTAGAAAAGCTAACACAAGTAACGGACTTGTCGGGGGTGCACAACAACATTTTTGTCGGCACATTTTGTGTAATATACTGCGTGCTCTAGAGTTCAATCACAAAATATCCTTTCACTTTTTGTGTAACGTTATCTGTCGTTCTTAAATAAAACAAATAATCTGTCCACTATGCTCGTCTTGAAATTTCTTGAAACATCAGTAAAACAAAAAGACATTATAAGTGTTATTAAAGTATGAAAATTAAAAATGACAGGTAAAAATAGATGAGGACGTAAATTTTACGACTCCGTCCGTCAAAATGACGGAGAGTGAGACAGTCTATGTTAACCTATGTGTTAAATATGTAATTCACAAAAATGATGAAAATGGGGCATAAATAGGGGAATAGGGAAATTAATGTTAAAAGGAAACTGATAAAGACTCAAATGAAAATGTAAAATTCAATCAAATTTACACAAGTGAGACAGTCTTTGGCCCCTGAAAGGATTCTTATTTGCTGTAGTGGCCCCTCACCACTTTGAGTTTGACACAGTTGTTCTAGAACATGCTGGCCATTGTCCAGGATGTACTCGTCTCCGGTCACCTGCGACGGGAAGAAGAAGAGGATCAATGATTAAACGTATACTTCATAAATGTAAACTATGCATTTATAACACTGATTATCAAGTACTACAGGAATTAACACAGCACCTTATCTAATGTGTTAAAAGTCCATCTGAATATGGTATACCACCAGATTGTATTTTAAACAATATACTCATTACTTTCTCCTGAGGATGTACAATATATACAGTGGGGATCGAAAGTTTGGGCACCCCAGGTAAAAATTTTTTATTAATGTGCATAAAGACGCCAAAAGGCATCAAATGACAGATTAGACATCCTTATAATAAGTCAAAAAAGTTAGATTTTATTTCCATCATTTACACTTTCAAAATAACAGAAAACAAAAAAATGGTGTCTGCAAAAGTTTGGGCACCCTGCAGAGTTAATACCTTGTACTGCCTCCTTTGGCAAGCTAAGACCTGACAGTGTCGTGGATTGTTCTCAATCATCGTCTGGATAGACCAGGTGATGTCAATCTCAAAGGTTTTAAATGCCCAGACTCATCTGACCTTGCCCCAACAATCAGCACCATGGGTTCCTCTAAGCAGTTGTCTAGAAAACTGAAACTGAAAATAGTTGACGCTCACAAAGCAGGAGAAGGCTATAAAAAGATAGCAAAGCGTTTTCAGATGCCAATATCCTCTGTTCGGAATGTAATTAAGAAATGGCAGTCATCAGGAACAGTGGAAGTTAAAGCAAGATCTGGAAGACCAAGAAAAATATCAGACAGAACGGCTCCAGGATTGTGAGAAAAGTAAGTCAAAACCCTCGTTTGACTGCACGATCCCTCCAGAAAGATCTGGCAGACACTGGACTTGTGGTACACTATTCCACTATAAAGAGATACTTGTACAAATATGGACTTCATGGAAGAGTCATACATTTACATTTAGTCATTTAGCAGACGCTTTTATCCAAAGCGACTTACAAGTGAGGAAAACAATGGAAGCAATTTTAACAACACAAGGTACAAAAAGCATAAGTGCACAAAAAACTAGTCAGTTTAAACCTAGCGCAGTTTACAAAGCTAAGGATAAGAGAATTTTTTTCTTTCTTTTTTTTTTTTTGAAGAAAGGAATCGATAGAAAGGAAGTAGGACTCAGTGTTTGTCAGTCAGGTGTTGACGGAAGAGATGTGTTTTCAGGTGTTTTTTAAAGATGGCTACAGAATCTGCTGATCTTGTAGCAGCAGGTAGATCATTCCACCAATGTGGAACAGATCCAGAGAAGGTACGTGAGAGTGATTTTGTACCTTTTTGGGACGGTACCACCAGACGTTGTTCATTTGCAGAGCGCAGGGATCT
The DNA here is from genome assembly GCA_024416835.2 of Perccottus glenii. Lineage (NCBI taxonomy): Eukaryota > Metazoa > Chordata > Actinopteri > Gobiiformes > Odontobutidae > Perccottus > Perccottus glenii. The sequence continues at coordinate 43,361,134 of CM044547.2, forward strand.
AGTAGGAACGTAGGTCTGTATTGGTGAGTGAAGATATGAGGGTGCAGAACCAGTGGTGGTCTTGTAGGCCAAGAGCATAGCTTTGAACTTGATGCGGGCATCAACCAGGAGCCAGTGTAACCTAATGAATAGAGGAGTTACGTGCGCTCTCTTCGGTTCATTAAAGACCACTCTTGCCGCTGCATTCTGGATCAGCTGCAGAGGTTTGTGCAGGCAGGGAGTCCAGCCAGTAGAGCATTGAAATAGTCCAGTTAGACAAGAGCCTGGATTAGAATTTGCGTAGAGTGCTCTAATAGGAAAGGTCTAATTTTCCTAATGTTGTAGAGGATGAATCTACAGGACCGGGTGGTGCTGGCGACATGGCTTGTGAAGTTTAGCTGATCATCAATTACCACTCCCAGATTTCTGGCAGTGCTGGACGGTGTAATGGTTGATGGGCCTAGTTGAATAGAGGGGTTATGGTGGGTCTTTGGATTGGCCGGAATCACAAGCAGTTCTGTTTTTGCAAGGTTCAGCTGCAAGTGATGGTCCTTCATCCAAAGTGAGATGTCACTCAGACATGCCGAAACGCAAGCAGAGACCGTCGGATCGTCAGGTTGAAATGACAGGTGGAGTTGAGTGTCATCTGCAGCAGTGATAGGAAAAGCCATGCTTCTGAATGACAGAGCCAAGGGATGTCATGTATATGGAAAAGAGTAGCGGTCCAAGCACTGAGCCCTGTGGCACCCCTGTATTGAGATGTTGGGACTCAGAGATCTCGTTTCTCCAGGATACTCTGAATGACCTATGCGAGAGGTAAGACTTGAACCATTGCAACGCCATTCCAGAGACACCCATCGCCCTGAGAGAAGACAGGAGGATGTGATGATTAACAGTGTCAAAAGCAGCAGACAGATCCAGTAAGATGAGTACAGATGACTTGGATGTTGCCTTTGCCAGTCTCAGAGCTTCGATGACTGAGAGCAGGGCAGTTTCGGTGGAATGACCGCTCTTGAACCCAGACTGGTTCTGGTCCAGGAGGTTGTTCTGTGTGAGAAAGGATGAGAGCTGAGTAAACACAACTCGCTCTAGAGCTTTGGCAATGAAGGGAAGGAGGTTAACCGGTCTGTAGTTTTCTAGCAGAGTAGGGTTAAAAGTGGGTTTCTTCAGTAGTGGTGTGATGCGGGCCTCTTTGAAAGCTGTGGGGAGAGAGATGAGTTGACAGATGGTGAGATGGCCTGAAGGAGATGTGTGGGGATGGGATCAAGCGGGCAGGTAGTAGGGTGGTTAGAACTTATGACCTTGGAAACATCTTCTTCAGTTAGAGGAGAGAAAGAAGAGAGCAAACACATATCAGGGATCTGAATGAGCTCGACAGGTGGTGGCGCAGAGAACTGACTGCTGATGGCGGTTGTTTTCTTTACAACTCACATGGAACATCGGATAACCAGGGGGCAGACGAGGGTGTACGAGCTGGTCTGGGTGTAAGAGGGCATAAGTTGTCCAAGCAGGATGAAAGCCTGGAGCACAAAGTGTCGGTGGCGTTGTTTGTGTTTAAAAGAGAGAGCTCCTCAGAAGAGGGGAGTGCAGAAGAGACAGCAGAGGAAAAACGGGAGGGACTGAGTGTACGCAGGTTGCGTCGGAAAGTGACCAGAGGTAAAACAATTGCAGTGTCTGGAGAAGTTAGGTCAAGATCGAGAGTAATGAAGAAATGATCAGAAGTGTGCAGTGGCGAGACCTGAGTGTGCTGAGTGGAGCAGTATCGTATGTAGATAAGATCTAGTTGATTACCAGACTTGTGGGTTGCCGATGTGGAAACCCGCTTGAGGTCAAATTAATTAGTCAGGTTAATGAAGTTAGCAGCCTGTGGCTTTTCAAGGTGGATGTTGAAGTCTCCTAATACCACCAGAGGAGTACCATCCTCAGGATGGAAGGATGAAAGAAGCGCATCCAACTCCTCTAAGAAATGTCCAAGCTGACCTGGGGGCCGATAGATAACTACAAAATGACTTTTAACAGGGTGGGTGATGGTAACAGCATGGAACTCGAAGGAGCTGTTGTCACACAAGGGTGATAGCTGTTTAAACTTCCAGTCGGTAGGGATAAGTAGTCCGGTCCCTCCGCCCCTTCCAGTGACGTGAGGACTGTGGGAGAAAGTGTGATTATGGGAGAGGGCGGCGGGAGTGGCAGAGTCCTCTGGTTTGATCCATGTTTCTGTAAGTGCTACAACTGAAAGACCAGAATGTTGAACAAAATCTGTAATGAAATCAGCTTTGTTCACAGCTGGATGGACATGGTCAGCAACAATACTCAGGTAGACTGTGGTGTTTAAACAAGACACAGTTGGTACTAAAAATGCCCCCTACACCATTACACCACCAGCTCCAGCCTGAACCATTCAGACAAGGCAGGATGGATCCTTGCTTTAATGTTCTTTACATCAAATTCTGACCCTACCATCTGAATGTTGCAACAGAAATCCAGACTTGTCAGATCAGGCAACATTTTTTTTACCTCTATTGTCCAATTTAGGTGAGCCTGTGTGAATTGTTGCCTCCATTCCCTGTTCTTAGCTGACTGCTGCTGCAGCCCATCTGCTTCAGGGTTCCACGTGTTGTGTGTTCAGAGATGGTGTTCTGCAAACCTTGGTTGGTATGAGTGGTTATTTGAGTTGCTGTTGCCTTTCTATTATCTCCAACCAGTCCGTCCATTCACCTCTGACCTCTGACATCATCAAGGCATTTTCGACCACACAACTGCCACTCACTTGATATTTTGTCTTTTTCGGACCATTCTCTGTAAACCCTAAAGATGGTTGTGCGTGAAAATCCCAGATGACCAGCAGTTTTTGAAATAATCAGACCAGCCCGTCAGGCACAACAACCATTCCACATTCAAAGTCACTTAAATCCCCTTTAGTGCCCATTCTGATGCTCGCTTTAAACTTCAGCAAGTCCACCTCACCACATCTAGATGCTGCCATGGCTGATTGGAAACGGGTGAACCTAATATTTTTCATCTCATCTGTGGATGCATTTAAGTCTCAGTTAAAAACATATCTGTTTAACAAGCATTTTGGGTAATTACAACTATATGTTTCATGTGATGTGTATATATAGATGTATATGTAAGTGATTGTCTGTACTGTATTTGTGAAATGTAAGGCGACCTTGAGCTACGGAAAGGCGCTATATAAATAAAACTTCTTCTTCTTCTTCTTCTAATAAAGTGGCCGGTGAGTGTAGTTTTGACTGATATGTTCCATATAATATACTGTATTTACGTATGTCTTCCAGACATTCTCCGGAAGGGCTTCCTGTATGAGCACAAGGGTCAGTAGAAGGCATAGTGGAAATTGTCTTGGCTTGAAAGAGGCTAAAGAGTATCACAGAGGTGATGCTGGCCAGGTTTTTACATGGTGGTAAACTGGAATAAAAATCTCCCATGGCACACCAAGAAACGGGTCAGAAGAATGGCTGGAGTAAGCCTAAAGACTGTGTAGACTCAATGAGCTGCACACCACATACATAACATTAATGTTACCCTCATATGTCATAAAAGACTAAACTCCACAGACTAAAATTATCTCTTGTGTCTTTGTAAAATCAACATTGGGTTGGATAGAGTTTTTCACTTCTGGGGCAGGAAAAGACTCTTCTCATAGACCTCTTCATACCTACTGTATATCCTGACAGCAGCAGAATTACCCAGTAAAGTTCACTAAAACCCGCCTGTGTCCGATGTTAAAAGTTGGTGATGTAGACGTCATGTTTACCCACCGGGAACAGGGCTACACGTATACCCACGGAGCTCTCCGTCTGACATGTAATAAAACACGGCGTGGCATTGTTGATCAATCTCAGCAGCCCGCGGGCCGCACAGCGAGGGCATGTTCATGCAAATGAGAATAGCTAAATGCCACTGAGGGGGCGGGAGGGGGAGGCAATTATTCAGCAGACAAACTGCAGAGAAAGGGGGGAGGTGCCGTATCCAGGGGGACATTTTTAACACAAGGTGAGCGCAGAGATATAAAGACAGCAGGTTTAATTACAACAACAGCAGCGAGAGGTATGTTTATGTTCCTCACAGTTAGAAACATGGCAGAACAGATCTGGACTGATGGGCTGGTGTTACTAAAATACACAATAATCACTAAAATATGTGATTATGTTTTTTCTTTTTTTCTTTGCAGTACCACTGACAGCCACTGGAGGCTGGCTTCAAAAAGAAACCATGCCCAAAGACGTGCTCTGATTATTAATTCAGACTGGTTTATATCTGGTTTGTCTTGATTCAAGTTTTAGTCTTAGTTAACATAGTGGTTTTGATTTTTTGTGGCACCAGTTTCCTTGAATTACGGCACATTTTGGCTAACTTTATTCTTCCCAGGTGCTTTTGGACAAATAACAGATGACAGTGACTTGGATATTATATCAGTCTTGTATTTATGATAAAGCACATTGTAACTAAATGTTTCAAATGGAACAAATTAGGAACTATTGATATTAGCTTGATGTATTTGTTACCAGCACCACCATTTGCACTGAAAACATAAGAATGTACGCATAAACACAAGGCCATATATCCCACTTTGACAGGTTTTGAACATTCCCATGCCACAAGAATGTTCTCCTCTGATTAAATACACTGAAGACAGGTCTACTTACACTGAACCCATTAAAACATAATACTATATTTTCAAGGCAGGTGCTCTGTGTGCTGACTGAGGGAAAAGAAAACAAACTGCACTTTTGAAAGAGTTTTTGTTTTAGTGTTTCTTGACGTTTAAACGGCATGCTTTTTTTGAACTTGCATTATTAATTTAGCCTGACTAAGGGACTAAACCTGCCTAGTTTTAATTTTTTCATTAAGGCAATACTTAACATTTTAACAGTCAAACATAGATGGGGCATGGCTTCTTTTATCCAAGAATTTTGAATAAGACTGACTGACTGTCCCGTTTGGTTCAAACCAAATCTTCAGATGTGAAAGCTCCAGGACCTTTTAGCAAATGACAAAACACAAAACTGCAACGGTCAGAATATGTCCGTCAGTGGTCCGTTCTGACGTCACTGCAGCGACGTCTTTCAAACAGTTGAGTGTATAAAGAGCTCACTGAAGCTCTGTGTGTGTGGCATGGACCCAACTGCATTGAGCAGTGATTAAAATGTAAGAGGAGGCTGCAGCTAAGACCCAAACCATTCTGTGCCAATCCAGGGTCAGGTCAACTGATCTGGGGGCCACTTGGGCAAATCCCAAACACAAACACAGCCGCAGAAAGGCAGCAAGAGTGTGAGGACTGTGCTGGTAAAAAAGACTGATAGAAACTCTCCATGGGAAGATGAAGAGCCGGGGAGATCATTGACCGGGAGCTGATTATTCGCCTTTTTAGATCTCTGGGAAATATCCGCAAATCCTGACCCTCAAGACCGCTTCTAGCAACCTTGGGAGCCCCACTGCAACAATGAGGAGGCTATAAGCCCGTCCAAGCTGCTCCATTGACGCTTCATTAAGTGACAATGAGGACAGATAGCTGCTGCATTGCTGTATAGGTGGCTTTCACTTTAGCTCAGAAAGAGGTTGTTAGCTTACGTCAGCCGAGCTTTGAAGCAGAGGGCATTCCTGTTATGCTAAATCTGAGCAGGCCATTCAGGATGCATTAAGACACAAGCAGGTGTTTTCCCCCTAAGATGGACGTCACTGTGCATGTTCAAACTAGGGCTTTTGTATCATTGAGCAGAAACTAACCGGTATCGATGTGGTCTCTCTGGATAAGTATTATCTTGAAATACTTGTATTTGTCTCTGATTCTGGCGTAGAGGCAATTCACCAAATCTTAACCACTATTACAATTTCCCTGATTATCAAAACAAGCAAAACACAAAACGATTATTGTGCCACACTCCAGCAGCATGGACAGTTATTCAGGACCACAGCATTTACTAAGTACGTTACGAAAGCCCTCTATAATGTCTCCAGTGAGGGATTTTGTTGTTTAGCTTCAGTAGAATTAGCCCGGCTTCAGATTTGTTTCCTCCCAGCTCTGATCACCCCAGGGTTGAAAACAACTCTGAATCAAAATTAACAGCAGCAAAGTACTGTACTGACAAACTCACTGACAAAAACTAACCTGGTAAATGTCCCGTTAGTTTAACACTGCGCAGACTGATGACAGTGAGAGCAGTGCCAACAACATAGTAATCTTTCTTGCTTTTATTTTGTCAAAAATTAAAACTGGACCTGTTCAAAGTTTTGAGCTTTGTAAACTTTAAACTTCTAGCGTTCAGTGTCAAAGCAATGCTTATTTATTTGAACACATAACACTTTAAACTACTTTTAAATGACAAGTTATTACAAAGCTTCAATGGAAATGTTATTCCACATGACTTGGCTCTATGCAGGACAGTTTTCTTTATAAGATGAGTTTTTGGTTATGGTGATATTATATGACCAGTGTTTGCTTTTGTGGTGATGTAATTGAAAGAATTACAGTACACTATTTGATTAATAAGAAAATGTCAGTGTGTTATATACGCATCATGGTGCTTAAACTTTAATTCTCTGGTTTAAATTGAGCCTTGAAAGACTAGAATACATCTGATCTCCACTTTTAATTGAACAGTCCAGAACAAGTCTTGCTGCTTTGTTTTGCACGACTTGTATTTTTGTCCCACTTCAGAGCAGTATGACAAGTGACATAATATCAATGAAACTGTTCTTAAAGTGTTCACATATTGATAATACTTTTGAGTCACTGCAATGCTGCGACCCATTCTGTTAACAATAGTGTTTATGTGTTCTGTCCGAGCAAGACTACTATCAATAACAAAACCCAACAGCCCAATAATCATACTTTTAGTTTTGGATATGTTTAAGACTAATTTGTTCCTACTAACCCACTCATACATCAAATCTAATTCTTTAGACGGAACACAATTAAGTGTGTCACATGAATCTGCAGCAAAGTAAACAGTTGAGTCATCAGTAAACATTGTCCTTGATGCTTTTTCACAGTTAAGGGCAAGTCATTAATATAAACAGAAAACAAAAGAGGACCCAAACAACAATGTGACCCTGCAATGATCTCTGGCCTATTGAACACCTCGTAAATGCATTGCCAGTATTTATTTGTGTTCCTCTTTGCTTTGTTTCTCTGTGTTGGAATAAACTCTTATCGTCATGGAATGGCCTGGACATTTTGCGAGTTAGTTTTTTGTCCCGGGTTTTACATTTTTTTGAAAACTATTGTGTTTGTGCTCAAATGTGTGAGAATCTAATTGTTCTTTGACTGAAACAAATGGAAAATTGACTGCTTTTGCTGCTTTTGCTTTCCATTGGGTTAAGTGGTCTGACCTGGCACAAGTACCATCACTAAATTTCCCGATGCTTTTTTAAAAGTTTTGAATTTTAAAGTCTAGTCCTGGTGTATTTTGCCATATGGGTCATTCCTGGTTCAGACTGTCCATCCTGCCGTTATTGGTCTGTTACCAACATCAAATGCAGCAGAGGCAAGAAGGAAGCTGGTCTTCACAGGACAGTCCTGATCAAAGATGGAGCAGCAGCTCGGAGATCAGACAGCAGCTGTGTTCAATAGAGCCTCCAAAGAGCGCCTGTCCTCAGAATGAATGCAGCAGGTCTGATCCCTGAAGTAACAGTCTCTGTTAACACGCACGCTCACTGGGCAGATGTAGGGTGTTCTACTCTTGTATTGTTGGGTTTTGTAACAGTTGCTTTATGACAAAAAGGCAGCTACAATGTAAGGTCCATCGATGCATTATTAGAAAAAGACTGCCCTCTCGGTCCTGTCACCAATTCCTCCTGTGGACTTCTAAAACTTCCAAAGAGGTTTTGTACTTTGTGTTGTGATGGCCACTGTGTCTTGCTCTGTCCTGCTCTTTACCCCACTGGTCAATGTGACAATGAGTGTTCACAGGACCTCATTAGCAAAATAATCCTGGAATCCAAATCTAACAATAAATCCACGGTTAAGCACAATAATTATTCTCCAAAATTTTTCCAATAAGTGCTTTAAAATGCATTAAGCAATGCTTTACCATTAGCCCTGTTAAGACAAAGAAACACTGAGAAGGAAACATGGAGAAAAGGGAAGGAAAAGGAAATGGCCCAAGTCTGAATTCAAACGTGATCACCTTTTAAACATATGATGATTCGTCAGAAAAATGAAAAGGGTAGAGTGTTGGTTAGTTTTTGGAACAGCAAAAGACCTGGTATTTTCGACCACACTATTTTTAAAATGTGAGAATGTTTATGATTTATAATTTAACTCATATTCCTACCAGGTATTTTTTTCGATTATGACACATCTGTATCAGAAATAGTATCCACTGTTGCATCATCACTGGTGTCAAAACTCTGAGACGAACTGCCGTACTCAGAACGAATCCTGCATTCTCTGTGCTCCTCAGTGACTTCAGGTTCATGACCTCAAACTCCGACTCTATAACCTACTCCTGAGAAAATCCTCCGAACCCTGGCTTTACCAGCTCGTTGTGTGGCAGCTCTGACAGGTCTGCTCAGGTCTGGGCCTGTTGTAGGTTTGAAGATGTAGAGACAGTTTTATCGTTACAAACATAAACAACATGGAGCTGCTCTGATTGGATTTAACTGTTGTTGATAAATCCAGTCACCTCCAGGTTTCATTTAAATTACCTTCCCTTTGGCAAACGCTTTAACAGGAGCCTCCAGATGGTTCTGTGGAGCAGTTCCATATGAAAGCGTTAAAACAAACCCTGCGCACAATCAGTGGAAAACATTATAGTGTCTCACAGAGAATGTCCAAAACCTATGCACTTTGTTTTAAAAGCTTAATATACTTCTATGTTTATGAACAGCATTATAGTCTGAAGGTTGCAGCTGGATGTAGTGTGACTAGTGCATAACATGCATAATTATGGTATACTATTTTAATACCAGTGTTATTCATTCCTATTAATTCTATAGGACAAATATTTTTACCTCCATGATTTCTTAATCCATTATTCCTTAGTTATGTTTACGTAACTTAAATAACCTTATTGTAGTGGGTCTTATTACACAATAGTACCAGAAGCTATTATTATTATTATTATTATTATTATTATTATTATTATTATTATTATTATTATTATTATTATTATTATTCCGGGTTATAGGACGACCGCTCTACCACTGAGCCACTGCGCTAATACACATCTTAAAAGCAGACAATGAAAACTGTATAAAAAATAACTGTCTTAATAATTGGGACATTTTAGCTGTTTTTGTTTGCATTTTCAGCTTTTAGATGACAGTACACTAAAGCACTTCAAAGTTGACAAAGTGGTGAATAAGAGTTTTCAGTAGCTGTCAATGAGAGTAATCACTTTCCTCATCCGATAAAAGTCAGACAGCGAACACAGGATGAGATCAGGTCTGAGACTCTTCCAGGTAAACCACTAACGCGCCCCATTTGTGATATTTCTTAAATCAGAGTCAACAGGTGCACATCTTCCTGGAGCCGACCTTCACTTCTACATCAGTTCTCTTGACATCATTTGATCCCATGGTCCACTCTTCTATCTACAGTGCCACCAACCTTCCCCATGAGCCTTCACCTTCATATTAGCTCTTAGATTAGATTCCCTTTCTTCTTATTTTCCTGTCACTCGGTGTCAGTCAGTGGCCAGTCGCGACCCGTGTGGCACTAATCAAAGCCAACAACGGAGTAAGCCAGGTGGTAATTGTGTATTATTCAGCTAGCGCGCCTGTTGATCGCCTATGTATAATTTAACACAACCTGGCCCATGTTTTATTAATGAACAAAGCTGGCAAAGAGGGAAATACAGTGTAATTAATATAGAGCTTGCAGGTTGAGTGACTTTAGCCTTTTTCTGCCTGTTGCTATCACACTCTTTTTCATCTCTTTAGCTCCCCGTCTCTTCTCCCCTGTTCCCCAACCTCTGCTGCCTGCGTCTTTCAGTGGGAGTCAACTTTGTGAAGGCGGTTGAAGTCGAGTGTGAGTGAGTGAGCACTCTGGAGGCAGTCAATACCTTATCAGCTCCTGCCGAACACTGACACTCTGACGTCCTTGACAGCAAATTATTACTTTTTCATGACGCAACCAGGTGCAATTACACCGACATTCTTTGCGCTGTATCCTGCTGCTGCGGCAACTGTCAAAAAAAGGCTTTCCTGGCGGGACGGCAGAGAAGCTGAGACATCAGTCTATCGGTCCCTCCCAGATCTCGGCGAAGACAGACTGACAGACAGGAAGCGAGGTGGGTGGGTAGGTGGTGGGGGGAGATACAGGGAGACATTCAAACAGGCCCAAAGAATCAGCAAATAGTTGTAATTCTGTTTCGGGGGAAAGACTCAGAGGGTTGTTTAGGAGCTGGAAGACTGACGTGGAGATGGTGTTGGAGTTTTGTTGTTGTTGTTCAGAGTAAGGCTCCGGCAGTAAACATGATTGTATTATCATGGTTTTAGACGGGAAAGTCATGTCACCCAAAGAAACTGCAGAAAGAGCTGCGAAGTCAGACCAAACCACTCAAACCAGTCAAAGGAGATCAAATAGTATCTGAAGAATGTTTGGCTGTGTCTTTATCTTGTGCTTTATGCTCACAGTTGTTAGCTTTTTTAAATTTTATTTTACAATTAAGAAATAACTTGTGACATTACGTGGTTTTTATCCAAAGGTTTGCTCTAAATACATGAATGCTTTAGAGTTCTCACTACACAGCTGTGATCGGAGGTGTTGTAGTGGCATCACAAAACTGAGCAGCGAACTTTCACCCCAGCCGTTCTGTTGGGTCAGCACAATCATGTATTGTCTGGAAGACTCAATAGAACTGGCAACGCTGACAAAAAGAGCATTCTCCCCAGTCCTGGTATATACTGGTTTTACATATTGGCTTTATCTCATACAGTATCAGTTTTAATTCTGATTGTTGTCAAGTGTGTTTGACCACATGGTTGTTACGTGTAGATGTTTGACCATTACCTGCAAACATCAGGTTGTTGGTATCTTTAACCCTCAGGTCAAGAGTCTGGGTTGTGGCAAAGTTCAATGAAATCTACTCAGGATGTTGTCTACAGAATTTCTTCAGTGTCAAAAATGACACAATGTATTTTTAACTCATAACACAGCAGCATTTCAAAAAACATCCCTCAAAAGTCTTAACCTGATGGTGAACAGTTTTTTATTATTGCTAAAGCCCGTTCTCTGAATTGTATTGGGTGTCTATTATAAATTTCAAGTGTTATCAGTTCTATCAAACTTTAAAATAAATCTTCTTTGATCAACCTAGGGAAAAGAAGAAGAAAAAGAAGTGTTCAGACAAAGACAATAAAGCCAGGATTGTAAAATAGTCAGATAGATTTTTAAATGCATTTATGCTTTAGCAATGGAAGCCACGATACAAGAGTCTTTACTGCAATGACAGAAAAAAGAATGCTTTGTTTAGAAGTCTTCTGACTGACAATGAGGGTGCACTTGACTTTTTTATTTTATTTTGTTGTTGTTGTTCACCGTAGCGCTGCGCTAACTTAGCTCCCACGATAAACAAGTTTTTAATGTCATCACAAGCCGCTCGCTCCCTTTCTGCTCCTCACACTGTAAACCCTGTAGGCTTGATTATAAAGTTTAAACATGCTTTAACACCAGGTAAAGAGAAAGAGAAAAAAACACACCAGGTAAACCTCAATTAAGACTTCAGTGTCACTTCCTCCCCTCGGCACAGCAGCAGCAGCAAAGGCAGCTAGCACAAAGAGCCGCCGAGTTCTGTGATGCCACCCCAGCGGAGATGAAGATGCTGGCTGGAAACTTTGCCTTCCTGGGGGTGGATGTTGCCTCATGTCTCTGGGCTGGGAAGGCGGGAGGCAGGGAGCAGAGACAGAGGGTGGTGGTGGTGGCGAAACACGCTGTTTGTTTCGAGTTGTCGGGAAGAAGGACAGGTTGGAAAATGAAGGAACAAACGCACAAGTGAAGGCACATGAGATTCAGAGTGTTTTATGTAGCGCTATTCATCAACTGATCCTCAATTCTTCTTCCTAAACGCCATCTGTTTATTTTTTCTTCAGCTTTCATTTACAGATTATGATTGTAATGTGGGGTATTGTGGTGGAAATTTGTCCAGACACGGTAAGATTTGAGAAAAAGACCCAAAGAAGAATAAGAAAGTTCACGGCAGTTGACTTTCAGCTTAAAAGATAACTGTTAGGCTTTTCTTAATCAGGTAGTTTGGGTGAAGCTGCAAAGTGGCCACAGCAAAAAAATCAAGTCAACCAGATTAATTTGAAACTAGTGAAGTTTTTCTTTTTTATTTAATCTTGAATGCAAATAAAGTCACATAAAACATTACTTTTCTTTTACAAGATTTGATAGACTTTTTGATTGATTTTGTTTAAATGCTATCATTAGAAATAAAAAATGATGAATGTAAGCTTTAAGATGCAAACATTTGCCAGTGCATTTGGGAAAACCTCCTCTGTGCTTTTCTGCCATGTCTATAGTTTATTTTTAACCAAAAAAAGAATAATTTAAATGGGGTTACGGCCAAATTGTAACCAATAAATGCACCAATATTTACGTGCAACTAATTTTTGGGGGGCATTTAGCCTTTATTTTGGGAGATAATCAAACGACAGCAAACAAGAGAGCAATTGGAAACTGAAATTAAACCATGATATACACAGGACTTGTCGAATCACCAAGGCATGGATCAACAGCATGTAGCCACAAGGTACAGTTGTCAAGTCGGTTTGGCAAAGAGTGACATCATCCAAGTGTCACATAAGTCGAGAAAAAAAATTCAAACCTGAAAAGCATTGCCATTAAGAGTAAATCCTGGTGTAATTCTTCTCATTTTAACTTGATTTGACAAAACATAAAAAGTGGTACTTCTTGTTTCCTGGATTATGGGTCGTCTAATCAACAGACGATTGGAAAGAGGACACCTCTGAAGGATCTAAAGGTGAAATTATTAATGAGTACAGTATGTTTTTGAGGAACATCAGACCCTTGTTGGTGAAGGAAACTGACCCATACTAACCCGATCTGAACAGAGAACCAGCAACACACCACCAGTACTCACTGGGCCTGAACTAGGGCTCGGTTCATCTCAACACAAAGTTGTTTTTTTTTATCTAAGCCCCCCCTCACTCCATATATCCCTCTCATCCCATTTCCTCCTTTAGCTCTCGTTGTGCCTTAAACACAAAACACACACTTCTGACTTACAGGTAATGACACCTCACCCAGCTATTGTTTTTTCCTCAGTGCCTCTGTGTGTTTTTTCTCCACCTACCTCAGCCTCCCAGCCCCCCACCACCACCTCTCCCCTGACTACTTCCCCACCTCCTCCCTCTCCATCCCTTTCTTTCTTCCTCCCTGATGTCAGACACAGATTTATTCTGCCTGTGATGCATGTAGTGCATTGCGGCGCGAGCGGGCGAAGGAAGGAAGACATGGGAGGGTTGTGGTGGGGTCAGCAGAGGGGGGCTGACGGTGCTGTATGTGTGTCTACAATAAGAGATAAGATCATGGCTCCCCAGGGGCTTGTTTGGCCCTGTACCCGATCCATCAAACGCTCGCTCCAAGTGCCAAGGTCAACTCTAATGAGTATTTTCTGGAGTCTTATTCTCCCCCCACAAACTCCTCTCTCACACCTCGGACGTACCTGTGCGCATCTCGAGGATGGACGCTGCCGGTGACAGGAAAATATAACATGCTCGCATGCATCACAACAGGTATTTTACTGAGAAAATCAGGTGGCGCCATAGGAAGCAGGTGTTTGAAGGAAGAGTCCGAGCCAAGGAGAGTGATGGGTGTGAGTGTGGCAGGTGGAAGGATGGGGTCACTAATGTGTAACAGCAACAAGGGGCCAATACCTGCCACATGACAACATTATCTCCCAGAGCAAATGTATCTAATTCAAAGATGGCTGCTTGCCTATTGTTTTAGATGATTTTAATGAATGTAAATAAAACATTTGTTTGTATAATAATTGATGATGTGCATTGATTAATGGTTAACATGGCGTATGTGCTCCATGTTTTGCCTAAACTTAAAAGACATAGGATTTGTTAATATACACACTTTTAACGCCACACCATTCTCATGAGTTAGCACTGCTGGAGTTGTTCCAAACACAATTTATCTAACAATTTACGTCCTGCAGCGGATTTTCAGAGATGTGGACTTGTTATAGTGACTCAGATCTTCTACAGACAGAGACTTGTGACTGGTCTTGTGAAAGACTTTGGACAATTAGTCCCGAGTTGGAAATGAACTCAAGTATGTGGTAGGTGTTCTACCAGATGAACCATGTAGGCCTACACTCAGAAGATGTTGTGTGGAACAGTGGATTAGTTCTGAACTTGTGGAGGTTAATAGATCTTGTCAGAAAGCATGAGGAGGGTAAATGGTTTACTGTCTTATCCATGAGTAGGCTGCTATCTGTAGGTGTTGGCGCTGTGTTAGGGTGGTCCACAAATTTGGTTCCCTCCTGTTTACCTTTTTACACTTACTCAAGGGTCTTACAAACATTTGTACGCTATGGTCTGGGCTCCTAGATGACAATGTTTGAGGTTCTGGCACTTACGGTGTCATACAGACAGTTTGCAAATAGGCTCAGAACATGGAGAGCCATAGATGTGGATCTCTATTTAAAACTAACTGTCCAGGGTGTACCCCGGCTCAGGCCCAGAGCTGCTGGGATAGGCTCCAGTCACCCATAAACGGGACTAAGCGGTAGAAAATGAATGAATGAATATATATCTGGCCGTTCTGTGAGGAGCCCAAACACATGCAGGTATAGGGTAATTGTTCATCAGGTCACTAGGTTTTATGCCAATCCAAGCACCATAAAGCATGGTGTCAGTGAATCATTTTATCAAATCATTCACAAATTCAAAAATACTATTTCACGCAGGATTCATTCCCCTCTTGTTCTCGCGGTCCTTTCATGAGTGTGGAGGTAATAGAAGGTAGAGTGAAGCCTTGATGTCTCGGCTGCTGTTGACTGACAGCTCTGATTGACAGCACACTCACTTAATGCATCTGTTTATTGAATAAAACATTTTTTTATAATGTACTAAGATTTACCATTACTGAATTATACAACTGTAATAAGCACCGATAAAAACAGCAGTGTTTTTTGGCTCCAATGTTGGAGAAGTCACTGGTGCTCGACAATCGCTTTAAATAAATAAAAATAAAAGTATTATTTAGAATGTTGATATCTGTAAATATTGTATTAAATCTTTCATATCTGACATAAGTGTAAGCAGATTGCAGAAGCATACAGCAACATGAAGAGGGCATTGTCTTATGTATATTAAATATTTAATATACTATTTTTTTTACTTTAATGTATGCTTTGGGCATGAGGCGGGTTACATGTAGGTGGTAAAAATAAATAAATATACAGCATTCATGATGGTGTACAAAATATATTGGGGCCAGGACTCCACTGCAAAAGAGATTTTTAATCTCAGTGGGACTTTCTTGGATAAATAAAGGTTAAAAAATGATTTGAGCATTTACAACCAAAAGCCTTCATCGTTTATGTTTTCACAAACTCACCCTCGTAGTATGGCTTTGATGCTAATGCTATTTTTCACTGCTTCACCACTAACTGTCCACTTGTTTTTTTTTTTGAGTAACGAGGGGGCCACAGTGGGTTATTTTGACAGCATAAGAGTAACTGCTCTTATCCAATGTTGAGTATGGGTCTCAGTTTTGTGTTAAGCAAACTACTTTTACTAAAACAAACAAATGGACAAATTAGGAATAGTAGTTACTTTCATTTTAACGTTGCACGTGCCAGGTTGTTGACAGAATTATGAGATGTCAAAAGAAATCTCTTTTAGACAAACGCACAAAATGCAATAAATGCGGTGTCGCCCAATAGATCCTGCAACAGCAAGAGGGAGGAAAAAGTGTACACCAGGGTTTGAAGAGAAGCTCTCAAAAACTTTCTGATGCTGATACGAAGTGTATCAGGTAATGCTAACATGATCTAACATTGTCCCTGCCACAACCCACTCCACACTCGCACAACTGGCACTGAAAACCCTTAACACACTCATTCAAGTCAGGGCTCAGACGCCAAGGACACTTTGACAATATAAATGGGATTAATCAGCCAACTGTTTGATTATTGGACAACCTGAGTCACTGTCGCCCCATAAAAGCATGAATTCTAAGAAATAGTCCTTTTTTGCAGCAGGAAAACCATCATAACATAAGCTATAATGTCAGTAAAAGAACACTTCATATTTGTAAAGAAATGTTGAAGGTGCATTTGCTGGTCCGGGTCGTCTTCTGACATCTGCTTAGTCTGCACTCCCACAATCCTTTGCACCAGCTCTACTCCCTGCATCACTAGCCTTGGCTCACACTTGGACCAAAAATGGGCCACGGAGCCAGGTAGGTGGGCTTTTAGTGGAACGAGTCCCTCATCATCCCCTCATCACGGACTGTTCTGCCAAAAGTGGTTAGGGCTTGAAGGCTGGCGGAGTGCGGGTGTGCAGCGGGGCATGGGGAGCATACTAATGAAGCAATAAAAGTCACAGCGGGGAGGTCCGGGGCCTTGTTGGAGGGGGTGACGGCGGTAGGTGAGCGGACGATAGGGAGCCGCTGACAGGAGGTGTGATAATTGAGATGTTGTGACCTCACATATTACCTGCATATTGGCCAAATTAGGAAGCAGGCAGTTTAAGGCCAGAAACAAGCCCGAAGCCCCTCGACACCCCCTCCCAGCACCACCCCGGTTCATGTCATGTGCATCTGAAACCAAACCATAGTAACGAGAGCTCAGTGTTAGTTGGAAATGCCCTAAAGAACTGGATATTCTTTCACCAGAAGGAGGAGTATCAGTTTTAATAGAAGAAAGCCTCCAATAGAACGTATTCTGATTACGTTCATATTGTGTGCACTGTTTAATCAGCCTTACATTGTAACAGTGTTTTCTGTTTTACACACGAACAATTTCTATTTGATTGGTTCTGATCAATTATTGGCCCGAAGGCTGGACAATGCGTCTGTTGCCCTGTGGAAGACCCAGGACATGCTGGATGTCCTGGGACAGGCCTGGGGTCGCCCCAGCAGGCGACTATGGGCCTGTGGACTCACTCTGTCACTGCCTCCAACAGATCTGTGTGTGGAGGCAACACAACCTTCTCCAACTGAACCCAGACAGAACACAGAAGTTATTATCTCTGGCCCACACACAGAGAGAAAACATCTGCAGTCACCTCCAGTCACTTTCTCTAAAGACTACAAATCAAGTTAGATATCTGGGGTAATAATGGACTCAGACTTGAACTTTAACAGCCACATTAAAGGCCTCTACTCTGACAATGTCCCAGTCCAGGCTGAAAACAGTTCTGTTGTGCACATGACAAACTGCCCTCTTCTCTTTTTGTTTTAAGTGATTCATTTTATTTTTTTAAATAATTGTTTTAGTTGTGTCTCTCTTCAACAAAAAACACAACAAAATACCTCCATTTTTAAAAGTTGTAGTCACTCCAGGCGTCTCTTTTTATTTGAAATCAGGCCACCTGTGCTTATAAAGAGTTGCTCAGGATTAGAAATGGTTCTTAAATAAGCCTACATTTGCTGCTGGAATCAACTGTACCCCGCCTCAGGTTCAGAGCTGTTGGGATAGGCTCCAGTCACCTGTGACCTGATGATTGAATGAATAATAAATCTCAAGGACCAGTCAAAGGTTTGGACACACTTTCTTGTTGAATTTAATGAGAAAGTGTGTCCAAACTTTGACTGGTAGTGTATTTACAGAGGTACACCATTACAACTTATCATGAGCTAAACGACAAACGTAAAGGATAATATAATGCTAACAGGTATTTCTTAGGGTTACTCTGTTTTGTAGTTTACTTCTAACTACACAATGTCCAAAAACAACATAGCACTCCGTTTCAGCGTTAAACAAACATTACTTTATTACCTACATCATGTATCTAATCAGCTCAGTGTAAGCTTCAGTTCATGAGACAGATTAGAGCCTGCAGACTAATGTTGTGCATGAGTCCGAGTGCTGTCGTGCACAGAGGAGGTGTCATAGTTCAATGTTACACCGTCATGTCCACCCCCTGAGTGATGGCAGGTCGGTGGGCTCACATCGGGCAGAGGGTCTCCTGCAGCTGCCACAGGGAGACACTCACAAGCTGCCGGACCTCCAGGGGGGGCACCGGGTCCACGTTTGCCCCCTGTAGCCCGTAGCCTGTGAGGGGAGACAGAGACAGGACGATGGGGGGTGTGATGGAGGTCGAGGAGACCAGACTGGAGTCCATGAATCACAGAGTCAGTCAGGACAGAGACACCCACACGTTCTCACAGGAATTATAAAAAGATGATGAAGTGGTTTAAATGATGTCTGGGATTTGTTCTGGAACAACGACGAGCTTGTGTTTGGACACATCCACACTGAGATATTTATGGTTTTAAAACACACTTTAACTAGGATTCCACTTGACTCAGCGATCTGTAATCTGTATTCTGAAGGAAATGCTGGGCTTATATTAACAGACTTAAGCCTATTTTATCTTCATTTCACTTTGCTTTCCTTTTCTGTCCTGTTTTCTTTGGTTTGGTTATGACCTTGAAAAGCCACTTTCTCAGTAGGATATAAACGACTGTAGACCAACAGCCAATAGGAGAGCGCTTCATTCAGGAGCAAGTTTTATGGCACATGCTGAACATTCTACCTTTTTTGTAACTGCTCAAGAACGTTTTCTGAAACTTGTGTAAAATCTTTAACTATAAACTCTAGTGACAGAACATGTCAGAACACAGGCCAAAGGACTAAGAGAAAAACATAAAAAATGAAACATTATTATATAAACTCTCACCACATTCATAAATCAGTCCATAAGCGTTCGAACACTGCTGTGAAAAATCTGTAGCAGTCTTTACATTTCTACAAAAGACCTGAAAACATGTTTATTGTTCGTTTGTTGTATGTGTTAAATATGACTGCAATGCAACGACATAAACAGAAAATTAAAAATATATTTCTGAAATCTCTGACATGGATCAGGGCCTCGTCAACGCCACAAAAACGTTCTTCTCTGGACACACATCGAGGTCCAGAGTGGCAGCCTCTGAATCTCTGTGACCACAGAAAAACAATAGGTTCAAAAGATGGAATGAGGTGGAAATGTGTGCATTTATTTAGGCCTTCGGGTCTAAGCATTACAAAGAAGATCTTGCTAAGGTAAAGTTAAGGTGACTCAACAAGCAATAACTGAAAGCAGTGGCTCAGGTAAAGTCGAGTAAAGCACGTCCTGCCAGTGTTCACCTGGTCGTACAGTTTATTTAAAGCGTTCTCTGTGACCAGTGGATAAAACTCTCTCTGTTGGTTATAAAGCAGATAAACAATGAGGATTTAATTCTCACGTTACTCCACCACCTCCACAAACCCGATCTCCTGCATCTCTTAAAGCACTGGTGACCAACAGCGTTCATGACGAGGGAGGGCGATGATGGATGGAGGTGCCCCTTAAACCCCCCTCCATTGGCTCCTCACTCAGCTCTCCGCCTCCTGGCACCCAACATCCTCGGACCAGATGTGTTCACTGAACTCTGTCACAGCTCATGGACCGCTGGCTGCCTGATGAGGCCTGGAGACACAAACATGAGAAGACCTGCAATTATGAACCAGTTAGAACAAGTTATTTAGATACAGCTACGGTATATGGTTTGGATTTGTCAGTGTAAGTTGTAATTGACTTTTACTCAAGTATATCTTTGAGTCTTCTGGTTGTCTTGAAGTTTTTGAGATTTTCATAATAAGTTATTTATAAATTAGCAGACTGATAGTTTAGCAAACCATTAGCTCTTAGCTCTGAAGTACCTTGTGTGTTTATACTAGATGACTTTTGGCTCAGAAGGGCTTTAATTGTCTGTGACATACACTTAAACACTTCTGTCCAGTTGTTGTTCTGTGTGTATGTGTCATTTGTTCAGTTTAGTTTTGTGTTAGTCATGTTAACATATCTGACGCCTAGTGATGAGTCGTTCATGAACGATTCGTTCTTTTTGAACGAGTCTTTAATATGACTCGGGAACGACTAGTCATCTCAGAGAGCGAGTCGTTCATTTTTGTGTAGACCCGCGCATGCGCATTGCACCACATCTCATACAGGAAACAGAAAGGAACTGTTCATCTCGAGTCGTTCGTTCGCCTTTCTGTTTCCGGTGACAACAACGAGCGACTCGGAGATGAACAGTTCCTTTCTGTTTCCGGTAACTGCATACTCTTTCTCTATGGGACTGGGACTTGGTGAGCGAGCGAGCAGGCAGCGAGCGAACGAGCGACTGAGATGAATGAGTCCTTTCTGTTTCGGACGGACGGATGTATTAGCTACAGCTACATAAGGCTGTCACGGCCCAGACCAGACATGTTGAGGAATTAATGCTAAGCTAAATATGAAGTGACAAAGGAAAACAACTATTTGGATTAAGAGGTGAGTTGAACTCTCTGCCTGAAGTAAGCTGCAATTAATTTATAATTTATTTTTCAAAGTTTGGCCATAAATGCATTAGCTTATAGTTATTATAGTTTTTATTCCAAAAGTACTAAATGTATTAAAAATTGTAATATGCAACATTTTAATTAGATTCTGCTGAAATGAACGAAATGAACGAAATGACTTGAAAAAAGATTCGTTCATTTTGCTGAACGAGACTTAAAGAACTGAGTCAGTAAAATGAACTGAACTTCCCATCACTACTGACGCCTCACAGAGAAACCCTGAGTTAACTCAACAACTTGTTAACCTGCTTTATGGTCCCATTAAAACAGCCTGAGATTAGGTTTTGTCTAACCAATAAGAAGAAACTGGCTTCTTTCAATAACCAATAACCAGTTGTGCTTAATGTTTAAATATAAACTGTGTGTGTTTTTTAAACCAATGTAACATCAGTGGTTTAAGGAAATGCCAATTATGCATTAGTATACTGTTTGCCAAATTCAGTTTATACTTTTTTAATAATGCATTTCTTTTATTTTATTTGTTTACCTGTCTGACATATAGTGTTTGTTATTGCCTATAGTAAAAAACACATTGCATTATGAAAAGTATTGTCCACAACATGTCCACCACTTTCTGCAAACGATCCCACAACGTGACACCTGTCAAATTTTACAGACATGAAAATTACTGCTCACTTCCCAGAGCTGTCAGGTCTGATGTTAAACGATGATGAGTAAGTGTCTAAAATATCAACTTAGCTCTGCTGCAGACTGGACTGTGTGCGGTATATTAGTGACTGAGGGCTGATTCTGGACACGCAACAAACTCTTATTGGTTCTGACTTGGACTTGACGCCAGACTCCGCAACACTCATTTAACGGACTTGAGCTGTACCTGACACATGATAAACAAAGACTTAGTCCCACTTTTGGTAAATTTCCTCATAAATCCTTCCAACGAGACTCACCGCGCTGGAAAAGGAGCAGCGAAACCAGACAACTTGAGCCAATTTGAAAGCTTTCGATTCCTACTTTTGCCTCAAACTTAAGCATTTCAGGCTGAGGATATGGTTACATCTTTGACAAGCAAAAGCGCCCGGACTCCAACCAGATGCACGGAGAAAGTCACCTCGCTGTGACATTTGCTCTTGTGCTCAGAAAACTATAATATTCACTGTTTCCCCTGGTTTTGTCTGAGCCTGCCTCGACAGAAGCCGATGAGAAATGTCAAACATTGCTCATCCGCTTTTTGAAAGGGATGGCATCTGCGGCAAGAAGCTGGCTCGGTTGATGGAGGAAAGATGAGGCAAAGAAGAAGAAGAAGAAGGGGGATTTTTTCGCTGTGATGTTGTAGTCTGGAGCCCCTCGGGACAGAATCAAAAACGGGCCTTTGCTGGAGCACTCTCTCACAACGGGCGGCCGGTGACCACTCACCCCAAAAGATCCAGACAGAGGCAGGACTGCAGTCAGGATTCTCTTCAAACCTCCTTTTGGCCCTGGAGGCAGACTACACTGACTTTAAACCCTGCACACACAACAGAGATTGAGGCCTCCAATTAAATCCAAAGTGCACGCCACTTTAAGCAACACTATGTAACTTTTTACCTAAAATATATAGCCTCGAGATCATTATAATGGCTCCCTGACATGAAACAAGGTGAATAACACCTCTTTATCGTAGACACGGTGCAGAAGAACACTATGCAATGATGATGTTAGCATGTATTAAATAAATGGTGGTCTAGCATTAGACAGCTGCACCTGGAGGAGAACAGGTTCATTGTTTATATTTCTAGTCTGTACAGGTGTTTGTTTTCTGTAAATCCCAAGAGGAATTACACTTGTTAGGTCTCTTCAAATGAGTTGATTCAGACTTCCTCTTCCACAAAAAAATGCACCAACAATAAACACTCTAACCTCTTTAAAGGTTTGGGTCAAAACACACCTTTTTCTCACTTCTCAAAAAGATTTTCCTTTTTTGTTCTTTCATGTTTGTTCTTTGCTATGACTTTTGTGTAATTTTTGTAAAGCACATTGAGTTACTCATTAAAGTTTGTGTGATTATTTTGAGATATCTGTGATACAAAGTTAATGTCCAAAGTTACAATTTTTATTGTGAAAAAGTCACAATTTCAACTGAATTGCAAAAAATTTGATTTCAGAATGTGTCAAAATCTGTTACTGACTCAAATTATTAAGTTACTGTAAGGAGAAACTAAGTCCAAGTTTTGTAATTTTGTCAAAATTCTGAAACACTGTTAAGTCCAAATTTCGAGCAACACAAAACCAGGCTTCGGAGACTCACTCGTCCCAAAAGAGTCACGGGACAAAACCTCAAATGATGGCAAACACAGAGGCAGCTCTACAGTGATGATTCCTTTCAAACTCTGCCACCCCCCCTCCACTCCAATCCCAGTGCCCCCCCCCCTTTTGGCCCCGGAGGCAAACCACACCGACTTTCAATCCGGGGGCGCACACACCGACCATGGTTAGGCCTCCAATTAAATCAAAAGTGGTTTGTTTTTATTGGTCTTTTGCGCTGACAAGTGGGCTATCATTCTGACGGCTCTACCTGTCAGTGAGCCGCTGGAAATCCTCCGTTGACAATGCCCAATGCTTCCAATTAGGGGAGAATCACACTCCTGCCGCGCTAGCCATCTTTCCACCACCCCCCCCCCCAGGCCCACCTTACCCTTCTTTCCCAGCCTTGTCTTTTTCTTCTGCAATTCTCTTCTCCATTTCCCTCTGCCTTTTTTTCCTCTTCGTCTTCCCTCCCGCGTTCCTCTCTCCGGGAGAACGGGGGTCTGTCTCCGCTGCAAATTACCGACACAAAACGAAGGTGGTGGCGGCACTGCTGGTCCACAGCCCTGTCAGCATTAATGAGACGATGAAGGTTTATTTCGCCCGCATGCATGTGCTAAATTCTTTCTTGTGTGACAGCTGACTGTGAAATGTGAGTGTTAACCTTATAAAAGATTCAGCGGATTCTCATTATATTGTGTCAACTCCGGTACCTGATGGCGTGAGGTGCATCATTTGCATCGCTGACTGGTCTGGGGAGCAGCACTAGCAGCTCCAGAGCAAGAGCCCCTTTTTCCTGCTTTCCCTTTTTGCCTTTTTTATGGCTTGTTTGTTTGTTGAGAGGAGTCATCTTTTTACATATATCCCCCTTCGAAAGACACGCTTTGCTCCATGTTCCAAAACGATAGAGATGCCAAAGTTTATTCAAAGACAACATAGGATTTTTTTGCACAAAACTAGATGTTTATTTAAAACGTGTGTGCAATTGAAAGTAAACAAAAAGCTGTTTTATCCCGACAAAGGCTTTGTGACGGCATTATAAAAGCTTATGGGCAGCACTACAACACAAAGAACATGCCCACAGATAAATTATTTAAACTTGTAGTTCATTAGAATGCATATAAAAAGAGCCATGGTCACCTTGCACGAACTCAAACAGTTAAATGTCTTGTTTTTGTTGAAATATTCAAGCAAATCTGTTTTATTCAAGGTCAACTTAAAAATAGGCAAAATTTAGTTTTATGGGAACAGTGCATGAGCTGTTTTTTTATTATAGGTGGAAGGTACAATACCTGTGTGATTTTAATATGGGCTGTTAGAGCAAAACTGCAAAAACATCCATCCCTTATTAATATGGATGCTTTACTGATGGTATTTAAATAAAACCTGACACTGTGCAAATGTTTAATTTGTAAAATACTATCATGTCACACCATGCAACTTGAGTAAGTTACGACTTATTAGAGAGGACGAGTGTGTTGTGGGTTATAATTTAACTATTGGCAACAACAGTTAGCCTCATTAAAAATCAACCGAATCACCCGGTAATGCTTCAGATTACTGCCCAGTACTTACTGGTGATTACTGTTTTCAGGACGGATTACTGGGTAGAGGATAATAAAGTAATACATGTTATTATTTGTAGAAACGGCTGTTACATGTGTCACACTGTAAACCCAGAAATTAACCAGTAATTACACCATGCAACCAGTAATTACAAAGTAAGTACATGTGTTTACTCTGTATGTACTCCATACTGGGCGGTAATCCAAGAAGGTAAAAATACTTTCAAAGTCTGTCTTTGTCTGAGCAGCACTAATGTTTTTTCAATAAATAATAGCATTGGCTGGTTTTCTCTGGTGCAGCCCTGAGTCTGAAATAAGCACAAGTTTCTTTTGTCACAATGCATTTTAGAATGTCTTGGCCTTGGTGTGACAGGTTTACCCAGAGACACTGTAAACACCACAGTGAACTGTAATTCAGAGTCTTGAGTCTTGCTGGGTTAACATTTTGGGGATATACATGATGAGACAGTGCTACAACTGAACGACTGAAAGTAAAATTTACACTTGTGGAAACAATAATCTCTTTCCAAGATGTCCACGTTTCTGCACTAAATCTACAACTGACACAAAATCTAGTTGTGTGAATAAACAAATAGGACTTTCAAATATTTTGACTTAGACACTAGTATTTGGTTCTTGGTTGTTTTCTCTGATTGGTTGTGCCTTTGCCACATGGCCACAATACAATATTATGTGATCAGATTAGATTGTATTTCTATTTACAATACTATATCCACACACAGATTTTGTTTACTCATTTTCCCAAGAGCATTTTACAAAAATCTAATTACACAACTGTAAATGTAGTCTAGCAGTGTTCTAGACTATTATTGTAGTGTAATTGTTAAAATATTTTTTCAGCTTTGAGTTCTAGAAATAAAGTTTCTATGTGGACAAAAAGCCAAAACTTGAAAATGCAAAAATAAAATAGCATTTATGTGTGAACTTGGCCAACTGCTTTACTGTGAAAATGCATTAGTGTGGATGCAGCCATACCTTTTTTAAAGAAACTATTAAAAAACCTGTTGGATCTTTTGGCCTGATGCTGTTGATTGTTGTTGATTTGGGTCTATACAGATAACACTGACTGGACTTGACACTCCTGGAGTCATTGGTCTAAACTGTAGATTACTCCTCACAGCTGTCTGCACAGTTGGAGGAAAAAAACAGTCTGAAAGGCCACAAAGGTGCCAACTATGTTTTTCTAAAGCTGAGTGAAAGGTGAGGGGCTGTTTAATGTGGATCAATAATAAAGTATTATTTAACCGTGCAGTAAAAACAGACCGACAGCAGTGCAGGTCTTATTCCTTAGAAACACAGCTGTTTCCTGTCTTTAACACGGATCAATAACCTCCTCCAGCTCAGTGTGTGGGAGGTTGAGAGACAGTCAGTATTTCATCATTGGTGTAACAGTTGCATTAACCTCTGATTCACACTGTTCGGTCTTTGGAGGAAACTAATTCATCCAGTATTTCCTGACCATATGCACACACTCTACATTTGATTTGATTTGAAGCTGATATTTTCTCCTGATTTTGGTTTATCATTGACAGCAAACCTGTAAGATTGAGTTTTTTTAATGGTTTAAAAAATGGACTTGGTATAGATGGCATATATTTAGGATATTTAGGTTTAGTAGTAGTTAAGTTAACAGGTTTTGGAACAAATATCCATTACATTAGTATTTTTAGCACAGCTGTCTTCAGCTTTCATTATTTTCCAAGAAAAGGTATCTCAATATCTGTCGACATGAATAAAATATGTGAAGAATTCTTTCCTGGAATCTGGTTTATCTTCATCAAGAGATGTCATATTTACAATAATTAATGTAAAAGTGTAAAATGTTGTAGAGTTTTCGAGACAATAATTAAAGTTTTCAGTGATGTATAATCATCTTAAAAACCCTGCATTGGTTTTAAAAGTGAAACCACCTTTTCCACTGGGTTTGTCTTTAGACAATAGAGTGTCCCTGCTGGGCTACCATAGCTTTTTAGACTTTCACCACTATATGTGACCAAAAAAAGCCCAAAACTACACACTTTCATTACAACTACAAGTTTCATTTGGAAACTGTTGCTGTCAACTCTCAATATGAGACCCACTATCACTATCAGTGAAGCAAGCCATCATTAGGCTGAAAAAACAAAACAAACCCATCAGAGATAGAAAAACTTTATGTGCTTTCCAGATCAACTGTTTGGAACAGTTGATCTGGAAAGCACTGGTGAGCTCAGCAACACCAAAAGACCTGGAAGACCACAGAAAACAACTGTGGTGGATGACCGAAGAATTCTTTCCCTGGTGAAGAAAACATCCTTCACAACAGTTGGCCAGATCAAGAACACTCTCCAGGAGGTAGGTGTATGTGTGTCAAAGTCAACACTAAAGAGAAGACTTCACCAGAGTGAATACAGAGGGTTCACCACAAGATGTAAACCATTGGTGAGCCTCAAAAACAGGAAGGCCAGATTAGAGTTTGCCAAACAACATCTAAAAAAGCCTTCACAGTTCTGGAACAACATCCTATGGACCGATGAGACCAAGATCAACTTGTACCAGAGTGATGGGAAGAGAAGAGTCTGGAGAAGGAAAGGAACTGCTCATGATCCAAAGCATAGCACCTCATCAGTGAAGCATGTGGTGGTAGTGTCATGGCGTGGGCATGTATGGCTGCCAATGGAACTGGTTCTCTTGTATTTATTGATGATGTGACGCTGACAAAAGCAGCAGGATGAATTCTGAAGTGTTTCAGGCAATATTATCTGCTCATATTCAACAGTAAGTGAAACTATTTCCTATGGTTTTCTTTTTGTTTGACAATTCAGACTGTTAAACTTCTCCCTCCTGCACCTTCAAATTATAGTGGCTCCATGCTTTTGTTAATGACAATGCCCAAAAGTTAGAGCGTAAAGTTAACAAGACAATGAATGAACAGAAGCATTCATTTCTCATTCGAGCTGTCCTGTCATTTATCCAGCCCACATCCCAAAGAAAAAGCCCGTCTTTAACCATTGCCTCATGATTAATTTAGCGCAACATCACTGGAGTGTGTGGGACACGGCTAAAGAGGCCAGAACAAAAAACAACAAAAACAAAACCAGCGAGCTCCCTTTTTCACGGCCCAGCAGTGCATCATGAAAAGAAAAAACAGCCAAGTCACAGCGTGCGCGCGCGTGTGGGCGTGCGTGGACGTGTCAGTTGTAAAAAAAAAAAGAAAAGAGAGTGTGTCGTCCAGCAGCAGCCCCGCCTCGCTCGTGACAGCTTGCAGCCGCGATGGGGACCCCCTCGTGGGAGAGGCGAGCGGATTCACTAACCTGCCGGTGTCTGAGAGCAACGACGCGCGCCTCCAATCTGCTGGTCACGTGGTTTAGGGGGTTCAGGTTTTTAAGCAGGAGGGGGTCGGGCGGAGACAACGGGAGGGGGTGGTCGTTAGATACTTAGATGATTAGGGGGCAAACTGTTGGGAAAAGAGAAAGTGTACAATGGTATTTTTTTACGCGCGTTAAAGGGAACAGTGCGCACAAAGCGTCACGCCGCACACCCCCTGTCCACCTCCGCACGCGATACTGACCAGGGGAGCATTATTGGGATCTAAATGATGAGTGTTCAGCCGTGAGACCTTGACCCCTCTCTTTGTGCGGAGTCACTTCGGGGGGCGGCGTTCACACTGTTCCTAAAGTCACACTAATCGTGGTCTTTACGCTCATCTCCTCCGCCGCTTATTGTCTGGTACTTTTCATTAAATTCTCATGAAGAGGGTTCGGACTGGTGTAGTAGCACTAAGTTTCATCTTGCTGGCCATTAGAGGTTGTCAGGACAAAAACATATTCTACTTATAAAATGTCAATAATAAAAACCATTGTAATTTTCAAGTAACTTCAAATTGGATTTTTTATAAAAGGACAGTCTTCATTGTCTTTTCAGCAAATAGTGAAACACATTACAAAATTATCAAATACTTGTCTAGTCTTATGCCAATCGTGAGCTGGTTCAGATTTAAACCTGCAAATAGATTTTCCAGACAACAATAACATGCATAGAAGGGATCTGACTGAATAACACTAGAATACATTTGTACATTATTAAATGTACACCCCCATCAAGGTTTGGAAAAACTCCAAAAACCCAGCCATGGGGGGGAAGCCTCAGGGAGAACCACAGAAGAAGAATCCAGTCCCAGGACGGACCGAGAGGACAGAGGAGTGTCCAGGACAGTTACATAAGAGTCCATCTCATATAGAAATACAGAATGAATATATGTCCATTTAATCGAGGTTTTGAGTCATGATTGATCGATAAGTAAGTTTAGTGACAAAATAAAAGTAATGATGGGGCATTATAATGTTATTTTAAGAATGAGTTCTGAGAAACAAAAGAGCAAAAAGTGTAGTAACACATAATCTTATCCTTTATTGTATGTTTCTAAATATAATACATGGACAGTGAACTAATACTAATACTTATCTAATGCTATACTACACTGTAAAACCTGACAAGTTCATTCAACTCAAATGAAATGGAGAAAACCAATTGCCCCATAGCATTTAGGTTTTGTAATTCAAACTATTTAAGCACATTTAATAATTGTATTAGAAACGTAGAAACTCTAGCTAGTTGTGATCAAATTTGTTAACAATTCCATACATTTTTTAAACATAAACTATTTAATACTTGGCACTAAAATGCTGCATTGACGTTAACATAAAAAAGTGTTACTTATTGAAATCAAGTTATTTTAACACAGAGAGTAATAACCGTGACGGAAACAAACTGCTTTTTGTAAGATGCACAGTTGGGTTTTACAGTGTAATTCTATACTCTACTCTACTGTGTGCTAGATTTCCACTTTTAATAATAATTAATTATTGAAAACACACACACAAACAAAAAAGTAGATAAATTCATGATGTAACACCTTATTTCAAAACCACTCAAATGTCTCGCTAATGTAACTAAAAAATATTAGACAAAAAAGAAAAAAAAAAGCTAAAAATTTTAAGCTAAATTCTGTCATTGGACCAAAATATCCATCAGCAGTTAATTTAAGTTTCAACTATGAACTCAGATGTATGAAAATGAATAGAGTAAAATCATTATTTTCACACTCACCACATTATTTCATCACCGGTCCATAACTTTAAAATGATCCTGAGAATAAATGACTGCTAAGTCCAGCTCCTAACTTGAACATAAAAAGCATTAGCACAGGACTGTGGACTACAGCAGATTTTCAGTTTCATTTGACTGTGATGTTAAAATGTAAGAAGCACTGCAGCTAATCAAACCTTCTACCTTTGTTTTCCCACATTAATTTGTTATTGGAGTCTAACTCAGCTGTTCAAATGTTGGTCCTTTTAAGAAAAGTCTGGAGTAACATAATAAACCTAACATGAGCAAGTTACAATAAAATCTGATTTACTTCTGACCATAAAACAAATAACAGGGCTCAAATGTTCTAAGATAAATAATTACATCTGAAAACCTTTCTGACCCAGTTACAAGTGAAGCAGTAAGACTAAGTAAAAGTAAGACTGTTGTCGACCGATGTCACCGACGTAGACTTTTGGATAATATGGAAAATCTCAAAAATTTTCAACATTTCCAAAAAAACGTTCTCCCAAAAATCATAAAAATTGTTTTTATGGAAACTGCTAATGTTGCTTTATATCATGAATGATTGACAGTGGCACAAAAACTGCCTATACCAGCTTTAAATGATTAAATGATTGTTAGTTAATAATAAAAAATATACATTGTGAATAATAATAAGATGTTATAATACATTATAGAAAATTTGTGGAGGTAAACGTTTTCTTTACCTGTTACTATTTAATCCAAAAGGCCCCTCCTATAAACAAAATAACTCCTGTAAATAAAGGAATAATGGAAAAAAAAAGATTTGGTGAGTAAATCTTTTTTCTAACATTACATTTTCCACCAATTGATAAATAATGTCTGTTTTGTTTACAGATGACCAGATTATGAACTATTATAAAGAACAATAATAGTAAACAGAGGAGGTCTGTTAAAAAAACAAACACCACCTTTCAGGACAAACGCAGCGGCTCCATAATGAGTCCATTAGGAGCCTCATCAGTGACGTAATGACGCGCGCGGCGAGAGAACGTCCGTAAACAGCTGGAGGTGCTTTTACCAAACTGTGGACGAGCAGGGGGAGGGGGGGCAGTGGGCGTGGGTGTATCTGTGCCCTTAGCCAATCAGCGCGCGTCACAGGGGACTCACGTGGCCGCGGCGCTCTTAAAACCTAGCTCCTGACTTTTCCTCAAGTTCAATTTTGAGGTTTTATTGCCTCCCTCCCGCCGCCGCAGCGCGTTTTGCTCCTGTTTCCTTTCACCCACGCGGCTCTCGTGACTCTTTAACCCACTTTAGCTCCGCGTCGCGCGCCGCTGCGTCAGCTACGTCTTCCGCTTCCCACTTGCTCTACTTCTCCGCTTCTTTTCCATCATTTCTTCCCGGACCCCGCTCACTCTCGTGTTTTACTCTCAGTCTGACACAGAGACATGTTCAAGTCTCGTCCACGTCCCTCCACGAGCCCGGTCCCGCGCGTCCACCTCCCGCTCTGAAGCTGTCCGTGGTTCTGAAAAGTCCCACTGAATACTCCGGACCGGACTGCGCTGAAACTCCCTGCTCCTGGAGTCCGCTGAGACAGGATCTGAATAAAACACAAGAAAGAACCAGGACCGAGACCCGGATCAAGACTTGTCCTGGAGCTGAACTAAACCCGGATAAACTCTTGTTTTTCACCTGAAGTCTGAGGGTTATTCTCGGAGCTTTTCACCTGAGCCCGACTGCTCCTGAACTGGGGCTGAGGCACGGGACAAACACTTTATTTTTAGCCCAAAGCTTCGTCCTGAAGCAGAGGCTGGGACTGAAGCCGAGCGCGGTCAGTGAACAGAGGATCACTAATTCAGAAAAAGGAGGCTTATTTAACCTTTATTCCAGCCTAAATCCTGCGCAGAACCAGGAGTGTCCTGCTCCTGATCCGGAGGTGAACACTTCCTCTGAACCACACTTGACCCAGATGCTGGTCTGAGGCCGGTCCACGATGGAGGCGTCCACGAACGGGTCCAGTTTCGGTATCGACTCGCTGCTGTCCCACCGGGCCGGCAGCCCGCTGAAGGGCGGCAGTGTGGAGGGTGGATTCAGCCCCAGGTCTGATGCAGAGAGCGGCTGCTCGTCGCCGCCGTCGCCGCGCCGTGAGTGCGACGAGAGCGTGGCTCAGCGCGCGGCACTGGGCCTCGCGCCGCACCTACAGCACGCACAGCTCTCCGCGGGGCCCCAGCAGCGCACCGTCACCTCATCTTTCCTTATACGTGACATCCTCGCGGACTGTAAGCCCCTGGCCGCGTGCGCGCCCTACTCCAGCAATGGGCAGCCCGCGCAGGAGGCGGGCCGCCTGGTCTCAAAGATCCAGGAGCAGGACTTCATGGACAAGATCCACAGCAACTCGTCCTCGGACAGCGAGTACAAAGGTGAGACATGATTATGAAATATGAAATATTATAAATACTATAAAAACCTGGAGACTAGAGCGCGAGGACAAAGGGGAGAAGGAAACAGGTTTATTATTCTCCATTAAGCCTATACAGTACCTATAGATCCATTATATACTGCACCTATCCATAATATCACTGTTATCAATGTTGTTAACAGCAGTAAAAATATGAAGTATATAAAAAAGCTGAGTGTGACAGAGTCATACAGAGTGTTTCAGTGTCAGTGTCTTAAACAGAGCAGCCTCTGACTGAGCGGACATCTGAGATGAAACAGTGATTATTAAAACACAAGTCACTTTAGATACACTTTTATTTGTGTGTCCCAAAATGAAAAATAAAATTTAAAAAGAAAGTCTTTAAAGAAAACTAGGCTATATTTTATGATTTGTATTGTCGGCGCATGAAACACCCAGGCTAAAGAAAATACAGCTCACATTTTATCACTGTATATTTGAAAACATTGTAAATGAAATAACTTGAGTTAATTTAAAGTAATTATAGGCTACTTCCCACTTTTTTTTATTCATATTTCCTAAATCAAAACTATATAACTCATATAACACACTGAGCTCTTCATGCACCACTGGCTGTTGTTTAGGGCTGACTTACAACAATTGTGTCGTATACCATCCTGCAAGAAGTTGTATTTATCAAATTTCAGTTAAGCCCGTTGATAATTGCGTTAAACCATAAAAAAATCATTTAGGCCTACAGGAAAAAGTGACTGAAAATAGGGCATTTAATCAAAGCGGGTAAAATTGTGGAAGTGTCAGTTTTAGTTTTGTTCTCTTTGTGTCGCAGTAACGCTACAGGGGAAAATCAACCACACACAAGCAACAGCCTTAAAAACACAAACACCTCTCCTTTACGCGAGGACACCTAAAGCCAGCTTTCAGCAAAAAACAAACCCTAATAACGCTTTTCCTCCGTTAAAACTCCTCCAGCCCCACTTTGAGGCTGCTATCCCGGCGTTGATTTGAGGCGGAAGAGGGGGGGGTGACAGGGTCGCCTCCAGATAAACGCCATCAGGGCTCGTTGTCAGCCGTAACAGACTTGTCAGCGCTGACAGTTTAATGAGGCGAGGCCCGGGACTGGTCCGCGGCGCAGACCCGGGACACGCCGCACTCTGCTCTGACTGGGGCCACGTTCAGGAACAAGGTTACAATTATGAGTGGCTCCCCAGTGGTTTCGATTTAGCGTCCGATTTTTTTTTTTACGATTTTTGGGATTTGTTCATCGTCATCAAAACACGCGTGTACATTTTATAATTCATACATTCATTTGCCCTTGTTGCGTTTTCTAATATTTTTTTGATTATTTTTTTATTTCTGCATTGATTTTATTCATTAAAAACAGCCAGAGTGTAATTTAAGATCTCACACATTTAACCTAAAGAAACAAAAAACGTATTAATTGTATTTTTACCGCATGTCTCCACATTTGTATTATTCTTTCTAATGTAATCACCTGATTATTAAAGAACTATTGACAGCTGTTAGTATATAACTTTTAAAAGCCAATTTTACGCTGCCTTGTATTATTTTTACGCAGATTTGATTTCGTTTTCTTCAAACAAACAGAATATTCCTAGTTTGTGTGAATTTGCCGATATGTTTTTTTGCCCTTTGTTTAATCATTCACCAGGTGACACTATCAATATTGTAATAATTAATAATTGATCAGCCTCTGTGTGATGCATGTGATTGGGGACAGCTGTTAAAATGGGGCACGTCTGCTTTTACCACGTGACGGTCCTTACACTCGGTTTTGCAGGTGATTTTTGATTTTTTTAAATTGTGATTTCTCGTGATTTAAGCATTTATTAGAATATATTTCTCTATTACTAAAGAATGGTTTGGTTTGGGCCACATCATTAAATAGTTTGTGGTGACGACATTGGTTGAGTTTTTTTTCTTTTTACCTGGAAATTGTATTTGTTGTTTTGGTAAATCAAAACACGGATATGATTTTTACTTTTTTATTTGGGGCCCATTTTATGCATTTGATTTTTTTTTTTACACAAAACGACTTTCTGCCTTGTGTTATAAGCCTTTTCATTGGCGACTACACAGCATTGTAATACGATTTTCGGTTGGGGCAATAGGTTTGTTACATTTTACATTCCTAGAATTATTTGATCAAATATAGCCACGTGAGTTCAGATGTGACACGGTCTGACGCAGTTTCACGCACTGGCTTCTCAGATACACCTCGTGACCTCGTGTTGTTTAGTTCTTAACATTTTATTTTTTTATTGTCTTGAATAACCACATTAACCACAGCTATACCATCTTGAATGTCTAACACTGATAGGATTTTACACATTTGCCAGTTATGAGATTATTTTTGGTGACCCTCATGTTGTAACATGATCCCATTTATTTCTAATATTTCTAGTTGAATTTTATACACTTGACATGGACAATGGATTCTGAGCCCAACCGACTTGATTTCGATAATAATTCCATAACTATAATCCTATTTCCCAATCACATCTCTGATTACTTTCTTAGATTTTAAAATTTGGTTGTGTTTTTTCCATCAAAATATATTTTTTTCCTTTTATTGCCATGTCACTGGACGTCTGGACACAGTATTGGTGATATATATATATAGCTCTATTAATGACACCCATGGAGAAAAGGGCACGTTGTTTTACGCATTGTGTTTTTGTTTGTCTCGAGCCATTCGACAAAAACAACATAACACTGTAATGTAGACCTATAAATTCAAGGCTTTTTCTTTTGTCTGTCAGAAATGAGGTCCATATTCCCTGCAGGTGCTACTTGGTCAATCATTGTTTCAAACCCCTCTTGTCAAGGAACCCCACGCCCGGATACGAGCCTCTTCCTCGGCTGCTTTGATTCACATCTTTCGTCTCTCTTTTCACTCTCGGTGTAATATTCCAAGGATTTGATGCAATTTGTCTCCGGCGCTAATCAGATTTGTTCGGTGACTGTTGATTCGCGCTCATTTCCACGCGCCCTGTGAAGTTTCCCGCGGCTGAAAAGACTCCGTGTCCTTCCCTTGTGGCTCAATTAGGCGGATTATTGCGCTCCTCAGTCGAGTCTCTCTTCAAACTGCGAGCGTCGCTCACTCGGCCCCCTTTCTTCTTCTCCCTCTTCTTCTTGTTCTCTCGTGCGCTCGGCCTGATGTGACTCCAAGAACAAAGAGGCTCGGAGCAGATCACATTGGGAAGGAATATTGGCTTTTCATAAGGACTTAAACGAATCAAATACACTGGGCTGTGGGCACATTTCAGACTCAGTGATCCAAATCCTGTTCCAGTCAAAATACTGACAACAATACGATCGATTTAAAACACACACCTAGAGGTTTTATTTTCACCAATTGTAGCCTACTTATATTACATATTTTTATGTATAAAGTATATACACACTGTAAAAGTCGTGTAATTGGGAACAACGTAAACATTAGATATTTTTCTCAAAACGGATCAAACATGTCTCCTTGAATTTTTTTTCCCTTCACGTCATTTCTGGTTAATTTAAACACCTCCTAAAACATATCCTTATATTTTGTGCAAAGATAATAATAATAATAATAATAATAATAATAATAATAATAATAATAATAATAATAATAATAATAATAATTAAAAATCTTTAAACGAAAACCAGTCTAATTCTCTTTTGCGTCACCAGTGTTGGCACGGATAATGTCCAGGAGTTGCTCGGTTATCTTTAGTTTTGCGCGAGAAGCTGCACAATTTTTGCTGCAATTAAATTGTACAAAGTGACTTTAGGACGTTACATTTACGCAGAAATCAAATCACAATTGTACGCCATGTTTTGTTCATGTGCTCAAAGCCAGTAACACTTGGGCTCATTGTTGTGACCTTTGCAGACGTCTCTCAAGTCGTGCTGTGGATTTGGAGACATGGGCTGTTGAAAGATGAAAGATACAAAGATAAGCCGTGTTCATTTGGGGAATTTTCGTTCGAGTCACGAGAAAAGGCCTTTTGGGTTTGAAGAGATTTTTGAACAAAAGATCTGACTAAACTCATTAAGAGTTAAAGGTGCTTCTGTAAACTGTCCAATCCCTCCAGAATCCATGTTGAGATTTAATTTCCCCAAAATATTCCTCGTGATAAAAATATAGGCGTTTGTCTGAGTCACGTGTTTGGGATGTGATTACAATTGGACAGTTTGGCGCGTTATCTGAGCCAAATGCGTGGGTGTTTTCGTAATGGAGTTCTCAGATAACTGGAGCAATTAAAAGGAAGTACAGGTTTATTTTAAAACCAACAATGTTCAAAAGTGGAGTGTAAAAAAAATTGTGGTTAAGTCTAGACAGAAATAAATCACGCTGAAAGACAAATAAATATAAGATGATATCTCTTTTTAAAATAACTACACCTCATTAAACCAGGACAGGTCACGATGGATGGGAAACGGACAGCGTTTTTTAATTCAAGCAATTATTGAATTTTCGAAGGCCACTGTGGAAAGGTTATTTGTGGATCGCGACAAACGAAATCCAGGGTTACCATTATAAATAAGCCCCATTCAAAGGTCAGTTTCATTTTTGTACTGTCGTCTCAACAACCACAGAGTGATGTAGGCTTCAATGCACCGTGAGAAAAATAAGAATGAATGTCCAATAATGGCGTTGGTTTGAGATTAAACCCATTACAAAGTCCCTGGGGTAAAAAAATTAAAGTGCCTTTTGTTTTTGCGGGTTAGAATCAAGGAAGAGGCTTCGTCTTTAATAAACCCAGCCTTGTCCAGTGACGCAGGGTTTGGTTTTACGCACTGGACTCAAGAACGTAAAACACAACGTGCCTTTCAACAGGAAGTATAAACCCTAAATTAAAAAAACGACTTTGAAACCGGACCTAACACATCCTGAGCTGTCACGAGGG
Organism: Perccottus glenii; assembly: GCA_024416835.2. NCBI lineage: Eukaryota > Metazoa > Chordata > Actinopteri > Gobiiformes > Odontobutidae > Perccottus > Perccottus glenii. The sequence continues at coordinate 43,397,858 of CM044547.2, forward strand.
ACAGTTATTGTCGTCCACATCAGCCTTTGACGCACGGCCTCGTTCATTGACGCAGACAGTTCCCAGCGATCCCCAGTCAACACCACTTTTCATTGTTGACTTTGTTTTGACACGTTAATATTATGAATTGTTATTTTTTGTTGTTTGTTTCCATCTTTAGAGTGAGACAGAGATTTATAGCTCGGACCTGACACGAGCTGAACGCTGGAGTGGAGTTTTTTGTTTCTCTTAATTATGAATGGAGCCACCAGCTGAGAGCAAAGAGGGCGCTTTATTTACGTCATTAAAACTGAACAAAACAATTCAAAACTGAAATGCGGTTTAAATTGAATAATCTTCATTTATACAGCATCAGTGTAGTGTACAGCTGGATATTCTAAGAGCATGGAAGTCTCTGAGAGCTGTACAACTCAGGAGCTGACATGTGTAAGACTTTATTAAACAGTATATAATAAAACAGGCATTAGAAGTAGCGCAACAAAACTTAAAATGCAAATTTAAATTTCTTCTGTAGTGTAACTGCACACATACAAAATAATAATAATAATAATAAAAAAACAGCAATTTAGCCAGAATTTTGATTTTGCTAGTTAATTATGCGCTTGTTTATATATAATATATATTTAAATACATATAACTGAAAAGTCCAGAGAGGTTTGGTACACTGACTTTATTTCAGGTGTAAAATAGTGGAACACTTAGATCACCGATGTACCAGGATTTGAAAATGGAGTTGTAATAAAATAATGCAATCCTTAATAGCAGCAAATCTATAACACTAAGACATTTTAAACATCATATTCTACACTAAAATTATTTCTGACATTAAAAAGTTTTCATTGGTCTGTTCCTGCATCATAAAAGAGAAGTATTTGCATCATTGATTAAGCAGTTTATGCTAATGAGATGAGGTCAGTGGACAGGTGTGGGATAATCTGGGTTTCCTGTTTTTACACAGAGGCGCACCTACAGAGGTCTGGGGGTCAAGGGGCATAATGAAACATTTTCATCAAGTGCACATTGTTTTTTGACGGATAAATGTCTAGAATATGAATTGTATTTGCTTTTTTTTTTTTTTTGCAAAACAACTTTCGGGCCCCAGGTAATTGCTGGGACCCCAAGCAGGAGATACATAGAGGCCCCCAATACACACTAAACCCAAGCACATTAGTGACTTTCATCATAAATCCATTGAAATAGATAACTAATATAACTTTATAATAATATAGTTATATTATTCATTTTGGTGCCCTAGACCTTTGCCCAGTTTGCCCACCCCATTGCAACACCTCTGCTATGTACGTGTCTTAAGTGACTTGTGGTCGTGACGATGGCCTAACACTTTGCATTTGTGCTGCGTTAAGAAACGTTAATATTAAATGTAAGTAAAGGACGTCTGCTGGATTTAAACATTTAAATGACGTTCGTCTTCACGTTTTGTTTAGTTGCTGCCCATGAACTGAGCGTTCCTCACCTCCGCTGTTACTTTTGTCTTCGCAGTGAAAGAGGAGGGCGACAGGGAGATCTCCAGCAGCAGAGACAGCCCTCAGGTCCGGCTCAAGAAGCCTCGCAAGGCCCGGACGGCCTTCACGGACCACCAGCTGGCCCAGCTAGAGCGCAGCTTCGAGCGGCAGAAGTACCTGAGCGTGCAGGACCGCATGGAGCTGGCCGCGTCGCTCAACCTGACCGACACACAAGTCAAGACCTGGTACCAGAACCGGAGGTAAGCACCGCCGCTCGTTATGGTGGGATCAAGAGGAGGAGGGGGCGCATAGGCTTTGTTTTCAATCACAGTAGCCTACAGCCCTATTCACTTTTGTGTTTTTATCCTTACTCGTTTTTATAAATTAAAATTAAATGGAACAATTTTAGCGATTTATTCATTTGACATTGCATCATCGGCTTAAACATGGTATTTTTTAGGTGACATTTTTTGCTCTTTGTAACTCAAATCTTCCCAAAGTTTTATGGAACACACAAATAAAATACAAATGAATAAATAAATAAATCTAGTCAAATAATAGCCTATAACAGTTGAGTAAAGTCTTTTTTTTTTTTTTAAACAAAAAAATAAATTAAAAAAGAAAGAAGCTGTAAAGGCCTGGAGGGTAAAGTGTGTTTATTTTAGTAATAAACAAGTGAACCATCAATGTACAGTGACTAATGAAGGGTCCATAACAAAAATATAATTTCTCAGATCGTCTGTCTATCCCTCAACACACACATCCACAAAAACATGCATAGATTGTGACATATTTAGACATCCATTAAGACTCAGGCTTCAAGTGAACAGACATGTAACAATAAAACCTAATTAGACATAAGTTGTCAACAATAAGATGGCATAATGAAAAACAGTTTGTGATTCATGATTAAGCTCCTATAACACATTCAGAAAGATAAATGGTTGCATGTTGGGCATTAAAGAGTCAGTGTTACCTGTTTACCTTCATTTATTAAAGAGATTTGTAGTTTGTAGTTTTTAAACCCAAGCATAACGCATCTTTTACAAAGTGTTACACAGATTTATTTTTTAAATAAACCATTGTCAAATGCGGCCTTTTGGTATTTTCCCCATGAGATAAAAAAAAAAAGTATAACTGAAACATAAACTTATTGAAGGTCAATGAAAGTGATCATGAAAATGTAACTTAATTTTATTTTTTTAAATTTGATTTTATTTGAAAACAAAAAGCTTTTTTGGGGAGTTTTTATTAAAATGTAATGGTGCAAATTTTTGTTTGCTTTTTGTCTAAATACATTTACTTCCATGAGCTGAGAAAAAAAACAGTAGCTTTGTGCATAATATTAATATTCTTATTAAAATAACTATAAATAGCTCGTATTTAAAAATCCAACTTTTCAAATGTTACTTAAGACCCCAGAGATTACTTTGTCAAAACCAATTCCATTTATGAATGGCACCTGACACATGACAAGTGTCCTCTTTTAAAAACTGTTAACCATGTTACAGTGGGTACAGTCCAAATCCCAAAAATCCAGACTTTTTTGTGAACCTGCAAATGTGTCGTGACCAATTCCAATGACTGACAGCTGACACGTGACAGGTCTATTACAGGGAACACGTTTGTTTATACAGATTTTAATTTGGTCTGTGTCTCGATAAAAACAACAAACATTTATGACATTATGCAAATTAATCTGACTCCTCTTTTAGATTTAAACCATATAACTGTGGTTAGATCCACTTGGAGGCCGAGGTGAAGGTCAGAAGTCAAATTTTAATGCCCTTTTATTACACGAGAATATAACCATTTACAACAAAATGAACATTTATTGCTTTTGTTTCATCTTCTTAGAGTTACATAGTTGTAAATGTGTTCCAAACAGTTTTGAGATATTGAGGCTCTAGTTAGCATTAATGTCAGGAAAAACATAAACTTTGAAATACATTTTTTAGATATCAATTGTTTAGTAAAGAGTCTTTAGCAGACTAAAATAAATGTCTGACTTATTAGAAGGTATTTAGAGAATGTGAATAAAACCAATCACAGTTATTGGCCAGTGTAAGGTTTTAAGAGTTCCAGTCTGACTAGTGCACAAGTGTAAAGAAGAGAGTCCAAACCAAGTGGGGCAGAGACCTTTACACGATATTGTCCATTTATAGTTTAACAGTCAGACAACCTGGAGGCAGAACCCAGTGGTCCACACACCATCACAACAGTCTCTGATGGTGTATGGACTGTTTCCAAAGAACACTTTTAAAAACCAGGAACAGTCTCTTTATATTAGAACAGCCCAGTCTTTCAATATTTTTAAGTCTTCTACAAAAACGTCTTTGTTTGCACTGGCTGTTTTGCAATACCATGTATTGTGGAACAGGATTGAAAGACAACCAGGCAAAGAAACCAAACCCTGAAAAAAACTGGTTACGGTTCGGCTGAATTCTTACCAGAGGAAATTACTGTGATGGGAAGGGATTCTAGACCCATTTTTCAGAGACTGTCGAGGGTTGCAATCCCAGCGAAAGCAGGGCCTTACTGTGTGAAGTTTGAATGTCCTGGTTGGTCAAAAAAAAAAAAAAACATATTTTATTCCTCTCCTTTTTATATACCACTGCCGTTTTATTTTTCTGGGAAGATTCTAGAAATATGTCAAAAGCAATACTAAGCTATTCTTAACTAACAGCTGACAGGTTTACCTTAAGAAATATGTCACTCATATTTACATTTTCAAAGACGTACTGGTCCCGACTCATTACCTGGTGATACACATTTTTATTTAGCATTAACCCGTTCTATAAATAGGTCCTGTTTCAAAATATTAATGATTGAAAATAGGATCTTGTGAATGTGTCTGAAACAATTGCACTGAGTGACAGCTGACACATGACAAGTCTATTATAGGAAATATGGCATTTATAATAAAGCCCAGCCATTATGTCCAAGTATTTTCAACATTGAACAATAGCATTTTTAATTATTAAAACTAAAGGCTGTTGTCCTAAAAACCCTGCAATTTAAATTAAATTACAGACAAGTAAGACCAGTTTGAAACACAAACTAATTCTGACTTGTCACTTAGTCTGTTGTCGATACTTTCCTTTTTCCTCCACTTTAGTTCGTCTGCAGCTCAGTCTCCCAGGCACAGAGCTAAATGACATAAATAAATATAAAAACAACACTTTGAAGGATGAATAATGCATGGTTGCATGTGTGCATATCAATAATTCAAACAACTACTCAATTATCTTGAGTATGAATAATTCACCTGCGACGCTGGCTGTGAACAAGCGGCGGGACGGACGAGAACTGGGGTCGGGGATGTGGAGCATTTGTTTTGCTTCAAAAATAAACTGTCTGTCTGTGTTCTGTCCTTGAGCGGTGTTTTATCTGCGTTGTGTTTAGTTAAGGCCGAGAAAGGCCAGTGTTTTCAGTGATGTGGATTTGTTGTTAGAGCGTTGTATTTCCTGGTCAGATGAATGAATATAGGGTTGTCAGAGGAAGGTGGCAAAGACAAAGCGTGCTCTCAAATGGTATTGCAGTCAGAACCACACTCACCTGGATATTCTGCTCCACTCGCTGGATTTCTGCTGCATGTTTACGGCTCACTCTGATTCAGGTCAGACACAGCGCACTGAGCATGCTCCAGATCCAGAGACACAGAGTAACACACGTTAACATGAAGAGCAATGAGCTGGGTATATTTGCTTTTGACACTAAAAACGAGTCAGGTATAGCTTCTTTTCTCTTTTTAACAAAGGCTTAATGCTGTGAATTACAAAGAGCACCTGAATGCAGCATTAGTCTGAACTGCAGATTCTCTGTCGTGCTGTGAACTCAGACAAAGTCCCGGTGAGGGCTTGGCAAAGGATAATGTATTCTATAAAGTGTTTTTAAAATAGAAAGAGCAGTGTTGTATTTCAAGCAGTTTTTCAAGCAATCACAATAATTATTGATAATTCTTGACATGTTGTGATTTAAAATCTATGTCCAACCACTTGTTAAATGCAAGACAAGTAAGATTTACTCCCCACAAGACCTGTCTCGTAAAAGTGGCTTCAAAAAGTGTCCAGTGTGCACATAGAGAAGATAAATGGTAGAATAGCATTTTGTTTAATGTTAAGAGTTCCAGTAAAACCAGTATAAATAAAAAGAGAGCCCCAGTGTCACAGTGTCCCTGGCACAAAAAGTGTCAGTGTCGGTGAGTATAATGAGGAAGTAGAAAGCAGGATATGGTCCATTATTTTGCAGGGCATGCTGCAACAGCACTTTCCAATGGCCTGAGAACATTTGATGATGGGAGTGTGTGGGCTGTAATGATGAAGACATTGAAGACCACGATGAGGAACAAGACCAGTCTTGAAGGGCCACATTATTTGTTACGTTAGCTGTAGGCTTGCAAATTAGGCCCTTGCATTGTTCCACATTACAATAACCATCTCACAAGTCCTTTGACCAAATATGCACTCAGACAAAAAGTGGAATCATTATTTTTGAAGAAAGTAATCGTGAAAATTGTTGTTGCCAAATTAAGTTCATGGAGCCAGAAGTTAACATTTTGGGAATATAGGCCTACTGTAGGCCTTAGTAAGTGTTCCAAAAGTCAAAAGTATGGCTGTTGCAAAATTAGTTGTTGTTAGCCTTTAATGCTAATGGACAGAAAGGCCCCACAGATATTTATAAAGCATTAGTTGAACACATTGTGTTTATAAAATAACTGCAGACAGAACAGCTTAAACATTTGTGCTTTAAGCTAGCAGTTAACATTAATGGCCCCGGAAACTAGAGTGACATTTAAGTCTGGACAATCCCATTATATATATATCTGCAAAAACACAAAAATATCCCAGTTTTCCCCACTTCCTGTCCTGATTGTCCCGTTCCACATGTCTGTAACTCAACACTGATTGGTCCATTTACGAGTTTAAGTGTGAGGCTGTTGTTAAAAGTCTCTTCTTCAGTCTTTCATTAGCCTAAAAGAAAGTCATTTACTAACGAGCTTAAGGAACAATACAACTGTTTGCATTTAGGAAAGCACATGTTTATGTTAATATTATTAAAAAAATAATACTCAATACATTAAGGTCACGTTTTTTTAGTGTTTACTGGTGGTGTATTGAATTTGCATTTTTGAATAAGAAGTTTCTGTTAAGGTGCTGTCCTTGGATTTACATTTAGTCATTTAGCAGACGCTTTTATCCAAAGCAACCTACATTAAGGTTCCATTCCCCAGTGTTACAGCTGGAACAGCACTGGAGGAAAGGTGGGTTCAATGTCTTGCCCAAGGACACAACGACACTATGAACTGTGGGGAGAGCGGGAACTGAACCACCAACCTTCTGGGTTGAGGGACAACCGCTCTACCACTGAGCCACTGTGCCCCATTTGCGTTTATAACATTATTATTAACATTAAAGTGTCCCAGTTCTGAGGTTTGAAAATCTGGTCACCCTTCCAGAAACAGCGATTGAGCAATAACTCATTTCTTTTGCATGTATTATTAATGTGTCTTAGGCTCTTTATCACACTTTACTAACCGTAACTGTCCTTGTTCTTGTTCCAGGACAAAGTGGAAACGTCAGACGGCAGTGGGCTTGGAGCTTTTAGCTGAAGCCGGGAACTACTCGGCGCTCCAGCGGATGTTCCCCTCTCCGTATTTCTACCCCCAGAGCTTGGTGTCCAACCTGGACCCGAGCACCGCTTTGTACCTGTACCGTGGTCCCTCCGCCGCCCCCCCTCCGTCCCTGCAGAGGCCCCTAGTGCCCAGGATCCTGCTTCACGGCCTGCAGGGGGGCAGCGAGCCACCCCCACCGCCTCCTCTGCCCCCCATGTCCGGGATCCTGGCGCGGCCCACGCAGCAGCGATGAAGCCCGAGCGCTAAACCCTTTGAGACTCATTTAAAAGACTGAGACTGAACAGAAAAACACGGAAAGACGGACTTCTCTTTGAAGCTGGACTGAACTGTCGGACGTGGAACAAAGGAGTCTTTTGTAATAGCTTTATTTATAAGTTATTTATTTATAATTGTGAAGCAAAGTGTCTAAGTTATGTATTTATTTGGTTCCTCGTCCAGTATTTTCCGGTGTTTTATTTACAACACTTTGAGCTACAGATGAACCTCCCTGTTGGCATCTTTATTATTATGGTTATTATAATTCAAGGTAGTGGGCAGCAGACGTCCCTTCATAGCATTTCAAATACAACCTTGTCTCCCAAACTGATTTAGCTACTTATTATTTCTGCAAATACCAGATATATGGAATAATATTGATGGGAAGTTGAGGTGGTGGCTGAGCACATGGTTAAAGTTTAGACATAAAAGCATTTCTGACCACGTTTTGACAATGTAGTTAGAAGAAGAAGGCACCCAAAACCCCTAATGTCCTTCCCAAACTTTACCAGTCGTCGTAAACATAATTGTGAAACGCTCTTGCAAAACATTATCAGAAGTTACAGTTTAGATTAGTTTTTGTTAAACTTATGGTATATTTTTCCTGAAAATAACCATCATGTCTATGTTTAGGTAACGTTACGTAGTTCAAATTGAATTACTGAAATGATTCATTCTACTGCTCTGATGTCTTTCTCCAAGTGTTGTTCTGCCGAAACATAACACAGGACCATAGTCAGCAGCTTAACATTCCTGACACACGACAGAAATGCAGCATTAAAAATGACTTATGGGTGTGGTCTTGGTAAAGTTCTGGTAACGTCTCATAAACATTATCAATGTCATAGTGTAGCAATGTATTTATATTGATATGTAATCGTAACCTCGCAGCTGGTTTATTATGAGATTTAAGAGTTTATAAACTCCCAAAAATCCATCTTGAACGTCTCCAAGCAAAGTATTCACGTCAGAATCCTGGGTTTACGTTGTGTCCAATGATGTGGCAGCTCCGACAGGTCTGTCCTGGTCTGTAATGTGACAAACACACAAAAACAAAACGTTAATATCAGATATAATGTACCTTCTGTAAGGTTTGTTATGGCCTCGAAACAAAATCTTTTCTCAAAACTTTTTTTCCAGCAAACACCAAACTTGGGCTGTTTTTGTTTGTTCATACAACACCATGTCTCTGCAGCGTTTCCATAGCTGTTCACATGCTCTAAAAAGGAATATTAAATTAGTAAAGTACATATCCTACACTATGAACCATAAATGTCTCATTCTCCAAAACAACACTTCTTCTACATCTTATATTTGCAGAAGCAGTAAAATGCTAGGTTAGCTTTGGGAGACAGTTTCCGTTCGAACCACTGTAGTTCTGTAGAAAATCCAAAGCAACCTTTTTTGTAAATTTGACATTGTCCTTTTTTTCATTCATAAACTTGTAAATAAGAATATTTTGCATTTTATTGGAAAGATTTTAAAGATTTCCTCTGTCTTCTCCCTGTCACGGTCCAACCACAGACGATTGGTTCATGTACAGAATGAACCGCCGCCTGAACCAAAAGTGCAGAAGAATATGGATCTATATGAAGTCTTCTTGTTCTTAGTTGAGATTTAGAAGTGATAATCTACTGGGAATGAGTGGAGTTTTTACAACGGGCAATAGTCCTGCTCTCGATGTGTCGTTCTTTCAGATGAAGCTAACCCGTACTGTCTCCTTTTGGTGATCACATGTATATTGCAGATATCAGACTTTGTGGAGTGGTTCTCGTATGAGTTTTGTAATTTATTTTGAAAACCAGGAACACTTTTATTTAATTTTTTTCAAATCCCAAAAAATCCTCCCTTTTTTTAAAATTTTATTTATTTATTTTAATTTTTTGGTGAAACTCGCAGCAAACATTGAGGGATTTGATGTAAAAGAGAAGTACTTTTATAAATGTGCAAATAAAAGACTTTCATTTAAAAACATGAAGCTTTAAAATCTGTTTAAAACACAGAGGGTGGGTTTAGACCTGGTTTAGTCCTGTTCTAGAATTAAGTACTGACCTAGACCTAATTTAGTCCTGAATTTACATTTTTTTTTTTTTTTTTTTGTAAGACAGACAGAAAACAGGTTGAGTAAGAGGGGAATGACACTGGGCAAATGACCCGAGCCGGAATTGAACCCAGTTTGCCCAAGTATGTGGCAAGCACTCTAACAAGTTTTAGTTTGTAGGTCATCAGTTGAGCCTTCCACCCTGAACAATGTGAGGCCTCAGAGACTGTTTAGTTTTGTGACTTTTGTTAGCGTAACTTTTAGCTAAAGCCTTGTTTCCACTGTGGGTACAGGTCGGGTCAGTACGGGACGTTTGGTACAGGTAACCCCTGCGGAGTATTGTGTTTCCACTCTGCAGCCGCCAGGAGAGCGTCTACAGAATCTGTGATGTCATCGAAGTGCCTCAAAAGTCCAGTCTCTATTTGAGAAATAAAACGTATTTGAAGCAGGCATTGTCAATATTTAACATAAATCAGAGTAAATCCTTTTGTGTAGCAGTGAGAGGCTGGAGGTACAGCTGCTGCAGTAAACATTAAAGTGTTTCTGTTTATTTATATTACATTCATAGAGCTGCAGCAGGTTCCTATCATTTATGGACTCAGTATTTGAGGCACAGGTTCTGCTTGTGTTTAGTGCAGTGTAATGTTTAAATTCATGAAGCCACAGACACCTATTGCTAATAAACACAAGCTTTGTTGTCAGGAAAAGGGAACATTTATTTAGTTTTCTGTTTGAATTTGACTGTTTATCAGAAGAACATGGCATCATTTTATTTAAAATGATAGTAGTTTTCCATTTTGTTTTTAGTTTTTGTTCTTGTTTTTGCTCGAGTGAGGATTATCTTTCTGTTTGACTTAATCCCCCCCAAAGTGTTGGGACCAGTTGGACGCCAGTCGGTCACCTTGGCCAAGGCGCACCCAAAGTTACGATACGCACCAACCTACACCGCACCGTCTCAGTGGAACCAAGGTTCAAATCTGTAAATATTAAGATACAAAGCACCAACACAAATTTGTTCCACAAAAATCCCTAAGATGTAGAAACACATAAATGAAATGTATCATTTTAGATGGGGCTCGTGTTTTTCAATGGCCGTGTCAAACTGTGGATTGTGCTCAGCCAGAGAGTGTTCACACAAACACTCAGTGTAGAAATGAGTCGCTAAGACAGTCTCTCTGTGGTTTTAAAGACACACACCACACTTCTAATAAACAAAAGAGCTCTTGAAAATGATGTGCCAGGTCAGCTACAAGTGTGAGAGACTTAAAGGCACAGCATGGATGAGCTGGCCTGAGAGGGAGTGTTTAGTTTAGTCTTTTCCATTCCATATCCTTCCTATTTATTTTGTGAGATGTTAAAAAGATGTGTGTATGTTCAGGTTTAAAGTGATGTGACACGTGTCGGAGCCTTTGAGCAAATGTTGAGGCGTGAAGCACTGCAGAGGCTTTAATTAAATCCACTTTTTGTAATATCCACTCAGTTTAGTGTCTGCAGCTGGTTCCATCAGAGCAGACCTCTGCATCTGCCACCTTCAGACTCACAGCTGTCCAAAGGTCTGGTCTAGCCCTGGTTTAGACCATGTCAAGTCCTGGTTTAGACCTGTATGATGTTAGCTTGGTCCCAGACTTATCCTGGTTTAGTCCTGGTCATGGTTTAGTTTTGGGATTCATTTATCCATTTATCTGAATTGTTTCTGACCTGGCCCTAATTTAGTTCTGGTTCAGTTCTGCTTTGGTTCTGGGTTTAATCCTGGACCAGTCTTGCTTTAGTCCTTGTTCTTATACAGTTGTGTAGTTCTGGTCTGACCCAGTTAAAGTCTGGTCTAGTATAGCCTAGTCTGTCTACGCTCACTGTTGTCCTTGGTTTAGTCCTGTTTGGGTCCTGGTATAATAAAGTCTAGTCTTGGTCAAGTCCCAGACAAGTCCTCCTTTAGTTTAGGTTTAGTCTAATCTATTATTTGGGTCTTGTTCTATTTTAGTTCTCATCTAGCCACTAAAGTCCTGGTCGAACTCTAGTTTAGTTCCAGTCAAATCCTGGGTCTGGCCGAGTCCTCAGTTAGTTCTTGTCTGGTCCTATTATTGTTGTAGTAGTCTAACCCCTATAGTTCTAGCTCACAGACCCTTTCGTTCTGGTCTGGACCTGTCTAGTTCTGGTCTAGCCCGGGTTTAGTACCAGTCCTGATTTGGTCCTGCTCTTTTTATTCAAACCTTGTTCTTTTTCCTTCACATTTGATGATATTTCAGTCACGTATGTTTATAAAACAATCTGTTCTCAAACCAACTGCTGTTCATCAGTGAAGTTCCTCAGACACCTCCAGACCCGCCCCTTCCTCCTGTTTCTCACCAAAACCACTTCCCTAAATGACCAGCTCCCACCGCTCTTCCATAAACAATGCACGAGCTGAAATATTAATGAGCAGCAATTGTTTAAGTGCCCTAAATGATTCCTTTTGGAAATTGATTGTTTCCACGCTCGTGTTGCTCCTGCAAGAAAAAGAGGTGCTGGAAGTGGGCTCCAGTGCCAAGCGGCTCCAACAGCTGGTGACTGGGCTGAGGCTGGCTGCAGACCGGGATCCGGGCGGGGACAGCTGGTCAACGGGTCCTCCAGCAGCCCCCCCCCTCCCTCTCCCCTCTGTCCACGATCAGTGTGCGCGGTCCGTGCTGATCCAGGCTGAGACAGAGGGACAGAGACCTGGAGCATGTTAAGGCAGGGACAAAAGACTCTTAATAGGTTTTAATTGAAAGTCGATAATGGCTCTGATCGCCACGCCCCCCGCTGGGGTTTACGCATGGCACCTGTTCCGTCTGATTTTCCCCCTCGATATCCTCTCGTGCTCTCATCCTCATCATGGGATCAATCAGTTTTGTCACATTTGGTCTTTTATCAGTCATTGTTTAATTCTAGTTTTATTCTGGTTTAGACTTAATTCAGTTGTGGTTTAGTCCCGGTTTATCCCAGAGTTAGTCCTGATTGGGCTTTGGCTGAAGCAGACACTGGACCTGGAGGACGTTTACGCAAAGACTGGAGAAGGTTTTAATTAAAAGTCGATCATGCCCCCCCCGTGGTCTTTCACGCATGGCACCTGTTCCGTCTTTTTCCGCCCTCATGGCTCATCCTATTGACTTTCTCTTATCTATTACAATAACCACTAATTAGATCGTTCATTTGGTAAAAATTCACAGACACGTAAAGTGGTGAAAAAATGTTTTTGGACACCCTTAAAATTTAACACAATCATGAAATATTTGGAGAAATATCTGTTTTGGATTTCAAAATGAGTGGATGCATTAGACAGACGAACAAATATATATATATATATATATATATATATATATATTTATGTATGTTGTTTACATGAAAACCACCTGGGTTGGTTTTGATTCTGTCATGGATTGAACATGGATCAAGTCTGGATTGAACTCATTCTTGTCCTTTGGGAGGGTTCAGTCTGGGGTTTTGGGCTGTGATCTGATTTAGTGTGGCTTTAGTCCTTGTTTAGTCTGATATGAGCCATAATATAGTTCGGTTTTAATATTAATTTTGGTTTAGTTCTGTCTTAGCCTGTTTGGTTCAATCTGGAATTTAGTGTTTAGTCCTGGCTTCGACCCTGTTTAGTACAGGTTTAGTCTTGGCTTTGCTCCTGGTTAAGTCTTTGTTAAGTGTTTAGTATCATGTATATGCACTGTGGTTAGCACTCTTACCCCCCACAGCAAGAAGGGTGAGTTCAAAAGCAACAAACTGCCCACTGTCCAGGGTGTACCCTGCCTCAGGTCCCGGGCTGCTGGGATAGGCTCCACTCACACTTGAATGAATATATTATATTAGTCCAGACTCTAGGACTGGTCTTGATAAATTCCATTCAGTCACTTACTAGAATTAACTCTAGTTCCATTCTGCTTTACATTTAGTCATTTACATATTTTAGCAGACACTTTTATCCAAAGCGACTCACATGAAGCTTGCATTCACTAGTGTTACATTTTACATTTTTACACTTTTAGTTTGTAGTCCTGACTTAGTTCAAGTCCTGGGTTTGGTTTTGATTTAGACCCTGTTTTCTTAAAGGGGTTGTCACTGCTTCAGTCCATGTTTATGCATAGTCTTATTTCCAGTCTCTGTTCAGTTGTATCTTTAGTCCATGGCTCTGATTTAGTCCTGGTCCTATTCTCACACAGACACAGCACTGTCAGGATGTCACCACTTTCCCCAAACCCTCTAATAGCTCCTAATTGAAAGTCGATAAAGGCTCTGACACACACACACACACACACACACACACCACCACGACGCTGCCTATTGCGCGCGGCACCTGCTCCGTGACGCATCGCTCTGACTGGCGCGTTGATCAGGCAGAAAATGCCATTAAAAATACAGTGAGACGCGCAGAAGCAAACACCTCCCCAAAAACCATCATTATATTCCCATCATGGAGCGCGTGACCGATTCACGTAACGACGACCCCCGCGTTATTCTTGCAAAGTGAACAGCTGATTAGATGAGAACAAGAGGCCGCGCTGCTGTTCGGGGGCAGAGAGTGTTTACATGTGAAAGGCTGCGCGTAAATCCCCCGGCTCTTAGCGCGGATTGTCCCCGGCTCAGGGTTAATGAAGTGCGGATAGAGTCTCCTGGTTGAGCTCCCGAACACACACACACACACACACACACACACACACACACACACACACACACACACACACACACGCACACACACACACACACACACACACACACACACACACACACACACACACACACAAAGAAAAAAAACAAAGTGAGGGGAGGGGAGGGAGGGAAAAAAGGCTAAAGCCCCAAGGATCAGTGACTTTGCTTAATCCCATGGACTCCTCATAATAATATTCATTCAAAGGAGGAAAACAAATAAACACCATCTTTTGATGAAGTTAAGAGTGAATCAAAGGCTCGTTTGCGTCGTGAATGGACCAATAAGAGAAATCTGCGGCGCTTATTAGCATTGTTTTAATGGACTTCGTTTTGTTGATGAAAAAAAAAAAAAACATCACATGGGATGATGAAAAATAGATCAATTAAAATGTTCAAGAAACCGTGGCCTACTTTGCCTTTTTTCTTCCAACAACAGTCTAAGCAGCACTTGAGAATGAGCTGTCACGTGCTCCACTGTATCCATCTGTCACGCGCGTAATTCAACTGCTTTACAGTGATATACGTATCTATAGACCGTTTAGATATAATATAAAAGCCTTGATAGAGAACAAGGAAGCCTTTAAAACACACAGGGCCTCAGTGGATCTCACCCAGAAAAGAAAAGGAGGCTGTGATCCGTGCCATTTTTAAAGCATAGTTCAATAATGACTTTGTTTTAGTGTGCATCGTTTTTTAAAACAGGGGTGTATGATGCCATTACAGTCTGCTCTGGAAGGTTCCTCTAAGTCTTTCCTTTCCTTTAACTTGGATATGTGTGTTGCACAGTTTTTGGTCAGTTTAACTTCATGATCTTTGGTTGTGAACTGTAAAATACAAACCTAAAAAACAAAGATGGCTTCTTGAACCTTTTTTTTATTGTTAGAGAAATTAAGAGCTATTTTAGTTTTTCAGTGTCCTTAACCTAAATTAGGGCCTGTCTCCTTTTGGCTGTGATCATGGCCATGGTGACTCAAGATCAAACAGTTCCATGAAAGGTCTTATTAAGACTGCAGTCTAAGACACGTTCAGACACATATCAGAGGTTTGCTTCTACAAACAGGATGACTGTTAATATGTAAAAATTGACAAATCTTTAATAAAAGGTGCACAGACATAATCCAGTTTATTTAACTCCTGGAATTAGTTCTGCTTTGGGTTTAGACATGACTTTATAGATTTATCTTCAATAAAAGTAGTGATAAAATGACTGATGAAGAAATTTCAAACCAACACAGTATTAACTGCCCTTGAGCAAAATCCTGAAACGAAGGAGCTGAAGTTACATTTTCTGATTTTGCAGACCCATTGCTTGGGGAACAAGTGTGTTCAAATCCAAATGTAAAAGGAGTTAAAAGTGTGGCAGAGGAGAGAGGGGGCAGTGAACCTGACTCAGCACCGACACTTAGAGACATGAAGAGGCCTACAACATGAAGCAGGAGGCGCTCAGCAGTTCGCCTGGAGGTACGGGCCTCATGAAAGTCCCGCCGAGTCGAGTCGAGGGGAAATAACCTGATAATCATTTCCCCGATGTGACGGAGAGGGAGGGGAGCGGGGTACACACGGGGGTCAGGAGCCAGGAACAGACATCCCAATCTCAGCAAATAATGAAAGCCAGGATAAAAGGAGGAGAGATAAGGCTTTAAGATCCTCTTTTTGTAAATCTGATAGGTGCATTTTCTTACAGATACCCGGTAACACCTCTTTAAAGGGTCTCACATTATAGTCAGCTCTGACTTGGAGTCATTTGTGACATCACAAAATCTTGATGCAACTCTAACGAGATATTTCTGGAGCTGAGGGAATTACAATGTTTTGGAAAAATGTGCTCAACCAGCCTGCAGCAACTTTGGGATTTTGGACTTTTATACGTTTGACCAGGGCTGAGCTACAAACAGAAGATCTGGTCATTCACAGAAAGTGGACTGGATCCTCTTGAATGAAATCTCTAAATGTCTTTAACTTGTCCCATGTTAAGTATGTTTGATACAAAGACCCCAGGATAAGAAGCTGGCTCTAGGACAAAGCTAATGGGGGTCCACACAATCAGAGTGGTAAGCACTCCTGACTCACTGCAAGAGAGGGAGTTCAAACCCCAACTCAGACCTTTCTGTGTCGGCATGTCCTCCACGTGTCACTGTGGGTTCTAACTGTCATTGTCCAGGCTGTACCCCGTCTAAGGCCCAGAGCTGCTGGGATAGGCTCCGGTCACCTGGGCCCTTAATGTTAATAAATGGAAAAAATAAATGACAAAATGAAGACAGGACCAATCTTGTCTGGTTTACTTCAAACAAAACAATGGCTTCCCATTGAACAGAAAGCCCTTAAAGAGGACCCCATGACGGGACAGTGACTTCCATGTTGATCGGTCTCGGCCCTCAGCTCAGGGAGGGATCAGTGTCACAGGCAGCGGAGGGGGGGTCACATCAGACCACACAGACATTATTCAATCAATACTTTGGAGGGGTTACAGCAGCCTCTCAAGCCCGAATAAATGTTAGAAAAACAAAAACACCCCCAGGCCCTGACCCCCACCGGCCCAGGACATGCCTCTGGGACAGGACCTCCGGCTTTGAGCACATCTCCCTGGGAACAACTCAGGACTTCCAGACGGAGGGAACATGATACAGCAACAACAGTTACAGTGCCATAGACAGAGAAGATTTAAAGGGGTTTAAACCACATCATTTTGAAATGTTGACTTTATTGTTTTAAATAAACCAGGTCCAGACAGAACAAAAGTGTGTAGCAAACTCGAAGAAATATTTACAGTCGGTATGTAGTGCACACCAAACCACTCAGAGTCCATGCACCGAGTGAGAGTCTGAAGCAAAGACTAGTGTCAGTAGTTCACAAATGTAGAAATGCAGATAAATACGCAGGTGACGCAGGTGATGCAGGTGACGCAGGTGACGCAGGTGACGCAGGTGACGCAGGTGACGCAGGTGTAGCAGGTGACGCAGGTGACGCAGGTGACGCAGGTGTAGCAGGTGTAGTAGTTGACCCAGGGGTCATTTACAAAGTTAAATGGATCTTAAATTGTAAGGCCAAATTAAAATAGTTATATTTGAATCTTGTTTTATTTATTTCTTTTACCCGTGTGAGAACCAATAAAAAATAAAAATGCATAAAGCTTTATTGTTGGCAATGATGAGTGCCTTAGCTTAACATTCTTCTGACATTCTTCTCATTTAAAATATGCTTTAAAAAAATTAAAAGTTAAATGGGTAACTTATTAACACTGGAATTGGAGAGGAGCCACAACAAACCTAACCTACCGAGCTAACCAACCACAACATGGCTTTGTAGCTGCTGTTGTTTCAACAGAGGAGTTCTCTCTTCTGATTGGATAAAAGTGGAAGATTCTCTGTTTGTTGTAAAGCATATTACTAACTTAACCTTTTAAAATAGTGTTGTGCGTTTACATACACAGACCTTAAACTTTTTTTAAAATCATAAATCTCGTACTAACTTCTTGTATAAAGGCAGAAAAGTGTCAACAGCCCTTTTAAAAAATACATTTACATCCCATTAACTGTCCGAGGTCAGCACTCTCATCATGACGTGCTCTGCTCTAGAGCACATCTAGTCGAGGCGTACACAGCTTGGACACAGCAGACATTTACTATTTATAAGTGATCCCCTCTTGCAGCTTATACAGGGGGTCTCATTTATAAGTGGGCTAAATTAGAGGGAACAGGCAGTTTCTTGGACACCCCGCAGGCCCTGGGGGTCACTGACCGGGGGCCACAGGGAGGCCCTCCACCTCATAAACATAAAGGGAGGAGAGGGCATCAATAAGAGATGAGGAGTGGTGGACATGTATTTTTAACAGCGCTGCTGTGTGATGTCTGGCAGCTCTGTCTCCCGGACGAGGGCAGGGAGCAGAGCCGGACTGTGCATTTCTGAAATATAGGCCCCTGTCTGAGGGAGGGGCGGGGGCTGCACAGAGTGAGGGGCCAGGTGGTCTTTGTGGAAGAAGCAATGGAGCAGATAACTAACAGGTTTATCACAGTGGAGCGTGAACTGTTACTCCTGAGGCTGGACGTAGTCCGGATGTGTTGGATTCATCAAAATTAAGAAGTACATTCTAAAGTCATGGCCCAAAATAAGGTAAACATCTAAATAGTGTAGGCTTTCTTCTTAGCCATTATCAGAAAATGGATGTAAAAGGTCTTTTCAAATATTCCACACAATGGAATTAAAGTCATTTCCAAAAGCTGTGGTCATTAACAGGACTGTCTTCAAACTCAATCTGAACGGCTGATTGTTCGTTTCAGTAGGACTAATGCAAAGAGACAGTAGAGTGTCAGTGGTGTACAAAAGTTTTGTCCCCCGAGCACAATTAACCTGTAAGAAATGTAATTACAAAAAGAAACAGAGCAGTGTTTAGAGTTGGTGTTCACACAGACATGTCAAGGCTCTATCAGAAAGAGTCAAGAAGGGTTTCCAAACCTTAAAACATATTCTCAGACCCATGTATTGTATAAGTCTGAGGTTCTGGGTCACTGCAGGTGAAGAAGACTGAAGCGCGGGCCACAAGAGAAACCAAGGTAACAACCCCAAAAAGGGAAATGAGGGGGTTTAGGTTGGTGTGTACTTCTAACACAGTGGAGAGTGCTT
The DNA here is from genome assembly GCA_024416835.2 of Perccottus glenii. Lineage (NCBI taxonomy): Eukaryota > Metazoa > Chordata > Actinopteri > Gobiiformes > Odontobutidae > Perccottus > Perccottus glenii. The sequence continues at coordinate 43,416,534 of CM044547.2, forward strand.
CACAGATGTAGGCTTGTCTGAGTCCTGCACCGTTCACAAGAGGGATCAGACTGTGGGAACATTTGAAGCTCACATGCACCCCTGAAGGAACAATGGCATTAGGAGGTTTTGTATTTTAGAGTTATGTGGATGTTCTAGAGCAGACATTTTATTATAAATGATACCCCCTTTTTTTCCTGAAGTCAAAAGACATAATATCTGCTATAATTCTAACCTGCCTAGTGTGTTTCAGAAACAGGACTTTATTCGATATATTTGGTCTCACAAAAAGTTTTTTTATTTATTTTTTTTTTTCTAGTGGCAAAACAATATGCCATATATTCTATACACATAAGACTGACACAGATGCACCCATAGTGATTTAGTTTCAGCAATTGGAACTGGAAAAAGAGGGAAGCCACGCAAAAATAAAGCTATGAGAAGGCACCCAGCTATGTTATTAAATCAATATAATCAATAAATACAGTTAATTTGATCAGAAAGCAGATAAAGTTTACCAAAGTGAAGCTGGGCTTTTTTTCCTCTGAGAAGCACAAGAGTCAGGACATGAATGTAACGCAACTGTTTTTAACACCCAATGTCAAGATGCAACGTCAAAATAAGCATCAACATCAGCCTGACAATTACCTTTAAATAACTTTGGAGATAGAAGTTTTAACCTAACCACAGCAAACTCCCCATTATTTTTACAAGACACCAGTTCATGTCACACTAATCCTAAACTGTCGATCGCTCCAAACTGTTCCATGAGGTTCAGCTCTGGATTAATTATGGCAAAGTTGTGGAGTTGCCGAGGGATCAGCCGCACTGCAGCAGGAAGGAAATGATTGATGTTGCTTGTTGCCTGGAGGGAAGCAACCCAACACACGACAATCCATTCAATCAGCCGCGGCAGACGGGAATAATAACCGCAGAGCCCTGATTTGCATGCAGCAGATATCTCCGGATTAGTGTCATTATCAAAGTTACGGCGGCTGATAAACTTGTGTGTGATATGTTTGATCCACAGTGTAATCCGTCAGGACTCGACCTCAGTGGAAGTCCCTCAGTGTTGGTTTGGAGTGAACACAGGACGCTTTGATGAGCGGATGTCGGAGCAGAGCGGGTCTGGGACACTTCTTACTGACAACATTGGACGTCGGTTATGAAGCTAATTACCCTTTTCTTTTTTTCCCCTAAGCCCCACGTGAGAAGATTTCAGGCATTCACTATTTTTTCTCATCTGTAAGAAATATTGCAAATTCAATAAAGGAAAAACATGTAGACTTTCCTTAGAAATGATCTCAGGTGATAAATTCAAGAAGTTTTGTCTCTTGTTTTTTTTTTTTTGGTTATTGTTCATAACTACATCAACATGTTTTGCAAAGTAACTTAAAGAAGACACTGTGGTGAGTGCCTTTTCTTACACACAGACATGACGTCACTCTCTTTAATGGTCTCATACAGTGTTCTTCAAAATGAATGCAAGGCTCAAGATGCATCACTTTGGCAACTGTCAGGGACAAAAGTAATTCAAACCAAAGATGTTCTTTTTTCCGTCACAGGTCTCAGCCCCAACGGCAGCGTAGTAACCTTTCATGCTTCTTTTAAAAGGAAAAAGTTTAAACCGGACCAATTTTCCACAAAACAATAATACATTACATCAAACCAAGGTTTAGAGCTGTCTTTGAGTTTACCTTTAGACTAGAGAGCCTGCAATTATCTCTGCTTTATTAAACAATGTGTCGAAGGATGTTCCTTGTTGACATCAGTGTCGACCAATGGGAGTGCTCCTATTTCAGAAGGCCAGCTGTGATTGGCCAAACTCCTGCTGTGGGCTGATCCTTCTTACCTGTTAAAATCCTTAGTTCTGAATCCTAGATGACATCTTGAAGTCGGATTCTTTCACAGATGACACACACAGACTTGTTACAATAAACTTTAGGAAATTAAACTGTCAAACTAAATGCAAGAGTAAGAAAAGAACATACTGTTAGAACCGACACAAACATCCTCAGACATTTACCAGTGTCTAGTAAATGCAAGCAGTGCAACAGTAAACAGTTTCTGTCAAGACTTTCACTTACAACTATATCTGCTTGTTGATTAAATGACCTGTATTTTCTTTCCTTTGCATCAGGACCGACTTTTTTTTAAGAAGACAAGACATTTATTTTTGTGTAGCTCAATATCATAACAACAGCCGCCTCAAAGGGCTTCACAGACTGCACTAGACAACATCCCCTGTCCTTAGACCCTCCATCAGGGTCAGAGGAAAAACTCCAAAAAAAAAGGATTCTCAGAACTCGGTCTAGAACAAACTGACTTAGGGTTTCTGTATCAGTCTTGAATGTATGGCATATGTCATTTAACATATTCTTGGTTGTCCTTTAGTACTGTGGTTCTCAAACGTTGGCCCAGGCTTCTGTTCATTGTCCAAAGACATGCTGGTTGTCTGTCAGTGGTAAGTATTGTCAAAAGAGGTACAACGCAAAAACTGGGCCATATCAATGCAACCTCTGACCCCAGCTGTGATAGGCTCCAGCGTTCAGGACGTTTGGTTTGTTTGAGTCCAGTGTGAAAGCGTACCAGACCAATTATAACTACCGAACTCATCGGTGTGATTTCGACCTTACTTCAGGAGTTTTTCCAAGTTACACAAACCAAATACAGCATAGTTTAAAGTCTAACTCTGTCGCTGCAGTTCTGGTGAGGCGTGTCTACAGTATGTTTGTCCTCACATCATTTGAGTCGTACCTGAATCTCTCAGACTGTCAGCTGTGTTCATCTCGGGGCCAGAGGAGCGGGGGCATCACTCAGAAGCGGACGGCTCAGGGACTTAAAGGGGGACCAAAAAGCCCCTAATTGGACAAGTGAGAGCGGGAAGACAATCTACCTCAGTGACCACTCCTTGACATGCCATTTGCCTCTGAGGACCCCCAGGGCTGGCCGAGCAGCTGCCCGACACAGCCATAACTCCAGGCCAATGCGAGGACCCCGGGCTAACAAGGCCATAAGGAAACACAGCTGCAGTGTGAGAGGAGGGGGCGAGAGAGAGAAGCGTAGGGACAAAGCATCAAACATTACCAAAGAAATGATGGGTTGTTTCTGCAAATCTGAAAACTTTATAGCATTTAAATATGTAGTATGATGATGGTCTGTGTAGTACAGTGATTTTATATGCTTTCCCAACAGAGAGGAAATTTCACAAAGCATAGCAACAGACTGTGTTCCAACGTTGGAGCTACATGTGGTGAAACTCTTTATTTATGATTGTATGGTTGATCTCGAAGAAGCACCACATAACTTTTAGCCCAAAAAATGTATATTCTCAAAATCATTTTGATGATTCTTAGACATGTAATCAGTAGAATAATGCCTATGCAGTGGCCTCAGGTGGACAGAAACCTCTAATGTACCTTTTAAGACGAGGACACATCATAAGAGATTACACAGCGCATATAATAAAGAAAATAGGCAGATACACTGGACCCTATTAAAGTCGTATTTGTTCTAAATACACTAAAATGAAGACTACTGTTTCAGAAGACATGTTCTTTATTCCAAACTTTGATAGTCTCCACTTGAAAACAAAATATGTCTATGAAAATGGAGCTGCTGTCCTAACAACACAGAAAGGAATCCTCACCCTCCACCAGCTAAAAGTTACTCAGTGCCACCCTAATCTACTGTACGTGTGTCTGATTCAACAAAATATTGACACTTGTGTTGATGCATTCAGATTCCCAGGTTGGAACATTCTTTGTGGGGGTAATTCACTGTCGGAGGCCACCACCTTGGCCCAGCAAGTTTTGCATTTAGACATTTATTCATTTAGCAGAAGCTTTTAAACAAAGCAACTTACATTAAAGGTTCCATTCACCAGTGTTACAGCTGGAACACCACTGGAGGCAAGGGGGGTCTTGCCCAAGGACACAAAAACAGTATGAACTGTGGGGAGAGCGGAAATCGAACCACCAACCTTCCAGTTATAGGACGGCTGTTCTACCACTGAGCCACTGTGCCCTGTTTTGATGTTGGTGGGGGAAACTGGAGTACCTGGAGGAAACCCACCAAAGCACAGGGAGAACAGTGCTAACCAGAATACTGACCCAGATCAGCCACTGAATCCAGTCCAGTTTGGACATGTTAAAGGATATAATCTAAAAGTGCCGTAACAGACATACAACCAACTGTTAAATAGGTGCATTGAAAAAATAAAACACTCTGTGGGACCAAAAAATCATCAACCAATCATAGTCACTTGTCAGGCGTTTTCCTTTGGCCCTCTGGCTTGTCAGTCACTGTTACTATGTGCGTTATGTTATGTATATGCTCCGGTGTGTGTTGTTTGCAGCTTTCATGTTGCTCTGCAAAGAAAGTGTATTATAGGATTATGTTTCACGATGGCGTGCTTTGAAGACACAGAAAGGGCTTCCTACTGACACGTCTATAGCCAGATTTCGGCTGGACAGGTAACTTTTGTGAATTTTTGGTTGAAAATATTTGATTTTCAGGAGTTTGGGAAAGATACAGTACAAACTTGTATTCTGACAATGTAAAGCAACAAGCAGTTTGCTAATGCTATGGGTAATAGTGGGAGTACAGTCTGTTTGTATCTTTCTCAAACTCACATTTTTATGTTATGCTACTCAAATGTTAAAACCATGTGAGTCCGACAGTGAGTCCACTAACACGGCACAACGAATGCTGCTATAAAACACATGCTCTGTCTTTTTAATATTGTATTTAATTGATTTAAAAGACGAGTTGACAAGACAGCATTTTAACAAGAAGTCCGACACACTAGAGAAAAGGTGGCAACAATATATGAGTTTGCCTCTCAACAAACTTTATGCCTCTTGGTAATTGTAACTGCAGTGCTTTTCTGATGAACTGCTCCTCGCCTGGACTATGGGCAAGAGCAGAGACATAGCTCTGCGTTGAGGTTGGACAGTTTGTGGCTCAGATTGATTCTCAGATAGCATAACAACTTTGTCCAGTTTGTCCATCTCTTTGTAAATGAGGTACTTTTTCTGGTCACAGCTGCTGCAGTTGTTCCTGTAAAACTTTTGGCAGCATTCAAAATCTCACAAGGTTTCTGTTATCTTTGCAAGTCAGAGAAATTCAGAATTGTGTTGGACACATATGTAATACCAGCCTAATCCTTTTACTGCTATCTTCCACTTATAGAGTAGCCTGGCCAGTCATGACTAACTCTTTTCCTGTTCCTATACACAGTTAGTCTGATACCCTGTTGTTTGCGTTCAGTTTCAAGGGTGGGCTTTTTACGAGCGTAATGTTAACCAATCAAAGAAACGCTGGACGCGGTCGAGCGGAAACCAAGGTAAATGGCGTCATTCTTTGCAGATTTTCAACCGTTATTATTTTTTGCTGGTTATTCAAAACCGAGGCGAGAGCAGAAATAAACGCCCTCTCGGTTGCAACGTCCGCCATGTTGAATGTTTTGGCCTTGCCGCGCGAGCCGAGACACGTGTGTGATGTAGCCAGAAAACCACACCCTGCCTCAGACAAACGGCTTGTAATTGGTCCGTCCGCAGAATCGCAGAGGGAGGGATTCAATGTGAGAAAGAGACCAGACCGTCCTGCTTTTGAAAAAAGAAAACAGTTTGTTATACTGGGCTACTTTTAGACTGTTGTCCAATCGATTTTCTGCTTTGGTCCACTTTCAGTCTCTTGTTTTGTGACTTGGTCCACTTTGCTTCTCACCTCAAATGAACCACACCAAGTTTTGTTTGGAAGGAGCACCGAGCATTGGCTTGTTTAGCTCAAGACAGAGTTTGATGAGCTTTTATGTCTCCCCAAATGCACTAGACTTTCCAATAAAATGGACCATAGTTTTATTCAAGTGGACCAAACAGGGCTGGAGTAAATGTAACCTATATACTACTTATTTTGTTCCTCCTTAACTGTCATATTCCATTTATCAGTGCTTTGCTGAAACGTCACAGATACATTTGGGGTTATAAACTGCGGAGTCAAGAGGCTACACCTGCGCTTAGACACTTTCCCTGCTTTCCCAAACTTTATTCTTCAACCCTCAAAGGAGCCGCAGATCTCAGAGTTGCCGAGAGGCCTGGCTTTAATCGCCAAAGAAGCGGCGTGGTTCCCCTGCCTTGCTCCGGATCCTAATGCTCATTTCATCATCAGTGAAGTGACACCAATATATATTTACGGCACAGCAGTTCGGAGGCAGGTTTCTCGGGAGATCAGAGAGCGGCTTTAGAAAACGGAGGCAGCACAAACAAACAAGGCCTCTAGCTTTTTTCCCTCTCACATACAGTGTATCCACCTGAAACGGGGGTATACACACTCCCCACGGTTTGAAGCTTGTGTGCAGTGGCAAGCCAAATAAAGCGTGTGAAGCGTGATGCCAGGTCGGGGGGAAAAGCAGCTTCAAACAGTTATCAATACAATTGGTAGTGCCAGGCGCGGCAGTTTAACCTCTTTAGCGCGGCGGCGGCTGCTAACTGGATGTGACGCTCCTTCTGTGTGCCGTCTTCACAAAGCCTCGGCAAGGGCTGATGGGTAGGGAGAGTCCTGGGTTTTACAGTAACTCCGGCACGAAGAAGACAGAAACACAACAAATTCCCCCACTTGCCGCAGAATAAGGAAACACAGGTTGTGAAATTTGCCAAACAGGAAAAAGTGATTCCCTCTGAACAGATGTCTCGCGTTAGCCTGTTTACGGGAATCAACTTTTCACTAAGAATATCATCCGCGCCACAGAGGACAAACACCGACAATGCCGTGTGAAATAATTCCGACATATTTGTAAACATTGACAGGAGCGTGGAGATAAACAGGCGCTCTATAAAATATCCAAACATTTTCAGCTCAATGTGGTTTGATTTATCATCTGTAGCTCTGCGGCTGTGATGTCGTCGTATACATTATGCAACTGTAATTATCCCAACATATGGCTTTGAATCAGGGAACTGACAGAGAAAAGGCAGTTTTTAAAAAGAAAACATTGCATTTAAATAGTTCAAACCGATTCAAATGGAAAGGTGAGTGGAGTATGTTTACAGATTTGGACTGAAAACTACAAGTGCATTTGTCACAACAGTTCTTTACTAAGTCTGTAAATGGTGGTTATTAAACCTGAAACATTTATTCATGTTTCAAAAGCTAGTTTTGTTGACAGTAAATTTGTCAGAGCCACCAAAATGCCACACTCGGCAAAATCTAAAGACGTTTTCATGAAGAAACATTGAGCTTTCATAAACACAGACACAGTGTTTGTACAGAACGCAGTTTGTCACAATCTTTTATGTTTTCTCTGTATTCAGTCAAAAGCGTCTGATCCCAGGTCTGATGTTTCTAGGGTTTCGGCCTCCAGTGGTTGTAAGTATACTTAAAAATCTATGTATATTAAAAGTTTTAAAAACTAAATGAAACATTTTGTGGATGAGGCTCAAACAACAAAATATTAGATTTTAGAGGAAAAACATTAGATCTGCTGTTCTCTGTAAGTCTTCTCAGAGGTCTGTCTGTATGAGAGTGTTATCTAAAGATTTAACATTTCTTTTAGCTTTTGTTTATGTAGGATTTGTTTTTTTGTTTTGCTTTTCTGCATGGATGTGATTTTTGTGATCATTATAACCATCTTTTTTTTTTTTTTACAAAAAAGATGTCTATTAACATTTTGCCAAATGACAAAAGAACTTAACATTTTTGTCGCTGAAAACAAAACCAGTGAATGAAACATAAACTAAATGTTTTGGGTTAATAAGTACCTTTTACAAACAAACTGAGATGTTTTGATGAACCACTGAACTGTTGTGTCAAATGCATCTTTTATTTTGAGAAATGTTCAATTATTAAACAAACAAAATGATTCAAAGCCTTTGAGGAAAACAGTAAAAGTTAAATAACATGCATTCAAAACTTAATCTGTTCAATTTGAGAAGAATGTTCATCCATTTTATTATTGTGTGTTTAATCTTGCTACAAGTCATTTCCAAAACCAGGTTGAATTTTAAATGGTGCCATGCAACACTTTTTAACTTCACACCTGGTCATTTCAAACCTTTTACTGAAGTTAGACCAGATGTATGATCATAAATTGGAATAAAATGGAATTGGGATCTCATAGTCCTGGCCAAATCACTTTTGCTTCATACTTCTTAATAAATAAATAAATGTAATAATGTTTACTAAGGCATTTAGGGGAAAAATATTCAGACCAAGGTGACCTCATAGCTGCTCCATAATGTTGACACATTTAATGAAATTACGACGGCACAATATTCCTGTACTAGTTATTCTTGCCAATAATGTGATAACGATAATATTCAAACAACGGTAATTTTGAAATAACAATAATATGTAAGATATAAAAAAACATTAAAACATTACGCCAAAATGTAAATGTAATGAGGTTATTATACCCACCCACCTCTGGTTTTGAAAGGACATATAACAGCTCGGTTAAAGTTTGTCACGTCTCATCACGTCCCATCAGGATTTAACACTGATAATATATGCCACACTTGTGAACACTCAAACAAACCTCACTTCCATTTCACCGAGTGTGGAGCAGTGAGGGAAAGGGCAGAGCACCGGCTGCCAAGGCTGCTGCAGAGGGAGGGGGGGGGGGCACTGGGGACTGCATCTGGCGCCCCTTGATCAGCCTGGTCCCTCTAGACCTGGGGCTGCCAAGACACCGCATCCAAACAGCGCCTCGGCCCCCGCACCCGGACACTGGGAGATGTGCTGTATATGCATCAGGCACAAACATGTCCCATCGTAAACACCCCCGGTGACAGGCCGCGCACACATGTTCCCCTGATAACACGGGCAATGTCAACACACTGCTGCCTGACTCGCATCTAGTCATAATGAACTAGAGCTACCCAGCCACCATTTCTTTTTCTCTGACAATTTTGTAGACTGCCTGTGCTTCTCCAGGCTGCACCGTAAACTCCAGAAGAAAAAAAGACTCAGACCGTGGCACTGGGTTTGTTTGTGAATATATGTAAAGATATATTTTTGGAAGGCCAGTGTATTAATATATAGAGCCAGGCCAAAAACAGTCACCACCTGGATTTACCCATGAAAAAAACACAAGCATATAGGATTGAATCATTTCTATGGAGAGCAGAGAACATGCAGATTGTATTATATACTGTAGAATGTATTATAGAATATTTCCAAAAGAACCTTCTACTCCATATTGTATTTCCTTATTTTAACTGAATTAATGAGTTTCTTACATTGTTATTCATTGTCTGATTCGGTTTGAATGTGGTTATAACCCTTTGAGAAGGAGACACATAAAAAAAAACACACTTGTACTTGTGCAATGTTTATTAAAATTTAAAAAAATAAAGTTTATTTTGGCAACTACAGTCATTTTTATTGATGGGTTTGTATTACTCAAACTAGCTAGGCCGCCAATGTAATAAACATACTCACATATTTTCCGTTCAATTAAATGAGCATGCTTGCTAAAATGACTAAACTGGATGATATAAAGGAAGCAAAAAAATAATAGTAATAATTTAAAAACAAATGCTGTAGAAAAAGCAAACAGTAAACAGTCCACAAACACACAAACAATGTGCACTTGTTATTGTACATTTTATGGATTACACATTATGAGTTCTGTACATGTTCAGAATAACATAATCCTAAACATCCAGTGACTTGTAGCTCGTTCTATTTAACTGCATGGTGTAGCCTAAATGCTAGCAGCTAAATATAGAGCCACAACAGGGTTTATTAGTGTTTGGTCCAGGCTCGTCATGTTTTCAGGAAAAAACTAAACAAATTAGTGCATTAAGCATCATTCCTAGCGGCTCTCAGTTGCATCTGGGCTTAAAGCAACAGTGCTGTTTTGCAATGTGTAAATATGCCACTTTCTCAATATGCCCCTTTGTCTAGTCTTTTCTAGGCATAGATTAGGTAAAGACTTGATCTTAAAAACCATGCTGATATACACATTTCAGATGTTAAACTTTATCCAGTTGACTTCCTGGACTTATTTTATAGTGTAGCTACATTTTCTTTAGAGTAGTGTTTTTCTTTAAGTACATTATTCTAGGATTATTGCTGTAAAATCTTACTCTCAGCTGCTTGTGTCTGACCCCACATGGCTGCTGTCCACTTCAATTAGACCCAGACTACATTATCAACCGGAGTTTGAAAGAAAAGGGTTGAGTCTCAAGATGCAGGCCAGAGAAAGTGAGGAGTCTTCAGGAGACTCGAGGAGGTAGGACCCAGGCAGAGACACAGACAATGCAGGAGTAACTATAGCTGTGTTTACTGACACTCTGTCTGACTGTAAGATGGAAGAAGAGCAGCGAGGGACTCCAAAAATAGGGTAAAGGCACTCACAAAAATAGAACAGTAGAGCTTTTTAATAGGCAACCCTTAAACAGTATGACTGTAATACAGTAGTGGTGATGGGAAGAGAGACTAATACATTATTCAGGGATATAATATAATGGTACCACAAAATCCAATGCAGTAATATATTGAAAATGAATCTTACTTAGTTCTTTTACAAACACACAACAAATGTCCAGTTTACAAATACAGACTAAATGTTGCATCAAGAGACAAAAGGATTATCTGGAATCTAACGCAGAGGTGAGGGCTGGCTCCAAACTGACTCTCATTTGAACTTCATCAAATACAAAGTGGCTATGCTTTCCATTTTAAAAATCTGTTTTCATTCATTGTGGGTGAAGGTGATAGCGAGGCTGTTCGAAGTGATGGTGGTGTTTATGAAATGATGGGTGAATTGATTTGAAAATGGCAGAAATTATATCTTTCTTTTCTACTTTGGTTTTGTGGATGTGACTTGTGTTTGACTTTAACTTTGGTTTTTTATATTTTTTGTCCTTTTTAGTTACTTTTAACTAAATGTTGAGAGGGGTAGGCAAGAAAATAAATGTTTAACTTCAGACTACGGCCTTTATGATTGATGTGGTTTTGATTTGGTATGGTTATGATGATATGGTTTTGATTTTGTAAATAAATAAAATTTAATTAAATTTATGGACAAATTAGAACTGACTCTAATCAGACTCAGGAGGTCAGTGTGTATACATACTTAGATAGCTTTGTTTTATAAGCATTTAATTCTGCAAACAAGCCAGGTTTAATAATTAGCATTCACATTATTCATTCACTCCACAGTCACACACTGAAGGTGGTAAGCTACGTTGGTAGACACAGCTGCCCTGGGGCAGACTGACATAATGCCATTTTGCGCCTACAACCCTCTGACCCCCACCAAACATTCTCACACATGCATACACCAGCCCGGTGGCACTGGAAGCAAGGTCCCAAGGACACAACAGTATGAACATTTGAGAGCGGAAATTGAACCACCAACCTTCTGGTTATTGGACAACCGCTCCATCACTGAGCCACTGTGTCCTAAAGGTTTTAGGGTTTAATGTTAGCTCTTTTTAGCAAAGGCTACATACATTATGTTTTTACATTCACATTACATTTATTCATTTATCTGATGCTTTTATTCAAAGCAACTTACATTAAGGTTCCATTCACCAGTGTTACAGCTGGAACACAACTGGAGGCTCAGTGGGTTAAGTGTCTTGCCCATGGACACAATGACAGTATGAACTGTGGAGAGAGTGGGAATTGAACCGCCTACCTTCCGGTTGAAGGACGACCACTGAGCCACATGAACACAACGTTAGCCTGTGTAGAGCTTTGTGGACTCAATAGTTCTATGTTAGTGACAGTCACAAATACAAATTTACTTTTTTTGGTGGTCTGTAGATATTGTCCAGTTACACAAGATTGTTGATTAGCAGGCCAACTATTATCTCCATATCTACGGCTAGCTTAGAGGACGTGCTTTCAAATATTTATAAGAACACACATTATTTATCTTGCAGACCACCTGGATTCTTGCAAGATTTGTGAATTCAACTGGAAATACCTCTGTATTTTTCCTGGAGCTGGAGGAAGTGTCTGGGTCATTCCAACCTATTCTAATCAATTACTGTATAGGATTCCTTACAGATAGATAGCTTGTCTCCAAGCCTTACCTCCAGTAAAGATTTGTCTTTGTTCTTGTGCATTGAGTTCATATTGATGTAATACAAGGCTTTATAACCTGTTTTTCTAGGGAATGCTGCATTGAGCATTTAAATGTCTCAAGTTCCAGGACTGATGGTAAATTGACATCTCTAGCTAAGACAAGACATCCAGAGTTTCTCCAGCCTATCTTTACCCTGACTCAGCTCAGCTCTAAGGACAGTCGGAAAACAATTCCTTTCTTATTATGCTAAAACTCCTTATTTGTTCCACTAGTGCTACAAATTGCCATCTCTGCATGTTTTTAATGACATCAGTTAGATTGAAGACAGATTATTGGTCCAGTCTGACAAACCTATTTGCTCATTATGAGTTCCTGAACCTGACAACCCTGACCTGGGACAATTTGAAAAAGACTGACTTTTGCTCTTGCCTTTATAACCTCTTCACCTGGACATTGAGTCAAACAAAAGCCAGTTATTTCTATGAGCAGCGCTTCTCGATTAGAGACGTGGGAACAGAGAGAACAACAGCTGAATGGACCAACGACAGAGCAACCATGAAATAACTTCAGAGCTTCCTGTGTCTTGGCACACACGGCTAAACCCACTGCTACTTTTATTTTAGGCACTTCTATCACTTTGAACGGCTCTGAGCTCCCCTCAAAGCTATTAATTTTAAGCCACAAAGTTTACAGCCTTTCGATATCTATTTCTACCTTTGCTAAAACGAGGGAAGGGAGAAAACGCCAAAGAGCAAGTTATTGTTTTTATATGAGCTCTATTCCCTTGCGTTCTGGTCAATAATGACTTGATATATCAGCGACTGCTTGCTATTTGCACTGTTTTGGGGCGTGTTTTCTCTGCCTGTGATTGAGCGGAGCTATTTTCACGCGCGGAGGACCGGCGAGGCTAACATCTGTTTGATCAAAGTTTATGTGAAATTTCCCCGGCCGCCAGGGGAGCCGCTGTTTATGAACTGTAATAAAAAGAGTCATTTTGACGGCATGACCCCGGAGCGCGGGAGGGGCAGGATTTGGTTATGTCTCTGTTTGCAAGAGGAAGAAGAGGCGGGAGGTGGGGCGGGGCTCTCCGGACCATGGAGGAGACGAGGAAAAACGGAAATGAGTGAAGAAGTAGAAGAAGGCTGGAGAATGAAACCTCTGTGCTGTTTTATCACAGAGCCAGCAGCTTTTCGTAGCTGCTTTACTGAAATATAACAAACAATATATATATATATATATATATATATTTTATTTATTAAACAGCAACAAAAAAAACTCCACCATACAGCTCCATAAAGTTATTGCAAAAACCCTAATAATACTTACATACTGTATATATATATATATTTTTTTAAATTATAAAAAAAAATATATATATATATTATATAAAAATTATATTAATATTTTACAGCAATAGGTGCAACTCAATTCTTTAGGCAGTTTCAAAGAAAGAAAAACTAAATTCTGATCAGTCAATAAGGTTTATAATATATAGAAAAAATACAGAAATATTGTCAATATAACATAGCCTTATTAAAATAAATACTTTTTTTAATTTTACAACATTATTATTTTTTTAATTATTAATTAAGGCCTCACTTTAAAACAGCCTAACAACAAAGATGCTTTGATCTTTACATTATAGGCTTCAACTATAACTTGACAATTGTTTAAAGCCACTGGTCTGGTGAGCTGGTCTGGTGAGCTGGTCTGGTGCACTGGTCTGGTGAGCTGGTCTGGTGCACTGGTCTGGTGCACTGGTCTGGTGCACTGGTCTGGTGCACTCGTCTGGTGAGCTGGTCTGGTGAGCTGGTCTGGTGCACTGGTCTGGTGCACTGGTCTGGTGAGCTGGTCTGGTGAGCTGGTCTGGTGAGCTGTTCTGGTGAGCTGTTCTGGTGAGCTGGGTGCTGGGTGTCCACTAAAGAGTTTCTAGACTTCCTGTTTTATCTCTGGAACCATCAACATTTTGCTTTGATTCTATTTTAGTTATGGATTTTCTGTTACATTGTGTTACTTTAAATTTCACTTGAATGCAGCACCTGCCTCAAATGTAATCTACTGAAGCTGATCAGAAGTTTATTTATTGAAACCAAAGTGACAATCTTCACTGAAACATATTGTACCATCTCAGTCTCAAGTGTCATAAAATAAACTGTGTCCAAATGGCAGCACAAAGACAGAAAATGAATGTCTGTGTCTATCTCTAGGACGTTATGAGAAACCACCAGTCGATAAAGAGGTATAATTAGTAACCTTTGAGAAAATCAAATAGAGTTGACCTTTCCTGAAGTCGATCATCTAATCCTCTGTGCTCGGCATCGGCGGCAGAGACACTTGAACAGAATCACATTTTTTAATGAAGATATGATTGGGCTCAGGCCAAGAGGCTTACGGCAGCAGTCGGACAGATGCTCCTCAAAATCTACTAAATGACAGGTTAACGTCAAATTATCTCACTGGAGATAAAACAAGGTGTGATTATTCTACATTTGTGGTTCAGAAATGGCATAAGTATTGCTTTCTAGAGAACATGACATAAAACATTCATCACACACTTCTGTCCCTGAGTTTAGAATGAGAGGAAGCAGAGATAGTTTTCTTTTAAGGGGCATTGCTTTTCCCATTCATATGCCTTCTGTACATACATACTGTACATAAATGTCTCAGCTAACATCTCAGCTCACTTTGCACATGTCTCTAAGACCTTGCCAATATGGAGGAAAGGATTGAATGTGAGAATGTTGTGATGTCCTGCAGCAATAAAGCACATTCTGAGTCTGGTGTTGATGAGACTGTAATAAAACACTAATCTGAATGAAATCTTATCATATGCCCAAAGCATTTCTGGAATATTTAAGAAGATGGTAAAAGGTACTCATTTTATTCAGAAAAGAGAGAGAGTATACTTTAGACTATTTTTAATAGTCCGATAGACTGGGTTCGATTGGGGACTAATAGAACAAGAAAATGCGCTCATTTATTGGCCTGCATGGCAACTTTCTTTTCTGCCGCAAAAATAAACATGGAACAGCATCTAACTTTAGGAATCTTGCCTTTTTTGTTAAGTCTTTGGCAATAATGTAAAAATACTTAAGAATAATGGGCTCAGTGTGAGCAGCATGAGGCAGCGGACCGTCATGGACATAGTTTTTTACTTTGAGCGAATAAAACTGCTTTGAATGAGAAGTGAATAAATCACAATATAAGTCCTTTTACAAGTGTAATCTTCTGTACAACCCCAAAGTCTAGGATTTCCTGCTAATTATTTTAAAAACACAGTTTATTTAGACAGGCAACTATAATATATGTTTGTCTGACCATATTTCTGTCAGTGCTTTACCCACTTCATGTTCCAAAATGAGCAGTTTTTCTCCAATCTCTCTCCACACGAGCGTTTGTTTTGGTTGTGTTTACCCCCAGTACGTAGCGCCCTGGTCCACTTCCTGACTTTGGTTCACTGTTTGGTCCGCTTTTAATTCTCACCTCATTCAAACCGCACCAGAGTTCACCTGGAAGTGAACCACGACCTGTGTTTTTAAGGGAACCAGGGTCCATGCACTTTGGTCCCGAATCAGAGTTCAGAGTTCGTGCATTCACACCTCCCCAAACGATTTCCCCAAAGCACTCACATTATTCATTCACTCCACAGTCACACACTGGTGGTGGTAAGCTACCTCTGTACAGCTGTACTGCCCTGGGGCAGACTGATTGGCCTCTATTTTTGCCTACGACCTCTCCGACCACTACATAATATACTCACAGATTCAAACTGGCAAGGTGGCTAAAGTGTCTTGCACAACGTCAGGGGAAAGCAGGAATCGAACTACCAACCTGAACAACCGCTTCATTCCAGCTTCAACAAGCCTATTTGTGTGAAGTCAACAAAATGTCCTGGAAATCGGTTGGCTTTTTTACAACACGTGATGGGAGGAGAGTAAATTATACAGAATATTACAGAAAAGAACACAAAAAGGGCTGGAGCTCAAATTTACAATCAACCAATTGTTAAGTCACCGAGGTACTGAATGTAAAAGAAATAGATTTTTTCATGTCTTGCGAACGGTCACTCAGAAAATGTCACAGAACGTCAATAAAAAACAAAATAATCCTCTTTGATTATGATCCGTTATCCCTTAATTGAAGTTGTGTTGCCACTAAATGATCAATATTTAGCTCTCGATCTAATGAAACAGTTCGAGTCGACACCTTACGCTGCTGTCTTTCTAAATAAATCTCGTCGGGTCAGAAAACCTGCGGCAGATATCAGAGCCTGATCCGGGGAAGCTTTGCTGTGACAACACTCCCGTCTAGTTCCTGTCGGAGATTTATCAGAGGTTTCACAAAATCAATGCCTCTCGCTGTAAGAAAGATCAGAGCAAACACTAGAGACCCATCAGCCGTAATAGCCATCTCGACACGCGACGCCAAGAAAAAAATATGTCAGTCAGACGAGAAAGAGAAGAGAGTTACAGCTGAAGAGAAGAAAAACACACCAGGAAATCAGATGAAACACAGTACAGAGTTTCTTTTGTGCGCCGAGGTCTTAAAGCAAACCAGACGACCAAATCAAATGTATACATGTGACACGTCAACTCTTTGATATCGCAGAATATTAATGGTTCAGAGGCAAAGATATGGCCTGTAACAAAATAGAAATCATGATTACATGGTTATGTTTAGGCAGGATGCTAGGCTGTTACTTTGCGGTGAGTGTTTGTTTTATTTACAGGATTTATGTGAACGGCAGTTCAGACTGTAGTTTCAATATTATACTAAATGCCCCAAATATTGTTTACATAGCGTCAGCGATTGGCTTCACTTTTAGACCCAAGATTTCACAAGGCCAAGGCTGCTCAACTGTTATGAAGATAAAATGTACATTAAATTAGACATTAGAAAATAATATTGCAGAAGTAATTTTTTTACATATAATGTTTTGGTTGACAGTGAATAAAACAAACAAACAATGTATATATTATGACTTTATAAGACAATTTTGAAAATTACATCAAGGTTTTAATGTATTTGCTGTTTCAAAACTAGTGCGGCTGGTGAGCGTTATTGTTCAGAGCTGCGCTAGGAGTATTTACGACGTGTAATTCACTGAAGGAAGCTGTAGGGGGAGCTGCACCAATTACTTAGTTGCCGTAAAGACGTGAGAAAGGCGGACCCTGAAGACACAAAGAGATTACAGTTTGAATGTTAGAATAAGAGGTTTAGCTTGTCACTTTACTAAAAGCCATATTTTCTTAATATAAGAATGTCCATCCCCTAAACCTAATTTAGTCAAATGTAGTTTTACCTTTTATGTTTGGACATAAACCTCACACAATACAAGACAAAATGAAATATTTGACTTACTTTCAAGCATCAATATCCCATGTATTGTATAGATCCCACAAAACTGGGCTTTGCTTTAAATAGCCGTGTAATTTCTCAACGATTGGGTTGAGAAAACATACTCAGCAGAGGTTTTATTATTATTAAAGACTTCATGGATCTATATGGTGCTTCAAACCTGGCCATAATGTGTGCACTGAGCCCTGGACTTCCTGCCGGCAGAAGCACAAGCCGCCCCATCCATCAGCGAGCTCACCTGAGGGTCTGTGGGCTGCCTGCCACATTCTCACAACAGCCAGGCGGGCGTGGGGTTATTGCGCTAGTATCAAACAGGAATAATAAAGCAGGTTCTTAAGATTTTAATAAGAATAAAATGAAACTGTAACCACCCAGGGGCCGGCAGGGTTAATCCCTTCTATATTACTGAAAATAAGATGATAAAACAGACGGGAGGGCAGAGCCGGAGCTGGTGCAGAGAAGAGGGGAAGAAGAGGAGGAGGAGACAGCAGTAAGTGGACGAGGAAGGGAGATAACACCAAATCAAATGTGGTTATGTGATGCATTAATAGCTTTCTGTGCTTTATAACAGCTTTTGTTTAAGGTTTTGGTTGGCCTGTACAACAATAACAGGGGCTGAGAGAAAAAAAACATCCATTAAAACTAAAAAAACAGTGATTTTATTTACACTTTGCACACAATTCACAACATATATCTGGACACACAAAGATCATTGTGTCTGTTTGATCTTTGTGCTATGACTAAAGTTACTAACCTTGTGCTGCAGCTTGATTCTAATCTTCTTACTTGGTCCAGCTCCCTCACTCATTTTATACACTTTCTTAAGTTTAAGGGAAAAAACCGAGGTCTAAAAATTGGAGGTAAGTCGCTGAAGCTTGTTAGTTTTGCTGCACTTAGCGCCGTTGTTTGCGCATGCGTAGTGACCTAAGCG
Organism: Perccottus glenii; assembly: GCA_024416835.2. Lineage (NCBI taxonomy): Eukaryota > Metazoa > Chordata > Actinopteri > Gobiiformes > Odontobutidae > Perccottus > Perccottus glenii. The sequence goes on from CM044547.2 coordinate 43,434,845, forward strand.
TCAGAAAGATTTTTAAAAATATGTCATGCTATCTACCAATACTACCTTCGATCGACGTATTGAGCACTCCTGCATTAGACCATTGTCTGGATGTCATTTAAAGTCCAAAACAAAACGTGTAAAGCCACAAAAGTCGAAAACTTAGCTTAGCCACTTTTTTCTTCAAGTCTGTAACCAGCCCAGAGGCAGTTTATTCTGCATATGTTGGTACTGTGCCCTGATTTCTAATGGCATATTTGGTCATATGTCTATTCAACTTTAATTTGTGTTCTTTTGTTTCACCTCCTGATAGTCATACTCATACAACTATTTCTTTTTATTGGATAGAAAAAGAAAATTTCAAAGCATTGAATTGTCTGAATCGATCCAACAACTTGCTTTGGGCGTGTAAAAGAGATAAATATCTTTGACTTAAGCCAAGCATGCACAAAGGTTTTCCAAAAGAACCCCACCTCACACTGTACGAGGAAAACCAAAGCTCACGATTAATGTGCTCACACTGTACAACTCAACTAAAATTTCTGACATGTCAGAATTCCCTCTGATTTCCAGCAGGGTGCATGTCAGGAGGAGTTCATTTCCTCTCCCCTATAAACAGCTCAACAACGACGCACAACAGACATGAAATTTGTGAGCGTTAGAGGTTAGCGTTTTACTACATTTAAATTCCCAAGCTTCTCAAACAACAAGCCCTGATTCATGAGTGATATTTAGACAATCCTTAATCAAAAAAATAAAGCCTTTAAAAGCCGGGACAAGGTTAGGGCAAAACATGTCCAAAAACATCTCAAAAGACACACTCTTTTATACTTTCAGATTTGGCTTATGTGGAAGCTGATGTTGTGTACTGCAGCTGTGCACTAGGGGGCAGTGGAGAGGAACATGCTTCATAATCCAGACTTGACAGACAGGTGTCTATCAGTAATACACAGTCAAAGTTTTTCTTATGGCAAAATCCTAGGTTTTGTGTACCATCCACCTCCTCAACATACATTGATAGCTCATCACAAAACAAGGCTGAGTTTTCTTTTGTTAAATATCTATAAATTCCATACTTCCATGACTAAAATGCTGTAGTAGTTGAACGTCGTTGCAAAAAAAGTGAAGTGATTTGATGTAAAATGGTTTCAAATTGGTTAAAAGAGACTCATTAAACCTTCCACTTTGTGCCACAGACTCATTGAGAGCGACACAGAAAAGATGACACTGTTTGACTGGCTTCAGACCTGATGAAAGGCCGGTTCATTCCCCATGCGTTGGAACTCCCGCGCAGCATATTTCCAATGTCAAAGCACGTGCGCCGGTGGCAGATGGCATGAAACAGTTGGCAGGAGCAAGCGCGCGTGAATATCTGTTTACTAATAACCCTTTAATTACCTCAGATGGGCAACGGGATCAAACATACAGTGCCGCACAGGAACGAGCCCTAAATGAGACTGGACTGGAAATGTAGGCTAAGCTCGTATGTCGCTGTAAAGACGTGAGAGAGGCGGACCCTGAAGACACAAAGAGGTTATACTGTAGTTTGAATATTAGAATAAGAGGTTTAGCTTCAAACAACAAAGATGAAGCTTTATTATAAATGTAAGAAGAGGATAGCACTGCCAAGTTATGTGTTTTCATTCGTCCATATTCACAACAAATTTCAGGAGTTACAGTTTTGGTGTTGGTCATTTAACTCATACAGAGCCAGTTTTCTACTCCTAATGTGTTTGGGGTCAAAATGCTGGAGTTATTATGAAAAGTTAAAGAGAAGAGTTACTAAATTTAATCTTTAAGAGTTAAACCGTTCAACCCTCTACTCTGAACTTGGCTGCAACTATTTTGGAGTTAATTCAAGGCTTTGCCCTCTTTCCTTGTCACTGCTCACTGTTGGACAGCCACAACTGTTGGATTGTAGCTGCTGAGAGCAAGACTCGTTGTATTGCATATGCAGAGAAATTGGTCTGGGATTGTCCAAGCTGCTCGGTATTCTTTGTTCACGGGCCAATCACAGCGAGGGAGGCGGGATTTTGTTTTGCGTCATATTGATCTTCCACCAAAAGAAGAACAAGATGTCCGCCGCATCAGAGCGATTGTTTGATACTGTGCTTGCTTCTGTTCTTAAAGACCTGGACATGTTTTTAAAACCACAGCCACTTCTCTCCCGACAACTGGAATCGGACGGTCCCTTTCCTTACGTCACATCCGTGGTTTCTCTGATTGGTTTAGTCAGCAAACGTTGGACCCGCCTTGAAATCGGTTTGAAATGAACTCCCACAGAGTTAATTTGACCAGACTAGATTTACCTTTGTATTCGTAATGAAAACACTGCGTTACACACATTCATTTTAATATGATGTCATAGTTAAACTTGAACTATAAACAATGACTACTACACAAGCAAACGGCTAACTAAAAGACAAACTAACAGTCATATCTGCACAAAAGGTTATTTTGTCATATATTACTGTACTGTGTCAGATCCCACAGGTCAGTCCACAGTTGGCTTGTCTTTGCTCTTTGACAATGCTCTGTGTTGTAATGTAAACACAGCTTTGTGACTGTGCTGTCATGTTGCATTCATTGTCTGTGTGGATTTGATTGCTTATGTCTGAACAGTGAAAACCCGCAATTAGCATTTGGTGACAGAAATCCATCAATTAATAAATCTGAAAATAAATGAAAGTATTAATAAATAAATGCATACATTTATAAATGTGGAAATAAATGCAGATGGAAAAAATAATTATAGGGATTTTTTTATGGTTTAACATATTTATTAAATTTTATTTATTTAAATAATTATTTGACAATGAGCACATTGGCAGCGTGGGTGCTCCATACTAGAGCACATTGCGACTGTAATGGAAATTATATAAGTTATTAACAAAAGTCTGCACATTTTTCTCGCAAAAAAACTGTGTTGGCAAGCTATGGAGAAGGTTTGGATGAAGGAATGGGTGTAGCAACATAAATGTTTAAGTATTTTACATTTCTGCATATATTGAGAGAAGCTCCACATACTAGATATTAATTTAAGTTTTATTCACTCAATAACTTAACTATCAACATCTCCAGAAATGAAAGTCACAGTTTTTGTTTATACATTTCTTCTTCCCAAGTCAATTTACAGTTAAAAAAATAAAGCACTTTATCATTATTTTGATCAAAACCAAACTTCCCGGTGACATTTTAAAGATCAAGTTTCATTAAAACAGTTCCCGCTCTGTCTTGACTGTGATTAGAAAAAACACAGTGGATTACAGCATTAGAGGTGTTTATGGCTCTGAGTCTGTGCTTTTCTGAAACAAACAGATACTTTTAATATTTTGTACACTTGATGCATATGCCGCTGCTCATATACCGCCTTATGAGGAGGCTCTCGAGGAGAAAATCCCTGTGTCGCTGTGTGTAAATGTCAAGAAAAATTCCTTCATCTGGCACAATAACGCTAACCTTCTCCATTTTGTTCCACTGAACCCACCTCTCGGGCAAATGTGTTACAAAGACGCCGTTTTCTGTTCCTGGGCCCCTCTGTCTTTATGCCTTTCATTACGCTCTGTCAGCTGCCCTTTTCTGGAGCGGCCACCATGAGAAAGCATACATTTTAATGACAAGACCTTTACTTTTGAATAACCGCAAAGAGGGAGGAAAATAAATTGCTGTTCAAAAGGAGATAATACTCCTGGCATTGTGGGATTGCCGGGGATTGGGCAGCTGCGTGGTTCCGACCCCAACGATGAGGCCGACTGGTATAAATTAAGTTATAAATAGGCTCATCATATTACCAGGGGTGTGCTCGAGTGCTGCGCCACATGCTTAATGTATGTATGTAGTTGTGTGCTGAGTGTGGGCCAAAGGTGGGACGAGAATAGTGAACGGTGTGATCAAGGGTTGGCGGGGAAGCTTAAAGAGAAGTGAGGGCTGGCTCTGAGGAAACTGGCTCCCACTGACTCTACAAAACAAACTCATGGAACATTATGTGTTTTTATTCTGGTGTCATCGTCTGAATTGAAACACTATATGTCACAGTTCTGCTTTTAAACATCGTAGTCCGATTATAGTTGTAGATAATGTGGTTAATGTTGGAGCTACTGTATTGTGTAGGACTGGAGTTGGACCAAGCGCTCTGAGCATGCCCCACAGTTCACTGCACAAAGCCAGGAAAAGCAGAACTGTATGTAAAAGAAAAACGCAGACAGACATTTTTAGACTTGTCAAAAAGTTTCTGCTAATATACCAGTAGCTAACTTCTTGTTTGTTAATTGATTTGACATAAAAGGTCAAAAAGAAAAATGCTTTCTCTGTCTGTTTAAGAGTTACATTTTCTCTTCTCTATATGATGTATACTTGTACAAAGATAGTAGTCCTGAGAATAAAAGAAAAAAAAAAAAAAGCCTATTTTACCCATTAGCATAGCATTAGCATTACTGGTGTTGTTGTGATCCAGAGTGTAGTCAAATCCTCTCAAAGTATTGTTGTATAGTTTTTTCATCATTCATATTTTTTCATCAGTGATGCAAATTCCAGACTGACAGGACCTGTCGGGTCGGGCGGGCGGGTTTATCAAGAAAGGTGCCAAAGTAGGCTACTTTTAGAAAATCTCTAGTTACCCCACTTGGATCTAGTATGTCCCTAATTCTTTTCTTTATCCACCAAAACAGTATTAGCTTCACAAGCTTTATAGGGCTCTGCTAACAAACTTTAGTCTGTATTATTTGATTCAAAATTTTTAATTCAATGCATTTTTAAAACCCAGATTATATTGTTATATTGTTACAGTTACAAACCCGTTCCACATACATACCAAAAGTCATCCATGCAAAACAGCCATTCTCTGTAATATTCAGCATTTTTCATTAGTAATCAAACCATTTACCAAAAATTGTGACCAAAAACGAACACTTCTTCCAAATCAGTCTTCTTCAGATTTTCAGCTGTTGCAAGTTTACATCGGATTTCCTCCTTTCAATATTTTTCAATCTATTCCCTTATAAGTGAAGCATTCTAAAGAAGTGCACATATGTCCGTCGCACAGTCTGTTAGCATGACAGTTGTGTGCGTGGGCACGTGTGCTCTCCTTCTCGAGATGAAGCCGGGGAAGCCTAAATCCCACTCAAGTGTAAGGCAAACAGTGGTGGCAGTGTGTGGTTATTGTATTTTCTTTGCCTGGATCTCCATAAAGACCCCCAGGCCCGCGCTGCCTGTCTGCCTCAGCCACGGCCATACTGCCATCAGCGGCCAGCTCCGCACAAACCCTGGCAAAGGCCCCGTAAGGAAATTAAAAGGGGATTAAGGCTGGCTGACACTTTGTGGCCGATTGCTCATTTATTTTTCGCGTGGGGGTGACAACTCGTCTTTGGCGGTAAGTAGCTGCTTTGGGTTTGGGGATTGAAAACTGTGAGACTTGCCGATGAATCATATCTCTTTCCAGGTATTGGTATTACCTACGGCAGAGAGATTATGTGATCATCTGTGTCTGTTTGGGTATTGGCAAGATTACACTCAAAATGCTGCACCTATTTGCATGGACCTGGGCGAACAAGCCTCCTGCCAGAAAAGTGTTTTGAGAGGGACTTTCTACAAACCAAGAACAAATCTAACTCCAGCTAATCCCAACTTAATTACAGTTTAAATACATAGTGAGTCTTTTGGAAAAAAAAGTCATTACAAAAGAAGCCCTGGTATTGTTATGCTCACCAAACACCGGTAGACTCCAAAATGAACAGGAAAATATTTGTCATCTCACGGTTCTAATTATGTTGTCGTCCAAAATGGATAGACTTCAGCTCAAGAGTGATCCCATTTTGCATTTACTTGTTTATTATAGGTGTTCCATCTCACGTTGAGACACAATGGAGTGAAAATTAAAGGACCGTACATTTCAGAATGATACAACTTGCATAGTTGAGTGGCCAAAGAGAAGACGGGCTTTATCTTCAAATGCATCTTTTATTTTGGTTTCAGTTTGGGCCAGTCTCATCTTGCTGGATAACTCAGGCTGTCCATAAAATGAATATACACATACAGTTAGGCAATGAAGATATTTCAATTTGTTGATGACTGTTTAACCTAAATATCTGAGTTACATTACATTTAAGTTTCTCAAGGTATACATTTTTTTAATTGTAATGTAGTACAGTGCAGCTGATTTACATTAGGTCTGTGAGGTGATTGTGTCCATTTAAAAAAATCTTGTATGTAGAGTGTAGCAGAGTGTGTTACATAGGTTTTAGGTGCTAGGTTTAATTCCCTTCCCGTATTTGTTTTAGTGTAGTTTCAGAAACATGTCAGTTATTGGCCTGTAATGCTTTTTTAAATTGAGGTTAACTCACCAAAGAAAGTATTGTAAAACCAGTCAGAGGGTGGTCAGTGCCACCACCCAGGGACATGCATGTATGGGGAGGGGGGCGGGCGGGCCCAAAGCTGCTGGGATAGGCTCCAGTCACCCACATAAGAAGAAGAAAACGAATGTTTGGTAGCATATACTTTAAAACGGTCCTACGTACTGTACCTGTTAGTTGCCATAAACAAACACTCCAGAACACTGCCTCAGGTGCTTGAAGAGTTAAGTTCCTGCCTGCGCCCTGCTGCTCTGACAACAGCTCATATATCAGCTGGTATTTATGAAAAGGGGATTTCCTTGGTTGACCTCTGCAGGGCCTGATCCCGGCTTTAAACGCTTAGCAGCAAGTCCCCTTTGATTCTGACGCGCGCCGACGGCTCAGGTTTATTGCCTCTTTGTGATGAACTCAATATCATCGCTGCGGGGAAAACAAACTGTACAGATGCCAGTGTTTGGTCTGCTAATTAGCGGTTTGTATTAGTAATTAATAGGCATTACCAGTCAAGCGGCTCCTGCTCGGCAGCCTGTGAAGAAGATCCAGGCAGCCTCTCCCCGCAGCGCTGCCACAGCCCAAGGAGAGAACCGACTACACACTCACAGTCGAGGCAGAGCAAGAGCAACATCGCTTACACTGTCCAACTGGAATCAACATTTATTGAGTGGGAACTAAATAAATCATGCCTCAACCAGGTGTCAGTGTTTAGTGCAGTCAAAAAATAACTTGAGCTTAGAATGATGTGGGGTTTTTGACAGTGCATGTGACATTACAAGGCACACGGCTGCAGTGGAGCATAATAAATGTATGACGTCTTATCTTCTGTCAATAGAAAATTTAATGTATGACATCTTATCTTTTGTCAATAGAAAATGGTGTCACAGCCGTTTTGCACCACTAGATGGAGTCAAGAGCTATTGTAGCAGAGACACATTTAAGCAAATAAACCAAAATGTAGTGTTTCACAGGAATGCACTTCAACATCTGGATGGGACTGTTCATTAAGATAACCTTTATTAGTCCCACCATGGAGAAATTGCATAAATGAGAAAATTGCCACCATCTGTTGAATTTATTTTCTGTTGAAAATTCTCTAAACAGCTACATCTAATCTAATAAATGAATCTATATTTATGATGTCACTACTCTGTTCTGCCTTCAAGCCCATTCCAATGACACAGAACTTTCAACCTTTATCAACAATCAGGGTTATACTGTAGAGTTTTCTCTAAAATTAAAATTTAATATAACATTTACAGTCCTCTACTGTGTGTTTGTTCCACTGCCACTGATGGTAGACCACAGTGAGTAGACACATGTACACCAACTCTGTAACTTTATGTAAGTGTACTCCTGCTTCTTAATTGAGCATACCTGGATTTGAATCTGAAGAAATGCCTTGTAACAAAAGAAAATCTAAAATGCATGAAAACACGTCAAAGAAAGTTGTAGAACTGCATTAACTGCGTATTTCATTAATACAGTCAGAAGCCAAAAAGACAAAGCAACGCATCTAAGATTGTGCTTATGAGTATTGGGACATTCTTTTGCTGATGTTTTTGTGAGACTTTTTTTTAAGACTATACTTTGTATTCCCCCTGTTACTCCCCTATATACTCCAACTATGGGATCAGATTATCCACTCTGGACAGTTTTAGGAACAAGAATAATAATGCTTTTTTCCTCTGGGTTCTGTGGAATTAGAAATGCCCGTTTTTAAGATATGCAAATACAAAAACAGTTTTGACTGAAGTTTTACACAACATGCTCTTGAATTAATCATTGTCAAAACCTCACATAGGACCTTTAGGACATCTCCAAACAACTGCTTATGTCACACTGACATTGTTGCAGAATTACCAGCGACTAAAACATTTCTCATGTTTGACCTTAACTGTATATGTACATAAGGTTAACCAGCATTCGTACAAACTCCTAAACCCATGTAGGAGTTTTAATATCTGTACAGTTGAGTGTCCAGGCCTGGTTTGAGTGAGGCTGGCTGGGTGTGAGGTGAAGCAGAGGGCGGCAGAGTTATCAATTATCCAGCGCTCAGTGGCACTCTGGCTTCCTCCAGATCTGGTGTTAAATTAAGTTGTCAGCGCTGTCTCTCCGATTTCCCCCATCACACGGGCGGGCTGTGATGGCGCATGACGGCCGCTCACAGGAGCTCCTTGCCGGCTGCCGCCCCGCATCTCTGCTGCAATTCATCAGCTTTTACCCAAGCAGCACTGGCCCAGACTCATCCATGCCGCGTTGCACCGGAGCCAGGAAGCCCACCAAGCAACGAGGCAGAGGCAAACGAAGAGAATCACCTTCCAAAACAAGCAGCCGTAGAGGACAGGACAACCGTGGACTTTTGCTCTGGTGTCTGGGGTTAATAAAATAAAGGGTTGGGGTGAAGGGTTGCACTTAAAACCCAGGACTTTCCAAATGAAGATCAGTCATTGTGTCTTGGACAATCTTTTTGAATGTCACCACTGACGCTAATTGTTTTGTAGCGTGTTTCATTTTAATGTGTCTCATTTTGTTATTTTAATTTTAAACTGCTTCCTGTTCGCCTGTTGGATGAAAAATACTGCTGCTTTAGTTAGCACAGTGATTTTTGCTAAATATTATTTTACCAGCATTTCTTCAAAGACCACAAACATTGCCATTTGTACTTTACTTAAGTTCTGGAAAGTACTTTAAATGTATTGGTTTCTTATGGATGTAATTTAAATAGCTGACAGAAAACAGAGCCTAAATTAAAAGACATAAACCAACATAATTAATATTTATCCTGAGAAGAACTGTTGGACAGGTGTTTGAATCTGACATTGAAACCTGAAAAATGTTTTTCTTTAGATCCTTCAGCAGTTGAGACCGGGTTGTTGTTTTGAGAAGTAAAGGATAAAAAAAGCTGAGGGGCATCGTCTTGGGAACAGAACACAATGCAGCCTCTGGCCCCACAGTCCCTGAGGGGGCAGGGCCTCAGGTGAGGGCACCGAATGTGGGACACTGAGCGGCGAGGCCTGGCACTTGGGCAGCAGCCACCAGCTCGCTCCCAGCGCACACTGAGTTGAAGGACACCGAAAGGGAACGCAGCGCCGTGAGAGGAAGGAGACCGAAAAAGGACAACCAGGTGTCAGCAATAATGGATAAGCACAAAGCAGCGGGGCACTTAAGCTCTCAGTGCTTAAGTATTTATTTGTGATGAATAGTAATGACAGCACACTTACAAAGCACTTGTTTAATGTGCGGAGGGCTCCGGAGGATCGTTCCCGTTCAAAAAGTGGACGACCGACCACAGGGACATGCCAAAACCGGCCCAGACCTCCTCCTCCCATCTGCAGTCCAAAACACTGGCCATGTTAATCATCCGGACTAAAAAAAGGATTAAACCATAACAAGAACACATTAAAAACAGAACAAATTAACAGTAAAATGGAATAATAAAAAGATTCATCAGTAAACAAACATGTCTGTCACTCCCCAGTTTGGGTCAGTTACCCGCACAGACACAGACTTCAAACACTAAAAATGACTGAACAAGCTCTCTTTATGTTGTGGTTACTAGCAGCCATTATGAAACAAAAGGTTGAGGTAAAAGCATCTGGACCCAGTTTTCAAGGTTTTCTAATTCCAAGAGACATTTTTTTCAAGATGTCCTGGATGACTGAGAACCTTCACAGACTGGCAGCCATAATGTAAAATCAGTGTTTATCCTTATAAAGAGCTAATATGTGTTTCTATAGCAGTCTAAACATGTTTCTAACGATATGAAGGTTATATTTATGATAACTTGTTGTAAGTGTAAATTAGATTGAGGAGAAATTTAATACTGTTTGCCCAAATTATATTGAGTTTAAAAGAGACTGTAAACACTGTCCCAACTAAAATCAAGATATGTCCTGAATGTACCACGGCTTTTTTTACGAACTTAGACAGTGAATGGTACAAAGAAATGTATACTACTAAATACTACTACTGAAAAAAATATTAGTATATCTGCCAGGCCAGTAGGGGGGGCTGCTCTAACTGCCACTAACAATACATTTAATTCAGTAAATCCACATGAAAGGTTTAATTGGCTTATGCTTAAAGTTCGTTGACAACACTGTGGCAGCTGACACTATGCTGTCCTACGCAATGTATCCAGCTGACAGGTAGGCTGTAAATGTAATTAACAAGTAGGCTGTAAATGTAATTGACAGTATGTCTCAGCAGCTGTGGTTTCTGCTGTAGGTTGTGATTATGAAGCAAAGTGAAACTATTGCCCCTGTGACCATGCACTTCATATTTATCAGAAATGATTCTTGAAATGAACAGTGGAATCCAAAGTCCTTTTAGCAACATTTTTTAAGGTCCCTTTGGAGTAAGTTACAGGATGTGGGATATAGACTAAGGCCTTAAACATACTCTGTAACATTATAGTGTCACACAGTTTAAATATCCCGTGCTTGGCTTGAGGAATAGGTCACGTGACTTTCTTACAATGTACTACTTTTTGTTCTCATACTTTGTATAGTGTTGAGTTAGTACCATGTCTGTGTCAATCCCACTGCTTTTCAACAAACAGAGGGTCCATTTTCAAGTATCCTATTGTCTTTTCTCCAATGGTCAAAGAGAACCCTTAAATAAGCTGTGAGTGCTGTCTTCACAGGTTCGAACAATGATCGAGCAGCTCTTAAACTGTGTGTATAGGCCAAACTTAACAACTGCAAAATGAGACTGAATTTAGCAAAGATATTAGGTGTTTTACACTGTCTTGTCGCTAAATAAAACATTCCTCATCATTCTCAGATATTAACCCACTTAGTTAAAAAGGCAGTAATTCATGTTGATTTGGTGGCGTTTCAATGCTGCCCAGCTGTCAGCGTGGAGCCTCTAACCTAAATTATCCATCGCCGGTCGTTTTACTGCGGTTAAGGGAATAAGCACTCCTTTAACACTTCAAAAGGCCTGGCGACGCTTCCTCCGATGTTGTTTTATTCCCGATACCCTTTTATTCAGCTCAGTAATTATTCAAACGCGGTGATAATGAGCTCTTGCTTGACCTCGACAATAAAATAGACCTCCTTTTATGTTTGCGCTTCATGTTTGCCGGGCTAATTTAAGAAAACACTGCTTAATCTTTCACCAAAGGATGAAAAACACCAGACTCTCACATCTTGTCAGAGTTCCCACGAGTGCTGGAAAAAACTGGAATATAACTGTCCACTTCCTCAGACATGGAAAATGTTGGTTTAAAAGCATCTTTCAGGCCCGCGGTGGATCGCTGGCATGGAGCTCGGTGGCCGCGGATGAAAACAGTCGTAACCTCCTGTTCCAAAGATAAGCTGCGATCAGATCTGTGGGGGCTCTTTAACCGAGGAGGAGGGCGAGAACCAGGCCGAACAGACGGGACAAGTAAGCATGAAATCAGATGAGAGGGCGGGAGGGGGGGGCAGAGATATATATAGACGACGCTGAGCAGAGAAACAGTTACTTATAACACAACATTTCTGCAAATTTGTGGATAGTTTACTGGTAACCTTTTCTGGATAAAAGAGATTTGGTTTAGACATGTTACTTAAAATTAATATCTTGACACAAAGTGGTTTCATCTAGCCATCAAGACTTTTATTTGCAGAATTTTAAAGATGAATAATAAATAAAGGATAATGATGTGCAGGACACAGTTGCATGTCAATTAAAATTAAAGCAATATTTGGAACCAAAGAATGTCTTATGTTAAAGTGCTCTGCTGTTGTTGGAGTACAGATGTTACAGTAGCTGGTCTTGAACATAGTAGACTGACAGCTATTTTGACCAGTGGCAGTTCACAATTTGTCTGTTGGGTGACATTTGTGCTTCTGCACTCGCTGTTCCTGGATCTGAATGACACTACATCCAGAAAATGGCATTGGAAAACTGCCTTATTTTGACAGTGGGAAGTCCAATCACTGTCAACTGTTAATAAAAACATTTTTTCAAAAAGACGTCAGCTAGGCTTTACTATCAAGGATTTTAATAAATGAGGATTTTCAGTCCTGAAAGTGAGCTTTGGCCAATCACATGCTCCCGTGTTGTGAGGTGTCAAGTTAGGGACTCTCCAATTGGTCGACACAACTTGTTAATAAGGAAGTAATGGCTGCCAATCAAACAGAGAAAGTTCAGCGTTGAATACGCTTTTTACAAAGGGTTTAACAGAAACAGAGAAAAGGAATGCAACATGAAACAGCAATAAATATTGACAATTTAATTACATAATGTTTAATGAAGAGGAGATAACTGCCATCCTGACGCTGCAGTCAGAGCCAAAGACTAAAACTCTAAACGTCAGTTTGGTGTCATGTATTAGCATTACAGGTCCTAATCCTGCTGCGGTTTCTGCACTGCTCCCCTCTAGGTGTCTATGAGATGTGATCTGACCTGATTACCCGATGTTTTTAAGCAGGAGGAGGAGCAGCTCAGACATCATAACAGATTACAGTGATAATTTTATTTCATTTCATTGCTATCCCAATGTTTCACAGATCCATTTACAGTGGGAGTCGGAGTTTATAAAAGAAAAGTGTGTGCTACAGAGAACATAGCAGATCGTTGTTGGTTTTGAGCCTGAACGGAACACGGAGGGGGGCCCTGGGCTGGGCCCCTGCGCTTAATTGGGCACTCAAATGTTACCAGGTCCCTTCCCAAACGCCTCTGAGGTGACACATGGCCAAAAGCGGGAGCACAGAGGAGCTTGTGGAGAGAGGAAATGGAGCAGAGGGTTTAGCACCTCCCAAAGCCAAGTTCTCTCTCTTCCTTTGGGTGTTTTCGGCCGGGACGACGGACGACGTGAGGGAAAAGTGCATTTGGCTTCTCGCTGTGGAAAGATGACGGAGCAAAATGTGCCTCATGGTGTGACAAGGCACCAGTATTTTGTCACGAGAAACTGCAAGAATCATATCATCCAAACATGGCTTTAGCACACATCTGCCCAAATAAAGGTCCAATATCTAGACTTTGGATGGCAAATACCAACCAATGATTGTTGTTTGAATGCATGGCCTGTGACACTACAATTTCAAGATTGTTTTTTGTATGTATTCTGAATGTATAAAATGCAACGTTTCTTTCTTTGTTTCAGTCTCTAAAGGCCAATGTTGAATTGAGGACTTTGTTCTACGTACATGAATATTTCAACTAGTATATTTGACTGCAGCTTAACGTAGCGGCTCAGTGGCTCAGTGGCAGTGCGGTTCTCCTATGACCGGAAGGTTGGCAGTTTGATTCCTGCTGTCACTAGTTTATACTGTTGTTGTGTCCTTGGGCAAGACACTTAACCCACCTTGCCTCTGGCTCTGGTGTATGGATGACTGGAGAGTCCATAGGCGTAAAAAGGGTGCCACGTAGCAGCAGGTGATATTTCAGACTTGACGAGCTCCGGTGGTAACTCGGTTCACATCGACAATAAATGCAAATAACTTTGGTTTTGTCGAGAGACATCTGGCATGGCTTTGAAAATAAACTTGTTATTCATAAGATGCTTTTCTCTGTCCATGCCTGCTTTGTGAATGTTTACAAACTTACTGTTGTGCTCCGTTTTCTTGCATTATTAACTAATGCGTTAGTCCTAATACAAACACTACTTTGTGTTGAAAATGTTTATTATCCTATGTTGTTATTAATATGACTATGCTGCTTTCTATGGCATAAGCGTATGTTGTTGCCTGGTCAGTGTGAAAGGACTAATGTTTCAATATCATTCTGCTTGTAACAGTGGTGAAACTGATCTAATAGGACTAAAAGACAAGACTGTAAGTGTTTCACTCACTGCAATCCCCTATTTCTCTAAGAGCTAAAAAAAAATTCCTTTAAAACAAATCACAGCAAAAACATACAAAAACAACAAGGCTCTTAAATCAGGTCATTGTTGTTGATTATCGATATCGGCCAGTACTAAACTTAGAACTCTTACTTGTAGATTTTGGTATTGGGACATCTCTAATTAGAATATTTAAATATAATTTGTAAATGACCATAACATAGTATGTATATTGTTTAAGAATTTCTTAATTCTAATAATATCCTTTTTTCAGACTGAGCCCTGCACCTGAGAAGTCACACAGTTCAAAAGCTGCAACATGGTACTTTCTCCAATAACAAGAGCTGCTTTTCCTACATTTGTATTCTGTGTGACAATTTACTATTTGTTATTGGTGGCAAGTACTAAAGTACACTTCTCTGTGCATTGTACTATCTTTCTTTATCTCTTAGGTGTGGGTACACATTTAAGAATGTGTAAAGTACCTGTTGCATAAAATTGCTGTTGAATTTTAATATTGTTTTTATTTCACAAATGCATATGTCTAAATTAAATTATTAGCCCACCATAACCTCATCTAGGACATCTTCGAAAGGACAACGCAAATGAAAATGCAACTCATTCAAACGTGCACCAGAACAGGACGGGAGCAAATTTGTAATTCTTTTCCAGTTCATCAAAGCCTCCGCCGGCTAATCCCTTTCTTATATAAATAGCTCTTTTGGTGGAGAGGCTAGCTGCCGCATAGAGCTCTAACCCTTCTGTCCCCGATGCTACAGCCAGGATAAGCTGCGTGTTGGATTGGCACATCGGGCTGCCTGCCTGGGGCCCGCTGCTGCGCTGGCCGCCAGTACAGATGGAGGGCAGGCCTGGGCAATGCCAGCTTGTCAGTCGGATTAAAACGACTCATTTATTCACTGAAGTATCGTGCAAAGCGACCGGGCCAAAGTGGGGTGAGGCAAAAGGGGGAGAGGAGGGTTGAGATTGGGGCATTTGGAAGTGAGATTGGGTTCTCTGTGCTGTGGACCTTAGCCCTCTGTATCCCACCCCTCCCTGCCTCGTCCCACTCTCCTGCCTTTTTGCCGGTTACTTATCTTTCTAGAGCTGCCAGAAGCCATTACCGCGGTGTACGGAAGGCGGCCGGCGGGGTGGCATCTCCTAGAGCCCGGGTAACAGATTGCTGCTCGGTATTGGCGGAAAGTGATTGGCTGCGATGGTCAGGAAGTGGGCACTCTGCTGAAAGGTTGTCTTCCAATATGCCATAGTGCCTAGCCATGGGTTGAAGGGCATCTTGGTGCAGGAAGGTCTTGTGTTTGGGATTAATAGCTGCAACTCCTTTCATAACATGGCAACTGTCAGCAGAGAAGCGCCTATTCAATTCACTGATTAAACGGTCAAGTACTGGGAAAAAACAGTGGATTTTGTAGTCTTCTGGTGTTTGCAGTATCTTTTTCCTTGTGTGGCTACTGCTGACATGAAACTGCTGCAGGTGGGAGGGCTGTATTATTTTTCTTTTGCCTGTTGGTGCTGCATGTCAATGCCCACTCTCTCACACATGTCATTTGCGCCTGCCACAAATGGGTCCAAGTTTCACCATTGCGTTCTTCTTTGAGTGTGTCAACCAGTGCAAAGACCAGATCAATGGCGGATGCCAAATCTAAATCTGTGGCCTGTAGTTGGTCAGATAAAGTTTTTGTGAGCCCAAATATTTTCTCCAGCATGTAGATTTGCAAAACAAACTGTCCATCAATCAAGCCATTTAGTGATCTAGCCTCAATAGCTCTATGGCTATTTGTTTGATTGCTGACTTCCTCAAGTGTGGCTAAGATGCTAGGGAGGGTTTGCTTTATTGCCCAAAGACTATAGTACTGACATGCCCATCTGGTATCTGACAGACGTTTTAATTCCACAACTCTTTTAGTGGGCTCAAGTTCTGTTTGTTTCTCCATGAACACTTTGTGAGTTACTGAACCAGAAAAAGTTGTAAAGTAGCTGAACTGTGGCAAAGCAGTCAGCAACTGGTTTTACATTATGGACACAGTCAACTAAAACCAAGTTTAATCTGTGTGCATGGCAATGGATGTACACTGCATGTGGGACTTCTCTGCGAAATTTTTCCTGAACACCGTTGTTGCAGCCAGACATTACAGATGCCCCATCGTAACATTGTCCAACGCATGCATTTTTGTCTATGTTGAATTTAGCCAATGCCCCTTTCACTGTCACAAGTAAAGACTCTGCATCCAAACCATCAGCTGGAACAAAATCAAGAAACTCTTCATAAATGTCATCATTGTGTATGTAGCGCAGAACAATAGATATCTGCTCTTTTTTGCTCACATCTTTTGTTTCATCCACCATTAAAGTAAAGTGCTCTCCCTGTTTAACTTCGTTACCAACCTGTTCTCTCAAAATGCAGGCCATTATATCAATTAACTCGTTCTGAATGTCATGATGGACATATTTTGCATTTCCTGGCCCAGTAGATAATTTTTTGGATACAGTGCTATCAAACTTCCCCAGCAGATGTAACATTTCAAGGAAATTACCTCTGTTGGTGGACTGTTCATTCTCTCGGTGGCCTCTCTGACCAATGGTTTGACAAGCTGTAAAGCGCAGTGACTCAACAACTGCTCGCATGTAGATCCTGTTTTCTTTAACAATTTTCTTATGTCCATCTTCATGGAGGTGCGTCAAAATCCTCGATCCGTTTTTCTCCCTCTCCTTAAATTCACACCACCCTTCCATTGCCACTTTGTGAGAAGCGCTGGCGTTATGTTGCGCCAGTTTCTCTTTTCCTTTTCTCCAGTTTTTAAACCCTTCCTGGGTGAAGTACTTTTCTGAGTTACCACCAGATCCATGCACACTGTGAAAAAATGACGACAGGCAAAACAAAAAGCCGCTTTTTTGACACAGAATATTCAAGCCACTCGTACTGTTTGAACCACGAGTAGCTAAAACCCTGGATGCTAGCTGCCCTGCGATCCAAAAGAACGACGCGGGTATGATTTTAGTTGAGGCTGTCTTGGTTTCTCGGCTGGGCCATGACTTAAATCCCCCATTAAATCCATTCCACTGTCAGGATTCCCGCCATCCGTGCCAAGCGCTTGTTGAGACGCTATTTCTTTCCATCTGCTCACCTGTCTCCTCCGGCTCAGACTCCGGGCGCACCTCCTCATCCTCCAATTCCTCGGTGTCCTCCGTTTCTAAGATCAAGCAGGGCTCTCCCCCCACTGCAACGGGTATATTTTCACTCCTATTGCTATAATTTCCGTCTGCTCTCAATTTTTTTTGAGGTATAACAAAGCGATCCATTTTTAGCTTCAAGCTATAGCTTTAACGTAGCAGCTCTTGCGGGTTCCCGGCAGCACCTTGAACGCAATGACGCAAGGTACAGCGACGTGTGTGGTGCGTCGCAGTGATTCTTATGTTTATATATTTTTTTTATATATAAATTAATTATTATTGTTCTGCCTAGTTTGGAGAGAGGCATTTTTAAATCTTTATCCCGGATATATATATATATTATTATTATTATTATTATTATTATTTTTTTTTTTTTTTCTCAGGAAGAGGCTAGGGGGTCAAGTGGGGGGTCAAGGCGTTTTTTGGGAGGGTCTTGAGACCCCCCAAGACCCCCCTTGGCGCCGCCGTTGCCCACACGCCACACGTGGTTAGGTAATATACTACAGATCAATGCTCCACCTAATGTTAGCACATGGCTAATGCTCATAGCCAGCCAAACCAAATGGGGTTTTTGTCAGTGGGCAACTTAAAATATAAAAATCCTATGGTCAGAATCTGGGTTTAGTCAAACTCAAGCTACACATAGTGTTTTCCAAATGCTCTACAATGCCATGCACCAATTTGTAAAAACTGACCAAAACTGTGCAAAAAGCTAACTCAAGTCAACTCAACTAATTAACAGTTTATAATGGCAGCAGCTAAAATAGCTCCTTAAAATTAGATAGCTAACACGGGCCTAGGGCGGCAGTGGCTCAGTGGTAGAGCGGTCGTCCTTCAACCGGAAGGTAGGAGGTTTGATTCCCGTTCTCCCCACAGTTCATACTGTCGTTGTGTCCTTGGGCAAGACACTTAAACCACCATGCCTCGTATGAATGTGTAAGAATGTGAATGTATTTGGCGATGGTCGGAGAGGCCGTAGGCGCGGAATGGCTGCCACGTCTCTGTCAGTCTGCCCCAGGGCAGCTGTGGTTACAGATGTAGCTCACTACCACCAGTGTGTGACTGTGGAGTGAATGAATAATTGATATGTAAAGCGTCTTTGCATCCCCGGAAAAGCGCTATATAAAATTGCTGTAATAATAATAATAATAATAATAATAATAATAATAACACTCGGTAGATTAACCAGAGGTGGGACATAACGAGGTATTTGTTACTGTTCTTAGGTAAAATCTTCAGGTATCTTTACTTTAATATTTATTTATCTGGCAACTTTTGACTTGTACTCCCTACTTTTGAACAAAAAATATCTGTACTTTCTACTCCTTACATTGTCAAAACAGGTTGTTACTTTTACAACCTCCGCGGACGACAACATGACGTAAAAGCCATAACTAACACGAGACGAGAAGGAAAGTCAAGCATGATTAAACGGGTCTGGCCCGTGTGTTAAAGTAGTAGTTAATCATCTATAAACTTTCCACAACAACAACATTAACAGGGTACCTCCAAGGTCTTAAAAGTATTAAAAATGTATAAACCTTTATGGTATCGAAACCAGGTCCAATTACATTACATTTCTTCTCTGTCTTACATTTTAATTGCTCCATAAACTGTAAACAAAGTCGTTTTTAACACTGGTATCTGCACTTCAGTGCAATGCACCCATTGTCTGAGCTTCAACTGAAAAGTCCTGGAATTATCAAAAATTCCATGATGTGATACAGTACAGAAACATCTAGTATGAGAGTGTTTTCAAATATATTATAGGCCTACATATACTTTTACAAAAGGGACTTTTTGTACCACCTGGGGAATACTGGAAAATATAGCATATAGCACATAATTCTTGAGGGACTGTGTTGAAGAAGAAGAGAAAAGTGTAAGTAAACGGGAGGGAGGGTTAGTGAGAGTGACCTGTTTAAAAAGTCTGGCCTCACTTTTTAATAGAGTATTAGCAGAAAACCAGGGCAGGGCAACGTCAAACTGTATTTTCTGCTGACTGTAATTACCCTGGCTATTTCTCCCTTTTTAGGTCTGCAGTACAAATTGCCGGTGTCAACCTGAAGTGGTAATTTTAGCTCTGTTTGCATCAGCCTGTGTGGCACAGTCAGCAAGGAACATGGACTGTTCTGGAGGGTAAGCATTATGTTCAACGTTAGTGAACACATTAGTTTATACTAATATGGTTTTGATATATGAACCATTGGAGTAGAGCTATCTGTGGCTAGCTTGAATCTCTTTGAGTTAGCTTATTGAGGCCTCCATTTCAAAATAGTACTTTTCTGCAGTCCATCTTTACACTTTCATAAGAACAGATAACAACTGGTATGATTGACAGCTTGTGTGCTGCTAGCTTAGAAAATAGAAACCATACCTTTGTAGCTTGCTTTTTTAAAACTATGTCAGCTATTAAAAACATATACTCACATGACATTAGCTAGTGTCTCTGGTTAGCTATGTTCTTTACGAAGTCTTTTCCACTAATAGTTTAAGGTATGTCTCTTTTTTATTGCTTAGCATAAGTAGCTAGCGTTTGACATAAATGAGTTACGAGTTAACGAGTTAAAGCTAAAGTTGCAAACTCTTAACTGCTGCTGTTGTTGAAAAGAAGAACCCATGGACAATGTAAAGTGGCATTTTTCATATTGCAATGTGTGTTTACCTGCACTGTTCCATGGGTGAACTCACTCTTGATACGTTTACCAAAGATAAGTGGTAAGGACATAAACTCTGAGGTTCAGGATACTTACATCCCAGTAATCTGCCTCCTTTATGAATATTATTGCATCCAAAGTAGCCAATTAATATCCACAGAACAGCTTTCAATGAGCTTGACCGAACATCTCACTTAATAGACTTTACTGGGTAAACTCTGTCCTATCTGTTGATTTTTATATACCTATATTTTTAAAATCCTCTTTTTAATCTCAAAATCTATGGAAGCTGGTTTGTGCCACTATACTGAAAAATTTATCTGGTAGGCTA
Organism: Perccottus glenii; assembly: GCA_024416835.2. NCBI lineage: Eukaryota > Metazoa > Chordata > Actinopteri > Gobiiformes > Odontobutidae > Perccottus > Perccottus glenii. The sequence continues at coordinate 43,455,116 of CM044547.2, forward strand.
CAAATGAAAAACTTAAAATGAACCAGCCTTTAGCCATTCTGTTTATGTTGATGTTTATATTCTAGCTAATCTGTTAAAAACATACAATAAAACAGCTAACAGGCTAAGTCATAATCCTACATTTATTAAGAACTTTTGGCTTGTTTTTTTAAATTATGATGTGCTCATATTGTTACATTATTCTGCATTTATATCTTTTCTCTCATCACAGTGGCGGAAACAGCTTCCATATCTGACATGTCCCTACTGTCCACATTTTTACCCTCACTACAGACCGCACCTCTGTCCCATGTGGCTGTCCCACAATGCTCAGATAGAAGCCAGGTCGGGCCGGTGCCAGAGAGGGCTATTGGGCTACACTCCTCTGCCCTGTCCACCTCATTGGCTGCACGCTGCTGATCTGGCCAGCACTTGTGCTCTGGGCCAACACCATGCTCGTCCTGGCAGAGGCACTTTTTCCTTGACCTCCAGCTAGAGGACGTTGTACAAGTTGTGGGATCGTTAATCTGGATTGTTTGTGCTCTACTCCACACAAACACAGAGTAGGGCTTTCACAAAACAGCCCTTGTAAATGGGACACACATAGACGTACAATTGTATGTGATTCTGCATATTTTGTTATTTTGAAAAGACTATATTAGAATCACTTTGCATTAACTGTATGGACCAGATATTTCTGACTGCTGCTGGTGGGGTATGTTTAAGTAAAACATATATTATAATAAGAATGATCTGTGAAACAGGCCTTAAGACATCATCTAGGCTTAATTACACATCTAGGATTTTGATAATAGATACATGCTCACAGAGTAGGGGGTCTCGTGTCCCATTGGCTGTTGGTCGACTTGAATCCGTGGCAGAGATAATAAATGAGGGCTGGCATGGTCTGAACTCTACAAGTTTAATGTCAGCTCTAAACTTTGCTTTGATGTAAATTATTAGTATTTTGTGCCAATAAATTGGTTCAGATTAGATTTTTTGAAGTAAAATTCAAAAAAAGTTTGTCAAGTCAAGTCACCAAGCCTAATCAAGTACTGACATAATTTTCCAAACAGCGGAGCATCACCCAGTGCAGCTGCCCTGGTAATAAAACATTTTGTACATATAATATTTTGACAGGGTTCTTTGTATTTAGTATGTGTAAATGCAACTGGCAACTTAACACAACGTTAACACCCAAAAAATAAATGGTCTGAATTAACAAATGTTGTAAAAAGGGCAGAGATATGTCAAAGCAATGTAGGATATGCTGCATTTTATGAAACATCATCTTAATGCATACATTACATAACAAATAAAGCACAATTATATAGTGTTATACATGTAACACTTTATAATTGGTAAGAAGGGGGCCCCCCTTCTTACCACATGCACCTGTAACCTCCATATTTGAAGAAAATAGCTAACAATTAGCTAGCAGCCCCATAACTATCTTACTCTTACATCACAAACTGTCACATTTGACCCAATGTGATATTCAACGTCAGTTATGACAGACTAAATCACATTACTTTAGCCTGAGGCATGACAAACAAAAATGGAAAAACCCTGAGGCACTTCTGGACCAGATTTCTGTTGAGTTTAGTAACAGATGTCAATGAGGCTTTGACACAAGCAATGGTTCTAATGGCTGCAGCTGGTACGTGTTGTTGGAACAACAATATGTAAGATGGCACTACTAACCCATGTGTCATGAGGACGGTCTATAAGTCTGCCTTTTGCATTTGCTTATAAGGTGAGAAACAAACGGAGCTCAAATCTTAGGATTTGTGTAAAGATGTTTTATTTTGTGGGCAGAAACCTCTTGTGCAGGTGTGTTACCCTGTGGCCATCCCTGAACAGTATGCAGAGCCGGTGGGCATGGGGTGACGGCACAGGTCTGCTCCTGTCCTGTTCAATATCTAACGGGAGACTGCCTGGTGCTCAGCCACTTCTCCTCACTGTGCCATATGGACGACAAGACCTCGGCTCCATTAGCGGGGCTAAGCAGAGGCAGGGGCAGGCCTGGACCCTGGCCCTCCTGGCCCTCCCTGGCACTGCCACAGGGCATGTCCTGCCCACTGCCAGCTGCCCACACAAGGCCAGAGCATGCAACAGCCGCTGCCTGACCTGGGTCCGCTGGATCACCTCACACAAGGCATCAGTCTGGAGGAATTAATATCCACTCATGCTCTATTAGCAGCACTTACTGTACTGGGCGCACTGCAATGTCACACAGAACTAACAATAAAGCAGAGTCAAGTCTGAGAGGGTTTCAATCATTCTAATTACTACAGTAGTTTCTTCCTGCACCCTAAAGTTTTTATAGATTATAGACTCAATATTTCAAACCATATCTGAAAATCTTCCTCATTAATGACATTACATATTTCTACTCATAAAACAATATGAATACACTTTTCAACATATCCACATGAAAAAGTTCAACAAAATCTTTAGACTTATTTAAGGTATAAAGGCTAAAACTGTACATAATCATTGGGGCTGTGCAATTACAATTGCTCCTGTCTGCTTTTCCAAACTGAGAATATTCTGATACTTGGCAAAAGTGTGGAATATATTAACTGTATTATCTGCAATCTCCTTTTATATTAGTCCAGTTTAAAACTTAAGGAACTGTATCTTCTTTCAAAGCTTTTAAAGAAAAGAGTCCAATCTCAACCCTGACTGTACAGATCACTGACAATCACTAAAGTCTGCCTTTAAGGGTTTCAAAAGTAGACATGTATATTATAAAACACAAATATCACAATATGCTATTGCTCACAGTCTCTTGTACAAGCAACATCAAAAAGACACAAGCCTAACACTGGTACAAAAGCAGCTGTATTTTTCATTATTTTGTTTAAAATCATTAAAAAGGACACTTTGAGGGACGTAAATGACTTCTTGCTTCCCATATTGCAATTTATTATTACTGGACTTCAGTTCTACTCAAGTCTGTTGGCCTTGTGTTGTTGACCATCAGCAAAAACTATAGCCTTCACCATTTTTGCCACAGCCCTGAAGACGTGTGTTGTTTTACCTAATATGCATAATGTCATTTGGTTTTGTGGCTTTAGTGGGCTAATCTAATCAGGCAGATCTCAGTTAAACAGTCTTTGATGAGGAAGCAAAGGTCCCAAAACCAATCTTATATAACTCACGGTCTTCCATGTGCTGTGATTAGTTGTTCTGTACAAGTTCAGCAGAACATAGTCCGAAGCATCCACTGAATTGTAGCTTGTAGCCTTCAACTGGTGCAACACAAATGCTTGTCTAAGGAAAAAAGCTGAATTTCGAGCCACTCACTAAGTTTTCTACCCACTCACTGACAGAGCACACATGTAGTCAATCAGTTACCATTTGCCGAAACATTCTGGTTTATGCAGAAAGGACTTTTTGCCAGTTTAAAATGTATTGTAGTTTGCTTAACTGCTGGGTGTGAAATGCATCCTCACAGAAAGACCGGAGTCGGCCAAGAATGTTTGAGTCGGCCGGGTTTTGAACTCTTGACCTTCTTGCTGTGAGGCAGGAGTGCTAACCACTCTGCCAAGTGCACCCATTATAATATATTTTCTACTAGCTAAAAACTGTGCTCGTTAATGTTTCTTTAGGTTTTCTCTCAACTGCACAAGTTACACATATTTACCATTTGTAACCCCGTTTTAAAATGAGCACTGTTGCACTGCGCACTTTATTTTCAGACAAAGATAACTCAGAATATTTAAGAAGGTAGTTTTAATTTAAGTTGTGCATTCATTTATCTTATCCATACGTCTGTGGATGAGTTATTATGGAGTCTATAAGTAGGTTAAAACTAATCACGAGAACTACCGCGACCCCAGTACACGTCTCCAGATCATTACGAGACCCTACGCTTCACCTCATGTTTCTGTGAATTAGGTTAAAGTGTTTGGGTGCACGGGCTTCCACGGAGCGTTAGGGCGCCTTCCCTAAAGACAAGCACGAGAAGCAGAGACATCGCATGGGAATGTCAGCGGCAGCCTGTACCTGCCACAAGACCTGCGGCCTTTTTTAATTAATCATCACACAGGATGAATAATTCAGCCATTATTGCTGGGAATAAATAGAAAATGCTGCTTTCCCGCAGAGCTCCTCCCAATCAGTTGCCAGGCTTTGGTTAATAACCTATAGGGCCTGGCCTGAGGTAAATACTGCCACTAATGGGAAGTGGCAGGAATGTGCAGGAGTCAAATCCTCTTTTGCTCTTCTCAAAGTTACTTGTTGTTGTAGTTACACCAACACTTGATCTGTTACTGGGAATATGACAACCACTTGATAAACCAAGTGCTAATGCAAAATCCTTGAAATAATTTGTAATAACCTTGTTGTAAAAGATTTCAGCAGTGTAACCACTCTGTCTACATTTTAGTTTCACAAAGGACACTGTTCCTGCTGTAGTGGCAATTTTTATGATGTGACATTATTATCCTAGTGGCCTGCATCTTTGGTGTTGTGCTGTTGATTCCCGGCTGTGATCCTGACATGGTCCCACCTTGACCTTTTAACAGGTGAATGAACATCCCTGAGGGGGCTGCCGAAAAGGCCAACAGCGTGCTCCCTATTGATGTCGCCTCCATGAGGGATTTAGTGCTGCTGCTCCATGCTCCTCAGCAGAACTTCCCTGTTCGAAGCCATCAGGTAACACTTTGAGGGAGAAGCAGCCTCCTGTCTTATATCAATTCATAGCTACAAATAGACAATGAAATGTACACTCTTTGTGTTAGAGCCTCTAAAGGTCATTGTCTGACTTTATTTCCCATAACGTCAAGTTGTCCCAATTATGCTCGTACCGTCTCAACAAGAATATCCTGGATTGAAAGGTGATAAGAAAAGTGGCTTATGGCAATAACAAGATGATATTCTGTTGTAGGATATTTATACCGTTCTTGTCGAGACAGTTTGAGCAAAGCTAGCATCATAAAGGTCACTACTGATATCCTGTTAGCTTCAGACAATGGACTCACTCTAATACTAGTTCTTTTAGTGCACCAGTTTTGTTCTGTTACGGGGGATAGAATCTGACGTAGGGATTAGAAGATTTTTGCTGAGCTGGTTTGACTCATAACGAATTCAATTTTCAATATACTGTAGAAAAAATATAGAAAAAGAGAGAGGTGTAAAGGGGGGCATATTGCAGAGGCTATGGTTTATAGCTTTGCTAACATCCTCCTCACAACCACCTCCTCAATGGGAAATGGTAAATGAGTGAGTGAGTCATCGGAGAACTTTTGAAGGTGACAACTTTTGAATAAATGAAAGTTTATTTGGATAATTCATTCAAGTGCTTATAACATTATAACAACACATTTGATTCCCCGAAAAAGGAAAAAAGAGAATATATACTGTATGTATTTATACTTTTTTTTCTCTACTATGCCCCAAATATAAGAAATATGGTATGGAATCAAGTGACAGTGAAGCAGACCTTCAAGGATCAACTCCTTTTTATTAAGCTTTTGGCCAGTACATAAGAACTTTTAATTGACTAATCAGAATACTGTTCTTTGGTATGTGCGTATTGTTTTCTGTTCAACTTATAGTACCCTCTTTGTGTTACATGGAAGGTCATACTTTACTCAATGTATGTGAGTTATTATTCTTTTTTGATTGATCATTTGAATGCAGTCGATAGAGATAGGCTTCCTCTTGCTGACCCCCACTTCTAACTCAGTCCACTCCTTTTCACTGTCAATGTTACAACCCTAAGCACCACAGTGGGGCAGAGGCCCACACCTGTCAGGTGATGGCACAGAAGGAGTTCTCTACTAATCTGTGACGTGTGGGTCCCCAGAGGGCCAGTGCCAGGGGCCCGAGCTGCGAGGCATTTGCAGGGGCTGTAGTCCTGCGAACGTCTCCCTGAAACACAATGAAGTCGGATGATATGCTCTAAATACATTTCATTATCATCATCATGATTATATCACTAATTGTGTGTACTTGGTAATGTGCTGCAGCAGGCCTCTCCCGGGACGTGTCTGAGAGACTGAATGATTAAAACATGTACGCTGAAGCATGCATCAAACGTCCCTGCGGGCTCCCTCACACGATACATGTAAGCCGCCGCACTGACACTCAGAGAGAGCACACACGGCTCAGGGGTAGGGCCTGCCGAGGCTGGGGCAGAGGGGGAATAACACCAGGTGGATATTAGAGATGCAGTGGATTGACCCCAGCTGACCCCGTCCATATCTATAACCCTCTCTACACATGCCATATACCTTCAGACATGATCCAGCAGCCTCTAAATAATTCCAGCAGCACCAGGAGTGCACCAGAGGCTTAGGTTCAAATCATGACCTGCTTCCATCTGTAAGTAACAAAACATATGAACTAAATATACAAACCTAAACTACAATAATCCTTTTACATACTTAATTTATCCAATTTATTTTAATAGGGACAGACTTAATGGCTACTGCTAATTTGTCCCTAGCTGTGAATTTTCATTAAAAATACGTTGAACAATACTTTAATAATGATCAATAATCAATCATGATGATTTATGTAAAAGCTGCTTAATTGTGGTCTTACAATAGATTTGGAAATGTATACAGAAGTTACTTTTGGCTAACTTGATGTCAGTTTTTGCAGTAATAAACCTCAAACATGTATGTCCAATAAAATCCACCAGTGACAAAAAACTCCCCATCTGGGCCCCTGCAATAGCATAGCCTCTAGATCAGTCGTGTCCAAAGTCCAGACCAGGGGCCATTCACGGCTCAAGGTGAGAGTTTATGTGGACCTCAGCTTCAGCATTATACACACTGTTTATAAAACCTGTTCAAATTCAACAAAAACCTGTACAAATCCAACTAAAGTGTATTCAAATACATCTAAAACCTGTTCAAATCCTACTACAACCTGTTCAAATACATCTAAAACCTGTTCAAATCCATCTAAAACCTGTTCAAATCCATCTTAAACTTGTTCAAATTCAACTAAATAATGTTCAAATTCAACTAAAACCTGTTCAAATCCAACTAAAACCTGTTCAAATCCATCTTAAACTTGTTCAAATTCAACTAAATAATGTTCAAATCCAACTAAAACCTGTTCAAATCCATCTTAAACTTGTTCAAATTCAACTAAATCATGTTCAAATTCAACTAAAACCTGTTCAAATCCAACTAAAAGCTGTTCAAATCCAACTAAAACCTGTTCAAATCCAACTACAGTCTGATCAAAACCAACTAAAAGCTGTTCAAATCCAACTAAAACCTGTTCAAATCCAACTAAAACCTGTTCAAATCCAACTAAAACCTGTTCAAATCCAACTAAAAGCTGTTCAAATCCAACTAAAACCTGTTCAAATCCAACTAAAACCTGTTCAAATCCAACTAAAAACTGTTTAAAGCCATCTATAACCTGTACTTGTAGAATAAGAATAAAATCAGAAGAGACTGTTTTGGAAATTTTCCTTTCATTAATTGCGGCCCTCTCTGCAAAACGTTTGGACAATTCTGCACTAGATAGTCCACTATAAACGTCAGGTCTACATATTGATTAAGGGGATGGCGCCTGGGGAGTGGGGCCCAGACTGTGTGCTACTACCTGAAAATGGATTTTCTGTTGTAAAGCAGAGAGACTGAGACACATGTTACTGACTCAACACTTGATCTAACAGGCTAGCTGTGATGGGTGTTTGAAAATGCAAATATTTATTCAGTATTTACTGTCACTCACTCTTTTGAATACACATATAGACTCTAAGTCGACCAAAGACCCTGGCCGAGCTTCTCTGTCCTGTTTGCATCTTCATGTGGGGTTGACAGCAGAGGATAAAGTTTTGTGACAGGATTTGATGAATGTTTAATCCAAGAATTCTGCGTCCCAGACTGGGATTGTGTCCCCAGTCAGAACCCACCAAAGACACACAGCAGGTGCCTGAAATATTCATTCACGACACTCTTCATTAAGAATGAAACATACCATGGTCGGCCTTCATTTATTCATCCCGATTATCGAAAACAAAAGACACAAAAATGGGAAGATTAAAACATGGTGGGTGTGCTATTCTATATTTGTCTCACAGATTTGTAACAATTTGTTTTGTGACAAATAAGCGAGCCTGCTGAAATCCCACTGTCATCTTGCTGAGAGTCAGGCAGCTGCAGCGAGAGGAGCGTTCATGAGAGGGCCCTAACAAATCACTGTCTGCCCTGCGACGGCTGCCTGGGCTCTGACCTTTGACTGGTCCAGGAGAGTCCGCTGATGATCTGGGAGCCATCCGCTGTGGAGGGGCCACTTCTCACATCTGTAATAATTAACAATGAAATGTGACAATTAATTATGTGGGTTGGTAAGAACCAGCAGAAACAGACGAGTGACTAATGTTGTGTCTGTCAGCCACTAGGATCATTCCATTCCTCTTATAATGATGAATCTTTTCTTCAATTTATTTTAGTAGACTTCATCATCCCCTGTCATGCTACATTTTGTACTTTCTATCCATGTTTAAAGATGGGGACCCTATAAAATTTGAATAATTATTATCTTATCTCAAAGCTTTCTGTCCTGGTCCAAGTCGTGAGTCAACAGCTCAAAGAATTCCTCTTCACAAAAAATTTTTTATCTCCTTTACAATCAGGCTTTGGGAAGTAGCATAGCATAACTACTGCAGCTCCTAACACCAGTAAGTGTTCTTTCCACCGGCCTCCCCAAAGCTCTTGACACTGTGGATCACGCTGTGCTAAACCAAACTTTGTTAAGTTTAACTATAGCTGAAATGTCATTTGGTTTGATAACTACTAGACTGGCAGGACTCCTAACACCAGTAAGTGTTCTTTCCACCGGCCTCCCCAAAGCTCTTGACACTGTGGATCACGCTGTGCTAAACCAAAAACTTTGTTAAGTTTAACTATAGCTTTGAAATTTCATTTGGTTTGATAACTACTAGACTGGCAGGACACAGTGTGTAAAGATTTACAAGCACAAATCCAGCTTTTAAAATGTAACTATGGGTGTGCCACAAGGCTCTATCCTGGGGCCACTTGAGAGCTTGTGATTCCTAAACTCCAAACTGCTTTTAATAAAATCCAAATTTTGTTTTACAATTTAAAACCTTTTTTTTTTTATTATTCTGAATGACCAAATACTGTATATGCTGTTCTCTAAACTAATCCAATCCTTGGCACTTGCAACCAGTTATTTCAGCTCAAGCACATCATATTGAATAGATTCAGCACAAATACAACCAGGTGTCATTCTGTCTAAAGATATGCATTAACATCATTAAGAAACCAAACCATTAAATATGCATGTACGTATGAAGTGTTAAAAATGCTCATAAGAGTTGGTTACAGAATTATTTGAATTGGGAGACTATTGCTGAAGTCTATAATTGCACATAAATAGCTCATTTACCTATTTTACTGTCACGTTTAGATTTTTTCTCGAGTATCTCGGACTGTATTGCTATCATATTGGGAATAATTAAAATGTTTTTGTCTACACCTAAAAGCCTCTTTTAATGCATGGTTTACCAAATTCATATGCTCTTTTCTTCTTGCAATGATGGAAATGCCATTGTGTTTGCTTCTCTTCAGTTTAAGTGAATGTGTCACACAGATTACAAAATGTCCCTGTGGAGATCATTAAAGTTTCATCCAATCTAATCTAATTAACACAAGAATGTGCAAGTCCTGACACGCCGTCCGACGCCGCATTGTTCCGAGGCATCACGGCTCACACAAAAACACACACACAATTTAATAATTAAATGGCAGTTTGGAATGAATTTGAAAGATTGTTATTCATTTGTAGAATAACAGTCAATCCTGTCAATCCCGTCTTTGAGAAATGTTGTTGATACTAAAGGTTTCTATAAATTTAATATTGTTAGTGTCTGTAGATATCTAAATCTGTAGACAGTAAATACTACATTGCTGTGCACCATTTTGGATACAATCTAACTAGATCGTAATTAAAAAAATATAGTATGATAAAGTCATTAAACGTAATAACAAATAATTCAACCTGGCTTATAACCAAAAACAATCAATTAGACTTGTTAAGTAATAAATTTCTCTGAAATCTTTTCCTCATATGACAGTTTTTAGGGACAAACACAACAAGTTAATGGATAAATAGTGGACAAGCACTGATTTGACCCATAAAATGTTTAAATTAAAGCTCCACTACCTAATTTTATCTTTGCCGTCTCGGTCTAAACTCCTCCACCCGCCCCCAACAGCAGCTTCCTGCTTTTCTTTTATTAAAAAATGTCAATCTGAGTAATTCTCCTCCACAAACTACAAATACATTACATCAAACCCAAGTCTAGAGCTGACCATGATACAGTAATTATCTCTATCTCGTTGCACTGAAGCATTGTGAATATTTATCTGCATTTCACTTCTGGTTCTCTTTCCTTGAAGACATTGGTGTCGTAAACACTTAAAACTTAGAATGTCAAGCAATTACAATCTTATTTAGTTTATTCTATTGTTTAACAGACCAATTCGAAATAATCACTGACTTGAAAAATAATATAAATACAAAATCATTTTCTCTTTTACACACAAAAGTACATTAGCTTCACTGAACTTATTCGACACTGTGGAGGAAGTCCCGCCCACTTCTCTCCCCGCTCTGTGACATGCATCCGGTGCGTAGACAAACATGGCGACTCCCGGTCCATCAGGCTCCTCAGATGCACCACCTTCAAAAGTAGTTATTAAAACCGAGCCGGAGTCGGACGAGGAGATTTCTACGGGTCCGGAGGATGTGCCGCAGCGCCGAGACCCGGTCGTCCCGCTTTTCTCCGCGGTCTGTGGTTTACAGCCACTGGTTTGTGGTCCCAGGACCATCGGCTGGCCGTGTCTACCTCCAGCGCCCTGTCAGTCATGGAGCTACTCTGTGATGCCCACAGCAGCAAACAGGAGCTCACCCTGCACCGCACCTCCATCAGCGTCCCACCAGAAGAGCACCGTCTGCGGGTAAGCAACTCCAGAGAGGGGTTTATATACGAGCTCCGACTGGTGATAGTCACTCTCTTTAGTCAGGATGTCAACACAGCCAGTGAACGTCTCTTTACAAGCTTGTCTTCTGTCTGAGGGATTCGCTCAAATTATAAAGCAATACAAAAGCAATTTAAACTAACTATCAAGAATACAAGAATAAGGGTTAATGAGTTTATATAACGCAACTTGTTTAAGGGTCCGCACACCTAACATTAGGCCTAGATGTTCAATCAGCCACAAGCTGCAGACAAACTCTGTTCTGTCAAGTGTATTTTCACCTGAAGATACCTTTGAGTGAAATAATAACAGCTTATTTTTAGTTGTATTATACAACAAATAAATAAGCTGTTATTATTTCACAAAAAATGGCCAAATCTATCCAAGACATTAGAGTGGCTTCAATTTGAACACATTTTTAGAGACGTTCAATGTGGTGAGTATTTTGTAACTTTATCAAACGCCTTGCACAGATTGCTGTTACATAGTTTAACTTGCTGTTATAACAATAGTAACTTACTAAATAGTATTATTGCAAAATAACCTTTTTTTCCGTGCAAGCATTTCTAACACCACAGGACAAAAGTTTGATTTAGTTTAAATGGGGAAATTTAGCTGTTAGGTTTCTTCAAATGAGTTGATTCAGACTTCATCTTCCACAGACTGTGTTATGGCAGTCAGGAAGAAGGAGTTCTGTCCTGCAGCTCACTGATCTCAGTACGAATTCACAGTGAGAACTAACAAGTTGTTTTTGGGACAGTCAAATAGAAAACAGTTTAAATGCGGGTGACATGGTGGTGTTTTCCGGCACTGCTGTTAAGTTGGTGGAAATTGGGGTCAAACTGGCTGCTCTGTGTTGTTCAAAAGCCCAATGTGGTCTATGTTTTTTTTTTTTTTTTTTTTTTATAGCATCCATAGAACATTTAATTTCTTTGCTTTGCTCTATTTACAACTATTGTTTAACATTACAGGAATGTAGCATCAAATCAGTATTGATTTAGTTGAATATAAATTTGTGTTGGATTAGGTTTCTATAAATGAGTATGATTATAGACTGTCTTATGCAGTCAAAGAAGGAGTTCTGTCCTGCAGCTCACTGATCTCAGTACAAATTTACAGTGAAAACTATTGTTTTCAGATAGATAGCATAAACGGACATAATAATCAGCCATATTTTGTATGTTTGCAGCCTGGTACACTGCATGAGTCTTGTAAAGTCGCTATTGGGTTTCTCCTTATATTTCTGCTTTTGGAGCCTGCCCTCTGGTGGACAGCCGTATATCGCTGTATTTCGCTGTAAAATCGAAAGTATGGCGGCACCCTTACACGAGGACCATTTAAGAGGTTCCATGGGAGAGGCTTGGTCTGGACATGAAATGTTTTAGGTTTGAAGATGTAGCAACTGTTGTATTCATTTAAAGTACCTGTCCTTTTACAAACACTTTTAACTGGAGCCCTCAGATGGTTTTGTAGACGGACTATGTTCTGTGGAGCAGTTCTATCTGGAAGTCAGGTTAGAAAAAATACTTTAAAAAAGATACTGACCTTAGCTAACCATTAGTTGAAGAAAAGGAAAACCGTTTTTTAAATTGTAAATTGGGAATCTATTGGATATCATGTGTCCCCATGAATATTAAATAACATATTACAGCTTTGGTATGAGAAGTGTTCTTAGACATTGATGTATCATACAGTAATCATATTTGGGTTTAAACAATCACTGGCATATTTTCTCCACCGAAGACAACTATATCTTAATATAGCACATAATTGAATGACTGAGAAGCCTGGTTTGTTGCCTTGTGTCTCAAGTAAATATATTTTGAGTCCTATTAATATGCATGTGTGTAAAGGCATGTGTTTATATCTTTAACCCACTAGATGTAAAGAGAAATATTTCAATGCAAAAGTCATGGACAAAAGAGACACATAATCCCTGACAAATGTTTCTGCTGCAGTTAAGTCTGTCTCTGCAGCTGCTCTGGCGTGTAACAAAATGGTCCGCTCTCCAAAACTCTACTTGGCTGAAAAAATACTAGGAGTAGCTTAATTAGACAGCCAGCTAAGCACAGTGACAGACGGACGCAGTTGGTTTTATGCCATAGATAAGACATATCATATACTAGACTTTGTCATTTTCAGTGTCTGAGGGCTTGGTTATTAATGTGATTTTAGAAAATGGACAATTTTTGGATCATCTTAAAGCCTATTAATCTCTTCTAATAGTACTGTCATTACAATGAATTATCTGTCTCAGCTCTTATTTTCTATGCTGTGATTGATTGTTGCTTAAGTAAACAATTTAAAAATAATTGGTAAACATTAAAAGTAACAAATGTAGAATTCTGATTAAGGTTTCTTTATCCAATTCACTTGAATGAGGAATAAAGCCATAACTTTTGAATTCTTTGCGCCAGACTTTATTCTACTCTGTGTGAAGTTTTTAACCTGTAAGACACGTGGTCCTCTGTTTTATATTTTCAAAGTTACGGACCAACAAAATCTGTACATGTAAAAATAACTACTTTATACTTTGAGCTTAAATATCTTCACAATAAACCACCACAGATTGTTCCAACTGTGATACTGTAAAAGTACTTTATCAGCAACTTGGCCTTTATCTAGACAGAAATAATATCTTTGATTTATTAGACATTAAAAATTATGAGATGATCTCAAACCATTTTGCTGAGGTTAGACACCATCCATCATTTAAACAACTAAACCACTGGAAAGAGACTGAGTCCATTTCACAAACAAAAACCAAAAGACCAACTCTAAATGTTGCATTTATGCTTCTGAATATACAGACTTTAAGTAAATACCATAAGGTTATGCGGAGGCATTTGTTGAGTACACGTGGAATATGCATATGCTATAGCCCTTTTAACTGTCTATGTCTATGATAGTGTTAAAGCTGTAGCAGTGTTTGCTAATCTCGTCAGGCAGATCTCAGTTCAAAACTCTTTAATGTGGAAGCACAGGTCTTAATAATATCCATGTATAACTCTATGTCCTCCAAGTGCTGTTGTTAGGTGTCTTTATGTGGCGTAACCTAAATGCTTGTATAAAGAGCAGCTAAATAATGAGTCAGTTGCTAAATGTACCCACTCACTGACAGCACTAGCATATAGTCAGTCAGTTGCCGTTTGCCAAACTTTTCTTTGGCTTGTGCCTGTCCATTCATTAGTGTATTATAGTCTATTGAGAAGAAGTGCAGCATATCATGCCCAAAACCACAAACAGACATTGATTTCTAAAATGTAACCACTTTTAAAATGTAAAATTGTGCTAGAGCTTGAGGTTGATGAGACAAACGTGCCTGTGTTGTCTCATGCAATACCTCAACTTGGCTCATATTTAAATCATCAACAGGACAAACTGGATAAAGGTAAAAATAAAGTTCTGGATTGTGTATTGTGTTCAATTTAGCCGTTTACTCTTGGTTAGTAACTAAACCCCTCTCTTTGACAAAGCGTTGACCAAGTTTTTCACTTCTATTTCTTCGTCTTCTATCTTTCAGGTTGGGCCACCTAAGGAGCTTGCAGCAGCAAACCAGAAGTTCTCTTCACACCCGGACCCCACAGTCAGACAAGTCTATCTGGCCAACCCTGTATTGAACCCACTGTTAGCATCACAAAAAGGAATAAAGTATGCCAGCTGGTCCCCTTTGGGTAGCCACTCTAGCGGCCGCTGTCTGCTCGCCTGTTTAACCCTTGACCACAGACTCACTATTCACCACAGCCTCAAACGACTCGAGTGGAACTTTCTAGTCGACCTCTCCAAAAAGTATGGCGAGAGGCTAAAAGAACGAGGCTACTCCAGAAAAGATAACACACCACCCCAAGCAAATTTGCTAGACTTTGATGAGTTGCAGCGTCGTTTCTCTATGCAAACTCCAATAAGGATGGAGTGGTCTAGTATCTATACGATCAAACAAGTTCTACCAAACAACTCCTGTGAGGACGTCGAAATGGTTCTTCTTGCTGTCTTAATGGAAAACGGGGATCTAGTTTTGTGGAAATTTATTTTACCTTTTACAAACGGGGAGGACGTTGAGTTTTACGATATTATTGAATCAGGAATAAATCGACCGAGCGATTTGGCCTGGTGGGAGTACGAAAGCGTGAATCGGCGAATGAGCGGACTGATTATAGGAAGTGAGGTTGGGCCGGTAAAGATCATGCCTGTTAGCTTGACGGGACTAAAAGGCTACTTCACCTTGCGTCACCCTGTCGTTTTGTGGAAAGAGTGCGATGGAATTGCGGTAAAAAACATCAAATGCGTCCCGATGATCCACCCGATCCATAAATCTAGCTGTAGCCTCATCGTAGCGTCTCGCGGTTGCTACGTGTTCTGGTGTTTGCTCATGATTTCAAACGCCGGACTTAACATTCACAACTCCCATGTGGCAGGACTTCACTCACTTCCGATCATTTCGCTAGCGGTCAGTCAACACGGCGTTGCGGTTTACACGTGCTCATCGGATGGTTGGATCAAAGAATTGAAGCCAGCTTTTTCAGAAAAGAGTTTGATTTTCAAGCAAGAGGACATGGTCAGGCCTGAAACTCTGACAGGAAGACGGATACATGGAACAGCGGTTAGCCACAATGGCGCGTACATCGCAATTGCTAGTACTCAAGGAATAGTGGATGGCTGTCACAGGGTAGACAAGACCTATCAGATTAACTTTGTCACATTAAAATCACCAGAAACGGCCGCTACGTTACTGCTCAAGTCCCCTTTGCAGAGTTTGTACAAACTGGCTGACCTGCTCGACATTGTACGTTGGCAAATTTTGAAAAACAAACACATTCCAACTGCTTTACAGCAAGAGCTTGACAGAAAGATCCAAGAGGAAGATTTGCTGTATTTGTGGCGGTTTAAGTTGTTTCTTGTGCGAACACTTCACCAGTCGCTAGTGAAACCCATCATAGACCAGAGGTGGAGGCCCACACGTAAGGTCAATAAGGTGCTGATCACAGATGACGGTGACGAGCAGGACGGAGAACGGGCTTCTCAAGAAGAAGAAGAAGAAGAGGAGGAGATTGGAGAGAGTAATGGAAAGCATTTGAAGGAGGTAGCATATTTTTCTCACCACTACTTATAGACATTAACAAATAAAATCTTTCTGGACATGTAATCAGAAATGGTCAACATTCAATTCCTCTAATCGATATAGATATTTTTGCCTTTACAAGATATGCATTCTTTCAATAGAAAAAAATGTTTCAGCTTAGTCAGGCTAGACTCGGGCCATTGACTTTGACAAAGTTTACATTCACTATTCAGTATTGGTAGACCTTAGTTAATAAAAGAAAAGGAGTTGACTTTGTTTGTAAAGTTGGACACACAGCAACATTAACACTTGTCCTTCAGAGTTGAAGGCACAGTGTCCAACTCTACTCTGTGGACCATGTGCAAAGTACTTAGTCCAACTTAAATAAATAAATATTTAAATAAATCTATTTTATCCTATTAAACCGTATTACCTGAAGACAAAAGGTCTGTGTACCTTGTGGTCGATCAGATTTTTGGTTGATGTGAGAAAAACCATGTCTATTTCCTGATTAAGTTACCAATCAGAAAAAATAAAACTGGAAATCCACAAATTACACCCTTTCCGTTTTTTGTTTTCATTCATTTTCTACCGCCGAGTCCCTTTAGGGGTTGCGGGTGACTGGAGCCTATCCTTGCAGCTTTGGGCGTGAGGTGTGGTACACCCCCGTTTTTTGTTTTGAAAATGAAAATTGGGAAACAGCTGTTTTCTGATTTTGTTTTTCTCACATCAAGACAAAACGCCGTACATGAATCAAAAAGGCACACAAGCTA
The DNA here is from genome assembly GCA_024416835.2 of Perccottus glenii. Taxonomy (NCBI): domain Eukaryota; kingdom Metazoa; phylum Chordata; class Actinopteri; order Gobiiformes; family Odontobutidae; genus Perccottus; species Perccottus glenii. The sequence continues at coordinate 43,471,912 of CM044547.2, forward strand.
GATATTTTATTATGCTTAATTGCAGTTGGTATAAAAATGATTGAGGTTATACTATAAGCCAGTTTTAACTGTTGGATAAAACAAAATACATTACTGTAAAAGCCCACTGTAGGGCTGGGAAATATGCCTAAAATTGATTCATCATTAATTTTTCTTCTATTGTTATCCAGCTTAAATTTCATGTTGTGTTTTTCTGATTTCTCTTCAACATTTTTTGTTGCTGCTATGACAGACCAGTTTTCCAGACTGGGGTCACACTAATGCTCACTTGTTATTTACAACTACCACATGCAGCCCTATTTCAGAAAAGAAGAACTGCCACTTAAAAAATAACAGTTATTTCTTCCTGTCTGTAGAAGGAGGAGAACTTTGAGGAGCAGATGGCAGAGGTCCAGGCTTGGATCAATTCAGTGGAGAGCCATTTAATGAAAGAAAACATAAAGAAGGTCCTGGGGGCGGTGTACATGAATACCTTCATTAATCAGAACACCAGCATCCCCACCTGTGGCCTGGTCGATTTCCTCAGCGGAGACACTAACGACCGAGACATCGAGGTAAAACTTTTGTGCAGGACTGGAAACTAAAGCCCCTTTTATGCTCACTTCCTGTGCTCAGTTTTTGTCGGGGATATTCATTTCTCGTGACTATTGTTGTTTTCCTTCCAGGTCCTGATCGGCCACCTCCGGAATAAGATGACTAAGCAGACGTTTCAGGAGCACTGCAGTCTTTGTCAGGAGGTGCTGCCCTTCACCGACCACAAGCAGGCCACCTGTCAAAACGGCCACATGTGGCTGAGGTACTGCAACCTCCTCAGAGCTCTAAACAGGCCACTAAACATGGCCTCTCGAGTTGGAGCATGAGTGGAATCTTAATGCGCTCTCTGACGGTTTATTTACCTTCACAGAGCAGTAATCAAGCAGCCTACCTTTTGATATTTACCCACGCAGCGTTCTATTCAAACATTTCCTCTGGCTTTGTTTCTCACAGAGCAGGAGTTGGTGCCTCTAGTGGTCACTGAGATGAAAGTTGGGATTTTAGATCTTGTTTGTGGGTCACTGGGGATGAAGTTGGGATTTTAGATCTTGTTTGTGGGGACCATAGAGTGGGATTATAGAACAAGCCTAATTTGTTTGATAATCTCAATTCCTTTTGTTTTGGCTTTATAAAGTAGACTTGCTAAGCTCTTTTGCAGTTCTGGAAATTACTAAATGACACCCTTATTACATTTTGAAGTAAGTAATTATAGATAGAGATAGAGACCAATGTATCCTGTGTTTTTCACAAAAAGTGAAGCCTAAACAAAAGAACTTGCAGGAATTAACAAGTCAGTTCCCCCTTAACTCTAATATAACCCAGACCGGACAGTGCCACAATTCCAAAGAAGTGATATATGGGACAGTTTACACCAGAAGCAACAGACATAACAATAAGGCAGGGGTTGGCAACTTTCAGTAGATGTTGGGCCACAGTGTGTCCTGTTTGGTCTCTGAATCCCCAAAATAGATTAAGGATAAATATGTTTGCTTAGATGTTAATTTGGAATCAAAATCAGCTAAAAATCAGAAATGATTTATTATAAAATGATCGTTGTCAGAACTTTAAATGTAGAGTAGTAAGTACTAAATTGTGTTCTAAAGCCTGTTTTGTGGAGCGCAATTGAATGCAGCGGCATCATGCCAGTTACGCATGGCTTACAAGTACTTAACAAGCAGCTGTCTCTATTTATTGGTAAGATGTTAAAACATGCTTTTTTTTCTCCCTGAAGTGGAGTGCTGTGGAGGAAGTGGACAGAGAGGCACGAGAGGAGTCGCATAAAGACTGCGCTAACGCTATTTTCTTCAGGACTCAGGAGACTAGTGCACCTGCTGAACTCGTTCCCACAGAAACTTTTGTGCCAAGATTTTGAATTGAACTGTCCTGCCTCTGACCCCTCTTTGTGTCTTCAATCATCCACCATCAGTTTGTATTAATTATTTGTAGGCCTCAGATCCACACCACCATAACCATTAGATATACTTTTTTATGTTTTTATTAAGTTTATATTTTCATTATTCTTCTTAGCTTACCCAAAACTAAAGACTAAAACAAGCACTAACTTAAACTTGGGAGAAAGGTTTCCTGAGAGCTTCTTGATCAAAACCAACACATGAGGACAAGGTTATGTCATTGGCAGTGCTGATCAAACTTTACAGTTGAACAGGATTATGAAGAGAGATGCATTAGAAATGTGGGCTTCATAGTAAGGTTGGACCTAAAATATTTTTTTTATGTCAAAAAGTGTTTTCTGGAACTAGCGTCTCTGCAGCTGCTTGTTGCCGTGTGTCGATCTTTCTCAGGATGTTGTTGCTTGTTGGGCGTTACTTTCTTTGTGATAGACTCAGAAATTTATTTATCGCAGCACAAATAATATTTGTCAGTTGAGTTCAAACTTGCACAAGGTGATGACAAGTGTATAGTACTGTAGACCTTTTCTCAGATCACTAGTGCGGATTTATAGAATTATGAAGATGTTAGGCATGTTAATGGGATCTGGGTCTGTTTAATGTTTCAGGGTTACATTGAAAAGTTTTAAACACCTTCTCAAGCAAGCCTGTGGTTTATTTGGTTTATTTTTATCAAGTTCAAGTCAGATAAAATTTGGTCTTAAGACCGGTCTCAAGGCCAACCCCAGTCCAGTCCAACACTGGATGTAGGCTGCACATAACCTCTCTGACTCACCCACTCATTTATAGAAGAGTGTTTTAGAGCTGCATATACAAAACAAAAGTCATGACAGCTGTAATGACAAGAGTAATCATGTGACTCACGTTATTGACCGTCGATCGGTGAATTAGTCTTCAGTTGCTCTGTTCCTGAGTCTGTGTGCAGGTATGTGTGAGACCTCTCTCTCACCCCCTCCCCGTCTCCTGTGCCCTCTCTGCTCCAGGTGTGGGTTGTCATACCGGGCCTGCCAGACGCTGACGTTCAGACGCTGCCTCCTGCAGGATAGCATCGCCAGACTGCCAGAGCCTGAGGGTAAGCGCCACTTCCCATCTCCCTCCGCCTCCGGTTCACAGCCGCTCGGCATCAGCCATCTCCTCCTGTCACTTTCAACGTCGGCCCCCATCCCTCTGCCCGCAGATCAACACTTGACACGTCGCATTTCTGATTCAGCCACAAATGTTACACTGAAACATGGAGAATTAATAACATTTTTATCAATTTGCAGGAGTGTTTTTAAAATTGGATTATGCTGTATGTAATATTTTGATTTGAAAAATCTTAAAATGTACTTGGAGGAATGTCCTGACTGTCTGCCAAAGATGTCAGTGAGGTGCACCACAGAAATATCCAGAGATAGAAACCCATGTCGACCTTTTAAATTGTGTCATAGCACTAGATGAAGTTCTGCGCTACTACAGCCCATAATCCACCTCTGTCACAAACAAGACTGAAAAATATATCCAATGGAGTTAAATATTAGATTTATTATGGCAGTTTTCTGTTACACACTTCTTCAGGTTCACTTTGAGGGTCATTGACTAATGACATGAGCGTAACTTTAACACTACACGAGGTTTGACACAGGGCTTTTTAATAATGATTAGAGGATTTGAGTTTCCCACAATGAAATAAAATAGAATTAGCAACACAAAATAACTATAACACAGGCCAGAGATGAAGAAGGACCAGTGGTCTGCTTTTGAAAAGGTGGAGATGAAGACCTTTCAGCTGATTGGTCAGCCGAAAGATAATCCTCACTCGAGTGAAAGTAAAAACAGTTAGAATATCTCACACCTTGTACTTTTGACATAATCCAACAGAAATCATGCAAAATGTTGTACTTTCTTTCCAAATACAAAGCTTGCATTTATTAGCCACAGCTGTTTCCAGTTTTAAGTGAATTAAAATCGAAGTCGTGTGAATTAAAATGTTGCATTAAACACAATCAGAACTTCTGGCATTAAATAGTGAGTCCCTAAACTATAGTAAATCTTATATTTATAAAGCGGTACAGGTACATAGATACACCTGTATGTCCACAGATTTAAACATACAAAAGGACAAACCCTTACTGACCAAAGGTGAAGGCTGAAGCTAAAGCTTATTTTACTCTTAACTCCACACAAGCAGCACTAATGGACATTCATCTAATGTAAAAAATATTGAATATTCTAAATATATATTTAGTAAAACATGCATATTAATAACAATAATTATGATTATTGAATATATATATATATATATATATATATATATATATATATCATATACCAATCTTTTATAAATTATTTCAAACTGTGGTATATATATATATATATATATATATATATATATATATATATATATATATATATATATATATATATATATATATATATATATATATATATATATATATATATATATTTATATATTATATATTGTACAATTCAAAATATATTGCAATTTATACGAAATTGACCAGAAACCCTTTATTGTTCACCACAGGACTTGGACTTGTGAAGTGAAACTTGTATTTGGACACCATCGCTGTCTGTTGCTTGTGACAAACATGAAAAAACTCAATGAAATTACAGTAGATATGACTGAATGATGTAGATTAAACTGTCTTATCAGAGGGGGGGGGGATAACGCACATTGTGTAGAGATAAAAAGCTGCTCACTTTATACTTAACCTTTTAGCTAAATATATAGGGCTACACTTATTATTTTTCATAATTATTTGATCTGCAAAAGCAAACGCCATTAAAATCCTTGTCATGAAACAAAACTAAAATTCCAATCAACCAATCTCAAGGAACCTTAGTGACTTGGATCCTGGCTTGCACTTGATCTCAAGAAGACTCAGAACTGGACTCGACTTGAAAATGGTTTGGTGACACGGACTTGGACTGGCACTAGTCTTCAGGGACTGGGCTTGAAAACTTGTGACTGGACCTCAGCACTGACACGGGCCATGTGGCAGCCAGCAGCACTAGACTTGACTACAGCAGCAGGAAAAGGACACGACAGACTGTGTTTAAATCCGTTGTGGAAACCCTCTGTAATGAAGGATTTGACTGACAGTAGTTTAGCTCAGAGGAGAATCCAGATTCACTCAATCTTCCTCTAGTTGTCATCTGTAATAGAGTTGTTGCTGATGCGTGTCTGCTTCAAGACCATTCTGAAACAAAAGCAGCAGCAACTGTCCTCTCAGATGAAAACTAACCTGTAATTGTTCTGTTTTTACTGTAAAGGCTAGACACAGTAAGGGCAGTGAACACTACCAAAGGGGCTAAATATAAAAATTCTGAGAGTGTCCCGTCGGCTGCTGTTTGTAGAGAACCACAGTGAACAGAGGTAAATGTGAATTCCTCTGTTTAATGACACGGAAAAGTAAAAAAGCCATATTGGGCTTTTCTTCAGACATGTTAAATAGATTTCTGGATATGAGCTGAAATAACTGATTGGCCGTAAAAGAGCAGCTTTCGTGTATTGTATATTTCCTCGAGTTAACTTGCCTGTCCTTCATTCTGTCCCCTAAAAAGTGCACCACACTTGTAGGTTTGACAGTATCCACTTGTCAAACCTACAAGTGGATATTAAGGTTGCAAATGCATTTTTACTCAAACAACATTACATCCGACATTAGATCTTTAGTGGACTTGTGGATGCCACTCACCGTTTTCCATCCAACTTTTCCATTCTGCGCAGCAAAAACAATCCTCAGAATCTGGTTTGTCCTCTACCTTAGCTCCTGGAAATATTGGATGCTGTTGCGTATCTCAGTTTTCCAAAGACCTTCAAATGGTGGCAATTTCAGTTCCAAACTTTATTTAAAGCATCAATTTACCATTTTTTATGAATGTTTGAATGATTTGTCGATAACATAACATTTGTCACATAAACAGGCTTAACAGCCTCATTTACAATGTTGTCCCAAATAAACTCCATGGGTGCACGTGGCAGAGTGGTTAGCACTCCTGCCTCACAGCAAGAAGGTCGTGAGTTCAAAACCCGGCCGACTCAAACATTCTCGGTCGACTCTGGTCTTTCTGTGAGGAGTCTGCATGTCCTCCACGTGTTACTGTGGGTTCTCTCCGGGTACTCCGGCTTCCTCCCACCGTCCAAACACATGCATGTACAGGTTAATTGACAAATCTAAAGTGTCCCTCGTGAATGAATGTGAGAGTGAAGGGTTGTCTGCAGAGGTGGAAAGAGTAATACAATTTTGTACTCAAGTAAAAGTACTGTTACTTCACTTAAATTTTACTTAAGTAAAAGTAAAGTTACCAGTCTAAAAATCTACTCAAGTTAAAGTAAAAAGTAGCTCATTAAAAATTTACTCAGAGTAAAAGTTACTGCGTTACTTTTTTTTAAACAGCTGGGGTGGTGGTAGTGTAGTTCAAAAAAAGACAAGATAATATAAATCCCCTGTACCTTGTGACCTTCTGGACTTCATTGAGGAGAAGAAATCTTCATCTGATGAATGTTACTCATCTTGCTCCACCGCTGCCTCTGCCATCTGGTCAAGGTGTTGTCTTACATAGACCAGAATTTCAAAATGCATATTTGATATTTCTGTTAATACAGAAACTGCAAAGATTAATTTTACTACACTTACAACGTCTCCATCGTTCCTGTCAGTTTAGCGCGTTTGTTCTCCCGCCCATCAATCAATCAGTGGAGTAGTTTCCGGGGCGCGATTTTTTCCCCATTTGATTTTTTTTTTATTTATTTTTTTACTCAGTAACGGATATGATTTAAAATGTAACGAAGTACAAACAAATTATACTTAAGTAAAAGTAAAATTACAGATTTTAAAAACTACTTTAAAAAGTAGAAGTACACAAAAAAGATACTCAATTACAGTAACGCGAGTAAATGTAATTCGTTACTTTCCACCTCTGGTTGTCTGTCACTGTCTGTCTCTAAATGTTACCCATTGTCCAGGATGTACCCCGCCTCAGGCATAAAGCTGCTGGGATAGGCTCCAGTCACCCGCGACCCCTAATGGGACAAAGCGGTAGAAAATGAATGAATGAATGATAGCAGCAAACAGTGTGCGGTTTATTTTCCTGCGAGCGGCTGGTATCATTTCTGTCAGTTATGTGCCAGTGTCCCGGGTGACACCAGTCCTAAAGTGTTTTCACGGCTGGAGACGGTGGTTCGTGTGTCTGTCAGGCGACTCTCAGGTCTTTATCGGTCCTGGCTGAGTGAGCGCCCGCGGCACGACTCCTGGTCATTCCCGCCTTTTTTCTGAGCTAAAGGCTGACAGCCGAGTGCTGTTGTGGCATCTGTCACCATCACCGTCGTCCCAGCTGCCAGCACAAAACATCTTAGCCTTCTATATTTGAACCAGAATGGCACTGTATTACACCTTTAAGACATCAGTCTGTTATTTTGCATTTCTAGATTTAACTTAATGAATAAACAACAATAAAAACACTCAGGTAAACACTCCAGAAACTACAAACCTGCTCCAACTTGTGTAAATAACCTTTTTTTGTTGTTGTTGCAATTACTATATATAGAAGCATCAGTCACATACAAAAAAATCTGCCGTCACTCAATCAGTTTTTAACAATTTGAGGTGGTCTTCACTTTTAACACTTTATTTTAGGAGTTTTAAATATAGTTGGGATCAAATTGGACACTGTCTGACACATTGAGAGACAGACAGACCTCAGCTCATTATAGAAAAAACAATGTCCACTCCGTTATTACGGCTGCAGGATTCGTCTGTAGGCTTCTACAGTGTGTTAAAGGAGGCAACACAGAACAAGAAATACACTGGAAACTGTCCAGAGTGTTAGAGTGCAGACACTTTGAATGTGCTTAAACTCCAGGTAACACTCACACCAGGTTTTTAAAACAACTGAACATTATTTAATACATGCAGCGGAAATTGGCCGATTTGACATTTTCTGTGGCTTTCTCTTTTCTTTAAATGAGAAACGGTGAATGGGTTTGTAGCAACCGGTAATGTAATAACGTCCAATAACATAATATTGTAATACATTATTACGTTATTGGCTGCATTTATTACATTTTCACAATTGATCACATTTTCAAGATTGTTTTTATGCTAGGTCAATAACGTAATAAGCTTTTTTTTTTTTTTTTTTTTTTCAATAAATATGTTTTTACCTTATTGGTGCAAACATTGGCTTTATTACATTTAAAAGGGCCAAAATTATAACGCTGTTATTACATTATCAGTTGCTACAGGGTCAAATTACGGCTTGAATCAGGTCGTTTTTGTTTTACGTAACTTAACTACCTCAATCCTTTGTGAGTGTGGTCTTGATCACTTTGGATGAACACATTAGGCAGACGGAGAGTGGTCGGTGTACTAAGGACTCGGCTGCCTTGCACTTGTGTTAAATTGTCCATTGTCTTTGCAATCTTTAGCTCCTTATGTGAATGTTTTAACCACTGGGTTCATTTGCTTGTCACAGTTGATAATAATAAGATTTTAAATAAAAGCAATGGTAAGGAGATGCAAAGGAGTAGGCCTGCACGATTCTGGGAAAAATATGAATCACGATTTTTTAGCTTAGAATTGATATCACGATTCTCTACAACGATTTTTTTTCTCATGAAATGTAATGTTTATTACACACATGAACCATGACAAAACAAAACAAATTGGAAGTACCAAAAATATTTGTTTTGGCACCTATAGAACATTGCACATCACCACAAGCCTGTAAACATAGAGGCTTCAATGAATAAAGAAGAAACACTCTTTAACTGCTTGCCTTTTGTACAATTAACATTCAACTGGCCATTCAAGTAGGTTACCAAAAATAGAAGTTTAGCGCACAGCGCTGAATATGGCCTGAACGTGGCTCTAAATAGGCTAATTGATCATTCAACATTCTGAGGGTTCAGTGTTTAAAGAAAAGGAGCAATTGGCCATTGAAGTGCAGTTGCAGTATCAAAAACTAATAATTTATTTTGTATATATAGCGGCACCTTGTCTTTAATTGGTGGTTGTGGTGTTACCTTGCGGTGCTGCAACAAGGGCAAAGCATACCTTGCAAATCACACCAGATTGACCCTCGTCTTCTTGCTTGAATCCAAAATACTTCCACACCACGGAATGTGAGCCTTTTTTCGGAACAAGTTGAGACTGAGTGGTTGGCTGATTCTCGTCACAAGGACCTGGGTTTTCATATCCATTTTGTTTATTTCCGAACTACCGCGCTCGCTCGACGAGTGAAACACGAGATTAAAAGGCGCTGTGTCGTTGGCTGACGGTGACATCCTGTGAGAGCGGTCCTTTCAAAATAAAAGCTGTTTTTTTTTTTTTTTTTTTTTTTTTAAATCGAAGTCATTTAAAAATTAAATCGTGAACAGGGTGAATCGAGATCGCGATTTTATAACGATTTATCGTGCAGGCCTACAAAGGAGTAGCACTTTTTTCTCAAATTAAAGAAAGTTCATGTGGGTCCAGGTTTGTACGTCTTTAAGGTAGTCAGTCACATCTTAACGTTGTCTGCAACATGTCTCGAGCAGCAAAATAAAATGGAAAAAGACCCAAAAATGCCTCTAAAGTTTAAAAGAAAACATTTCAAAAAGAATCTGGATGTAGGTTAGGACGTCCAGATGTCTTCTTTGAAAACTTGTCTTGGAACTTCCACAGACAAAAAATAGGACTGAAACTATTAAATCCAATTCATTTTATTGATGCAGCACATTTCACCAACAAAATGTGCTGCACAGAAATAAAACACAAAAGCAGCAATAAATAAATAACAGGACTACTCTCAATAGTACCTGTAATATTCCACTTTTCATTAAAGTGATAATAAACTAGTAAAACTTAAATAAGAGCAGTGGCCTACATTAAAACAATACATAAATAAAAACGTAAAAGTCAAAGTCAAAGTCAAATTTATTTCTATAGCACATTTACAGATGGCTGAGCCACACCAAAGTGCTTCACAATAAAATGCTAAGTGCAATAAACAAAGGAAGACAAAGAAGAAATAATATTCATAATATATAAACAGATTAAAATAAAATGAAGAAGGGCAACAATACAAATAACTACAGGAGTTAAAATAATGTAGGTCTTTTTCTAGCCTTTGACACTAATCAAAGGCTAGAGAAAAGAGGTGAGTCTTCAAGAGAGACTTAAAAATGTTTAGAGACTGAGCTGCACGGATGTGAAGGGGGAGGCAGTTCCAGAGTCTGGGGGCTGCTACTGCAAAGGCTCTGTCCCCCTTGGTTTTTAGCCTGGACCTGGGCACTTCCAACAGCAGTAGGTCAGCTGACCGTAGTGCTCTGGAGGGGATGTGGTGGTGGAGAAGCTCAGATAGGTATGTGGGGCCACACCATGGAGGGATTTAAAGACAACAAAATAAATAAGAATAATTAAAAAAGGATAAAAGACGACAGAGGACACACAACTTTTAAAGCCAAAGAATAAAAGTGGGTCTTTAGACGAGACGTGTCTAATGTCCCCTGACCCGCTCAAGTCCAGGTCAACCCTTACGTTAGCCTGTTAGGGACAAAAGTGTCCTGTTCAAGTTTAATTTGTTTTTGATAACTTAGTGGTCGTTGTACTTTTTCCTGTAATATTTGGCAACGGTGTGTATTTTATATCTTATTTTGATATTTTAAACACAAATCCAATATAACTCTATTTTTAAAATGTTTTTTTTATATATTCCAGTGTATATCAGTGTAAAAACCACTAAAAATATATATATTTGGATGTTGGATGTGTCATTGATTGGTAAAAACATTGATTTTGATGTATTTTTATTTTTATACAGTGTTTTCTGTTTTGGAAGTGGACACAACAATGTGACAGTTATTGATTTGTGGTACGAGGGATAAAGGAATGGCATGGTCCACAGTATTAAATACAGATGTCAGCGCCAACAGCACATTTGCCAAAGTCAGTGACTAAATGCCATAAGGGGTTATTAAAACAAACGGTCGTCCACAATAACTCACCTCAAAGAGAAGACTGACATTTAAAAGGCGTACTTCAGTGAGTGTGTCACACTGCTGAGTATCTTTTACACTGTACTCTGTGTTGGCACATGCCTGCTTTAGTGTGGCCCACTCGTGAGGCCTGTGTGAATGATCCTAAATGTTCTTTGTTGCAGATCCAGTGTGGATTCGGAAGATGCTGCAGGCGCCTTGCGTCTTGTGCGACTCACCGATGCTCTAAAAGGTCAAAGGTGAGGGGAGGAACCTCAGGGCTCCACTGTGACCTTCAGGCATTTCGCTCCAATTCTCACTGTTTTGTATCTTCTGTTCACATTTTTATATCTTCATATTGTTATCTAAAATTATGAATAAAAGGCTTTCATTTGGACTTGTTTTCTCTCTCTTGAGTCGTCTTCAAAGACTGTGTGGATTCTTCCTGACTTTTAATTAATTTTTCACAGAGGTAGAACATTTTGGTCTGCACAGGTTTCTCTATTTTTCTTAGTAAAATTAATTCCCAGCCAGACACAGTGTTTGCACAAGGGCATAAAGAAAAACAAAGTTTAAAATGTAGTTATATGCAGCGCTTTTTATTATTCACCAACACTTCAGGGCGCCATAAATAAGCTCCCTCATTTTCCTGTGTTGACTGTATTTCCCGTCCTTTGGTGTAGTTTTTATTGCAACTTAGTGGAACTTACTCCACTAGGCCTCTATTTTTTTTTTTTTCCTCTTTTTTTAGTGCAACAAATAATACACTCTGAATTATACATAGAGCGAAAAAGTCGACATACCTACTTTAATTGGCAGTGTAAAACAATTTCCGAGCAGTGGGCGCGTTAGGAGGAGGAGGTGCTCAGTCATTCTCTCAGATGAGAACTTCCGCTCATGTAAACGCAGAAGAGACGAAGCCAGAGATGAGGAAGAAACAGGAAAGTGAGCTTAAAAACCAGCGCCGAACTTCCCACGGGAGAGGCTCCTAATGATATGCAGCAGTAATGAGGGACAGAACATGGCACCAGATGTGTTTTTAATTCTAATCAAGCAGAGGAGGGGCGCGGCGCTGGAGAGGAGTGGGTTACCAGCACATTGTTCAATACAATTAACCCTTTTCTCATACCTTTGTGTTCATACATTTCCATATGCCTGAAGGAGGGCTGCGTATGTCGATCTGTTTACTCACCGTCTGTCACAGATGTTTGCTCCAAACAAAAAGCTCAGCACACAGACCCTTGACCAGAACTCCAGAAACAAAATGCAGGTGTCTTCAACTGTGGACCAGGTCGGCCAACACCAAGCTTGAGGCTACAATGAAGTCTGCCATAAGTTACTGTCAAGAAAGATCATGTCAAAGGCTTTGAAGAGTTCTGGCTTACTTTAATTAGCATTAAAAACGAACAGCTCTGATACCCCACGGAGCACTGGCACTAGGGTCAATTGTAAAGTTGCATTTGATGTTGTAAAGCATTTTTAACTTTTAAGAAGCTTGTGAGAGCACATGAGAACAACAATGACGTGCTACAGTCTACAAGGTTTTGTTTTACACTAACATCTGAGTGGACCTGACCTCCTAACACCACCATTTGTCGAGAGGAACTGTGAAAACTACCTTTTGGCTAGTTTAGATTGTTCCTGTCAGAGTATTTAAATAATGTCTGCTATGATCATGATTATTGTACTCGTCCACGGAGTCAGAAGATGAACGTGATTTAGAGTTAAACGTATCATACTTGAAGACGATAAATGTGCTGTACAGAATGTCAGTGACTGAACCAGTGGGACTGTTGCTACTGTTCGTTTGTTTTTTATAACATAAATCATTTTAAAGCTGGATTCCTGTACTGTAGCTGTGCCTGGAGTCGGTTCTGATCCAGACCCGGCTCCGTCATGCCCATTAGCACCATGCTTTAAAGGCTAGCTACAGCTAACAGTCTGTATCACATCTCAGCTCCACATTGGCAAAAGTCTGACCTGGCCATGATTTTTCCCATTTCACCGAACCCCTTGATTATTCTTTTTCATCTAGAGAAATGAATTGCAGTTCTATAAATCTGTAAATGTCAGAGCTAGATGATTGATGCCAGAGTATCTGTTCATATACGTAGGAAGGATCCACTTTTTCTACTACATCTGTTTTGCACAGCGTCCACACTTGTCTGGAACAATAAGAAACTTTGGGAAACACTTTAATTAAAGGTTGCACCTTGAATATGACATGATTAGTTTCATTAGTTGCAGCTTGATCACACAGGAGCCAGTAATCTGTTTTAAATCCAAAAGAATAAATGCTAACAATACATTTGAATGGTTTTCTAGTGAATACATTTACAGGTGTGTGTGTGTGTGTGTGTGTGTGTGTGTGTGTGTGTGTGTGTGAACTCCACTGAGGCCTGCTGGACCTCGGTCTGGTCCTCGTGTTGGAGACGTGCAGCTCGAAGGCCACTGATCTAAACCTAACCAGACCCCCCTCGTCCCCTCTCATCCCTGACATGCCCCCGGCCCTGTGGAGGTGGGGCGGGGTGTCACTGGAGATGATAGGGCTGCCCCGGGGCGAGGCTCAGCTCCCAGCTCCTCTTTCAACATCAGTCCTTTAACATCCACAGCTCTCCACTCAGCGATCTGAGTCTGGAGGAGGTCGAGGGGCGTTCCTCGGTTTTACCAGAACTTTATCAATCCCTGTGTCATCATCTGGAATATACACTGCAATGAGGTCTTTAAGAGTGATTGTATACTTGTACATTTATGACATACTTGCAGTCACAAGATTTTAAAGATGCAAGAAATAAAGTCCAGATGTGAGACCAAGTCATTGTTTTTAAGTAGGTCTTAAATCTTTGTCCTCAAGTCAAGGCTTACAAGTCCAAGTCAAGTCCAAAGTCCTATACTTTGTCCTATAGTTTTGAGTCTGTTAAAATAAAATTAAACAGCTAATGTAAGCTTTTAAATCTGTTTTTATGTAGCAAAACAATTATAAAGCAAGTAGGCCTACAACTGACAAGTGCTTATATTTCTGTAAAAGTTTGAATCAAAGTATTGGATTGATCTATCTCTATATATTTATGTTTAAAAAAAGACCCATCAAGCTAACATTTCTGATTATTCTGTTATTTTTATTATTTTATTTTATATTTTTTTTACAAAATAAGATGTGGCCTTTTGTTAAATTGGGAAGAGTGAAATTAATTGTTTAT